>JAYESA010000017.1:141372318-142010317 GCA_036927795.1 Iris macrosiphon
TATATAGGTCTGTGTGACACCAGTTCGGACAGTTTGACATTCATTGCTCTGGACCACAGGCGAGTACATTTCTCTGATTATTTTTAATTCATAATATTGTATATATATATGTTCTAGAATTGTATACATTAATTTTCGACACAGTAATTTCACGGACTAGTGCTATATGGATCCCGTCAGGAGGTGTTATCCCCTATCGTATGCAATGGGTACCCAGTCATATGTATTTCATCGTGTGCATCGGGTATTGACTTTCATGTGCTTCTTGTGCATCCACTATTTCGTGTGCTAGTGTGACTATATCGTGATCATGTACGTAACGTGTCATGATTAGATCCATGAGTATTGGTTGGGGAGGGAGAGTAGGAGTTGGTTATGTGATCAAAGCCCTCTTGATCTCATGTGCATGTTGATTATACACCTCACGTATAATGGAGTTACCTTTATACCTCATGTGCAACCTAAGTCGATCACATAACGAACTTGCACTCTAAATCACATAGCTAGTATTCTTGTTTTCTACTTGCAGTTTATTTTTCGTATTTACTTTTCAGTTCTTATTGTGCTTATTGCATGTTCTCTCTGTATTGTACATTCTTATTACTTGTGCATATTGTATCCTTTTTCTATTGCTTGTTATATATGCTCGATTATGTTATTGGAACTGCTTTCAGAGGTATGTACTTCGCTCCATTCCGGACTGTAAAATATTTTTCAGAGGATCTGAGAGATTGGTGTCCGACATACTATGGACTTTGACTTATAGATGGTGCAGACTTTGACCCACTAGTTCTGGAGTGATTGTTGGGAGGTTTATCCGGATCACTAGTTTTCATAAATAGTTTCTTTAACATTTTGGTACCGGATTTGTTTTCGGCTTATAGATGAGATTGGATATTGTTTCTATTATTATTTATATATTGAATGGATAGTTATATTAGACTTCCTTCATATCTTCTCGTGCTTTAGATTATGATTATGATTGAGTTTTGTGTTGAGATTTTATTGGCAGACTTTATATTATTATGAGATTTTAGATAGTATAGTAGACCAAGACAGCGTTCTACCGCCGATTCTGTGGCGTAGGCTAGGCGTTATTTTCGACTTGCATCCTTACATCGGGTGCGGGTCGTGACAGGAGGCCTCAACGACTCCTAGACTTCCGGGGCAGGATGGACAAACTCACAATCCAGTTCCATCAGATCTTCCCGCTTCACCTAATGGGACATTTTCGGCTTTATTGACACCACAGGATGGTCAGACACAGCTGTTCCAATTCTTTCAAATGATGATGCAGGAACAGAGACAGCAGGTGGCCGCACTAGCTGTAGAGCAGAGACAGCAAGTGGCAGAGCAGAGACAAGAATTTTTGGCAGCACTTGAGAGAATGGCTGCACTGGCTTCTATACCAGCTCAGGCACTAGTTCTAGTACCGCGAGCTATAGTTGGTTCAGTCAAGGACTTTGTACAAATGGGTCCCAAGCCGTATAAAGGCATCGAGAGCCCAGAGGAGACCACAAACTGGATTACCCACACCCAGAAGTTGTTAGAAGCATCACAACTGCCTACAGATCTATGGATGACAGGCGTAAGGACGCAGCTAGATAGTAACGCTCATCACTGGTGGGAATCAATGAAGTGCCAGTTGGGCACGTATCAGACTTGGGAATAATTCTTGGAGTGCTTTGAGAGGAAGTACTTCCCGGACACTATAAGGGATGCGTTGTACGATTAGTTCCTTCATCTGGAGCAGGAGAACAAGACAGTTGACGAGTATGATATAGAGTTTAGTCGCCTTAGTAAATATGGTGCTGCCCTGATACCGAATGACTTGGATAAGGCTACGAGATTTCACCACGGGCTAACTCAGGAGCTCCAATACTACACTAGCTCACAGTCCCGGATCTCTTATGCCAAATTATTGACAGAAGCTAGATTACAAGAGAACATCAGCAAGGAAAAATAAGGCCAACTGAAGACACAGCAAGGACCAGCAAGGGCACAACAAGGAGGGCCTATCAGACGTCCCTTGGCACAGCAGCTGTAGAAGCATGAAAAATATGCTGTAGAGTTATACGCAGTATTTCAGTGCTGGGCGGCGTAAAATATGACTTCAGAGCCATCGGCGTACAACAGGGCTTCATCGCTAGTACAGCGTAAAATATAAGTCCAGGACAATCCGCGTAATGCAGTATTTCCAGGCTGCTTCAGCGTAAAAAAGTTATTACATCGCCACTTTGGCGTAAAACCTACTCGCTTTTAATGCGGTAAAAAGTTATATGGGGAACGCTTTGTATTCCTCAAATGAACCAGTCAGATCATGCAGTGAACCTGACTCCTGACAAAGAGTACTGCACAAATATCCAGACGACGGCTGTAATGATGGTGCGGCACAGAGACTCAAACCGTCGTTTAGTGACATTTCCTTGATATAAATTGCTTTTACGCATTCAAGTGAATACGCTGCCTAGTTTTATACAGACGGACGTGAGCTTTTACGCTCAGCAGAAGACAAAACAAACTGCCACGTCAAAAGCTGCTCTTCGTACAGAGCTCGAGGCACGTCTCTGCATTTAATGCGCAGAATGGGGGCAGATCTCTACATTTAATGCACGAGATTTGGTTCTACTTTCAAAGACTGGGTGAGTCATGATTACGGCTAATACGTCCACATCATCACCTTTGCATATTACGCCATCAGGTTATTTCCAGCTATAGGAGCACGTTGTACGCTATCTTCTTGAAATACTCCACCTGGCTATTTTTCAGCCATAAGGAGTATGCCGTTGCTATCTCCTCGGAATATGCCAACTCAGGCTATTTGGTCCAGAATACGCTCAAGACCTCATTCAAGGAAGGAAGACCGGCTATCTTTTACGCTAGCTACCTATCCATGCAGCATCAGGCTTCTACGCCTACAAGGCTTCTACGTCTATTTTGGATTCTATGCTGACTCGACAACCACTTGGCTTCTACGCCAACTTGACAACTATTTTGCTTCTAAGCCATGGTGACAGTTATTGGCTTCTACGTCAACCTTTTCTACGCAAGGGGCAGTTACCTACGTGGCTTGCATGCCATGATCTTCGAAGCAGTTATACGCATTATCTTATCATGGGATACGCGTCACACGCAGATTCAGAAGATTATTTATACGTGGGTGGCAATTATTATAACTGCCGTGTAAAAAGTGCCATACTCTCCACTATCCGGCTTTTACGCTGACTGGACGGTTACTGTCACCAAACCCTATAAATAGAGACCTCCATTGACAAAGGTCCAGGGTCGAAGAATTGAGGTCGGATTTTTGATAAAAGTCAGGAGATTGATTTTTTGAGAGAGAAGAATCCAGAGCATAGACATAGAGTAGTGATCGACGATTTTGGCATCGAGCATCCACTCCTTCTTGCAATCTTTGAAGCTTCTTCTTCTTCTACAGCGCTTCTTCATCATCGTGTGGTCCAAGGGACAATATAATCGACTGCAGATCAGACTCCTATAGCAATAGTTACCCAGATTAAATTTTTTACTTAACATCCTCGTATAGGATTAATAGTACTTCTTGTTTGTAAACCTAAGAAAGGGTTTCGTATAAACCTATTGTTATTTCTTCCGTTTATTATCAAACAGCAGCAGCAGCAGCACAGAGCATGACTGTACCAGATTCTGGAGAAGCCCTACTACAATTATTGTGGGAGATGCGAACATATTTTTAGAGACTGTCGGACTCGCTTAGGACAATGTATGAGGTGTGGTTCCGGACAGCATATGGTGAGAGACTGTCCAATACAGCAGATATTGACACTTCCACCGCCAATACAGAGGCTAGCACATCCAGCACCGAAGCCAGTTCAGCAGATGACTAGACCAGGAGCACCTCGATCTCCAGCAGTCAGAGGATTTCAGTGAGGACAACCGCTACCTACTCAGGAAGATCAGTTCACGAGGGCCAGACATGGACTACCACAGATGAATGTACAAGCTTTTGTACTAGAAGTGGATGACATGGAACAGGAGATTGATGTTATAGCTGGTATTACTCTTGCTTTTACTTTTCCTGCTGTGACATTATTTGATACGGGAGCCACCCACTCGTTAATATCTTCTAGTTTTATTGCCAAACACAATATTGCCACTATACCTTTACCTAGTTGTGTTAGAATTCTCACCGGAGGAGGAGTTGTACCTGTTAGTCAGATTTGTAGATCATGCCCTGTAGTGATTCGTGGCAGATAGATGAATGCCCGACTATTAGACCTCCCTATGCCCACTTTTGATATTGTGCTTGGGATGGACTGGCTAAGCAAGTACCACTCTTTCTTCGACTGTTTTGGAGGAAGCATTCTTTTTAAGGTACCAGGCCAGCCGAAACTTGAGTTTGCACGAGGATCCACAGAAACCCTTGATGGTGTGCAGGTCGCAATGGACGACGTTATTTATCACCCCATCATTTCAGAGTTCCAAGACGTCTTTCCAGAGGAATTGCCAGGACTACCCCCGAATAGAGACGTAGAGTTCTCGATTGAATTGACACCGGGAGCAGCACCCATAGCGTCGCATGTTTATAGATTGGCGAAGAAGGAGATGGATGAGCTTAAGGCACAGTTGAAAAAATTAGAGGAGAAAGGTTTCATCCGACCAAGTGCATCACCCTGGGGAGCACCAGTATTGTTTGTACCGAAGAAGGATGGGCCTGTGCGTATGTACATCGACTACAGAGCCTTAAATACAATGACCGTGAAGAATAAATACCCATTATAATGCATTTATGACTTATTTGATCAGCTTAGTGGAGCCAAGGTATTCTCGAAGATAGACTTGAGATCGAAATATCACCAGGTGAAGGTACAAAAGTAGGATATCCCGAAGACCGCATTCAGGACAAGATATAGAAACTACGAGCTTCTGGTCATGCCATTTGGGTTATCCAATGCTCCAGCTATCTTTATGGACTTAATGAATCGAGTATTCCATCAGTATTTGGACCAGTTCATGGTCGTCTTCATAGATGACATACTTGTCTATTCGAAGAGCCACGAGGAGCACCTACGGATTGTCCTAGAGACCTTGAGGAGAGAGCAGTTACATGCGAAGCTCAGTAAATGTGAGTTTTTCTTGGACAGAGTCTCGTTTCTTGGACATGTCATTACGGGAGATGGTATTTCTGTTGACCCAGAGAAAATCTCGTCTGTCGAGACATGGCCCGTTCCTAAATCAGCATCGGATGTGAGAAGTTTCCTTGGACTTGCGGGATATTACCGACGATTCATGAAGAACTTCTCAAGGATAACAGCGCCTATGACTCGGTTGACGTGCAAGGATCAAAAGTTCGTATGGACCGACGAGTGTCAAGCCGCTTTCGAGGAGTTGAAGAAGCGACTGACCACAGCGCCAGTATTGACTATTCCATCAGGATCAGGAGGTTATGTGATTTACAGTGACACATCAGAAAAAGGCTTGGGATGCGTGTTGATGTAGCATGTCAAGGTGATTGCATATGCATCTAGATAGTTATGAGTACAGGAGAAGAATTATCCAACTCATGACTTGGAGCTTGCAGCCGTTATTTTTGCTCTGAAGCTGTAGAGACATTACCTATATGGGAAACGAGTGGAGATCTATACAGACCACAAAAGCCTCAAGTACGTCTTCACGCAGAAGGAGGTAATATGAGGCAACGTCGGTGGCTTGAGTTGATGAAGGACTTTGAGATAGAGCTACATTATCACCCAAGCAAGGCTAACGTAGTAGCAGACGCATTAAGCCGGAAACCAGCAGCTTACTTCTTCACAACACTAAGGAAATTATTGGAGGACTTGCAAGAACTTGGCATAGAAGTGGTATTATCCGGAGCAGATGGGACATTATCCAACTTACAAGTACAGTCATCACTAGTAGAGATGATCAAGACAGCTTTGCCTACGGATGCCAGATTCAGAAGATTGAAAGAAAGGACAGAGGCCAGAGAGAAGACGAGATTGTGCATCCATGGTGATGGAACATTACGATGTGGTGATCGTCTATATGTTCCCAATGGAGAGATTCGACAGGAGCTGATGGCAGAAGCTCATAGTTCGATATATTCTATTTATCCTGGAGGCACCAAGATATACCGTGACTTGCAACAACACTTTTGGTGGCATGGGATGAAAAGAGAGATAGCTTGCTTTGTAGCCAAATGTCTAGTATGTCAGCAGGTGAAGGCGGAGCAACAGAGAACAGCAGGGCTACTGCAACCACTTTCGATTCCTGAGTGGAAGTGGGAGCACATCACTATGGACTTCGTCATGGATTTTCCCAAGAGTCCAAGTGGGAGAGATGCAGTATGGGTAATAGTGGATCGACTCACCAAGTCTGCACACTTCTTTGCTTTTAGAGTTGGCCAGTCTATAGAAGCTTTGGCTGACTTATACATGAGGCAGATCGTGAGATTGCACGGCATTCCGGTCAGCATCGTGTCAGACAAGGATTTGTGCTTTACATCTCACTTTTGGAGAAGCATGCAAGAGAGTCTTGGGACTCGTCTGAAGTTCAGTACATCTTATCACCTGCAAACAGATGGGCAGTCTGAACGTACTGTTCAGACACTGGAGGAAATGTTGAGGGCTTGTATGTTAGACTTTGGAGGATCATGGGAGGACCACCTACATCTTGTGGAGTTTTCTTACAACAATAGCTATCAGGCGAGCATCCAGATGGCTCCATTTGAAGCGTTGTATGGAAGAAAGTGTGGGTCTCCCGTGTGTTGGAGTGACATGGGAGAACGTCAGATTCTGGGACCAGAGGTGGTAGTCAATACCGTAGAGACAGTGAAGAAGATACAGGGACACTTGCGAGCAGCGCAAGACAGACAGAAGCAGTGGGCGGACCTTCATCGTCGTCCCTTGGAATTTAAAGAAGGCGATCATGCCTTCTTGAGGATATCACCAACTAGAGGCATTATTCGATTCGGAGGGCGTGGCAAGTTGAGCCCAAGTTATATTGGACCATTTGACGTGCTAGAGAGAGTGGGAGAAGTGGCGTATCGACTGGCACTACCACCTTCACTCGAGGGAGTACATGATGCATTCTACGTGTCGCAACTTAGGCGATATGTGGCAGATAGCAGTCATGTTCTCGACCACTCTGAGATCACCATTGGGCCGAGCTTGTCATACCAAGAGCAACCCGTGGAGATCCTTGATCTTCGAGAGAAAGTGTTGAGGAATCCGTCTATTCCCTTGGTCCGCGTAGCATGGAAGCATTGCGCGCCAGGAGAATCCACTTAGGAGCGCGAGGACGACATGCGCAAACGTTTTCCGTATCTGTTCGTAGACCAAGGTATTAATTTACCTCGTTTATTTTTACCTTATACCATCCTTGATTTTTCTATCGTGGCTTAGTTTTAAGTTCGAGGATAAAATTTTTATAAGTTGGGTAGAATATAAAATCCCAAAATTTTAAATATATTAATTATTTAATTAATCGTTGAATTTAATTGCATTATTTCTTAGTTAATTAGAAAATAAAATTTAATTGAATTAATTAATAGGTAAATATGAATCTAGAATTTAAGGAACAAAACTACTATTATATTTTATTTTATTTAGAAAGTCTTGCAGAAGGATGATAGAATTTTAGAATTTACTAATAAAAAATTTAAGAATTTTTTTATACCATATATACATATATAAATAATAGTATTAATAAGAAAAGAAAAAGAAAATTAAAAGAAAACCTTAATCCTAATAAAGTCCTTAAACTAAAACCCTTAACCCAAAGAAAACTAAAAGCCTAAGTTTAGAGCTAACCTCTAAAACCTAACCCATTTTCTAACCCAGCAGCGTTAATACCCCAACCCCACAGTAGCCAGCACCCCGCGATCCCCTCACATCCCTCAACCCTTAAACCCCGCGGCCCAGGTTCACCCGCTTCCCCCTATCTATACATATACTCATATATCCCCGAACCCTAACCCTAAATCGATCCTCCCGACCCGACGCCGACCTGAGACCGCTGCCACCGGAGCACCGCGCAGCCGCCCAGAACCATCGCCGGCTCGTCAATGTCCGCAAACCCGCACGACCGCGTGAACGCCGCACAGAAACGACAACGACGACCCCCTTTTCAAGCACTGTTTTCTGCCCCGTCACTCGACCAATTTCTGAACTGTCTTCACCGGTACGTTTACAACCTATCCCCCTCTCAACTCTGTAAATTAGTTTCCATCGAACAATGCTTAACACTAGGTAGAAATCGAGGCCAAGTTGAAGAAAAACCACATGTTTAAACTGCAGTAAAACTGTTTTGACCATCTATGTTTAGAGGCTGTTATCTCCCACCAAAGACATCCAAACTTAAATCTACTTCTTGCTATGTGAAGACCATATAACCGAGATTATTCCATGTTAATTAGATTTTTTTATTTTGTGTTAAATGCAGAGATAAATTGGGTTAAAAATCATGAAAAACTTGTTTTCAAAACTTTAAAAATTTGTGATACGGAGTGCGCCGCGACAAACGGGACCGTCCTATCGCGTATCAATTGCACCAAAAAGTACGTATGGTATACCTTGACGTGTAGGCTTTCGCAGAAACTGATTTGGATGTGTGTGCGCGTCGGAATCAACCCGTATCCGTAAAAAGTTCCCGTATCGTGACTTTTGCATAATATTGCACCATTTAGTGTACTCTCGTCAAAATGTGACGAAACTTGCGCCATTGGATTCGTGGTATCACGCTGGTCCTGTGACCCAAGTTTTACATAATTTTGAGACAGTTGACCAAGCCGCCTAGTTGCAGGCCCTACGGTTGACTTTAAGAGCGAATTTGTGTTCGGCTCACCAGAATCCAAAATTGGACATACCGTTGAGTTCGTATTGAAGTTTAGAATTTGTTTGACCTATAACTTGTCCCATTTAGAGACCTTTACCTCTGGCACGCATTTTGGTGCAAAGTGGGCCACATGTGGACTAGCGACGGATATTCGGAGGCCATAGTTTAGATGAAAGGGTAGTGCTTTCTAGTTATCTCGCTGATTCCGGAAACGTTGGTGATGTTTATTTCAGCATCCGGAGACGTTTATTCGGAGGCCATAGTTTCTGATCTTGTGTACTTGACGTCTGGACGCTTACACTACACAGATTGCTTGTCAGACAAGTATACCTTGCCATTGTACTGTAATTTATATTTTATATAATGCATGTATTTTATTTCTGTCCATTTAGTTCATATATTTTAACTACTATATAAACTGCGCGTCCAAGGATAACTTGGGTGCAACGACGGTGGCGTCGTATTCTGTTTTTGTTATGTATATGCATGCTGACCTAGTTTATGAGACCACCCCATTATCATGAGGCATTCTTATGTTTCATTGGCCATGAAACTATTATTACATGAGTGTGAGTCTCATGTTGGACACGGACTTGCGTACTCGGCTGGTCACTGGTACGTATAGGACTAGCGACGGATAGGGATAACTGCTGATAAAAATTTGCATGATAGAAGACCTGGCAGTTATTTAGAGGTATTATCGTGTCATGGATATGACATGCTTAGAGCATGGTATGAAAAGAACAACAAGTGAGGCATTTGGGCTCCTTTGCACTTTCCTTGTATAACCCGTACGCTCCGCCGGAGATGCGCGGTCATGACGACCCCTACATTATTACCTGACGTCCTCTGAGGTTCAAAAGACGTCATGCTTTGTAGGCCCCTGATTCTCCAAGAGAATCATGCCAATCCCATTTTAGCCAGATATCCCACTTGTTGGAAAGTTGTTCTCAACGTGCATTCACATAGATGGTTAGGCGACCCCATTAGATGTTTACTTTCAGTACTATATTGGCATGCTTCTATGTATCTTGTTATGTCTCTCTGAGGACCTGGTCCCTTTTTAGGTATAGACGTGCAGGATTATTTACAGGAGTACGGACCCAGACCTGATGCTTCATACCAGACTGAGGAGGTCTTACCTTCAGAGTACCTTTGATTCATTGTAGCTGATGGATATTCTACTTGCTATTTTCTTTATTGACATTATCTTATATTAGAGTTTGATCTCTTCTCTCATTTAGTAGTTTCTAGTATAGTCGATTGGCAGTGGATTTGTTTCCATCCGACTATCTTTCATTGATACTTTATATTTGAGATTCAGTTATTCATTCCTATCTCTTTGTTTATGCTGTAGATGATATATAGATTGTGTGTGACTTGTGTTGACAGTATATTACCATTTGTGGATTCGATATTCTTGTACAGCGTGCGTAGGTATCACGATCTTCCAACACATTAAAGTTTCGTATACATACGGCTGGCTTGTTACGTATTCCTAGTCCTACGTATTTTGGGACTGGGGCATGACAATCGGGTTAATGGGTTATCAGTAATAGTCCTACCTACCTTTTGTTAGTCTCGATCGGCTTAACCAAAGATGGAAGAATGCGTGATCGAGATCAGAGGTTCATACAAAAGTTTTCACTCTTACTATTCTCGATTTTCACGAAGAACTATATAAGAATTCTGATTACAACTTGCTCTCAAGATTACAAAAGAATCAGAATTAACCAAATTTTTTGTTCTTTCTTGCAATCGCAGTTGCATACGGACAGAACAGAGTTACAATAAAATGAAAACTACCAACGTTATTCCTTACAAAATGCAGCTACAATCAGACAGAACGAACCAAGAAGAAAAAGGAGAAGAAGACAGAATAAAATAATATTCTTGCTGGGGTGGTGAACTCTACCGTTGCTCAAAGCAAGATTCATCCTCTATCGACGATATGCTCCCAGGAGCCAATAAGTTCATAAGAGAACTTCTGGAACGCTAATAGTCACCTCTTTGTGTGACTCGAACGGACTCCTTTGGACTCCTCTTTCTCAATTTTTTGGTCTGTCTCAAAAAGAGGCTAGAGGGCTCTTTATATAGGGAAGGATGGAAGCCCATCTTCCTCTTCTTTCCGATATGGGACTAAAAAGCCAAAATACAAAATTGATATCCTAAAATTATAGTCCAATGCATAGCATGCTCAGCGCCCGTTAAGCACCCGTTCAGCTCCCGTCCAGCGCCAGTTCAATGCCCGCTCATGCAACAAGCGCATGCAACCCGAGAGTAAAAATTGGGCATAAAATGTGCGCACGAGCGCAACAACAACGCACAAGCATCTTGCGACGATGCTGACGTGCTAATTATAAAGTTGCGTCAATAAAGCGCCACTTTGTGCCCTTGAGCCCGAGTCCGAGTCTGAGTCGCTAAGCCCCTTTGGGACTTAGCTCCTATGAAAATAATTTCAAGAGCATGACAAAAAGCATAAATGCTTTCATGAGGAGTTAATCATTTTTTTTCCTAAAAAAATACCCCCACATTGCAACCATGTGTCCCACCACTCCCCATGTGCACACCTCAACTCATACAAGGTATTATATTGAGATACCCACTTGGTGGTGTAGCCAAAGTGGGACTATCTTTACTAGTCTAAAGGCAAAAATACCAACAATCCCCCACATATCTCAATATATATGGGTTGAGCGTTTCCCACAGTGACTGTCCATCGTGCATTAGATAGATGTCGCTTTGACTTGAATCTTCCCGCATGGGTCGAACAACAGTATGATACAAGAATGGACTAAGCCTTGAATTTTGTCCCATAGCTGCAATTCTTTCCACTCACACAATGATATCAGCTGTGCTTGCAGTTGCACATTAAATGCCCTGTGCATGCCTGGTTTCGGTGTTTGTATTTTGGGAGTCCACAACTTTTTTCTCAAGAGACGGCCTATATCTCTTTCCATACACTCTAGGTGAGTTTTTTTAAAGAGTCCTTGGCATGAAGCCTCGAGCTTCCTTACGGTGCTAATCCGCTATGACATGGCCCAGAGCCGAGGCTAAACCTCATCGAGGTGTCATGCTACTGTAGCATGAGGTCCCAGCCTCTTTGTAGTGCCAAACTACCCAGCATGGAGCCTTGCACTTTCTTGCGATGTTACTGTAGCGTCCTGTTCTCCCGGTGCGGAGATCGCGGCTAAGAAACACAAGACGGTATCGTTCGATCGGGATAGATTAAATTAAGAACTCGTCCTCGTTATGGATTTGTTTCTTCGGAATCGATTTCCATATTCAGTGGACCGCGCCCCAAGGATCGGCTTAGCGGCAGAGTCAGGAGGGACCTCTCCGCTGCTATCTTTTTTTGCCTCAATTTTCGATGTCGCTTGTTGCTTTCGTGCTTTGAGTTGGTTTTAGGATTTGCTTGTTTTCCTTGAACGGTTTCGATGGTTTTCATTGTTTTCGTTCATTGAACTGTACTTCTATTCCGAGATTGGAAAGAGAGGAAGAAGTATTAATCGAGCTGTTCGTGTGCAGGTGAACGAGCAGTAGGCGGCTTGCGAGCGGAGTCGTGAAGCGCCTCTTTCCATCTCTCTTCCAATAATCTAAGTGAGTGGCTACCAACCCGATTAGCTAGCCCTGCTTCTAGTCTTCACATCTAATAATCCGCATTCTTCTTTGCCCCGATCAAACGATACCAAGTAATAATAAAAGAAACCAAGATAAAAGAGAATAGACTTGGTTATTATGCTTGTCAACCAAACATGTGAACTGTTATCTTATGTATGCTTGTTCGTGCAAATGTTCTATAAAACGTGCTAAGTATAGAATACATCTTGTTTATGCATAATTGTTCAGGGAGGCTATGCAAAATAAATCATGCAATACTGCTTGTCATGTACTCGTGTTCTTGCACTCGTGTTGCCTCAAATGCATGACTTGTTAACTTATTAATCGTGTTCGATCATGGACAACTTGTGCACAAGGTATTGGTTCTGCGGACGGTCGCTGGGGCACTGGCACCGATCCGATCCGGGCAGAACTCGTATGTAGTCGTCGTGTTCGGGACCGGATAGCTTGCAGCGCAATCGTGTTCTCTCGTAGCATGCTATCCTTGTCCTCGGCTACGTCCACTATGGCAACCATGCCAGTGATCATCGTGTATATTTAAACCTGTTGCATACTAACTTGTGTCTTCGTGGCAGGGAAGGCATGGTAAGTATTGTGCAGGTAATTCAGACGGTCAGGTAAAATCTACCAAACGGTGGCACGTTCATTTCAGTATATTCTATATGCTGCTTACTTGTAAATGAACTAAGGCAAGAAAAGAAATCCACAAATATGCATGTTTCATTAAAAATAATGTATTGATTGGTATAGTTCGGCTAGCTCGCCTTCACCAGCATATTTCGATATGCTGACCCTCGTTGAAACAGGTTCTCCGCACTAAGGCGAACCGAGCGAGGAGCCAAAGTCGTCTCCCCGATTCAAGTCCAGCTGTTGGCGCATCTTCACCGCGTCCCTTGAAGCATTTTGAAGCCAGAAGCTGCAACTCTTCATACACAAATGCAGCTCCGTGGCAAAGCTATCCTCCAGCCTGGAGGTCTTTATCGTTTTGAGTTTATAAAGGGATGTAATATACAGGACTGCTATCTCATTTTGAGTCAACACTTTTGTAAGCCGTTCGGCATATTAGCTGACTCGTTCAAGAGTTTGTAATAGATGTTCATTATCAATAAAGAGAACTTTTCCATGTTTCAAATCTGTGTTTCAATTTATCTGCGTACTCTGAATATGTGCTTGCTATGCAAAATACTTTAGCCTTGTGTGGGCGCAACCCCAGGCCCGCACGGTATCACGATTCGGGGGATGCCCCAACGATTCTAAGGAATCGGGTCGTGACATAGTGGTATCAGAGCACAGATTCAAAGTTTCTTAGACTTCGTGCTGGAAAAGTTTCTTTAACGATCAAATTCCTGTGCGAACTCTTGAACTCTCTAGGCCAAAATAAGATACGTTCATGTAATAAGTCCATAATATATTATGATTCTAATATAATTTACCTTCTTTTGAAGGAGTGGCTCCAGCGCAATCTGCAGCGCAAGCCCCGGACGAAACCCGAGGGCAATAAAGTAGTTCGAGCACTTCGGGAAGTTCAAGGAGCCAGCGAGCCACGCCAAGCATCGATCCCATCCAGCAAATATTGCGGATGTTGGAGGAAAACCATCAAAGGGACGAGGCTCGCTACGAACGGGCCGAGAAGCGAGCAGAAGAGAGTCAGCTCAAGTTTCAAGACAATATAGAAGCACGATTCTCAGTCCAACAGAAGCAGGTGGATGCCCTACAACAGATCGTTCAGACTTTGGCTTCCAACCATTCCACGGCAAGAGCGCCGACTCCGGTGGAACAGCCCGTGCTTGAAGTAGAGATGCCGCAAATTTCAAGGGCGAGGGACGTGACTGCCTTCGACTTTGGCCACTTCAAGAAAGTTTGCAATACCCCATTCAACGGGACTGAGGACCGAGTCGTAGCTCTAGATTGGTTGGCCGAACTTGAAGATCACTTCGCTCTGCTAGAGGTCCCCGAAGATAAGCGCGTCTCCTGCGCGCAACTACAGCTCCGCCTCAACGCGCACGATTGGTGGGACGTGCATCGACGGTCTCTCCAATTTGATCACGGAGAGGAGGCGATCTCGTGGACGACTTTTCGTGCTGTGTTCGAAGAGGAGTTTGTACCCCCTCCAGTACAACATCAAATGGAGAACGAGTTCGTGCAGCTGCGGCAAGGCAGCATGACAGTTAAAGAGTACTCCGCCAAATTCAACCGACTCTCCAAATTCGCTAGGGCCTATTTACATGATGTAGCGAGTCAAGCTAGAAGGTTTGAAGGTGGACTACGCCCTGTCATCCATTCGCACGTAGCCGTTCATCAGTATCGTACAATGCATGAAGTCATGAATCACGCCCTATCTCTCGAACCACACTATCCTCACGTTCCTAGCGGCGCTGTGCATACCTACACTCACAAACGCCAAAGCAACGACAGAGGAAACAGCGCTGCAAAGCGACGAAACGACGGTGGTCAGTAAACAAAGCATTGGAGCAATACGTGTCAATTCTGCAAAAAGCTTGGACACGATAAGAAAGACTGCCGCTTGAGACTTGGTTTATGCCTCACTTGTGGACGATCAGGCCATGCCATTAATTCCTGCCCGAACCTTCCTGATCGCCGTCCCCAACGAAATGCTCCCTAACGGTAGGTCCTATTCCTAAGTTTCGGGACGAAACTTCCAATTAGTTGGGTAGGATGTAGCGCCCCGTTCTCCCGGTGCGGAGATCGCGGCTAAGAAACACAAGACGGTATCGTTCGATCGGGATAGATTGAATTAAGAACTCGTCCTCGTTATGGATTTATTTCTTCGGAATCGATTCCCATATTCAGTGGACCGCGCCCCAAGGATCGGCTTAGCGGCAGAGTCAGGAGGGACCTCTCCGCTGCTATCTTTTATTGCCTCGGTTTTTGATATCGCTTGTTGCTTTCGTGCTTTGAGTTGGTTTTGGGATTTGCTTGTTTTCCTTGAACGGTTTCGATAGTTTTCATTGTTTTCGTTCATTGAACTGCACTTCTATTCCGAGATTGGAAAGAGAGGAAGAAGTATTAATCGAGCTGTTCGTGTGCAGGTGAACGAGCAGTAGGCGGCTTACGAGCGGAGTCGTAAAGCGCCTCTTTTTATCTCCCTTCCAATAATCTAAGTGAGTGGCTACCAACCCGATTAGCTAGCCCTGCTTCCAGTTTTCACATCTAATAATCCGCATTCTTCTTTGCCCCGATCAAACGATACCAAGTAATAATAAAAGAAACCAAGATAAAAGAGAATAAACTTGGTTATTATGCTTGTCAACCAAACATGTGAACTGTTATCTTATGTATGCTTGTTCGTGCAAATGTTCTATAAAACATGCTAAGTATAGAACACATCTTGTTTATGCATAATTATTCAGGGAGGCTATGCAAAATAAATCATGCAATACTGCTTGTCGTGTACTCGTGTTCTTGCACTCGTGTTGCCTCAAATGCATGACTTATTAACTTGTTAATCGTGTTCGATCATGGGCAACTTGTGCACAAGGTATTGGTTCTGCGGACGGTCGCTGGGGCACTGGCACCGATCCGATCTGGGCGGAACTCGTGTGTAGTCGTCGTGTTCGGGACCGAATAGCTTGCAGCGCAATCGTGTTCTCTCGTAGCATGCTATCCTTGTCCTCGGCTACGTCCACTATGGCAACCATGCCAGTGATCATCGTGTATATTTAAACCTGTTGCATACTAACTTGTGTCTTCGTGGCAGGAAAGGCATGGTAAGTATTGTGCAGGTAATTCAGACGGTCAGGTAAAATCTACCGAACGGTGGCACGTTTATTTCAGTATATTCTATATGCTGCTTACTTGTAAATGAACTAAGACAAGAATAGAAATCCACAAATATGCATGCTTCATTAAAAATAACGTGTTGATTGGTATAGTTCGGCTAGCTCGCCTTCACCAGCATGTTTCGATATGCTGACCCTCGTTGAAACAGGTTCTCCGCACTAAGGCGAACCGAGCGAGGAGCCAAAGTTATCTCCCCGATTCCAGTCCAGCTGTTGGCGCATCTTCACCGCGTCCCTTGAAGCGTTTTGAAGCCAGAAGCTGCAACTCTTCATACACAAATGCAGCTCCGTGGCAAAGCTATCCTCCAGCCTGGAGGTCTTTATCGTTTTGAGTTTATAAAAGGATGTAATGTACAGGACTGCTATCTCATTTTGAGTCAACACTTTTGTAAGCCGTTCGGCATATTAGCTGACTCGTTCAAGAGTTTGTAATAGATGTTCATTATCAATAAAGAGAACTTTTCTATGTTTCAAATCTGTGTTTCAATTTATCTGCGTACTCTGAATATGTGCTTGCTATACAAAATACTTTAGCCTTGTGCGGGCGCAACCCCAGGCCCGCACGGCATCACGATTCGGGGGACGCCCCAACGATTCTAAGGAATCAGGTCGTGACAGTTACGCCGCTGTGACATGGCTCGCGTAGTTGAGGATTTACATCTTTTACCTCTGTGGTGTCACATCACTGTAACATGAGGATACCAACCTCTTTGTAGTGCTGCCTACACTCTTCATTCTACCTCATTAGGCTACCTTCCTATGTGCGGTGCTACACCGCTGTGACATGGCTCGCGAAGCCGAGGTTTATTCTTACCGAGGAACCTCTTGGTGGTATCACCCGCTGTAGCATGGAGACTTTATGCTCCTTTGTAGCACTGCACTATCGTTCTTTCTGTTAAGCACACCAGATATTCAAAATGCCTGAGAACTCATTAAGGCATCTAAGCCATCCTTCCACATGACTTGTTCTACACAAAAGAACAATTAGTAGACAACAGTGGTTCTGGGTCCGTAATCCCTCAATGTCTCAAAGGACTACCCACTATTCCTAATATTCTCCCAGTCAATGGTCCTCCCTTGAACCAATAGCTAGATGCCTAGTAGATTTTTTTTGAACTAATAACATAAACTAAATGGTAGGATTGCAAAGACACAATATCAGAGGTCCTCCAAGCCCATATATGTTGTGTCCTTGACTATATGCGGTATTATGCCACTGTGACATGACCCAAATCCGAGATTCACTCCCTCGTGTGGTGTCACACCACTGTAACATGGAGTACTACACTCCTTTATAATTCTTGGGATCAGCTGACGCTGGAGGCCTTACATGAACGGATCTGCCAGATTCTTGGTTCTGATCAAATACTGTAATGATCTATGCTAGCTGCGTTCATTCAGTGTCCTGTATTGGCCCTTGAGGCCTATCATGAACAAATTCGCCAGATTTATCTGACTCTGATCATTAAAGCACTGTAATGATCCACACAATCTGCACTCATTCAATGTCTTGTGTTCTATCCACATAGTTCTCTTTAAACCGTTGAAGAGATGAACATATGTCACTGGTGCAGCTTCTTGGTTTTTACAGTATGTCGGTATCACCCGAATCTGTGTACTAACCATAGGAAGATCATCTGATCTTCCAGAGCCATTCTGGTTTATATGTTGTAGCTTGATAGTGTAAAGAACTCTGAGAGCTTAAAGACTGCTGCTTCGACTTCCTCGATATAGAAATACCACCCTTGGAGAAGTCACGTCCTCATGTGGATCTTTCACTCTTCTTTCCTGAGCACCAACTGGCATCACCGAAGACTTCATTCATATCTGGATAACTGTTGTATCATATGATATACTAATGAGTTCTCCTGAAAATTCTGACGACTCTCTTCACAACTTTCAGTGTTCAACACATATACTGCTTTTGAACTAACTCAGCATCCCTACAGCAAAAGTTATGTCAGGCCTAGTGGTACACGCAACTTAAATCATTCACCTGATGATGCTTGAGTATACCAACTGTCTGACATTTTTTCTTGGATTTGGCTTCATATTCATGTCACACCTGAGGAGTATCGTCCCTGATACCCAAAGCATGTGATCAATATTTTATGCTGAGATCTTGTGACTAAGCATGCCCACCTGGCATCCGGATTATCTTATATCCTCAGAATGACATCCATAATATCATGTCCTGAGTTTGGACAAAAAGGATATATTTGTTAGTGACACTTCTGTGTCCACAACATGGACTAGCAAGTCGTCCTAGTCCATGTAGATACAAACGATGACTCCTCCATTATCAGCGAACTTCGTGTATATACACTTGTCCGTCTCGCTGATCTTGTGACAACTTTGACTAGATGACTTGTCAAACTCCTGCTGCCACATCCTAGGAATTTCTTCAAACCGTATCGAGATACCACCAACTCGTAGACTGTCTTCAAACCTGAATAACAATAGTTCTGACTATTGTCCATGAATCTCTCATGTTTGTCTTTGTAAAACCCTAATTTTTTTAAACCGTATTAATTATTTAATTAATTATTTAATTTATTATAGCATTTATTAGCTAATTAGAAGTAATAGAATTTATTCAATTTTTTATTTCGAGGTGATTGCGCAATAGAGGATTTATGGAGCAATTATAATTTTTTTTCTTAATTATTTTCATGTAGGAGACCCTGTGGACAGTTGATAGATTTATTGTATGCACCAATATAAATTCCTTAAATTATATATATATATATATATATATATATATATATATATATATATATATATATATAAATAAAGTCTATTAATAGAAAAGAATAAAAGAAATAGTAATAAATTATAATTATAATAAATATACTAATGATAATAAATAGTGTAATAATAATAATAAGTGTTAGTAATATTAATAATAGTAGCAATAATAATAATAATATATAGTTAATAATATTCTTAATAATAATTATGGTAATAAATAATAAAAACAAAAAGGAAAAGAAAAAGAAATGGTAAAGAAAAAGAAAAAGAAAAAGAAAAGAAAGAAAAGAAAGAAAAAGGAATCAAACAAATTCTTACTCACAAATTCCCCCTATCTATTCCTAACAGACCGCCTAATCCCAAAGCCCCCAGCAACAGCAAATACCCTCCCCCCCGCGCGGGTTCTTCTCCCCCTTTCATCCCTATATATATACCTAACCCATCACTAAACCCTAACCATAAACTCTAAGCCTCCCTCGAACCTTGAGCCACCATTGCCGCCCAGCCATGACGCCGCCGCCGATCACCGCGTCCGCCGCAAGCGTCTCCGGATAACTCGTCGGCCGGCCGCGACCGCGAGCACCCAGGCAGAGAACTGTCGTGACGAACCTCCTTTTTCGTGCAGATTCCTGCTTCCTCGCTCGACCAAACTCGACCCCGCCTTCGCCGGTATGATCCCCACCTATCCCTCTTTAAATCTCATAGATTAGTTTCCATCGTGCAGCGCACAAACCTAGGTAAAAATCGACACCAAGTCGAAGAAAAACGACCACTTTTAATTTCAGAAAATCTGTTGCGATGACCCATGTTCAAGGGCTCATATCTCCCACCACAGGGATCCAAACCTAGAAATTCTTTTTGCTATGGATAGACCACCTGACCGAGATCATTCTCTGTCAATTATATTATTTTATTTGGTATTATATGCAGAATTAAATTATGTTGAAAATCCTAAAACCCTATTTTTTTTAACTTCTAAAATTTGCGATACGGAGCGCGTCCCGCAAAACGGGACCACCCTGTCACGTACCAATTGTACCAAAAGGTGCGCATGGTATAACCAGACATGTGGGCTTTCACGAAAACTGATTCGGAGGCATGTGCGCGTCGAAATCACTCCGTATCCGCAAAAAGTCCCCGTATCGTGACCTTTGTAAAATATCGCACCATTTAGTGTACGCTCGTCAGAACGCGATGAAACTTACGCCATTGGATTCTTGGTATTACGCTGGTACTGTGACCCAAGTTTCACGCAATTCTGAGATAGTTGACCAAGTCGCCTATTTGTGGGTCCTATGGTTGACTTTTTGGGCAAATTTGTGTACGGCTCACCAGAATCCAAAATTGGACGTACCGTTGAGTTCGTATTGACGTTTAGAATTGGTTTGACCTATAATTTATCCCATTTAGAGACCTTTACCCCTGGCACACTTTTCGGTGCAAAGTGGGCCACATGTGGACCCCGTTTTGATCCAAAATTACCGTTTTGCCCTTGTGTCCAAATTGGACGAAAGGGTAGTATTTTTAAGCTATCTCGCTTATTCTGGAAATATTGTTGATGTTTATTTCAGCATCCGGAGACGTTCATTTTGAGGCCGTAGCTTCTGATCCTGTGTGCTTGACTCCTGGACGTTACACTTTGCAGCTTTCTTACCAGGCAAGACACCTTGCCAAATTGTTTACAGTACTTTGCATGCTTATTATATTTCTGTATATTTATTGCATTTTTGTATATTCCTTGCATGTTTAGTTTCTTTCAGTCATTACTATATATTAGATATGTTGACACACACATGGCACTTAGTATCATGAGAGGACAATCAGTAGGCGTATGGGCTTTAACCATTCTGGTGAACCGTTGTAACTAGCACGCACTATGGTAGTCATGTCCGATGGTCGCTACCCCTGCGGTATGTCGATTGATGGAGTCACGAGGGTCACTACCCCCGCGGTATGTCGGCTGATGATGTCCCCTGACGGGTATGTGAGTTGTGAGGCTTAGATCGAGTAGCCTACCCTTGCCCGTACGTCAAAAAGTTATCCTTATTTTTATTCATATAGATTGTCTTGTACAGCGTACTTATATATTTTTAAACATTATGCATGTTTACTGTATTCAAATTGGCATGCTTCTATGTATCTTGTTACGTCCCTCTGAGGATCTGGTCCATTTCCAGGTGTAGATGTTCATGACTATTCGTATGAGCACGGATCAGGACTTACCACTTCTCTCTTCCGAGGAGGTCTTACCTTCAATGCATCTTTGATTATCTCTAGCGATGGATCGCTTCACTGATACCTTTATATCATTATCTTATTTATATTGGAGATTTACCCTTCTCCCTCATTTTAGTATTGATATAGTCATTGGTAGTGGATCTGTCTCCACCCGACTTTATTTTGGATTATTCAGACTCATCATTCTAGTTTAGTTATTTCTTTTCTGTGACTTGTTGTGTGGATGAGATTAGTATATCTGTCACTTGTGATACTATTTATACCACATGTGAGTTTATATTCATATTACAGCGTACGTGTGTATGATGGTATCCATATATTGGAGTTGCCATATACATAAGGCTGGCATGCTTACGTGTTCCTAGTCCTACGTATTTTGGGACTGGGGCATGACAAGTTTTTATGGTGGCCCATGCAGGTCGAGAGCATATTGTCTCGGTTACGTCACTGTACCGAGCAAGCCTGCGCATAGGATTAGAATATAGGATCTCATCCACTTATTTATCACCTTCCTTGATTTTGTTTCGCATTCTCATTTGATTGCTTGTATTGCATCTTGCTTGATCCCTTCTCAACGTCAATCTTCTCTCGTGCTTGATAGAGGTTAGGAAGGTGACTTGTACTAGGTATATACACTCTAGTATTCAATAACCCTATTAGTTAAATTATTGTAAGTTGGATAGTATGCCTCATAACCTAGTAACACATAGTCTTGTTGACTCATTAATGAAGTATAAATGAATGACACCAACTATAGACTTGCATAAAAAGATAGTGTTTACCCAGACTGTAGAACTTAGAGGCCCATACACCCATTTGGTCGACTAGAGACCTTGACAAGGAGTTATTATAAAAACTGTAGAGGCACAACACCGATCTTCTTGGTGAGATTAGATTATTCTGTACCTTCCTCCATCATAATCAAGCGTACTTATATTTTACTACCTCGACTTATGTTGCTATTATAGCCTAGTTTTGCAAGGGCCCACATTAATACATTGTCTAAATCAGAATCGGTGTATTATGGTCTGATCAACCTTAGTACACTTGGTTCGCTCTTTGTATCACTACTTTATGTGGATTGAGATATAGTTGACTCAACTTGTTAAACGAATATACTTGCCCTCTAGACTAGTCAGAGCATATCATGTCAGGTACATAACTGTTCTGATATGAACATGCATATAGAAATTTACCAAAATAAGATTTTAATCCACAACTGCCTTGGCAACTCCCTTTCAAAATTCTCTAATCCCTTTGAATCCCGTAATTGTATTCTATCATCTCCTCCTTGAAATTCTTTATTGTTGATTTTCGTCTTCCCCTATTTCGGAAAGATGAACGTTCGTGCTTAGTATAAGTTGATACACGGATAGTACCAGATATACCCCATAGGCCAAGCACTCATGATGACAAATAAGAAGTACGGGCACTGGAAGTCGTAGATACAGGTACGACCTTAGTTATATGTGTCATTTTATACTCATGACCCTATTGCGACACAGGATCTTAGAGGTACAAGTAGACGTAGAATTATATATATGGTGGTTTAGCAGTTATGAGGATATATTGATATTCTACCCAGATGGCATACACGCGATACCAATAGATGACGCGAGTAGCAGTAGTAGTATTCTCTTCCTATAACCATCTCACCCCCTTGGGTGACTCATCTTCTCTTTCATATCCATTCCTTATCTCGTGCTTAACTCTTCCTATCATAGTCGTATCTTTTCACGCCATTATGAACTGTTTGAATTACTTCAACCTCACCCTTATTTTGTTAGTTAAAAACATAAACGGTTTAGTAAATGATTAATAACTAAAAGATGAGTACATAACGATAACCCTTATGTATATGCACTATAGCAATATCTGTATTTTTTTAACCCTTAAGTAGCATCATTTCGCTTAATAGAAATTTGTTAAATTGTTTGAATTAGTTCATACTCCTAATAGTTATAAAGTTAGTCGAGACTTTAACTGTTGCCCAAAAACTTAGATTATGCCTAGGAAAGAATTGAAGGCACTTGTTACGAACTGACAACTATGACAAATCGCTGGCAAAGTAGCGACAACTGCAGCTAGACCGTTGTAGTAGAGTAGTCGAAGTATTTACAGATATATTGGTCAGGTGGCATTGCAGTATTAGACTACGATACTAGACGGTTACAAAGAAAAATTATGGCTGTAAGATTCAAGACAAGTACCCCAAGATTCTCGATCCAATAAAAATATTCGTCTAACAACCTAGACAATAGCCTCAAAAGACTTGACTACTAGTAGAATTCTTGTAAGTTGGATAGTATAGACGAGTTAGAGGATAATAGAATAGTGTATGGACAATAAATGAGAAAGTGTTAGAATGACAGACCATGACTTTTAGGAAGCACTACTAGATAGCAATGTAGTGTAATAGCTATAGTAATTATTATGAATATGGGTTAGTGTCAATTTCGAGGACGAATTTTTTGTAAGTTGGGTAGAATGTAAAACCTTAATTTTTTTTTTAAACCGTATTAATTATTTAATTAATTATAGCATTTATTATCTAATTAGAAGTAATAGAATTTATTCAATTTTTTATTTTGAGGTGATTGCGCAATAGAGGATTTATGGAGCAATTATAATTTTTTTCTTAATTATTTTTATGTAGGAGACCCTGTGGACAGTTGATAGATTTATTGTATGCACCAATATAAATTTCTCGAATTATATATATATATATATATATATATATATATATATATATATATATATATATTCTATTAATAGAAAAGAATAAAAGAAATAGTAATAAATTATTATTATAATAAATATAATAATGATAATAAATAGTGTAATAATAATAATAAGTGTTAGTAATATTAATAATAGTAGAAATAATAATAATAATATATAGTTAATAATATTCTTAATAATAATTATGTAAATAAATAATAAAAACAAAAAGGAAAAGAAAAAGAAAAATAAATGGTAAAGAAAAAGAAAAAGAAAAGAAAGGAAAGAAAAAGGAATCAAACAAATCCTCACTCACAAATCTCCCCCTATCTATTCCTAACAGACCGCCTAATCCTAAAACCCCAGCCACATCAAATACCCCCCCCCCGGTTACTAATCCCCCCCCCCCGCGCGGGTTCTTCTCCCCCTTTCATCCCTATATATATACCAAACCCATCACTAAACCCTAACCATAAACTCTAAGTCTCCCTCGATCACCGCGTCCGTCGCCAGCGTTGCCGAAGAATCCGTCGGCCGGCCGTGACCGCGAGCACCCAGGCAGAGAACTGCCGCGACGAACCTCCCTTCCCGCGCAGATTTTCGCTTCCTCGCTCAACCAAACTCGACCCCATCATAGCGGGTATGATCCCCACATATCCCTCTTTAAATCTCGTAGATTAGTTTCCATCGTGCATCGCGCAAACCTAGGTAAAAATTGACGCCAAGTCAAAGAAAAACGACCACTTTTAATTTCAGAAAATCTGTTGCGATGACCCATGTTCAAGGGCTCGTATCTCCCACCACAAGGATCCAAACCTAGATATTCTTTTTGCTATGGATAGATCACCTGACCGAGATCATTCTCTGTCAATTACATTATTTTATTTGGTATTATATGCAGAATTAAATTAGGTTGAAAATTTTGAAAACCTACTTTTTCCAACTTCCAAATATGTGATACGGAACGCGCCCCGCCAAACGGGACCACCCCGTCGCGTACCAATTATACTGAAAGATGTGCATGGTATAACCAGATGTGTGAACTTTTACAGAAATTGATTCGGACGCGTGTGCGCGTCGGAATCACTCTGTATCCGCAAAAAGTCCCCGTATAGTGACTTTTGTAAAATACTGTACCATTTAGTGTACGCTCGTCAGAATGCGACAAAACTTGTACCATTGGATTCTTGATATCACGCTGGTCCTGTGACCCAAGTTTCACGCAATTCTGAGACAGTTGACCAAGTCGGCTATTTGCGGGCCCTACGATTGACTTTTTGGGCGAATTTGTGTACGGCTCACCGAAATCTAAAATTGGAAGTACTGTTGAGTTCGTATTGACGTTTAAAATTGGTCTGACCTATAATTTGTCCCATTTAGAGATCTTTACCCCTGACACATTTTTCGGTGTAAAGTGGGCCACATGTGGCCCCCGTTTTGATCCGAAATTACCGTTTTGTCCTTGTGTCCAAATTGGACGAAAGGGTAGTATTTTCTAGCTATCTCGCTTATCAAAGACTTATTTTTTCCCCATCATCTGATAAATAATTATTTTGTGAATAGAAGCTACGACAATCATCATCATAATCTATGACACCCTCATCGAGGTGCCAAAGAACTCAATCCCCTATTGTCTGAGAAAACCCCTAGGCAGATAGCCTATTCTTGAACTCAACTATTTTGTTTGCTTTCATCTTCATCGACTTGAAGATCTGATAAGTATTTGATTAGTTTTGCTCCTTCAGGAAGATTGACCAACACCCAAGTGTGGTTGGAGGTTATTGAGTCATACTCATTATTTATAGCCTCCCTCCAAAAGATAGCATATCTAGTCTTCATCGCCTCATCATAGGTAAGCGGATCTGCTTCCACATGATAGGTGACAAAATTTTCTTCGAAGTCATTTACTATCCTCACTCGCTTAGACACCGGCTCTACGAATTCTGGTTTGATCGTTGTCGTTGGGATGACAACTTCTTCTTAGACTACATCTTCGCTGGAAGCTTCAGCCTCCTGTGCACCCACACTATTTTTTCAAATATTCGCGATAACAATATTCTTGTGCCTTGTAAATTTATCTTCGAGGAGTTCTGTATCGCAAGATTCAATGATATGATTTAATTCAATATCAAGAAATCTTCGAGATTACTCTTCTTAGTATCACCCTGAAAGATTGTCTTCATAGTCCTCGATTACAGCTTCTGAATCTTTTATTATAGAAGCTTCACATACGCAAGACACCCCCACACTTGAATGACATTCAAGTTGGGTCTGACTCTAAACAAGAGTTCCTGAGGAGTGATATCGAAAGTTGCATATGGTACTCTGTTCAGAATGAACGTAGCCGTCAGTACAGCTTCTCCCCAGAAGTAGTTTGGAAGACCCGTAGTCAACAATATTGAGTTCATCATCTCTGTCAACGTCTTGTTCTTCCTTCGAGACACCCCCACACTCGGATGATTTTTAAGTTGGGTCTGACTCTGAACCAGAGTTCCTGAGGAGTGACATCGCAAGTTGGGTATGGCACTATGTTCAGAATGAACGTAGCCGTCAGCATAGCTTCTCCCCAAAAGTAGTTTGGAAGACCCGTAGTCAACAGTATTGAGTTTATCATCTTTGTCAATGTTCTGTTCTTCCTTTCAGCTACTATATTTAATTGAGAAGAATACGGAGCAGTTGTCTCATTGATAATTCCACTTTTTTGCAGAAGGATGCGAATTCAATAGACATATACTCTCCGCCTAGATCACTTCTGAGACTCTTGAGTTGTTGCCTCATTTGAAGTTCAGCCTCAACCCTAAACTTTGGAACTTCTTGAATGCTTCATCTTTTAACTAGAGCAAATAGACGAACGCGTACTTCGAGTAGTTGTCGATGAAAGTAAAAAAGTACTTTCTTTTGGCCTTTGTGGAGAACTGCTTGAAGTCACAGATATCTGAGTGAACCATCTCCAGAAGATCTGTACTTTGGTTTACCTATTTGAACGGTTTTCTTGTAATCTTTGTCTGCGCACAGACCTTACACTTTTCCACCTCCTTACTCCCACTTTTGGAGATAAACCCTAGACTAGACATCTAGCAGTACGAAGTACATATCCTAGTCTGGGGCCCCACAACTCTTACAATGAGACTTCAGTCACAAGCAGAAGCTCGAACATCCATTTGAAACTGAATGCCTTGTTTCAAAGTATGTCTCCTGTCAAGATATCACCATCTGGCAAACATGGATGTTCACTCTCAAGTTTGCAACAGACTTCCTGAGATCAAGTCATTGGTAATCAATAGTACGTTGCTACACGCACTCCTTTGACTGTAACTTCTCGAAGTTCAGAACCATTGTCCCAATCCCCAGATCCTCTACTTGATCCTTGCTTGCCATCAAGACCTTCACCATTGAAAGGTTCGGTCTTGATCAACATCTCTTCCTAAAGCACATGCGACTAGATTGTAAACACCCTGGTTTTTAGATTTTAATTTAAAATTTTCATTAATTATTATTGTATAAATTTTTTATTATTTTTTAGTTAATTATAATAAAAATTCGTTCATGGATTTATATTTTTTTGTATTTAAGCAATTATTAAAATAGTAAAAATTTTATAGTTTTGGGTGTATAATTAATAATAGAATATTGTGTAATTTTTTTAAAATTTATTGGGGTCTAAAACTATTTTTTATAGCTAAATGCATATATATATATATATATTATATATATATATATATATATATATATATATATATATATATATATATAATAAACCAACCCAAACTAACCCAAACCAATCCAAACCTAACTAACCGAACCCGGATCCCAAACCCATACCCGCAACCCACCAGCCCCCCAACCCCTTGTAACACCCGCACCCCCTCACTTCCCCTTCCTGAAACCGCCCGACCCCCTCTCTTCCGCTCCCTGTAACCTCCCATGTACACCCCTATATATAGATCATCCTACCCGACTACCACCATCATTTACTCTACTACCCCGACCAACCCCGGCCACGAACGCCGCCACCGTGACTGCCGCATACCGCTGCAAAGAAGCCGCCGCACAGCCGCTCCGACATCCTGAGCAAACAACATAGCGAGGTACCCATATTCTAGTCCATGTAACTCTCTGCACAGTTAACTAAATATCGATATGTTGAATCTTATGCGAAGACAACATTACCCTCTTAAACCATGTGTTAGTTCGGTGTATCGTATCCTGTGTCGGTCGTAATTCGCGACGCAAAACAGGAAAAAATGACCCAATTTGTAGTTCAAAAACAGTTTCAATCACCCATGTTCATGGCTGATTTTCTTCCAATTTAGTTAATATTTTTAAATTCTACTTGAACAGTAATTTAGACAACATAATCGAGATTTAATCTCTTTAGTTAGTTTATTTTAATTTGTTGTATGCTGTGATTTATTCGCTGTTGAATTTGACAAAAAACTTGGTTTTCTAAACCCAAAATTTCTCGAAACGGGGTACGTCCCGCTAAACGAGATGACTTCGTCATGTAAGAATTACACCAAAAGGCGCGTATCGTTAACGCGGATGTGTGAGATTTCACGAAAGTTGATTTGGATGTGCATGCACACCGGAATCAACGCGTATCCGTCAAAAAATTCCGTATCGATCTGTTCTGACAGTCGTCATAATTTTGTGTATGCTTGTCGTTTCACAATAAAACTTACACCATCGAATTCGCAGCGTTACGTTGGTCCTGTGACCCAAGTTTGGTTCGATTCTGAGAAAGTTGACGAAACATCGTTTTGCGGGCCCAACAGTTCCACTTGACGGACGATTTCGTGACCGGCTCATCGAAATCCAGTTCTGGATGTTTCGTTGGGTTCGTAACATCATTCTAGACTCTTAAACACTACGTTTGAAAATTTTACAGTACTTTGTCTCTGGCACATTTTTCGATGCAAAGTGGGCTACATGTGGACCCCGCTTTGACCGAAAACTATCAATTCTGTCCCTGTGTCCAAATTAGACTTATGGGTAGTCAATTCTAGCTATTTCAAGTATTCTGAGAGCAATAGTAATATTTATTTTAGCATCCGGAGGCGTACCTGAAGATTCCACTTATATCGGAGCAACTGACGGAGCTCAGAACACAAGCAAGTGTACCTTGTCAACTTGCAGTAGATCTTGTGAAATTATTTGCTTGAGTTATTTCTATATACTTCTGTGTTGTACCTATTTAACCTAGGACCATGAGACGTTGCTTAACGTCCGAACAAGATTCGGATGTCGACGCCGTACGTGGAGTCGTGTAACGTCACTTAGAGAGTTGATACCACGATCCTATATATATTTTACATGCTTGTTTTATCAAGTACGTCATACCATAGGACACTTTATACTATTTACGTGACAGAATCTTTCCTGTGGTATTCATGGTGATTCTTTATAGGCATACAGGATTCGTGACATAAGACTTGCATATACATAGATATCATTATGACTCGTTGTACTATCTAGAGGTCATGATCTTGTGTGGTATGGACATGAGACGTCGTAGACATGAGACGTGTGATTACATTGGGTAAGGAGAGACATACAGACTACAGGCTAATTACATATATATACTTTATTATTGAGGTGCTTTAGTCTCTGTTCCAGAGCTTGGCCCATTACGTGATATTACTGCTACCGGCTCCCCGACACAGAGCTTGTAGTGGTTTCAGCCTGAGTACTACTGATGCTCTCAATTTATATTTCACATAGTTGGTTACATAGCTTGCCCTAAGGATCTATTTTATTTACTGAATTTCATTTGGGTTGAGTGTTTCTTGTACCTTGCTATCCCCTGAGGACCTAGATCCGGATTATGTTCCCAGGTACAACAGATGAGGAATACCCCGAGATATACGGGACAGGAGCTGACGCTGGAGCAGTACTGGCATCAGAAGATGAGGTTGTTCTAGAGGATTTCTCCTGAGTATTCTGTTATATACTCAGTTATTTATGCTTTCAGTTATTTCATATATTGGCTCATGAACTTATGTATTGACTTATTTTCTTTTCTTATTTTATCGTGTTGTTCCCCGAGATACTACATAAGTTGACTTAATGATGGACTAATTCATTTATCTATTATCTTGATTAGTCTATCATATTTAATTATGTTTCTTTCTGTGGATAGGATTAGAATTATTCTATGATAGATGGTATAGACTGCATTTATATTTATTACATCTTAAGTGCACTCTAACGGGTCTATTAAATTGGGTTTGTCAATTGGAGTTGTACTGCTAGCCATTTCCACGTGGTTAGTCCCTCAGTATTTTGTGAGTGGGGCATGACATGGTTTTTATGGTGGCCCATAAAGGTCAACGACTATATTGCTTCAGTTTCAACTAAGGAACCGAACAAGCCTGTAATTAGGATAGGATAAATTATATGATCTTATCCACTTGTTGATCTGTTCTTGACCTCTATATCGGCTTCAAAATAATTTCTTGACTTGCATCCTGCCTTGATTCCTCTGTACTCCTCTCATAGTTTACTTTGGATGCAGAGTAATTGATCCACGAGCCGGCGACGAGACTCTCGTAGGTACACCACAAGGTATTGTGGTCACCTACGACGATAGAGTGATACCATTGGGTGGAGATCCATCCACTCAACAAAGCAATCAAGCAGATCAGCACGCCTCGAGGTTCCGGCGAGACAATATTCCACTACCGCCGCAGTTTACTCCACAGATCCCTGTTTTTCTAGCAGGACAGCCTATGGATGGTCATCAGATGTTCCAAATATTCTACGCAATGATGCAAGTACAACAGCAGGTTCATCAAGAGGCCCAGCAATGCCAGGCCAAAAACTTGAGGAACAAGCTAGTGACAGCACTGGAGCAGGCGAACCCACCAGCTAGACGACGATCGACGGGATCTATCTGACTTTCGCCAGCTGAAGCCCCGTATCTTTTCTGGCAAGGAGGAGCCCACTGAAGTTCATGAGTGGCTCACAAATACTCAACACCAATTAGAAGCAGCTGAGCTTCCGAGGGAGCGTTGGATGACTGCCGTCAGAATGCAGTTGACGGGCAATGCACACCATTGGTGTCTATCTGAGGAGAGACGGCTCGGACTGGACCGAGTCACTTGGGAGGAGTTCTCTAGACTCTTCCAGGATATGTATATTCCGGCCATTGCCAGAGCGGAACTTCGAGACAAGTTTAATTGCCTCACCCAAGGAAACATGACGGTAGAAGAGTACAATACAGAGTTCATCCATTTGAGTCGCTTCGCCCCTACTGATTTTGATAGAAGAGGAGAAGGCAGAGAAGTCTCTTCGATGGACTTAGATTTGATCTATAGAGATTGATCGGCTCTGTTGCACCTACTTCATACACAGACGTCCTTGCTGCAGCCCGACGCATGTAGCTCATCACCAGGAGAGAGTCCATCCAGAAACGGTCGTTCACATCAGCACTAGCCAGAGCACCACAAGAAGAAGCTGCAAAGAGACCTCACATGCACCAGCCACCCAGAGCAGCTCCGCAGGCACTGCTTACATGTCATATTGTGGCAAACGAGGTTATTACGAGAGAGAGTGCAGACGCAAGTTGGGATTATGCTTGATTTGCGGATCCAACCAACATTCAGCCAAGGATTTCCCTGAGCGTCGAGAGGGAGCACCAATGGTAAACCGACAAGCTTTACCAGCACCGGAAGGATATCAGTCGAGGCCACCTTTAGCACCAAAGGCACCACTCTTCCAGCATGCCCAGCAACATCAGAGGGCACCACTAAAGGAACATGGATAGGCTTTTGCGATGACAATGGAGGAGGCACGGACTCAAGGAGTAGCGAATATGAGTAAGATTTAGTTTTATCATAGTTAGCTATAATATCGAATATTCCTAGTCATACTTTAGCATGTTCCTGTTAGTTCCATTCCCTAGCCTATACCTAGTATTATGTTACCATGAACTTGTTAGTCTAGATTAGTAATATACAAGTGGTACCCAAGTTTTCAGAAGTTGTAGTTGATCCTCGCTCTAACCATGCTTCTTTACTCTTGAGTTACTTATCTCTTATTGCCTAGAATTTTTTTTTTATTTCTTCCCTACGTGTTCTGCTTGAACAAAACCCTCATCCTTCCTTCCAATTTTTTCTTGTTCATGGTTCCTTATCCTTTGTGTCGTACTTCAACAAACATGTCGTGCAACCGCGTCCTCTCTTTTGGAGCAAACACTTTCTTGACCGGTTATGTTTCGTTTCCTTAATTGCGAGGATAAAATTATTTTAAGGTAGGTAGATTATAAACACCCTGATTTTTAAATTTTAATTTAAAATTTTCATTAATTATTATTGTAGAAAATTTTCATTATTTTTTTATTTAATTATAATAAATGTTCGTTCATGGATTTATATTTTTGTATATTTAATTAATTATTAAAATAGTGCAAAAATTATATGTTTGGGTGTATAATTAATAATAGAATATTGTGTAATTTTTTTAGAATTTATTGGGGTCTAAAACTATTTTTTTATAGCTAAATGCATATATATATATATATATATATATATATATATATATATATATATATATATATATTTATTTATTAAACCAATCCAAACTAAACCGAACCAACCCAAACCAATCTAAACTGAACCAACCCAAACCTAAATAACCGAACCCGGATCCCAAACCCATACCCGCAACCCACCAACCCGCAACCCACCAGTCCCCCAACCCGCTGTAACACTCGCACCCCCTCACTTTCGCTTCCCGAAACTGTCCGACCCCCTCTCTTCTGCTCCTTGTAACCCACCATGTACACCCCTATATATAGATCAGCCTAGACGACCAATACCACCATCATCTCCTGTACCACCCCGGCCGTCGCTGCCGTGACCGCTGCACGCCGCCGCACAGCCGCTCCGACATCATGAGCAAACAACAAAGCGAGGTACCCATATTCTAGCCCATGTAACTCTCTGCACAGTTAACTAAATATCGATCTGTCAAATCTTATGCAAAGACCACATGACCCTCTTGAACCTTGTGTAATTAGTTCGGTGTATCGTGTCCTGTGTCGGTCGCAATTGGCGACGCAAAACAGAAAAAATGACCCAATTTGTAGTTCAGAAACTGTTCCGATCACCCATGTTCATGGCTAATTTTTTTCTAATTTATTAATATTTTTAAAATTTTACTTGAACAGTAATTTAGATAATATAACCGAGATTTAATCTCTTTAATTAGTTTATTTTAATTTGTTGTATGTTGTGATTTGTTCGCTGTTGAATTTGATCAAAAATATGATTTTTTAAACCCGATTTTTTTTGAAATAGGGTACGTCCCGCTAAACGAGACAACTTTATCGTGTACAAATTATACCGAATGGCGCGTATCGTCAACACGGACTTGTGAGATTTTACGGAAGTTGATTTGGATGTGCGTGCACACCGAAATCAACCCGTATCCGTCGAAAAATACTGTATCGACATGTTCTGACACTCGTCATAATTTTGTGTGTGCATATCGTTTCACAACAAAACTTATACCATCGAATTCGCAGCCTTATGCTGGTCCTGTGAGCCAACTTTAGTTCGATTCTGAGAACGTTAATAAAATACCGTTTCGCGGGCCCTACGGTTCCACTTGACGGACAATTTCGTAACCGACTCATCAGAATCCAGTTTTGGATGTTCCGTTGGGTTCGTATCATCGTTCTGAACTCGTAAACACTAAATTTGATTAAATTTGGGGAACTTTATCTCTGGCACATTTTTTGTGCGAAGTAGGCCACATGTGGAATCCGCTTTGACCAGAAATTGTCAATTCTGCCCTTGTGTCCAAATTGGACTTATGGTAGTCAATCCTAACTATTTTAAGTATTCTGAGAGCAATGGTAATATTTATTTCAGCATCCGGATGTGTACCTGGAGATTCCACTTATATCGGAGCAACTGACGGAGCTCAGAACACAAGCAAGTGTACCTTGCCAACTTGTAGTAGATCTTGTGATATTATTTGCTTGAGTTATTTCTATATACTTCTGTGTTGTACCTATTCAACTTATGACCGTGAGACGTTGCTTAATGTCCGAACAAGATTTGGGTGTCGACGTCGTACGCGGAGTCGTGTAACGTCACTTAGAGAGTTAATACCACGATCCTATATATTTTTTACGTGTTTGCTTTATCAAGTACGTCATACCATAGGACACTTGACACTATTCATGTGACAGAATCTTTTTTGAGTTATTCGTGGTGATTCTGTATAGCCTTACAGGATTTGTGACATAAGACTTGCATATACATAGATATTATTATGACTCGTTGTACTAGCTAGAGGTCATGATCTTGCGTGTTATGGACATGAGACGTCGTGGACATGAGACGTGTGATTACATTGGATAGGGAGAGGCACACAGACTATAGGCTGATTACATATATATACTTTATTATTGAGGTGCTTTAGTCTCTGTTTCAGAACTTGGCCCATTACGTGATATTACTGCTACCGGCTCTCCGACACAGAGCTTGTAGTGGTTTCAGCCAGAGTACTAGTGATGCTCTCAATTTGTATTTCATATAGCTGGTTACATATCTTGCCCCGATGAACTATTTTATTTACTGTATTTTATTTAGCTTGAGTGTTTCTTGTACCTTGCTATGTCCCCTGAGGACCTGGATCCGGATTATGTTCCCAGGTACAGCAGAGGAGGAATATTCCGAGATATATGGGACAAGAGCTAAAGCTGGAGCAGTACTGGCACCAGAAGATGAGGTTGTGCCAGAGGATTTCTCCTGAGTATTCTGTTATATACTCAGTTATTTATTCTTTCCGTTATTTTATATCTTGACTCATGGACATATGTATTAACTTATTTTTTTTCTTATTTTATCGGGTTGTTCCCCGAGACACTACATATGTTGACTTAATGATGGACTAATTCCTTTATCTATTATCTTGATTAGTCTATCATATTTAGTTATGTTTCTTTCTGTGGATGAGATTAGAATTATTCTATGATAGATGGTGTAAACTGTATTTATATTTATTACAGCTTAAGTGCACTCTAACGGGGCCATTAAATTAGGTTTGCCTATTGGAGTTGTTCTGCTAGCCATTGCCACGTGGCTAGTCCCTCGATATTTTGGGACTGGAACGTGACATAGATGAACCAGTTTTCATCCACTGGTCAGCAACCACGCCATAGGACTTAACATGTGCAATCATAGCAACCAAGTTAAGTAATCAAATGAACCAAGTTTAGTTATACCTTGCTATATTGGTTCGGATTAGTTCTATTTCCAAGTTCCAATTTCAGCCATGCGTCAAGTCCTGTATAGTGCAGTGACCTTCATGTGCATAGGCCACCATGCGCCAATGCATGCGTATAAGCCACCATGCGCTAATCCATGCGCATAAGCTACCATGCGTCAATCTATGCGCATAAGCCATCATGAACATTGAAATACTATGCGCCCAGCTCTGCCATGCGCCAAGACGCCAAGACTTCCAATGTGCTGCCATCCGCCAAGTCTTGCAAAGCGCCAAGTCCTGTCATGCGCAAAGGTCTGCCCCTTGTGCGCATACTCTGCAATCCTTAGTCATCTTGTAATCTTTCTTCCAACTGGAATGAGCGTCCTTCAGTCGCTATCTCCTCCATCCTCGGAAATGGTAGGTACCGACAACTCACTTTCAACATTTGACAAAGGTCTCCTTCTCTCATCTAAATGTTTGAAGTGAATTCCGTTAATCTTCTCAAGTTTGTGAAAACTTGTGTCTAGAAGACTTGAACGGATGTTCCCCATCTTTATTCGGATCTTGCTTTGAGATTGTTAGTCCCGAGGCTATAACCAAAGATGGAAGAACGCGTGGTCGAGATCAGATGTTCACACAAAATTTTACACTCTGATTATTCTCGATTTCCACGAAGAACTATATAAGGATTCTGATTACAACTTGCTCTCAAGATTACAAAAGAATCAGAATTAACCAAACTTCTCGTTCTTCCTTACAATCGCGGTTGCAGACGGACAGAACAGAGTTACATAAACGAAAATTACCTTCGTTCTTCCTTGCAAAACGTCGATGTGGGACTAAAAAACAAATATACAAAATTGATATCCCACAATCGCAGCCCAATGCAGCGTCCGCTCATGCAACACGCGCATGCAACCCGAGCGCCTTGCGACGATGCTGACGTGTAAAGTACAAAGTGCAAAGTGCGCCAATAAAGTGCCACTTTGCGCCCTTGAGCCCGAGTCCGAGTCGCTCCTATGGAAATAATTTCAAGAGCATAACAAAAAACATAAATGCTTTCATGAGCAGTTAATCATTTTTTCTCCTAGAAAAATACCCCCACATGACATCTATGTGTCCCACCACACCCCATGTGCACACCTCAACTCATACAAAGTATTATATTGAGATACCCACTTGGTGGTGTAGCCAATATGAAACTATCTTTATTAGTCCAAAGACAAAAATACCAACACCTTTTGTGTCATACAAATATCAGCACGATCTTCATGTCCTCCTCTCAATTACTATTCCTTCCACATTGTTTTCAAAGAATAGTTACTTCTACCATGGTATGTACGAAGGAATAACGTTCATTCCCTTCTTTTTCATGATTAAAATTATCTAATTAATTATCCTCAATTCCTCATGTATGACTCTACCAAACAATATTAATTTAGATACACTGATTAACTAACATTATATCAGCGTATCAACTCGTATCTCAATAATCAACCAAGTAAATCAGGCAATGGATTTTCCAAATTTAATTGTCCAATAGTATTTGAAATTGACAAATGGAATTAGTTGGCAACTGTGTTAATATCTCTGTACTACTATACAATGACAATGAGTAATGAAATTCATTCCTCCAAACTATTTTTGACAGCTTCGTGACATATTAAATAACATTATATAGCATCTAATATTGACAGCTGATATGACAAATTTTAACCAAAAAATTATTCACCCAAATATTTTTAATATTAATATTAATATTAATTTTAATTTTAATTTTAATTTTAATTTTAATTTTAATTTTAATTTTAATTTAAAATTTATTATTTCGACCGCCACATTAACCGTCACGTCAGATACCTTTGAGAGAACACTCTGAAGGGATGAATAGTATTATTCAATGAGAAAAGTTAGCTTTACCATAAAAAAAATTCTTCCAAATATGTCTTTACCAAACTTTACTAAATTGATCATTAAATTTAATAAGGACAACTAGGTAATTATGTATATAATTTAAAAAAGAAATTATTCTTCTGATGTCTTTTGCTCTTTCAAAATATAAATTGTTTAATTAAAGGGTGATTAAAATACATATAAATGTGTATATATACTGGTGTGTATTAACTTAATTGACAAGATTAATTAGTAAGGACAGAGAAGAGTAACAAAGAAAGGAATGGACACCACACATTAGTACACTACCTAGCCAATTTGCCATGCATGTTACCCATGGCTCACATGTCAATTGTGTCATCAAGTTATATAGCTGGGATCTTGCCATTACACCTTTCGTAAGTTGTATTTTATAGACAATATATATGAGTTTGAAGAAGGGGGTGGGTGAGGGTGGGGATCACTCCCCTCATGACCATGATGCGTGGTCTCATACCAATTGATTCTCAAATGGTTAATTATCATGCATGGTGAGGCGGTGATCACATGACGCAAGTAATTAAACAAGACTTGAGTACTTCCAACTAGGGCAAGTGGTGCCTTATGGGCCATGGAATAAAGCACTCTGAGTACTAAAAAGTTATCATCTCTAACATATATATCCTATTAAAAATATGCTTAGCAGTCGGTACCACCAGGGCCGTTCTAGTCGAAAAGGTAATCGATCAGGGTCTTAATTTTCGAGAAATATATAAAAAAAAAAAAATTTATTTTGCATATGTTTTATTATAATTTAATGTGTATTTCATCGAATTACCATAATTCATGAAATATTCTACTTTTAACGAAAATCGTTAATGACTAACAGTTAACTCCTTTAATCTACATAAAAAAATATATTTTGAGTTGTGTCCCACTTATTTTACCATAACTCAATGTGCATCCAACTTATTTGATGGTATTTTGGTCATAATTCAAGGCGCATCCCACTTAAATGGGGGTTCAAAGGAGTTGACGGTTAGTCAACAACGATTTCCGTTAAAAATGGAAGGTTTCATGTATTATGGTAATTCGATGAAAGTGCACATTGAATTATGATAAAATAAGGGAGAGACAACTAGGGCCGGCCCTGAGCTCATGGGGATCCGGAACGAACTTTCAAAATGAGGTCCCATACATAATGTAAAAAAATAAATAAAACAAAAGTAAAATAAAAAATAAGTCTCCACCAAGATTTGAACTAAGAATCTCTTATGTGCAAGTCTACTGTAATAACTACACTACAATTGCTTGGTGATACATAGGGCCCATGGTAAATACTAGTTCTATTTCGGTACAAAATTATGTATATATTTAAAATAAAAAAAATTAGACCCTTCTGGCCCATGGGACCCTGGCCGTCGTCCTGGCCGCCGTGGGCCAGGGCCGGCCCTGGAGACAACTCACAATTAATTCTCAAAAAAAAAAAAGAATTATACCAAGTAATCTCGGTTTTACTCATACCACCACCACCATCTAAAATTTTGAGAAATCGAACTCGAGTGACTCTTATGGTTACCGAGGAGAGGTATAAGATCACGATTGAGTGGCAGAAGGTCAATGGATTGAGTCACGGGAACATGAGTCAAGGTCCATTGTTAAATATTCCATGATCGCTGCTAATACCATTCAGGTCTTAATGCCTCTCTCTCTCTCTCTCTCTCTCTCTCTCTCTATATATATATATATATATATATATATATATATATATATATAACGGAATATGAGTCAGATGCACATATTCTTAAATGAGTCATGTCATATGAAATTAAATAATTTAAAATATATATATATAGATGTTAATATTAATATTAATTTAAATTTTAGTGTTAATTTTAAGTTTAATGTTAATTTTAAAATTAAAATGGAAAATTTTATACTGAGCAACGAAATTATAACAAATTTCACTCAAAGTATAAAAAATTATAAATTTACAAATAAAGCATCATAACCTCTATCCGAAGGGCGATTTACAACTTCCAAAATTTTTTTTTCCATTTGTGCCATCTGCTGCCGTTTAATAATTTTTTTTTATTAGAAAACGCCCTTTGCTAATAATTTTTTTCTCTCACTCTCGCTCTCTCTCTCTCTCACTCCCTTACACTCTCTCTATCTCTCTCTCACGTTCCCTCTCTCTCTCTCACTCCCTAACACGTTCCCTCTCTCACTCTCTCTCTCTCTCTCTAACACTCTCCCTCGTATCTCTCTCAACTGCCCCTCTCTCTCTCTCTCTCAACTCTCTCTATCAACTCTCTCTCTATATATATATATGTCAACTCTCTCTCTCTGAACCCTCTCTCACTCTCATCCCTCTCTTTCTCTAACAACTCTCTCTCTCATTGTGTCACTCTCAACCCTCTCTCTCTCTCCCTCTCCTCCCTCTCTCCCTCTATCACTCTCATCCCTCTCTCCCCCCCCCCTCTCTCTCTCTCTCTCTCTCTCTCTCTCTTTGTCACTCTTTCCTCTGTCACTCTCTCTCTCTCTTTTATGTACGCTATATACACTAAAGCTAATACATGCATACGCACACTAGGTAACGTTTATCTGTGCACTAGGTAAAGTTTATCTGTACGCTAGGTAACGTTCAATTTTGTAACATTAAATCTGTAACATTTAAATTTAATCGATTAAATTTATCTAATACTCTCTCTCTCTTACTCTCATTCTCTTTCTTCTCTCCCCCCTCTCTCTTTCTCTCAACTTGTGACTCTCACCCTCTCTCCCTCTTTTTACTCTCTCTCTTTACTCTCTGTGTCACTCTCATCCCTCTCTTTTCTTTCTCCCTGTCACTTTTTCTTCTATCATCCATTTATTCTTTATGTTAATATACTAGGTAATACTAGTCTATGTACAATAGGTAACGTTAAATTTATAACGTTCAATTTATAACGTTTATATTTTAACGGTTAAATTTAGTTTATATATATGACTCATGCGTGTTTTGTATATCTCATTCACTCTTATCCTCTTTAGCATATTTTCTCATACAGGAAATAGCTTACAATCGGTGAATTCAGAAGGCAAACTCAAGTCAGAAGATACTTTCATCCATTATCTCCTACCATTTTCGCCTAACCTATTTCCTGACATACCTCTGTAAGTCTCAATTCAGACGAAAGTTTGTGACTATGGATCAAAATTTAGTAATAATTTGCTACCATGGAGGTATACTAGATGGATTATCTTACCATGGGGTTAATATCATCTTATAACCATTTATCAAAACATCACTTTAGCTAGTTTGCGTAGTATTATTTTTAATCTTTTTTATAAGTTATGAATTTACAATAAGGTGATTTTATGAAGATGCGTTGATAATAGTAAATTGTGAAAAAACATGGAATTTTATTGTTCAAAGTAATTTAGTTTTATCTTGTATTAAAATTTGCATCATTCCATCACTAGCAAATATCGACACAAATATTATTTCAAGTAGTAAATATTTTTTTGATAACCAAGATTTCAATGTTGGTCCTAGTTGTATAAATCACACTGAAATTAACTCTGATACTGAAAATAATGATGTTAACGATGAAAACAGTGATGATTTGGTTAAAAATTTAGATTACTATTTAGATGATAATGATGCTAATGTAGTCGGTTGCATTCATGGGTTAATTGTTGGCAGACAATTTAATTCTCCTCAGGATTTTCAAAATTTTATTAGTGACCTAGCAATTACATATAAATTTAGTTGTTCATCTAAATATAACAATCATTAAAGAATAGTGTATACTTGTGATTCTCTAAACTGTTGTTGGAGAGTATACGCTAAAGCTAATGGTGATGGTAGTACATTTAAAATTGGTATATTTGAAGGTAGACATTCATGTTTAGGTGGATTTACCGGAGGGCATCATCTACTAGTCACCACCTCATGGGTAAGAAATAAAATAATTGGTAAAATTAGAGATAACAACTCGTATAGTCCGGCACACATTGTACACGATATACTTAGAGAACATCAGATACATATTACATATTTCAAAGCTTGGAGAGCTAGAAAACTTGCATTATCTGATATTAACGGCAATTACGTTGATGCATATGGTAGTCTTGAGCAATATTATTTTACAATTATGGAAACAAATTCTGGTAGCAAATATTTTTTAAAATAGTAGAAAATAATGTCTTCCAAAGAATATTTATTTGTTTCAAGACTTGTATTGATGGTTTCTTAAGTGGTTGTTTACCTGTTATTAGTGTTGATGCTACTTTTTTTACATCTAGATTTTATGGTAATTTATTTGTTGCTTGTGCTCTTGATCCAAACTATCAACTATATCATATTGCTTATTGTGTTGCTGAGAATGAAAAAACTGAGTCGTGGACATAATTTTTGAACTGTTTGAAAATGTCTTTCGAAACTTATTTTGAATGGTAGGAAAGTATTTTATTTATATCTGATAAGCAGAAATGATTAATTCGTGGAATGCGAACAATTTTTCCAAACTCTTCTCACTTTTTTGTATTTAACATTTTAAACAAAATTTAAAAAATTAGTGTCCTTGTACACCGACATATCTACAATAGTTAGACAAACTTGTCCGGTCTTATAATGAGGTTGATGCGAATGGTTGGTTGTAAATAATAAAATCTGCTGATGTAAATATTTTCAATTGGATTATAGGGTCAAACGATAAAAATCGTGATTTTTCTCACTGGATAACAGCTTATGCACCATGCCCACGTTTAGATATTTATACTTCGAACATTGCTGAATGATTTAACAATTAGATTAAAAGTTTGCATGATAAACCAATATCAATATTGCTTGATGGTATTAGAGTAAAAATAATAACACTTCACGACAAGCATCGAACAAATGCTGAAAAGATGAAAACAGAGTTTTGTCCAAGGATGATGAACACTATGGCACGTATTAGGCGAGAGTCACACCATTTTCAGTTATTGCATTTTAATAACAATAAATTTGAAAAATGGGATCATGAAACAAGTAGATGTTATGTGATTGAATTAGACCGTAAATGTTGTACATGTGGTTTGTGGCAACATACTCTACTATCATGTGAATATGAATGTACCAGTTGAATGTTATTATCCTGTTGAATTTTCTTTTGCAACACTTAGAGCTGTATACATGCTATGTATGGAACCGATTCCAGTCCCCTATACTCCTCAAAGTGAACCGGTAAGAGGTCAAATTAGAGTACCACTTCTTGGGCGTAGAGCTGGCAGACCGAAGAAGAATTATATAATGACAAGAGAGCCATCGACAAGAGATCTTCGTTCCAGTAATTATGGTGGGCTGGGATACAATAAAAGGATTTGTAGAAACCAACCGAGGCAGTGAATATTATGATTGTATCTTTTTAGAGTATTTATGATTATGATTTTACGTTGTTATAATGTTCTAATTGAAGTTGCTGAACTTTCGAATAAAATAAACATAATATTACTAAAATTTAAAGACCAACAAAATATTGTCATACATTTATTTATGGAGACCAACAAAATTACTAGCCCCCTCTGTCATCCCTCCTATAATCTCTACGATCAACTCACCTAAGACCTAGCCTATCTCTCATTTTCTCTGTATCCTCTGGTGGTGGCAAATATAAATGGGAGTCTAGATCAAGGCTGGATGAGCCAAACAACGAAGTGCCAGTCTCCTGTATATAATAATTCCAATCCCAGTCATGAGAAGCAGCCTGTGGCGTGGCATCGTAACTCTTGCATGTGTCCTCGTTGCTCTGGGTTGGGCTCTCGTAACTCTGGGATGTGGCATTGTCATGGTGTGGCCTACCCTCGTAAGGTTGTGATATGCTAGCGTAAGGCTGGAAATATCCCTCGTAATGTTGTGGCATGCCAACGTAAGGCTGTGACGTGCTAGCGTAAGGCTGCGAATATCCCTTGTAATATTGTGGCATGCCAACATAAGGCTATGATATGCTAGCGTAAGGCTGCGAAGTGCCCTCATAAGCTTGGGATGTTCCCTCACCAACCTGTAAAATTTATGCCTCTGTATTGCTCGAACCAGCTCCTCGATCACGTCCTACGAGGACGTGCCTGCCACTGTCTCAGAAGTCTACCGAATGGCTGTCTGGTATATCGAGTGGAGTAAAACGGAGACTCAGTGGTGCGCGTAGATATTGTATAGTCGTCCCTAAAATTCTTTCTAGATCTCTTTCGGGGTCCTCAGCTATATCAGTCAGTGTCTCCGCCTGAATATTTAAATCTACACTCAATGAGTATAAAAGTAACATATATAAAGATGAAAGTTTATGTAAAAAATAACACATACCACTAGAGCATCGCATGCCCTCCTATCACGCAAGCTCAGATCGTCTAAAGCTCATGGCTGGAACCGAGGTTCTTCAAATTTATACATCATATTTTGCACTAGCGGGCATCCATACCAACGTAGAAAATCGGCACTACCCTCAACTGTAAAATTTTAACACAAAATGATATGTAAGATCTAATGCCGTATAATTTATTTGAAACACCCCTTAACTTACAATCTGCCGCCGATGTCATCAATTCAGACATGTGTTCCACGCCATGCGTGGTAAATCTGGAATGCCAACCAAGCATATATCTACGAACCCGCTTTTCCATATTTGATTTGGTACTGCTAAAAGACAAAGGCTCCAGGGGTATCATCTGTTTCAGTCCGAACTGTTGCATAACACGATCAGCTGGATGAAACATGATAGATCCATTGTACATGATATAATACCTATGGAGACTGTGGACACGTTCACCATCTCTCACTTCTTGTGGCATACTTAGTGGTTGCCAAACAACTTATTTGACATTCAGCAAGTAATAAATCGTAGGCACGAAAATAACATCTAAAAATTTAATTTAATAATTACATACTTTCCTCATATACGGTAAATGTGTCAAATCGATGCCGGTAAAGAGATACCACTTTTGTCATACAATGCACATAATATGTATTTTTAGTAATCCAGCAAATGTCTGCTGGCCATACTGTTTGTTCAGCTATATATTTACTAACTGGTCTACCAATCTCGAAGTGATCGTAACATCAGAACTACAAAGAAGAACACAAATAAGATCCAAATAAATATAGCAGATATTATTCATTTTTATTCATACTTGTATAAGTGTTAGACATCCACTTAAATTTTTTGCTGTTATACCCTTTGATACCTTACTCACAAAAGATGTCATAGAGCGGTATAAATGTGCTAATACTGCTTCACTCCATGCGTGTTTTGAGAGAGGCGAGAGAGTAAGACAGAGAGGAACAGTGAGAGAGACGAGAGACAGAGAGGGAGAGGGAGACGAGCGAAAATGAGAGAGAGAGAGAGAGAGAGAGAGCACAGAGAGTTGAGAGAGAGAGAGAGAGAGAGAGAGAGAGTGAAAGAGCAGAGAGTGAGTGAGAGAGAGAGCACGGAGAGAGAGAGAGAGGGGGGGGAGAGAGAAAGAGCAGAGAGTGAGTGGGAGAGAGAGAGAGAGCACAGAGAGTAGAGTGTTAGGGAGAGAGAGAGAGAGAGAGAGAGGGGGAACGTAAGAGAGAGAGAGAGAGTGTTAAGGAGTGAGAGAGAGAAAAAAATTATTAGAAAATGCCATTTGGAAGCACGTTTTTTCAAGAAAAAACGTCCTTCCAAAGGACTTTTTCTAATAAATTTTTTTTTTACCTCGTTGTAACGGCAGCAGACGGCACAAACGAAAAAAAAAAGTTAGAAAGTTGTGAAACGCCCTTCGGATAGGCGTTATGATTGTTTATTTATAAATTTGTAAATTTCTATACTTTGAGTGAGATTTGTTATAATTTTGTTGTTCTGTATAAAGTTTTCCGAAATTAAAATTAATATCTATATTTTTATTATTTTAAATCACTTAATTTTTATTAGTCCATATTGAAATCTACATGGTATGACTCATATTCCGTTTATATATACTAGTATATATGCACGTGCTTTGCACGTAATAATGTTGATGAGTTAGTTTATTTCTACTTTTTTTAATTATATAGGTTAATGGTTCAACCCTTCGAATTCTTTGGTAACAATTTAAAAGACTTAGCAAGTAGTATGAACCCTTTGATTTTCGTAAATGATTGTCATTATTGCATCTCTTAAATGGTTGTGAGTGAAATTTATTGTAGGTATTCTTTTTAATTACTAAATATGTTGAAGGGTATTTTTGGAACGAAATTTTTTCACGGTGAAGCCTAGTTTTGGCATTATATAGTAGAATATATATATATATATATATATATATATATATATATATATATATATATATACCATTTTGATTTTTTTTCTGGACACCCAAAAATTTTGGACCAACCTTGGGGGCCAGTGTAGGAACTGGAGTTTGTGAGTGTAGTGACAGAATCAGATTGATAAAAAAAAAAAAAAAAGTAGTGAAAGAAAAATAAGAGTAGATGGGGATTTGATTAATATAAAATTTTGAGGTACCGAAATAAGTAAAAAAAAAATTATCTATTTTATCCATGAATGATAATAATTTTAGGCAAAAAAGTGTTACTGTAAAAAAAAAAAAAAAAAAAAAAAAAATCATTATACACATTATATGTGAATTATATGTTAGTATAGACAAATTCATAATCTTCAATTTAAATCATAATTATATACTTTTAGTGCGTTGAAGGGTATTTAACAGGAATGTCATAGCCACCGAACTCAATTGGTTTTTGTGCTCAGTGAGAAGAGGTATAACTTATCTGGCTATGCGGACGGTCTCGGTATCCAACCGTCGGACAGGTATGGGACAGTGAATTCAAATGACATACAACGTAACATGTACAAAATTTCGTACATATTGTCGGATATCAAAAAAAAAAAAAAAAAAGGAGGAATGCCATAGTCGTTCAAATTCAAATATCGAATGTTGAACATTTTAATAGATATTATATAATATTATACGAAGTTAATCTATCTAAACTATCAAATTATTTTTTCATAACAATGTGTTTGCAAAAAGAACTACAAGAATAACTCATTCTTGTCGAAGCAATTTGCTCTAGAAACTTCTCCATGTCATCAATAAAAATAACAGGAATGGCTAAAAAACGTATACTTCAAAACGACTGTAAATTTCATGTTTACTGTGAAAAGTTCGCTGGAACAAAAATAAGTATGTGTCTAAAGGACAAGCAAATTGCAACTAGCGTGTGAATGCAAAATTATAATAGAGCATTCATTATTAAAGCAAATGCGGCCAGCGACAACGACAACGACATATTCATTAAGTCTCCTAGCTACTTGTAGCGTAACAAGTAACTTGAAAAGTTTCTTATCAAATACAATTCTAGCTCAATCAACTTATTTAGCTATTTCGGCAGCCGACATGATAAATTTTAAAATTAAAATTAAAATTAAAATTAAAATTAATACTAAAAAATTGCGTGATAAATTATTTGGGTTAAGATTTGTCATATCAGATATCATGTCAGATATTACATAATGGAAGATAGCATCATTTAAAAAAATTTGATGACGAATAGCAGAATTGTTGTTATTTTTTTTGTAATATGTCTTATGGTATAGAAACCATACGAGTTCAATATTTAACATTTACAGATTTAATTTGCAAAACTTCAAGCTGCAATTCATTTCTCATCATTCATCCTATAATTTAACTCTCAAATTTGTAAATCGTGTATTTAATGCACTAATTACATACTATCGCTTATTTTGCTATTAGTTAGAGTTAATTGTTGGTTGGTAAGAGTAATTTTGAAGTCCAAATATGATAAAAGATTTATTTTTTATAATTTAAAAATCTACATTAATTTGATTAGATTTAATTTTTTTATCAAATATTTAATTAAACCATATTTGGACATCCATAATTGGTTTTTCTTAGACGGAGATTCGGAGTGCTCATCTACAGAAAATCTAAGAAAAATTCGTGTTTTGCTCTTAGGGCTCGCCATCCAAGACAGAAGGAAAATGAGATCTGAGCGAGTAGTCGTCGCCTTCGTTCAGGAAAATTGCTACGGGGTTTGGTGAGTGATTTCAATTGTAATCTTTGTATTTTCTTCTTGAGTGTGGTAAGTGGATTGAACATATTAGGACAAAGGGTTCAACATTGATTTTGTCAATATTGTAATTTCACTTAAGTTATATATATATATTGGAATTTGCAGATTCGATTCCAACCGACGATGACGCTATAGCTTCAATTCGATTGATTCTTAGTAAATTAGTATCCGCAATTTGTACATGTGACATAATTACCGTCATATACGTTATTTTTATCTGTGATTGGTGTTTGTTAGACATGGGGTTGGATATCTCAGGTGGGTTAGCCTAAGTTTTCGATGTGATCAGTCTCAGACACGGTATCGAAGAGCTTGCAGGACGTGTTCGATCCCAACATTAATAGACGATAATTCATGGTATTAACTTGTAATTGCAAAATAAGCGATAATTCATGATATTTACTTTCCAAAAAAAAAAAACAGATGGTTTATGGTATTAACTTACAAACTCGAAAGTCTATTATAGCAACTTGTAAATTTTGAAAGTTCATGGTAGTTATTTTCAGAAGTATGTAAGTTCATGGCATTTGGTTCCAAATTAATCTATTTTTAGTTGTTGCTATACTATTTTTATTCCAATATATTTAGTCCCCATTTTAATCCTAAAATTTCAAAAAAAGAAACCCTATAGAATGCAAATCCCAAATTTATAGGTTTTAATTTTGCCAATCAGTTTTTTCTTGGCACAAGTTGGTATAATTTTGTATGTATGGATCCAAACAACAATTGGACAAAACTTTTGGCGTTTTCCACTTTGCTTTGGGAGTTTAAGTCCCACATTGAAAAACCACAAACGTGTATATCTCAATATATAGCTTTGCTTAGTATTGGTATATGTGTCACGCCCCAGTCCCAAAATACCGAGGGACTAGCCACGTGGCAATGGCCAGCAGCACACACTAATGGGCAAACCCAATTTAATGGACCCATTAGAGTGTACTTAAGCTGTAAATCAACAGTAAGGGTCTACGATACAAGTCACAGTCTAATTCTAATCTCATCCACAGAAGGTAATTACAGATTAAATGTCAGAATAATTGAAATAAAATATAATCTAACAACAAGTCTCAATAAAATATCTCGGGGAACAACCCGATAATGAGTTTGGTACAATAATTCCAGAGACAGGAAATAGAGAAATTAGAAACAGAAATAATTGAGTATATAAGGCAAATACTCAGGAGAAATCCTCTGGCATCACCTCGTCCTCTGGTATCGGTATTGTTCCTGCTTCTGCTTCTGCTTCTGCTTCTGCTTCTGTCCTGTATATCTCGGGATATATCTCCTCAGCTATACCTGGGGACATAATCCGGATTCCAGGTCCTCAGGGGACATAGCAAGGTACAAGAATAACTCAAGCCAAAATAAATACAGTGCGATAATAAATAAAATAATAACAATAGGATAAACTATGTAACCAGCTATGTGATATGCAAGTGAGAACATCACTAGTACTCAGGCTGAGACTACTACAAGCTCTGTGTCGGGGAGCCGGTAGCAGTAATATCACTAGTAGAGTGCCTAGCTCTGATGTAGAGACTACAGTCTCACAATAATAAATATATATATAAAATCAGCCTGTAACCTGTGTGTCTCTCCCTACCCAATGTAATCACACGTCTCATGTCCACGACGTCTCATGTCCATAACACGCAAGATCATAGCTAATGCAGTGAGTCATGATGATAGCTATGCATATGTAATATCTATGTCACAAATCCTGTCGCCTATACAGAATTACCATGAATAACTCAGAAGATTCTGTCACATGAATAGTATCAGGTGTCCTATGGTATGGCGTACTTGATAATGCAAGCACGAAAATATATAGGGCCGCGATATCAACTCTCTATGTGACGTTACACGACTCCGGTTACGACGTCGACACCCGAATATTATTCGGATGCTAAGCAATGTCACACGGTCCTAGGTTAACAGATATAACTCAGAAATAGATCAAGAGAATATTATAAAGCAATTGCTGCAAGTATGGCAAGGTACACTTGCTTGGGGTTTGGATTCCAACAGTAGCTCCTGTATCAGCGGGATCTTCAAGTACTCCTCCAGTTGCTGAAATAAACACTACCATCATTCTCAGAAGATATGAAATAACTAGGATAGCCTATCTATAAGTCCAATTTAGACACAGGGACAAAATTGACAGTTTTTGTCAAAGCGGGGTCCACATGTGGCCCACTTCGCACCGAAAAATGTGCCAGAGACAAAGTTCTCCAAATTTGTCCAACTTAGTGTCTACAAGGCCAAAACGATGAAACGAACCCAAAGGAATGTCCAGAACTAGATTCCGATTAGCCGATCACAAAATTGCCCGTCAAGTGGAGCCGCGGGGCCCACGATATAGGATTTTGTCAACGTTCTCAGAATCGAACCAAACTTGGGGCATAGGACTAGCGTATCGCTACGAGTCCGATGGTGCAAGTTTTTTTTTGAAACGACAAGCACACACGAAGTTACAACGAGTTTTAGAACAAGGTTGATACGGGACGTTGTCGATGGATACGCGTTAATTTCGGTGTGCATGCACATCCAAATCAACTTCTGCAAAATCTAACACGTCCGTATTGACAGTGTGCACCTTTCGGTGAAGTTCGCACATGACCAAGTTATCTCGCTTAGCGGGACGCACCCAATTCCGGAAGAAATTTGGGTTTCAAAGACTAAGTTTTTGGTCGTTTTCACCTGCGAATAAATCACAAATCACAGCATAATAAAATAAACTAATTATAGGGTTTTAATCTCGATTATATTGTATAATTAACTATTTAAAGAGAAATTATAATTAATAAACAGGTTGGGAGAAATACGGCCATGAACTTGTGAGTTCGGGACGGTTTCTGAATTTTAGAAATTGGTGTTGTTTTTCCTGATTTTGCGTCGCGGTTTGCAACCGACACATGACGCGATACCCCGAACGATTTGCACGGGTTTCGAGAGGGTCATGCGGTCTTCGCACAGGATTCGACAGAACGGAATACGGGTCTATGTACATAGAGATACGAGACTGGGAAGGGGTATACCTTTTTGTTGATCGTGGAGGGTGGCGCGGCGTGGCGTGGCGGCGGTGGTTGCTGTGCTACGACGGCTGCTGGGCTACTCGGGGTGGTCGTGGTGGGTCGCCGGGGGCTCGTCGCTGTCACCGGAGTCGGGGCGGCGAAGCGGTGGCGGTGGGTGTGAGGGTGGTGGCCGTGGATGAAGGGGGAGATGGCGGTGGCTGTGGGGTTTAAGTAGGGGGCAGGGCGGTGGAGCGGGGGTTGAGGGCCGGCGGAGTCGGGGGTCGTGGGGTGGAAGAGCCGTGGAGGCGGGAAGGTTCGTGCGGAGGTCGTGGGCTGTTGAGGGTCGGCGGAGCAGAGGAATCGGGGGGGGGGGGAATTGGTTAGTGGGTTAGCGTGCGGGTCGGGTAGGCAGGTCATGTCCAGACCCGACCCGTTAGGTTTAGGGTCCGGGTCGGTTGGGTCCGGTTCAGTTGGGTCCGGTTCAGTTGGGTTTAGTCCGGTTTAATCAAAAATAGGGTTTTTAGCTAATTAAAAATAGTTTTTGAGCCCAATAAATTCCAAAAAAATTATACAACATCCAATAATTAATTATACACCAAAAATATAATTTTTTTAATATTTTAATACTTAGTTTAATACATAAAAATATTAATCCCTGAAGGACATTTTTATTACATAATTAAAAATTACCGAAAAATCTAGAAAATTTATTTAATTTTTTTTAAAAAAAAGGTTGTTACATCTACCCACCTTAAAAGAATTGCGTCCTCGCAATTAAGAAAATAAAACGTAACCGGTCAGAAGAGATGACGCGGTTGCAAGACATGTTTGTTGAAGCACGACACAAGAATAAAGAATCATGAACAAGGAGAAATCGAGAGGAAGGGTGAGGGATTTGTTCAAGCAGAACACGTAGGGAAGGAATAAAAACTTTTTTCTAGTCAATGAGTGATAAGTATCTCAAGAGTAAAGGAGTCTGATTAGAGTAAGGATCAACTACAGCTTATGAAAACTTGGGTATCAAGTACTAACAAATTCAAGATACTAGGTTTGAGGCTAAAGAAATGAATTAACAGGCACGTGCTAAGGCATTACTAGGAATAGATATCTATGAATAACTTAAATCATACGCGTATTCGCTACTCCCCGAGTATGTGCGTCCTCCATTGTCATCGTAAAAGCTTGTCCGCGACCTTGTGGTTGTGCCCTCTGCTGTTACTGGGCCTGCTGGAAGTGCTTGGGGTGCCAAGGGTGGCCTCGGCTGATATCCTTCCGGTGCTAGTAAGGCTTCTCGGTTAATCATCAGTATTTCTCATGGATGCTTCATGCAATCTCTGACTAAATGCTGGCTGGATTCGCAAATCAAGCACATTCTCAACTTGCGTCTGTACTCCCTCTCAATATGGCCTATCTTGCCACAGTAGTGACAAGTAGGAAGCAATGAGGCTCTTGGTGCTGCTCTCTGTGGTGGATTTATCTGGGGTCGCTTTGCAGACTCCCCGTGTAATGCTCTGATTGGTGCTGGTAAAAATGGTCGTTTCAGGCTGACTCTCTCCTGATGACACGCTCCATGCGTCGGGCTGTAGCAAGAATGTCCGAGTATGAAGTAGGTGCAATGGATCCGATCAATCTCTGTAGCTCAAAGTTTAGTCCATCGAAGAACTTCTCAGCCTTCTCCTCTTCTGTCGGGATCAGGGTAGTGGCGAAGCGACTCAAACGGATGAATTCCGCATTGTACTCTTCCACTGTCATATTGTCTTCAGTGAGGCGATTGAACTTGTCCCAAAGTTTTGATCGAGCAATAGATGGAATGTACATCTCCTGAAAGAGTCTAGAGAACTCTTCCTAAGTGACTCGGTCTGGTCCGAGCCGTGTCTCCTCAGATAGCCACCAGTGATGTGCATTACCCGTCAACTGCATTCTGACGGCAGTTATCCAACGTTCCCTTGGAAGCTCAGTTGCTTCTAATTGGTATTGAGTTTTTGTGAGCCACTCATGAACTTCAGTGGGCTCCTCCTTGCTAGAAAAGGTACGGGACTTCAATTGGCAAAAATCGGTGATAGAGACGGTCGATGGCCGTTGTGCTGGTAGGTTTGCCTGCTCCAGTACGGTTATTAGGTTGTTCCTCAAGTTCTTCGTCTCGTGACGCAGAGCCTCTTGTTGAATCTGCTGTTGGGCTTGCATCATTGCGTAGAACATTTGAAATATTTGTTGTCCGTCCATTGCCTGCCCTTGTGGGAATACGGGCATTGGTGGAGTAAACTGCGGCGGAGGTGAAATATCGTCTCGCCGGAATATTGAGACATGCTGATTTGCTTGACTGCTTTGGTGAGTGGAGGGATCTCCACTTAATGGCGTCACTCCATCTTCTTCGTAGGTGGCTACAACACCTTGTGGTGTTCCTGCAGGAGTCTCGTCTCATGCTTGTGAATCCATTACTCTGCATCCAAAGTATACTATGAGAGGCGCACAAAGGAATCAAGGCAGGATACAAGTCAAGAAATTAATTCGAATCCGATATAGAGATCAAGAACGATTCAATCAAGTGGATGAGATCCTATAACTTATCGTATCCTTATTGCAGGCTTGCTAGGTCCCTTAGTTGAAACCAAAACAATTTAGTCGTTGACCTGCATGGGCCACCACAAAAACCATGTCATGCCCCAGTCCCAAAATACCGAGGGACTAGCTACGTGGCAATGGCCAGCAGCACACACCAATGGGCAAACCCAATTTAATTGACCCATTAGAGTGTATTTAAGCTGTAAATCAACAGTAAGGGTCTACTATACAAGTCACAGTCTAATTCTAATCTCATCCACAGAAGGTAATCACAGATCAAATGTCAAAATAATCGAAATAAAATATAATCTAACAATAAGTCTCAATAAAATATCTCGGTGAACAACCCAATAATGAGTTTGGTACAATAATCCCAGAGACATAAAATAAAGAAACTAGAAATAGAAATAACTAAGTATATAAGGCAAATACTCAGGAAAAATCCTCTGGTATCACCTCATCCTCTGGTATCGGTACTGTTCCTGATTCTGCTTCTGCTTCTGTCCCGTATATCTCGGGATAGATCTCCTCAGCTATACCTGGGGACATAATCCGGATTCCAGGTCCTCAGGGCACATAGCAAGGTACAAGAATAACTCAAGCCAAAATAAATGCAGTACAATAATAAATAAAACAATAATAATAGGGTAAACTATGTAACCAGCTATGTGATATACAAGTGAGAGCATCACTAGTACTCAGGCTGAGACTACTACAAGCTACGTGTCGGGGAGTCGGTAGCAGTAATATCCCTAGTAGAGTGCCTAGCTCTGATGTAGAGTCTACGGCCCCCACTTCCCCCCACTGGGATTTTGCTTTCCTTATCTATGCACACACTGCGTCAGCACTGGGATCTCACAATAATAAATAAATATATATAAAATTAGCCTGTAGCATGTGTGTCTCTCCCCACCCAATGTAATCACAAGTCTCATGTCCACGACGTCTCATGTCCATAACACGTAAGATCATAGCTAATGCAGTGAGTCATAATGATAGCTATGCATATGTAATATCTATGTCACAAATCCTGTAGCCTATACAGAATCACAATGAATAACTCACAAGATTCTGTCACATGAATAGTGTTAGGTGTCCTATGGTATGACGTACTTGATAATGCAAGCACGAAAATATATAGGGTCGCGATATCAACTCTCTATGTGACGTTACACGACTCCGCTTATGGCGTCGATATTCGAATATTATTCGGATGCTAAGCAAAGTCACACGGTCCTAGGTTAACAGATATAACTCATAAATAGATCAAGAGAATATTATAAAGCAATTGCTGCAAGTATGGCAAGGTACACTTGCCTGGGGTTTGGATTCCAATAGTAGCTCATGTATCAGCGGGATCTTCAAGTACTCCTCCGGTTGCTGAAATAAATACTACCATCATGCTCAGAAGATATGAAATAGCTAGGATAGCCTATCCATAAGTCCAATTTGGACACAGGGACAAAATTGACAGTTTCTGGTCAAAGCGGGGTTCACATGTGGCCAACTTCGCACCAAAAAATGTGCCAGAGACAAATTTCTCCAAATTTGTCCAACTTAGTGTCTACAAGTCCATAACGATGATACGAATACAACGGAATGTCCAGAACTGGATTTCGATAAGCCGATCACAAAATCGCTCGTCAAGTGGAGCCGTGGAGCCCACGATACAGGATTTTGTCAACGTTCTCAGAATCAAACCAAACTTGGGTCACAGGACCAGCGTATAGCTACGAGTCCGATAGTGTAAGTTTTGTTTCGAAACGACGAGCACACACAAAGTTACAACAAGTTTCAAAACAGGGCCGATATGGGGCGTTGTCGACGGATACGCGTTGATTTCGGTGTGCACGCACATCTAAATCAACTTCTGCCAAATCCCACACGTCCGTATTGACAGTGCGCACCTTTCGGTGAAGTTCACACATGACTAAGTCACCTCACTTAGCGGGATGCACCCAGTTCCGGGAGAAATTTGGGTTTCAAAGACCAAGTTTTTGGTCGTTTTCACCCACAAATAAATCACAAATCAAAGCACAAAAAAATAAACTAATTGTAGGGTTTTAATCTCGGTTATATTGTCTAATTAACTGTTCAAACATAAATTATAATTAATAAACAAGTTGGAAGAAATACGGCCAAGAACTTGTGAGTTCGGGACGGTTTCTGAATTTTAGAAATTGGTATTGTTTTTTCTGTTTTTGTGTCACGATTTGCGACCAACACAGTACGCGATATCCCGAACGAGTTGTACGTGTTTCGAGAGGGTCACGCGGTCTTCGCACAGGATTTGACAGAATGGAATACGGGTCTATGTATAGAGAGATACAAGGCTGGAAATGGGTATACCTTATTGCTGATCGTGGAGGGTGGTACGGCGTGCCACGGCGGCGGGGCACGGCGGCGGTGGTTGCTGTGCTGCGGCGGCTACTGGGCTTCTCGGGGTGGTCGTGGTGGGTCGCCGGGGGCTCGTCGCCGTCGCCGCAGTTGGGGCGGCAAAGTGGTGGCGATGTGTGTGAGGGTGGTGGCCGTGGATGAAAGGGGAGATGGCGGTGGCTGTGGGGTTTAAGTAGGGGGAGGGCAAGGTGGAGCGGGGGTTGAGGGCTGGCGGAGTCGGGGGTCGTGGGGTGGTCGAGCGGCGGAGGCGGGGCGGTTCATGCGGAGGTCGAGGGCGGTTGAGGGCCGGCGGAGCGGGGGAATCGGGGTCGTGGGAATCGGGGGGAATGGGTTAACGGGCGGGTCGGGTAGGCAGGTAGGCGGGTAGGCGGGTCGGGTCCAGACCCGACCCGTTAGGTTTAGGGTCCGGGTGTGTTGGGTCCGGTTCAATTGGGTCCGATTCAGTTGGGTTTAGTCCGATTTAATCAAAAATAGGGTTTTTAGCTAATTAAAAATAGTTTTTGAGTCCAATAAATTCCAGAAAAATTACACAACATCCAAAAATTAATTATACACCCAAAAATATAATTTTTATAATATTTTAATACTTAATTTAATACATAAAAATACTAATCCCAGAAGGACATTTTTTTACTTAATTAAAAATTACCAAAAAATCCAGAATATTCATTATTTTTAAAAAAAAATAGGTTGTTACAATATGCACATGGGGTGTTGGTACATATGAGTCGACTTTCCTAGAGGGATTAAGTGTGAACCCCTTTATTGCAATCTTTATTTTGTCACCATATTTGAGATATTTTTCTTAGGAGCTAAACCCCGAAGGTGCTTAGCAATTCGGACTCGGGCTCGGACTCGGGCTCAAGGGTGCAAAGTGGCACTTTGTTGGCGCACTTTGCACGTCGTATGGTGCTTATACGCTCGGGCTCGTGCGGCCAGGCGCTATGCGACCAGCGAGTTAGCATGAGTGAGTCAAATGTGGAGGGGAAATGATCCACTGTAGACGGCTTGTGGTTATCCGTACCTTCCGGAACATGCGGCATATGCAGCGCGTGGGTGTCTGTGCACAGTGGCAGCTGCTTTCAATGCTTGGCGGCGTTTGGTGGCGCTACACTGTGCAGCGTGACCGGCGGTGACGCATGCGGCTTGGTGTCTGGTCGGATGTCGCATATGTTGCATGGGCTTTCTCAGGCCGCATATGTGCCAATTTTCTCTATATAAAGAGGAGCTTCTCTTTCATTTGAGTTGATGGAAAATTTTGAGAACACCAGTGCATATGCGGCCCAAAGAGCTCCCCTCCCAAATAGTAATTTTCAAGCGATGCGAAGGTGACTTAGAGCATTCCAAAAGTTCTCATGTGAACTTGCTAGATCCTGGGGGCAAATAATCGTGTAGGGCGAATCTTACCTTGAGCACTGGTGGTTTTAATCACCCCAGCAAGGAGTTCCTTTTTTTGTATTTCTCTTCTTGTGCCCGTTCTTTCTCATTGTAGCGTCTGCGAACGTAAAAAGAATAATATTTTTTTCTTTGTTGTTGTATTTTCAGTTTTTTGTTCAGTCAGTTTGTAACATGTTCCTGGTATTGTGCTTCTTGGGGGTTGCGTGTCATTGTAGAGAAACTCTTGTGTGAATCTCAGTGCACCAACTTATCTTGTGGAGATAGTATAGACGAATTCTTGTGTGAGTTTCTACTTTGTGGACCGTTTTTCTCCGATCCTACTTCTGGACTAACAATCTCAAGGCAAGATCTGAGTTAGAATGGACAACCACTCAAACCTTCTCGATACTAGCTTTCATATGCTTGAGATGTTTGATGGCGAACACTATAATATTTGGAAGAGGAAGATCTCCTTGAATCTTTAACTTGTCAATATTACTTATGTATTGGTTGATCCTGAATCTACCAATCCCGAAGATGGAGGAGAGCTTACAATTGTTATGGCGCAGGACGCGCACTCCAAGTGGAAGATAGATAACGACCTATGCAGCTTGTTGATCCTAAATGTTTTGGACAACTCAATGGCAGAGTCCTACAGCAAGAAGAAGGAAAGAGATGTCTGGGAATCTCTTAAGAAGTGTAACGACCCGCTCCGCTCAACCCAGAGGGCCGATTCAAACAGCACAAGTATAGTGAACCGACCTAGCTTGCTCAGCGAGATGACTCATTCGATGCAAAGGCATTCAGACTTGGACCTTCAAATGGAGTTCAGACTTAGACTTTTCGTAGGCGAGCTCAGAGTCTAGCTGGGAAGACAGTCGTTCCAACCCAGATTATATCCAATATGGCAAATAGAGCTAGTGACCTTCATATAGATAGGTCATGCATACACAGCGATGATCCGCATTCAGAATAGGAGTAACCTGGAGGAGTATAATGTTAGGAACTTTGCACATTTAGAATGGATGCATGTTATATAACATAGTTCGAGTAAAATATGTATGAGGCAGAGACATGATCATAACACTTGAAATTCATAGATGTTCTTCATTACATAGTAGATTATTGATTATACTACTGCGAATGACAGGAAAGGTCGAATGGTAAGAAAGGGGTAAGACGGGCTCAGCTAATTACAGTACGACGCTCTTGATTCAGACACAAATATTACTTTTATTATATTGCCATAAAACTGATCATAAGGTAAAGACTAGAAAGACAACATAATCAGTCGGTGCACATAACTAATGAACGTGTATGATGCGTAGGCGAGAGGCATCCCCACCAGTACATTCAATATACTAGTACCCAACCAGATTGCATACAGGGTGCAGGTAGAACTCGTACGAATTCGAAGATTGTTTAACGCATTGAGGCGTCGGGCCGCACTTAGCATCTTGAAGCGTAGCGCATGGACCTGGAGCTCACATATATGATATATAATTTGTGGGAACATCATCATCCAGAGTGTTTGATTCAGTTGTAAGTCTAAGGGCATATTCAATATAATGAGAGAGAAAGAGAAAGCATGAGCGACTTGTAATCCCAGCCTAGCGTCATTTGTAATCTTTACTTCATATCAATAAAGAGCTTATTTTGGATTCAATACTTGTGTTCATTATATATTTCTGCTATGATGACTCTGCGAACTAGTTATCAACGGTCGTTTCGGTATTTGCCTTGCACGAACGGAACTCCAAGCTCACACGACATCGCGTCCTAATGGGAACGACTGTCCTGCGGGATCGTTGGCGCAGTGATTCACGACCAGCGGGGATGGCCAATCCTACGGAAGATCGGGACGTGACATATTGGTATCAAAGCATGGCTTTACAGATGATCTCAGTTTTGAAATTCATATCGATAGGAACGACTATTCTTGAAATTCGTATCGATTCTCCCAGTTTTGAAGTTGTTCATTAATGATGTAATAGATGATCTCTCTCGATGCTTCGATGAATGTTCCATACAATGAGTCTAAATATTTTCAAAATTTGTGCGAAGGATTATTGGACGAAGATAGTTATGTGATGGCCTTTGTGCCGAATTGAGTCAGACCTTATGTGAGCGAACTTGTGCTAGAGTTAGCAAGTTATATGAAAAATAGATTAGCTTTTCACTGATGTTAGAAAATTGGTGTATGAGACTTAGAATATCGTTCAAGATGGGATAGCTATACATACATTCGTTCGGCTAAGTTATGCTGAGTAGCGCGCACCTAGACCCTTTGGTACGAGCAGGTTACGAACGAGATTTGGATATTGTTCGGATAAGGACAAAGTTAGATTTAGAATGGAAATTGATAGAGACGTTATCAGATTATCGCTAAGACGAATAATGGAAATCTTGTTTGGATTTTTGAGATATAATTCGGGCGGTTATTCGTAGCGATAAGTTACGAATCAAAATATAGATTGCGTAGATGAATATCGATAGAGGTATATACGAGACTAAGATTATTGAGGCAGCGAATAGGGATCGCACTGGAGTTCTAAGGAATGAATTGGATATACGAGTGAACGATACGAACGCGATAGAGGATTTAATAGGGTGACTCGATTCCTGAGTGATGTATGTGATAGTCTCAGTAACGAATAAGAGATTTAAAGATTCGTAGAGTATAGCTCCAACCCTGAGTGGTGTATTGATCGGCTTAGAAATATTCCAGCGAATCAAGAATTTTGGGATATCAAACGAGTCTAGCAGCAAACGACGTGATTGCATAAAGCCTTGGTATAAGTAATGCCTAGCAAGTTATCACGCCCCAGTCCCAAAATACGTAGGACTAGGAACACGTAAGCATGTCAGCCGCATATATATGGCAACTCCAATATATGGAAACCATAACACATACGTACGATGTATTATGAAAAATAATTCACAAGTGGTATAAATTTATCACAACTCACAGGGCATAACTAAATCTCATACACAGAATAAATAAATAAATAAATAAATAATCAATTAACTATATAACTGAATCTCAATATGAAGTATCAAAGAATGATAGTCGGATGAAAATAAATCCACTGTAAATCGACTATACTAAAACTACTAAAAGAGAGAAGAGATCAACTCTTATATAAGATAAATGTCTATAAAAGAAATAGCAACTAGAATATCCATCAACTGCGATGGATCAAAGATACTTTGAAGATAAGACCTCCTTAGTCTGGTATGAAGCGTCAGGTCCGGGTCCGTACTCCTATGGATACTTCTGTCCGTCTATATCTGGAAAGGTACCAGGTCCTCAGAGGGACATAACAAGCTACATATAAATATGCCAATAAAGTACTGAAAATAAATATCCAATGGGTCGCCTAACCATCTAGTGAATGCAGTTTGAGAACAACTTTCCAATAAGTGGGCTATCTGGACAAAAGTAGGATTGGCATGATTCTCTCAGAGAATCAGGGGACTACAAAGCATATCGTCTTTTGAACACCAGAGGCCGCTAGTAATATATAGGGGTCATCACCGTCGCGTATCTCCAGCGGAGCGTACGAGTTATAAAAAGGAAAGTGCAAAGGAGCCCAAATACCGTACTTGTTGTTCTTTCTACCCCATGCTCTAAGCATGTCACATCCATGACACGATAATACCTCTAATAACTGCCAGGTCTTATAGCATGCAAAGTTTTTATCGGCAGTTATTCCTTATCGTATGTCCCATACGTATAGGAGGCCAGTCTGTCACGCAAGTCCATGTCCTAAATGAGATTCACACTCGTATAACAGCTGTGTCATGGCCAATGAAACCTAAGAATGTCTCATGATAATGAGGTGGTCTCATAAACTAGGTCAACATGCATATACATAATAAAAACAGAATACGACTACACCGTCGTTGCACCCAAGTTTCCTTGGACGCGCAGTTTATATAGCAGTTAAAATATATGAACTAAATAACAGAAATAAAATGCATGCATCATATGGAATATAAATTACAGTACAATAGCAAGGTATACTTGCCTGACAAGAAAGCTACATAGTGCCAATAACCTGCTCCTGAAGTCGCACAGAATAATCTGATATCCTATATACATATAATATAATATAATACAATATCAGCCATTACACTAGCACATACACAACAATAATTACACTGGACTCAGAGGGTACGCTAGGGGTGACACTGGTCAACTAACAGGGTGAACTGTGCATTTAATTACGCGGGTGTCACGTCTTCAAATTTTGTGCATAATCAGACAGTCAACTAACATGTGTCTAAGCCAGTACGTTAATGTACACAAGGCAGTCAACTCACAAGTTCTTAGGGTCACTTGGTCAAACGTAATTATGGAATATCCATAATTAACCTAGGGTCTCACAGCAATATATTATAGTCATAATTATTATTTAGCATCTAATTACCTACTTATATATATATATATATATATATATATATATATATATATATATATATATATATATATATATATATATATCAAACTAATATTACGTGCATACGCACTCATACTTACGAGCACACTAGGTTAACTGACACAATCTGCAATCACACCAACCAACTAACATATAACCTAGATGTTATTCACACAAGCACACATAAAATGAAAGGAGAGGGACAGGTTCGAACCTCGGGGTTAGCGTGCATGGGCACGAGGATCGGGGGTGACTGCCGCATGTTGTCTTTGGCGAGGGTGACGGGTCCACAATGATGACGATAATATCGATGATGATGATGACGAGGGTGTTGATGATTATGATGATGATGATGATGATTAAGGTGATGATGATGATGGAAATGATTAAGGTGATGATGATTGTGATGATGAGGGTGATGATGATTATGATGATGATGATGATGATTAAGGTGATGGTGATGATGATTAAGGTGATGATGATGATTAAGGTGATGATGATGATGGGAATGATTAAGGTGATGATGATTGTGATGATGAGAGGATGGCCGAAGACTTCAGGCGAGGAGAAGGACAGGGCGGAGCCGGGTTGAGGTCAGGCGGGTCGAGGGAAGGAGAGGTCCGGCGAGGGGAGAGGAGTCAAGGGTGGTGGACTCGGGTCTGTGTCGTCTAGGGAGGAAGAGAACAGGGAAGGCTGTAGTATTCTCAGGCGGAGGAACGATTGTGTCGGTGGGGAGTTCAGGTGGTGGCGAGTGGCGGAGGTCGAGGGTTGTGATGTTGGGATGGCCGGAGGAGGTGAGAGCAGTGGTCAGGGAGTCGTGGTGGCGTTAATGGTGGTTCAGGGAAGGAGAACGGAGGAGAGGAGGGTGGGCTCGGGGAGGATCCGGCGGGGTAGGAGGCTGCTGTGTCTCGGTGGAAGAGGCCGACAGGTTCGGGTTGTGATGAGGGGAGGGAGATGGCAGTGTGTTGGTCGTTCAGGTGTCCGGCGGGAAGGAGTCAGGCGGGGAGAAGAACGTGGAGGTGAAGAAGACGAGGGAGGAGGACAGAGATCGGGGACGGTGATGCTCCGTCGATGGAGTCGAGGAGGGTCCGGTGGTGATGGCCAGGCGGGGTTGCCACGATGGCTCAGGCGGTCGGGGTTGGCCCGGCCGGCGGGTGTAGAGGAGGAAGGAGAAGAATAGTAGATGGGGAAGGGGTCGGCTAGCAATAGGGTTTAGGTACTGGAAAAATAAGAAAAAAGGAAAAGTTGTATTTATAGGTGTATGTAGAATTTGGGTTTGGGTGTTGACCTAGGAAGTTGGGTTGGTCAACATCCTACTTGGAGTTGGCTTGGATTCACATAGGGATGTTTGGAGGGCTAGAATTTGCATGGTTTCAAAATAGAGGGCCAAGGTTTAATGAGGGTTGGTGGTGAGTGCTACACACTCCAAAAATCATGGGAAAAATTCACATGAAGGCAAAAATGGGTTTTCTATATGTGTTGTGTCCAATGGTGTGGACACCTCAATGCACTTTTGCATAAAAGTGCCCAATAATTGAAAAATTATGCAAAGATGGAAATTGGATTAAATTAATTATTAATTAATGCAAAAGGTGTTCTTGAATTAATTAGAAGTACATGGGATTAAAATTAGGTGGGACACAAGTATCTTGGACATAGGGGACTCATGATAGAATATTATCATAATTTGGGTTGCACAAAACGGGTCAAGATTGTGTCTCCAATTTCGATTGGAACGCACAAGGATACAAAGTTAAATTTATATAGAATTAAGAATAAATGTCTGCGACGAATATTGTGCGACTAAAATGTAGCACAAGAGAGCATATTTATAAGTTACACAAAGGTCAGAATGGAAGACTGGCACGTCTAGGATAAGAGTGTAAAATTTGTAGGAAGGCAATGGCTAGTGTAGTGCTCCAATTATCGAAGCAACGATAAGGTGCACTAAGTGATATATAAATATTATAAAATTATCTAAAGCACAGTGTTCTATTTCTAATTGGATTCAAACTAGCCCTAGTCTCTCTATCTAAGCTAAGTAGGCCTAATTTTGGTCGAGGGGATTTACACAAGTAAGAAAATTTTAAAGAAAACGTGCGAGATTTGATTCGAATGAGTTAGAATAAGTTGAACAAATGATAAGGCTTATATCGGATAGGGATTCAGAGTATTGGAATTTATATCTGGGTCGAGAAAACTTAGTAGATCGTACGAGCGATTTTAAATTGAATCAAACGAATTAAAACTTGAGTTGAGAAAGAATAATCGAGGATGCGATCAGAGTTAGCACGCATCAAAATTTGATTGAGTAGGATATCGCTCGATAAAATTTAGCTTGAGTACGGATGTTATGGTTTCAAATTTGGAAGACTTTATATAATATCGATAGTTGGAAGATAGCATAGATTATGCAAGTTAGCAAATTTGTCATTTAATGATTGAGATAGGCGATGATGGGCTTAATCTTGAATTTGAACGAACGATCTTGAATCTAGTTCAAAAGATAACACTCGACAACAGGCCCGAATGAGAACGATTATCCCGCGGGAGCACTGGTGTGGTGATTTCACGTCCAGTGGAGAAGATCGAACTCACGAAAACATATTCTATAATTATTCAAACGAACTCGACAAAATAGAACGTAACAAATATTTTGAACTTGAATGTTTTAAGGAATGTTAGAGGCAGGCTACGAATTTATCGAACAATAATATTAAAGTTGGATGATTTGGCTAGACAAATTATGATCACGACATGAACGGTTATTAGATGAGCATGACTTGATAGAACAATGTATAACTTGGATGAAATAAAGTATAATGATAAGGTGTCTAATCATTTGATAATAATCATAACGTTTGACGTTCTTGTCTAGTGCGATCGCAACTCCTTGCTCGCATATGCGTTACGTCCGGATTAGGACGATTATCCCACTGGAGCATTGGCGTGGTAATCTCACGTCCAGCGGGATGATTAAACTTGCAGAAGACTGGAGCATGACAATTGAAGGATCGTCTTGACTTGTGGTTCGACACGATAAGACGGATTTTAAGATACAAGTAAAATATTTCGGGGATGAGTTAGTCTAGAACATGAAGTAAGGCACACGATGGTTTCGTGAACGGATATGTGAATTATATTGAATGAATTTGAATTTGTGATTGAGATCGAAGAGTTAGAAATTAAATTATGACTTTGTAGTCTAGACTAAGGAAAGAATGTATTGGTGGATTCTAGCATGTGTTTGAGGAGATAAACTATGCAAGTTGTTAGGTTTGACGTACGATGTGGATATATCACGGATTTGGCTGAACGAATGTGTCTTAGGAATGGATTTGCTAAACGGACTCGAACCCTTTGTAGTGAATGTTATGGATAAGAGTAGGATGATTTATGCTCAATGTTTAAAGGGCTTGGGTAGACTATCCGTACAAAAGAATAGTTGTTTGACCTTAGGAACTTTGGGCGAGCGTTGTGCTACAGATTTGCATATTTCCTGAAGAATGATGTGATTCCAGGTCATCTCCCGAATGGGATATTATAGGTATTCCCGGTTATGGGTCAAGTCATCTAGGGGCGATCGAATAAAATCACTTCCTCATTTCGCTTGCCTTGTTCCGCTCTCGCTTGCCACTACTCAAGGTTTCTTTTTTGATTTTCCTTCCTTTAGCTACTCAATAGATTATTTTACTCATGCTTTCTTTCTCTGTGCCACGGCACGATATTGATATGATGATCTGTTAATCATGCTGTATGGACTCTATCGTTAACGACCGGGATTTGATCCCTCCTCCATTAAGCTCGCAAGATGTGGTGAGACGCAAACTCGAGCTGTACCTATGACCTTGTGTGCTAACCTAGTGGCTAGGCAAATGACCCTATGCCATGAGTTGAACTAGAGTGACTGACTTCAGAGTATCGTTCGAAAAAATAATAGAACTGAGGTAACAAAACTTAGAGTTAGACTTAAAACGGTAAGTGTGTGCTAGAAGTTAATATTTAACATGAACCCAACGGACGATAGGACTTGGATGATAATTGATTGATTGGATATGTTATGCAATGGAGAAGAACAAGACGGTATTGGAGATTTGTCGAATGGAACGCTTATGATTAGAATTTGTGATATTCATGATAAGTTGGCATAACGAATTGAATCGTTGCTTGGAAGATGTACGTTGCTAGTAATAAAATACTTGGATTTGAGTGGGATTGGGGTAGACGATGACTAAACGAACCAGAGTTCGTTTAGTCGAGTAGTGAAACGATTGACGGTTCGAAAGATTTTCACGAGTAGCTTGTCTGACTTAGCTATCACTAAGCTTGGTTGAAATACATATATTTGGGGGACGCCTTGAATATAGGTACGATCCATTCTTAGCGATATGCATAAATCGAATGCAGCTGCAAGTAAAAATATTTAGAATCACATAGATGAGTATGGCAATTAGAGTAAGTTAGCTCAGTATAGAATTTCATAAACGAAAGATTGTAATGTGCCCCTTGTGAACGAGATAGTTCTGCGCTAAGGCGCAGTAAGAGACTGAGTCAGGCAACGTAATAATTGAACAATAGAGGCATTTAATAAAAATAGTTAAGCACATGTGCGAAATGAAATGAAAAAACGAATAGGAAGCTATGTTCGAACGGACCTAAGATGCGAAGGATTAGAACGTACCCCGTGTTGGGCAAATTAGCTCTACGCTAAGGCGTAATAAAGATGGAGTTAGAAAATATAGAAAATTTGATGCGATAACTTTGGGTGATAGTAAATTTACTTAGAGAGAATGAGCGGTGGCTCAAGATAGATCTTGGTGCACGATGAAATTAGAAGATTAGCTGAGATTTGAACTTGAAGTCTTAAGAATTTTCTGGATTGGGTTTAGGTGTAACACTGGGTTTCGATAGGCGACGTCGAGTGATCGGTCAAATATATTTTAGATTCGCATGGATAGATTATAAAAATTTGGCAAGTTTCCACTAAGCCTGGGTTTTCTAGTGCGCGTTGAGTTATAGAATACCCAGTGATTGAATAATACAGCCCAGCGCTAGGTGCAGTAGAATTTGAGTCAGGGAATGCAATGATTAAGTTGAGTATAGTTCGATAGCATTAAATAATATAGTTGTTCGATGAGATTGGCTAAGCGTGTGCGTAGCGTGAGGTAAGTTAAGAAATAAATGTAATATTTGAACAATCCTTGGAAGTTAGGCGAGATATATAGAGTTTGGTTTAGAAGTTGTGCGGTAATACAAATTTCGCTCAGGTTGTCTCGAGGACGAGATTGTTCTGAATGATGTATTATGTAATGACCCGCTTTGCTCAACCCGGAGGGCCGATTCAAAGCACAAGTGTAGAAAACTGACCTACCTTGCTCAGCGAGATGACTCGTTCGAAGCAAAGGTATTCAGACTTGGACCTTCAAATATAGTTCAGACTTAGACTTTTTAGAGGAGCGCTCAGAGTCTCGCTTGGCCAATGTGATTCATTGCTAAGGTGAGCGACTCCGATGAACCTGTCTCTACTTAGCGACACACTTAAGAAAATGAATGAAACATGCTAGTTTCTAAGCGATAACCTTTGCATGCTAATAAAAAGAGACGAATGCACATAGCTAAAGGAATAATCTGGCTTTATCGTTGTGTATAGAATATGAAAACTCTACCTTCCTAGTACGTAACATAGAGTATTGATCTAAATGGAGTAAGTTTCATATGTTGTGCCACAGAGTAGATCTTATTTATAATATTGATGAACTGTATCGCACGGAATGTAACACGGAGTTAGAGTAGAATCATATTGCATACATGGACGATGAAGACTATCAAGTAGTTATTCTGAGTCAGGGAAGGAAAAAAAAAGAGAAAGTACTCGGGATATATAGATCACCGAAACAGTCTCCGATCAGGGAGCAGCGCAGAGAAGAATCAACCGAGCTGAAGTCCTCGGATAAGAGAAACCGAGCATAAAGTTCTCGGCTAGGATTGGAAGTGGTGGAGTAGTTGCATGGTTACAGACAACTGGTTGAGCACTAGGAAGAGTCCTCAAACGATCTCCGAGGCATCGGAATCATGTCAGCCCGGGAGGACTACTCCAGCTGAAGTTCTAGTGTGCTAGCTAGCTGAAGTACTAGCAGGAGAGTGCGGGACATCCAGCAAAGCTTGCGACCGACTGGAATGACATCCGACTCATCGGATGGTTCGGGACGTCCATTAAGGCTTGCAACGGAGCTGGAAAGACAGCCGTTCTATCCCATATTATGTCCAATATGGCTAACAGAGCCAGTGACCTTCATATAGATAAGTTATGCATGCATAGCGGTGATCCGCATTCAGAAGAGGAGTAGCATGGAGGATTATAAAGAAAGGCACTTTGCACATTTTGAATGGATGTACGGTATATAACATTGTTCGAGTAAAACATATATGAGGCAAAGACACAATCATCATACTAAAAATTCATAGATGTTCTTCATTACCTAATAGATTACTGATTATACTGCTGCAAATGACAGGGAAGGCCGAATGGTAAGAAAAGGGTAAGACAAACTCAGGTAATTGTAGTACGACACTCTTGATTCAGATACGGGTATTACTTTTATTATATTGCCAACAAACTGATCCTAAGACAAAGATTAGAAAGACAACATAATGAGTCGATGCACATAACTAATGAACATGCTTATTTTATGGTGTGTGCGAGAGGCCTCCCCACCAGTGCATTCAATGTACTGATACCCAACCAAATTATATACAGAGTGCAAGAAGAATTCGTACAGATTCGAAGATCGCTTAACGCATCGAGGCACCGGACCGCACTTGGCATCTTGGAGCATGGCATACGGATCTGAAGCTCACATATATGAGACATAATATATGAGAATATCATCATCCAGAGTGTTTGATTCAATTGTAAGCCTAAGTGTATATTCATTGTAATGAGAGAGAGAGAAAGATTACGAGCGACTTGTAATCCCGACCTAGCGCCGCTTGAAATCTTTATTTTATATCAATAAAAAGCTTATTTTGGATTCAATACTTGTGTTTATTCTATGTTTCTGCTATGATGACTCTACGAACTAGTTTTCAACGACCGTTTCGGTATTTGCCTTGTGCGGGCGCAACTCTAGGCTCGCGCGGTATCGCGTCCTGATGGGAACGACTGTCCTGCGGGAGTGCTGGTGCGGTGATTCGCGCCCAGCGGGGACAAACGATCCTGTAGAAGATTGGGGCGTGACAAGAAGCACTACTAAATTAGAAAATTTTCTAAAATCTATCTCGTTGAGTGTAACGACCCATTTCGTTCAAGCGGACATCCGATTCAAACGGCACAAGTGCAACGACCCGACCCGCTTTGCTCTGCGAGAAGACTCGTTTGAGGCAAAGGATTTCCAGACTTGGCCCTTCAGGAGTTCAAACTTAGACTTTCAAAGGCTCGTTCGGAGTATCGCTCGACCGAGGCGAATCATCGCTAAGGTGGGTATCTATAATGAACTTGTCTTTGCTTAGCCAGCATACTTAAAATATAGATGATATATGCTAGTCGCTAGGCGAATCACCCCATGCATGCTAATAAAGAATCCAATGCACCTAGCTAAGGAAATAATCCCAACTTGTACTTTTTGTGTTAGAACATGGAAATAAAACTTTGTTTATAAATGAACCCTTGCATGCTACATTTTCCTTGTGCAAGTAGACCCCACTATGCCTCGAGTAGAATGATATATACTCTCCGTAGTGCACCGTTCACTTATTTACACTACACGTCCTTAGATTATGTCGTTCGGTATATCCCTTTACGGTTTTATCCCTCGCTTTACCCATAGACCGTGCCAACGTAAATGCTTATGATTACACAAATGCAATGTTTGCCTGCTTATATGTTAACTTGTACTCGTTGCCTCGTTTTGATGCTTGTCACATAATCTATGCCAATCAAGTAAAACCATCCATATCGTGCATGCATCTAGTTAGCTAGCGGGAGGTCGGGGCCTGATATATTCAAATAGTTCTTATGTGCAATATGAACCTGCAAGTATCTGGGACTGTTAGGTCGCCAAGGCAGTCCCCAAAGCAGGAGAATGCATCAAGTCAAGTTAAATGCTGAACGAGAATCATGTCAAGTAAATCAAGAATCATATCTCGTAGAGCAATGCTCGTTCAGAACAAGAATCATGGATTATCATGTCAAGTTGTGAAATTGGAAGACCAAGACTTGCATGTCGCGGACAACTTGGAAACAAGGGAGATCTTCGGATCTCATTCAGTGGACGATCTCCGGGACACCGGGGCCGATCCGATGCTAACGGAACTTATTGTTTAGTCTCTTGTACTGGATGGGGTGACTTGTAGTGCACCTTGTACTTTTGTTGTATTCCATCCTCTTCAATGACTATATGCTCCTTCATGGCTATGCCAGCGACTCCTGCTCATTTAGACAAGTCATCCGTGCTTAGCGGCAATCCGCGTGCGAATCATTGCATCGTATCCAGAATTATGGAAAATACATGAATGGATATGAGTATAACACACTTGTACATATTGAACACCTGAACATCATCTGCAACACTCCTGATAATCTATATAACTCGTGCACCCGAATCATAACCTCGCTCACGACACTTGTGTTTGCATATACTAGTGCCCCTAGATTTTATTTTATATATATATATATATATATATATATATATATGCTCGTGTTTCATTTAACTTGGTTTCCTTGGATATGGAAGAATGAATGGTAAGTTGGTAAGTCTTGTCGTGTTCGTTTGTATATCGTACAACGTACTGCCACACGAGTTAGGCTTTACATCATTGCCGTAAAACTGATCCTAAGGAAAGAATAAAAAGATAACTTAATAGATGGTGCATGGAACCTATATAACGTGTTTGTATTTGTCGAGCGTTGGCGTGGTGATCTCCCGTCCAACAAGGGTGATCGAACTTGCAGGAGACCAGAGCGTGACAACTGATGGATCGTCTTGACTTTTGGTTCGACATGATAAGATGAATTTGGAAATGTAAGTGAATCAAAAGTATCTTAGGGATGAGTTAATCTAGAACCTGGAGCAAATCACTCTTGATGGTTTCGTAAACGGATAGATGAATCTTGTTGGACGACTTGGAGTTATAATTGAAGGTTTAGAACTGAATAATGGCTTGGTGGTCTAGACTTGGAATAGATATAGAAATTTTATCAAAACATGTTTGGAGAGATAGACTATGCAAATTGCTAGGCTCATTCTGCAACTTGGATATATCATAGATTTGACTGAACGGACTCGACCTATATATAAACGAACATGCTAATATAAGTAGGATGATCGGTGCTCGATGTTTAGAAATCTGAGTGAAATAAGCTTTGGTATAATATTTTGTGCAAACAAACAATGGTTTGACCTTAGAAATTGGGGCGAGCATCGTAGGACAAATTTGTATGATGAATCGTGTGGTTGAACTTGTACCTATGACCTTGTGAGCTGACCTAGTAATTAGGCAGATGGCCCTATGCCGAGTGAAAGAACTTGTGTGACCAACTTTACAATATTGCTTCAACAAGCCATAGAACTGAGGCAACAAGACTTCGTGTTAGACTTGGAGAGGTAAAGTGTGTGTTATGCTTGACCCAAATGGATGGACGCTAGTCGATAAATCAGATAGATCATGCTTAATGGTAGTGCAATGCTTGCTTTGAGCTGGAATGGAAAATGACTTAGAATTTGATTGACCCTGTTGGAAGTATCATTGTAATTTGTAAGACGAGAACCCTTGAGATTTTCGCAAGTAGCTTGTCCGATTTCACTATCGCTAAGTTTGCTTGAATGTATATGTTTGAGGGACACCTTGAACGTGTACACGATCGAAGATTCAGTGATATGTTGAACTTGAGTGCAAAGATTATCGTTAAGTTGGTGACATGCATATGTTTGAAGGACACTTTGAATATGTGCACGATCTAGATTCGCGATATACTGATCTCGAATGCTAGTGCAAGTGAATATGTTAGATCCGCCTGGACAAGTATAACGACTTGTATAAGTTTACCTCGGCCTTAGATCGTCATTCAAGATGGATTGTAACGGACTCTATGTTAGGCGATATGTTCCATCCAAAGATGCAATAGCGACCGAGTTATACCATGGATTGAATGAAAGAGTCATTCAATGAGACCAACCCAGCATACACACAATACGGTATATGGAACAAGTAAGAAATTATGTTCGAACGGATCGAGTGGTATCGATTGCTATGCTTGGAATAGATTCGATAGTGCGATAGAACGGCTTGCACTCAGAAAGTCTCGAGGACGAGACTTTTTCTGGGTGGTGTATAATGTAACGACCTATTTCGTTCAAGCGGACAGCCGGTTCAAAAGGCGCAAGTGCAATGACCCAACCCACTTTGCTCAGAGAGAAGACTCGTTTGAGGCAAAGAATTTTCAGATTTGGTCCTTCAGGAGTTCAAACTTAGACTTTCAAATGCTCGCTCGAAGTATCGCTCGACCGAGGTGAATCATCACTAAGGTGGGTGGCTAGGATGAACTTGTATTTGCTTTGCCAGCACACTTAAAAATGGACGATACATGCTAGTCGCTAGGTGAATCACCCCCTACATGCTAACAAAGAATCCAACACACATAGCTAAAAAAATAATCCCAACTTGTACTATTTGTGTTAGAACATGGAAATAAAACTTTGCTTATAAATGGACCCTTGCATGCTACCTTTGCTTTGTGCAAGTAGACCCCACTATGCCTCGAGTAGAATGATATATACTCTTCATAGTGCATTGTTCACTTATTTACACTGCACGTCCCTAGATCATGTCACCCGGTATGTCCCTTTACGGTTTTACCCTCGTTTTACCCTAGACTGTGCCAACGTAAATGCTTATGATTACACAAATGCAATATTTGCCTGCTTATATGTTAACTTATACTCTTTGCCTCATTTTGATGCTTGTCACATAATCTATGTCAATCAAGTAACACCATCAGTATCGTGCATGCATCTAGTTAGCCAGCGGGAGATCGGGCCTAACATTGAGAAGTTCTTCTCTCTGCAATTTGAAGACGAGAAGGTGATGCTACCACAAGTCAAGGAACTTCGGAAGATGTAGCAGAAACTGGAGGAAGGGGGCATGAAGCAGGAAGACAAGTTTATGGTGGGGGCTATCGTCACCAAGCTTCCTCCAAGCTGGATCAAGTTCAAGACTGACATCTACCATAAGAAGATGAAGATCCAGCTCGAAGATCTTCTTCACTGGATTCACATTAAAAATGAAGCCGGGGGCAACTGAAGTTAGACTCCTTGTCCAAGCAGTTGTCTAAGGCCAACATGGTACATACTAGTGATTCTAAAGGAAAGCAGAAATTTTCCTATAAGAAGAAGGACTTCAACCAGCAGAAAGTAAAGTCGGCTCAATTCAAGCCAAAGCCGAAGACTGATGTGACATGCTACAACTGTGGCAAGAAGGGTCACTACAAGAGCGACTGCAGGTCAAAGCCTAAATCGAAAGAGCAAGTTGAGCTTAACCATGTTGCTACGATTGCGCAGGTTGAGTCACATGGCATGGACACTGCTTGGTGGGTAGACACCGATGTATCTTGCCACGTAAGTTCTAATAAGGAGTTGCTCACCAAGTATGAGCCAACCCATGAGAATATCTCGATGGCAGACAAGTCACAAGCTAATATTCAGGGGACTGGTACAGTAGTGTTGAAGCTGACTTCAGGAAAGTCACTTACTCTGGAGAACGTGAAGAACGTACCAATAATTTCCAAGAATATGGTCTCTGGGAGTCTGTTGTGCAAGTCGGGCTTGAGCAGGGATATCAATGTCGGTCAGATAGTGTTTTCCTACAAGGAAACATACTTCAAAAAAACTTTATATACCGAAGGGATGTTTAGATTGCAGCTTGTAACTCCTTCTTTTTGTATCAATGCAGTCTCTACTTCTGGTTATTCTCTTGAGTTGTGGCATAATAGACTAGGACATGTATTGTATAAACACATTAACAAGATGTCTAGTCTATAACTTATCTCCAAATATGGGGGTAAGGATTTAGAGAAATGTGAAGTCTGTGCGCAGACAAGATCGTCAAAAAGTCGTATAGAAGGGTGAACCGAAGTACAGATCTTCTAGAGTTGGTACACTCAGATATCTGTGACTTCAAACAATTCTCCACGAAGGCCAGAATAAATTATTTTAATACTTTTATCGATGATTTCTCAAAGTATGTGTTCGTATATATTTACAAGTATAAAGATAAAGAGTTTGAGAAGTTCAAAGACTTCAAGGCTGAAGCAGAACGTCAAACCGGTCAACACCTCAAAAGACTCAGAAGCGATCATGGCGGAGAGTATAGTTCATTAAAATTTGCATTATTCTGCAAAGAACAAGGAATTGTCAACGAAACGACTACATCGTATCCTCTTCAATCCAATAGAGTGGCAAAAAGGAAGAACATGACGCTGACAGAGATGATAAACTCCATATTGCTGATAGCAGGACTTCCAAAGTACTTCTGGGGAGAAGTTGCGCTTATGTCCTTATTTATTCTGAATAGAGTGTCGTTCGCCCCATGTGACATTACTCCTCACGAACTCTGGTTCAAGGTCAGATCCAACTTGAATGTCATTCCAGTATGGGGGTGTCTGATGTATGTGAAGCTTCCAGACCTCCAAATACAGAAGCTAGGAACGAGGACTACGAAGACCATATTTCTGGGCTTTGATGATAAGAGTGATGCTATGAGGTTCCTTGATATCGATTTTAATCATATCATAGATTCTCGCGACGCCAAATTCTTTGAAGACAAGTTTCCTAGACACAAGAATATTGTTCTCGTGGATGTTCCGGATAATGCTGCTAGTACATAAGAGGCAAGTACCTCTCAAAAAGAAGTATTCTAAGAAGAAGTTATCGTTGAAGAGACAATATTTGAACCAGAATCGGCTGAGCCAAGATAAAAGTGAGCGAGGAGGCCAAAGGACTTCGGAGAAGACTTTGTTACCTATTATGTGGAAGCTGATCCGCGTACCTATGATGAGGCAATGAAGACCAGTGATGCTATTTTCTGGAAAGAGGTTTTCAATGACGAGTTTGACTTGATAACTTCTAATAATACTTGAAAGTTAGTCGATCTGCCTGAAGGAGCTAAATCCATCGGATGCAAGTGGATATTCAAGAAGAAGATTAAGGCAGATGAAACTGTTGACAAGTTTAAGGCCAGGCTGGTAACCAAGGGTTTTTCTCAACAGTATGGGATTGATTAATTTGACACCTATGTTCCTATTGCACGGATAACGACTATCAGGATGATGATTGCACTTAGTGCTATTCACAGGTTGGTGATTCATCAGATGGACGTCAAGACAACATTTCTGAAAGGTGAACTGACAGAGGAGATCTACATGCAGCAGCCATAAGATTTTATCTCAAGGATCTTGAAGACAAAGTATGCAAGCTGGTAAAATCTCTCTATGGTTTGAAGCAAGCTCCCAAATTATGGTATGAGAAGTTTAACAAAGTTATCAGGTCAAATAGCTACAAGGTCAGCAAGACTGATAAGTGTATGTACACAAAATTCACTGGAGATAGAGGTGTCATCGTTTGTCTCTATGTAGACGATATGCTAATCCTAGTACGAATATAAAAAGTGTCACCAGAACAAAGATGTTCCTCTCGTCCAAATTCAGTATGAAAGACATGGGAGATGCAGATGTCATCCTTGGGATTAAGATAATTCGGACGGAAGCTGGGCTTTCTCTTTTACAAGCTCACTACATAGAGAAAATGCTCACACGCTACGGATACCAGGATCTTCCAGGGATCTATACTCCATACAGGTGTGACAAAAAGCTGAAGCCAAACCCCGAAAAAAGCGTCAGATAGTTGGAGTACTCTAGTGTCATCGGGAGTTTGATGTATGCTGCGAATGCTACTAGGCCTGATATTGCTTTTGTTGTGGGGATGCTGAGTAGATTCACGAGTAATCCATGTGTTGAATATTGGAAAGCTGTGAAGAGGGTGATGAGATACCTCAATAAGACTCAAAAATTTGTACTATACTACAACGGAGATCCAGCGAAGACTTCAGTGATCCTAGCTGGTGCTCAGAAGAAGAGAGCAAGAGATCCACGGGAGGATATATTTTCTTAATGGGTGGAGCTGCCATATAGTGGAAGTCGAAGAAGCAGACAATGCTCTCACACTCATGAATGGAGTCTTAGTTCTATGCACTTGCAGTTGCAGCAGATGAAGCAGAATGGCTTTGGAAGCTCATGTACGATCTTCCAGTGGTTGGTGCACAAATTTTGGTTGTACTAATATACTATGACAACCAGGTAGCAGTAGCATCTAACGATCTCTTCAATGGAAAGAAGAGGATTGTGAGGCATCGACACAGATCACTGAACAATCTCATCAAGGCTGGTGTCATTGCAGTGGTGGATGTTCGGAGTCAGGAGAACCTGGCGAATTCGTTCACTAAAGGCCTCAAGCGCCAGCTAGTCGAAGACACAACATGTAAAATAGGCTTGATGGACCTCTCATATTATGTCTTTGTAATCCTACCATAAATTTAATGCTATTAGTTCAAAGAGAAATCTACTAGGCTTCTAGCTTTTAGTTCAAGGGAGAACAACTAATTAGAAAATAGCAGGCACAGTAGGTAGTCCCTTGGGTCAATGTATGATACGTACCTAGAACTACTGTATTCTGGTATTTGTGCTTATAGAAAAATTCCTGTGTAAGGATGGCTTCGTTGCCTTAATGAGTTCTCGGGCAGAGTAAAATATCTGACGTACGTTACAGGAAGCACGTGTAGTTCAGTACTACAAGGGACTTGTATCCTATGCTACAGTGGTGTGACACCATAATGAGGTAAAAGATAAAAAACCTCGACTGTAAGCCATGTCACAGTGGCAGTAGCACCGCAAATCGGCAGGTAGCCTAATGTTGAATAGATAGAGAGTTGTAGCACAATACTACTAAGAGGTCGGTGACCTTATGCTACATTGGGTGACACCACATGAGGTAGTTGACCTCGACTATGAACCATGTCCCCATGATGTTGCACCATACGGAAGTGTAAGGATTCATGCTGGGATGTAGTACAACACTAAAAAGAGGCTAGTTACCTCATGCTACTGTGGATGACACCACAAGTGGTAGTTAACCTCGGCTGCGAGCCATGTCACAATGGCGTAGCACCGCACGGAAGCCCAAGGCTTTATGCTGGAAAATATTAAACTGTCTTAAAAGCAACTCACCTAAGTGTATGGACAAAGATATTGGTCGTCTCTTGAGGGTAAACTTGTAGACACCCAAAATACATACATCGAAAGATTCAAGTCGTGAGCGACATCTATCCTAATGCATGATGGGCCGTCACTGTTAGGAACGCTCGACCATATATTATGATATATGTAGGGGATTGTTGGTATTTTCCACTTTACTTTAGGAATTTTGTCCCACATTGAAAAACCACCAATGTTTATATCTTAATATATAACTTTGCTTAGTATTAGTATGTGCACATGGGGGTGGTGGCCCATGTGGGTTGACTTTCCTAGAGGGATTAAGTGTGAACCACTTTATGACGATCTTTATTTTGTCACCATCTTTAGGATATTTTCCTTATGAGCTAAGTCCCGAAGGGGCTTAGCGACTCGAACTCGGACTCAGACTCAGACTCAGGCTAAAGGGCGAAAAGTAAAACTCTGTTGATGCACTTTGCACTTATCACATCAACATCGTCGCATGGCGCTCATACGCTCATTTTATGCGCGAGTTGCATACACGGTTGCTGGCTTGGACGCATGCTTCGTTGTCTCTACCCAATTCTAGAAATATAATTTTTTTATTTTTATTTGGTAAATTGTGTATTGATCATAAATAATTATATTTATATTTAATTGTTAGTTGTATTATTTTTCTATTGGTTATTTTAGGGTTTTGGCTAGTCTTGACCAATGTCAGACCCTAGTGGACCAATGTCGGACCCAACCAACACCCTTGTCAGGCTTATTTATAAGTTTAGAATAGTTATTATATTTTTTATTTAGTTAGTTGGGTTATTTTGGATTAGTTAGAGTGCATTTAGTGAACCCCAAACCTAAACCCTATTTTAGCATGACTAAAATGGAGGGCATTTTAGTCATTGTGCTATGTAAACCTTATTTCTAGGTGTGGCCGGCCCTTTCCTAACCCTAATTTCTTCTAGCCAAAACTTACCCCATCCCATTTCATTCTTCTTCTTCTCCTCCATTCTCCACTCTTTTCTTCTTCCTTCTTCCAAGTTTCAAGTAAGTACATCATCTTTCTTCTCTTCCTTCTTCTATTCTTCCATTTATGTAAACCCTAACCCTTTAATTTTCCCTAACCTACGTGTGTAGAGCCTAGACTTAGTGTAGAGGCTTGGTTTGGAGGTTTGGAGGCATGGAGGCTTGAGTGTGGTAATTTCAAGGATTTTGGAGACTTTGACCTTGGAATTCCAACTCCCAAGAGGTAAAACCTAACTTTTCTCATAGTGGTTGCTCTAATATAATGTAATTAGTAGTTTAGAATCTTCTAAGACCTTAAGGCTACCCGTGGGAGGAAGTTAGAACTTGTTTGGTTGTGTTTGGAGACTTTGACATTAGGTTTTGTGTCAATTTTGGATAAAATCCGAGATTGGCCCAATTTTGGGTGATGTCCTAGATTAGACGAACCTAATTAGACGTGCTTAGGTGTCTTGAGAGTAAGTACGTGTCTTCGTTCGGACATGTGAGGTCGTGTCGGAGAGATTTGGGCGTTTCGGGCAATTTGGGGGTTTTTCGTCGTCGTAGGTTCCACATGCGTGCGTATTTTTGCCACGGACCTAGAATCGGAGAGTTAGCATTTTTTTCTAGGTTCTAGACATCGATTAAAACTCGTGGATAATTTTTGGGCCGATTCTGAGTAGGTTTGGTGTACGTTTCACGAGGTTTCGCGAACCGCACTCCACGTGTTCGTCGAAATGACCGAATGGCCGTTTCGACTTGGTTTCTAGGTTTCGGAATTGTGCGCGGGTTGGTTTAGCTTCGGAAAGTGTGTGCTAGAGTTCTCGAGTTATATTTTATATATTTATATGTATTTATGTGTGTTTGGGTGGTTGTGCGTGTGTTGGTGGGGTGTTCTGTTTGTTCTGTGTGTTGTGTTTTAGTGTGTGTATGTATATATATGAGTGTGTTTGTGTATATATATATATATATATATATATATATATATATATATATATATATATATATATATATATATATATATATATATATGTATGAGAGTGTGTGTTTATATATATTTATGTTAAGTGTGTTTATATATATATATATATATATATATATATATATATATATATATATATATATATATATATATATATATATGTGTGTGTGTGTGTGTGTGTGTGTGTGTGTGTGTGTATGTACCTATATATATATATGTGTATAAGTGTGTGTGTGTGTATATATATATATATATATATATATATATATATATATATATATGGTTGTGTGTGTATATATATATATGTACATGTGTTTGTGTATATATATATATATACATTCAATTGTCCATAGTGCTTGATCGATTCATCAAATCCATACATGTGCACTGACTTGACCGGTCTCCTGGGCCTAGTAGAAGCCAAAGAATCTTGTTGTAGGTGTTTCTCTTCCTCTGTTTGTTGTTCTTGTGAGGCTTGATTAACATCTTCAAAAACCTTCACCTCATCTGATGCATCCTCAGATGACTCGATCTCAACAGTTTGAGATTTGCTAGATTTACCACTATCCTTATCGAACTTATTCTTCTTGCTTGAAGTCAATATTAAAGACTCGTCGAAGGTGACATTCCTGTTGATTAAGAACTTCTTATCCTCTATACAGTACAGATGGTATCCCTTCACTCCTTATGCATATTCCAAGAAGATGGCCTTCTTGGCTCTCGGATCCAACTTACCATCGTTGACATGATAGTAAGCTTTGCATCCAAACACGCGCAAAGTAATGTAATCTGCTGGTTTGTCGGTCATCTTCTCATATGGAGTCTTATAGTCTATAGCCGAAGTTGGTGATCTATTAATCAAGTACCGCGCCATGTGTAGAACATCCACCCCCCATTCCTTGCCTAAATTGGCATTGGAGAGCATACATCTTGCTTTCTCAAGCAAGGTTCGGTTCATCCTCTCTGCTAACCCATTCTGTTGTGGCGTGTTCCTGACAGTCCAATGTTTCATGATGCCTTCTTGAGCACAGTAATCTTTGAAAGATCCATAGGTATATTCAGTACCATTGTCAGACCTTAATGTCTTAACCTTTCTGCCTGTTCTGTTCTCTATCATCGCTTTCCACCGCTTGAAGTTTTCGAACACTTGATCTTTGATTTCGATAAAATATAGCCAAACATAACGTTTATAATCATCAATAAAAGTAATATAGTACCTCGCTCATTTCTTGGAAGGAATCTTGCTAGGTCGCCAAACATCTGTATGCACATAGTCGGAATACCTCATATCTTCTGCTTGCTTGTATTGAAGGTCACCCTGTGATGCTTACCATAAACACAATGCTCATAGAAATCCATACTTGGCTTCTTCAAGTTCTTTAGTAACCCCTGCTTGCTTAGTAAGGTCAGGCCCTTCTCACTTATATGTCCAAGCCGCATATGCCAAAGACGTGTGCTATCAGACGAATCCGATGTACTGACTGATAAAGTCCCAGTCACCGTGCTTCCCAATAATATATAGAGGTTACTATGTCGGTGACCTTTCATCACCACCAAAGAACCACGAAGAACCCGCAAGACTCTATCATCGGCAACAAACTTGTTACCATTCGAGTCAAGCATACCAAGAGAAATAAGATTTTTTTTTAAGGTCGGGAACATCTCTGACATTGACCAAAGTTCGCACAATTTCATCATGCATCTTCACCTACTGTCACACCCGATCCCAGATTTGGTATTTCTTGAATTTCTAGAATTTATTTTTTTCTGATAATATATTCCTGCTGTATTTCATATATTGGTTCCTGTCATTTTATTATTGTTTTATTTTTTCTGTTGCTGAGAGAGACAATCCGAGACAAGTAGAATACCGATTGGTATTGCCATAGACCCGTTTTAGGACCCGCATGTAGAATGGACACTTGGCTCGGTTCATTTTTGGGTGAACTCATGACTAAACCCTCTTTTCTCCTCTCTTAGTATATATATGGCTTTTCTCTCTCCTCTCTTTCTTCTTCTTCATTGTATTTTCCTCCTTCCTCCTCTCCCCCAAGCTCCCCCTAACCCTAACCCTAGGGAGAAGTTGATTCGACTTGGACCGTGAGAGGTAGAAGCTAGGATCCACCCAAGGCAAGTACATCATGCTCGATGGTGAAATCATGGATTTTCATATTTTTACATATGTTGTTGTTTTAAAAATAAATTTGATGAAAAATGTTCTCCTTGAGTTGCTGATCATGTTTAGTTCTTGGAGTTTTAAATTTTGATGTATAGATTTTTGTAGATCTGATTTTCAAATTTAGGGTTTCTATGTGTTCCATAAGTTTTTTTTGGTTTTGATCTATTAAAACTTAGTGTTTCCAAAAACTAGTTGTTTCTTATGTTAGAGCATTTTATTTCTAGCATTTTGGCTTTTGTTTTACTTGATTTGGAGTTAAACTAGAATTTTTATAAAGAAAACATTTTTTTTGGTTTTTGGAGTTTCGGCCATGGCTGAACTTGCTGTTGGAGAAGAAGAAGTCTGCATGCGGCCAGCAAACCATGCGGCCGAGAGTGCCATGCGGCTCGAGAGGGTTATGCGACCTGAACTCTTGTCGCATGCTGACAGCATATGTCCATGTTGTTGGACGCATGACTGCCTATTTACACAAGTGTCCTTGAACACCTTGTGCTTTCATTCGCTGAAATAAATAAAAAATTTGCTAAGTCCAAAAGTAAGTCAATGTGGTCAGTATGTGCATGCGACCAGAGAGTCCATGGGACAGTAGGTACATGCGGCCAGAGAGTCCATGCGGCCAGTGGGTACATGCGGTCATTGAGTGTATGCGGCCAAAGAGTTCATACGGCCAGTGAGTGCATGCGGCCAGAGAGTCTCCATGCGGCCAGTGAGTCCATGCGGCCAGAGAGTGCATATGGCCAGTGGGTGTATGCGGCTAGAAATTCTTGTGTGCATTTTGTGCTCCCTATTGTTATGTTCTCTCTGTAATTTTTTAGTGATTATTGTTGTGTGCTTTCTTATATTGATATAAGTTTATGATACCCGACAAGTTTTGCATATGAGTTCACAAGACCAGTTTATGTACAATTTCACAATCCTCACGACACCGTGAAAATGTTTGTGTATAAAAATTTATTGCATTTGGCATCGGTCAATCAAGTGTGAACATTGTCCAATGTATCGCGTGTCGCGAATACGATAACTGATGAAAAGCTCGTGATTCGTCATTTTAGGGAGTTCTTAAGTGTCCACGACTCGAGAATTTGAAATAATTTAGTAATGATTAAACAAGATAAGATTTACCTAGAGCATTTTTGGAGGGAAGAATATTGCGCTACCGGCTACCCCGATCCCCAAGGGCCCCAAGCGGCATGGACAACCCTGCTAGGCAAGGGCTCCATGACTGACCAAGTTTACGCGCTCTATGACACTTACAAGACAAGTTTATACACAAGTTTATGTTTGTAAAGAAAGTTTATGATTACAAGTTCAAGATTATGCTTTTGAGTTCAATTTCTATTTGTGATAAGTAAATAATTATGTTATTGTATGGTTGAATGTGCATTTAAATTTACTAGAGAAGTGTACCCTTGGTCATCCGGGTTGACTGCAGTGCTGGTGGTAGCAATATTCTTAGCAATGCATTTCTAGTAATTAGGGCTTGTAATAACCCTAGTTAGTTAATTATAGCAAGTCGTAGGCATGTTTGGCCGCGAATTGGATTTTTTTTACTCGTCTAGCTCGCTCTTCTAGTTTGTTTTTTCTCCCGGTGCGTGGTTAGATTGCCTAGTTCTGCTCGGATGAAGGTCTGCAACCTTGGTCCTTGTTTGATTAAGGGTTGTAGTCCCAATCCACAGTAGTTCCTATGCTCTCTTGCCGCTCGTCGCCTTACTTTCACTTTAGCACTCTTTGTTAGTTCTTCCAGTATTATTCTTGAGACAAGTATGTTGATACCGTACAAGTCTCAATTTGTATTTGTTTCTTATATGTATCTTTTGCTTATGTTGTGATGTGTTTGGTCTATCACCTCGAGATCCTTTGTGGTACTTGTTGCTTGGGGTTCTGACCCCACTGGCTTTGCATGGCCAGGTTACCCCGAAGAGAACCAGGATCCACCACGCTTCAAGTAAGATGGGTCGCACTCGTAGGAGCGTGACCGAAGCTCGCGAGTAAGTTTTCTTTCTTTCACCCCTCGTCTTGATTACTTCTTTTTGTGGTGTTCAGCAAGGGGCAGAGTTAGCTCTTTATATTTTTTGAGACTGCGGTCAACATGATGTATATATTAGACCATGGCTGATATATTTGATCATGTATTATTAAACTTTGCTAGTGCAGCAATTTGTATTCACTAGCTTCATGATCATATGTGACATATAATTTGGGATGCCTTTTTACTTTTATGTATGATATACTCTTGTACTTGTATTGCTGGATTGAGTTAATAGGATTTGTCGGCCTTAGGACTAACGTCATAGCATGCTAGAATTCACTCATTTGTCTTCTAGACAACCTTAGCACAGTGCGGCTTACTTCGGTATTCTGCAAGGTGCGGTTGGCCATGTTAGTCCCCGTATTTATCCTGTATTCTGGGAGCGGGACGTGACACCTTGATAGACCCAATTCCAACAGCTCGATATGTGTTATTGTTGCCCATCAACACGGAACCACCATTCGTCCCCTTATAGGAAAAAAACCACTACCTTTTTGGGTACATATGGTATGAGCATCCAGAAGCGAGAATCCAATGGTCACTCATGTTGTCACGTGCCACAGAAAAATAGACTCCGTCACTGTCGGCTTCTGAAGTGCAGTTTGCTTCATCACATTCTCTTTATGTCTTATTCTCCTTTTTCTTATTACTCTTCTTTGGATAAGTACACTTATTTGCATAATGTCCTTTCTCATTACAGTTGAAGTACTTCACCTTCTCAATAGGTATCTTGGACTTGGATCTTGACCTTCTGCTGGAAGATGATCTATCATTTGTCCTTCCTCTTGCCATCAAACCTTGGTCCTGGTCTCCACCATTTTTTCCATTAGAAGCCAACCTTCGTACCTCATTAGACAATAAGGCACTAGTAGATTCTTCTATGAAAATTGAGGCATTCTCGTATAATAATGTTTGAATAAGATTCTTATAGGAATCGGGTACAGAAAATAATATGATTAGTGCCAAACGATCATCATCTTTATATATGTCAACATCCTTTAGGTCGAAAATAATTTGATTGAATTTAAAATATGATTTTGAATTAACGTACCTTCCTCCATCATCACTCTGTAGAGCGACTTTAACATATAAAGTCGGTTGGTACGAGTCTTCGTCATGTAGAGTGATTCCAACTTTATCCAGAGCCCAACGGCGGTGGTTTTGTCCTTCACTGAGTAGATGACATCTTTTCCAAACAGAGGCGAATATCAGCATATGCTTCGAGATCCATGTCATCCCAACCATCATTGGTCATGTTAGCGGGCTTCTTCGACTTTTCCCGTAAAGCCTTGTGAAGCTTTTGAGATATGAGGACGTCATTCATCTAGCTTTTCCAAAAGCCAAAATTATTCTTCCCATTGAACTTCTCAATTTCGTACTTCACAATCTTGCTTGATGAAGTCATCTCAAGAATCTACCCAATTAACTTTCTCTCAGAACTTCAAAGCTCTGATACCAATTGTTGGGGCGCACAGCAGAAATAATCCCAGAAAAAATTAGAGAAATACCTCAGAGAAAGTTTACAACCACAAAGATAAGGATTTACGTGGTTAGGCCAAGATGCCCACTTGCACGGACGAGAGTGATTCAATTCCACTATGAAAAAGAAAAAAGAATTACAATTGCTCTAAACACTTCTCTCATTTCACTCAAGAACTCTCTACAAAAAAACTCTCTCAAAAAAATATGTGTTGAACTTATTCAACAATTTTTTGCTCTCATATGTCGAACTTATTCAACAATAATTGAGCATAATTCGAGAGATACACTTGTGTTGAAATTATTCAATAACTTACATGAGCACTCTTAGATACTCTTGGAGAAATCTTTGGCCCCTTTATATAGCATGTCATATGTCTATACATAAAAATCCAACATTATGTAGGAAAATGAATCCAATATTATTCTTGTCAAAGATTTGGTCAAATGTCAAAGTCAATCTTTTTCAAAAGATATAGTCAAATATATCTGTCTTCATATATCCACATTGTCAAAGATTTGTTCTTCTTCAAAGATATGGTCAAAGATCAAAGTCAATCTTCTTCAAAGATATGGTCAAATATATTTTACTTCGCCATCATTTGAATGAATTAAAAAAATTAATAAGAAAATAACTAAATAACTAAATAAATATTCCACTAATTATTTTAAAAAAAATTTAACCATACATTTAGTTACCTTATATGATATATTTATAACTAAGTAATTCTAAGACAAGTGGTTAAGGTGTGAGGCATTTACTTGATTGTTTGAGTTCAATTCCTAGAAATAATATTTTTTTATAATAAATTTATGTTTAACTTTTATAATATTTTTTTATACATTTATAATGTACGTACACGTTACTAATATAATATAAAACATATGAAGTCTAAGCTTATGTCAATACTATCATGCACTTTTCCTACACATTAAATATTCATCTACTAGTCGAATATAGAATATAAAGTTCGCAAATATCCTCATTTTTATTCCAACAAAGCACATTATATAAGAATAGAAAAAGAGCATCATAAATCCATGCATCTAGTCCATAAACAGGGACAAAGTTATACTAGCTCAAAGGGGATGATCAGGAACGGTCACAAAAATTTAAAAAGACTAATCACCATCAAATATGAGAAAATCTAAAAATAAAATTATATACTAAAACATAAAAAAAATTGTAACAAGGACAAGATTTACTGACATGGATAATAGTCGAAGTATGTCGCATTGAGGATGTGGTACAGTTCTGATCTTAGATCTAGTTAATCCAAAAAGACTATTAACAAAAATATACATTTATTTATTATTATTATTAAGTTAAATATTAAACTACATGTGTTAAACTATTTATTTCTCAATTACTAACCTATATTATAATTTCTAGATTTACTTATTAACAAATAACTTAAATGATACAAAATGTTACATATGACATATATTATTTTGGATATTATATTTGAAACAACTTCAATTTTATTAGTATTTTATTATAATATATATTATTTTAAATATTATACATATTTTATTATCTTATTTTTTAAATTTTGTATTTATAATGTATAATAGTCCATAAAAAAAATATGAACATTAAGATTTGATGACATATTTTTAGAATTTGTCTCAAAATCTAATTTCTGACCCTGTCATTGTACTTTGGTTTTGTTTCAATCTAAGTAGCAACGCATATGTAGACCATTTCACGAAAAATTAGAATTTGATACTATAATTCCTAAAGTTGTTAAGTAACACCAATTAAATCTCAAAAAAAATTGTAATGTATGGTGGAGAGTATAAATAATAATGAAAGAAACAAAGGATAAAAAAAAAAAAAACGACACCCTGTTACAGCTGTATTGCGGGCCCACTCATTGGAGGCCAAAATAAAAAAGTAAGATTATGCGACCGTATATTCTTCCGTTTAATTTGCACTTAGATATAATCATGTGCGTTCGTATGGATCCGTACACCGCATAGACAATTCTACGGGCGGTTGGTGAATTGTGTGAGAAGTGGAATTAATTATTGGGTTATTCAGCAGTAGCATCTCATATAATATTATAATACTAAAATTTTGGTTCAATTTTAGTATATGAATTTTAAAATTATTGTTCATAAAATTTAAGCAAAAAGTAATTTTAAGATCTAAACTCTGATCCTAATAATATGATATTAGTAATTTCATAATAAAAGCATTACAATATTAATCTAACTATTTAAAAGAAAATTTTCTAATAATAAACTAAATGCAAGTAAATGTGGAATACTAAGTAGTTGTATGCATAGGCAGAACCAATAAGCAGTGGCTCGGGAAAAAAGATGGTTGGGAGCCCCAAAAAAAATCTTTTGGGACCAAGCGCATGGAAATGTTTTTGCGGTAATAGTTGTTGCATTATTTTTTCACGGTCTAAATTTAGATTAAAATTTCACAAAAAATTAGATAGCATAAGAATCGAATCTGAATCGTTAAAAAAAAATCCAATAACTGCTATTGTGAAAAACATATAAGGATACTTAAGTATGACAATTCTCAACCATCTTCGTATATAAATTTAATATAGTACAACACTAAAATTTTGGGAGAACAAGTCTACTACGTAGGGGTGAGCAACGGTTCGATTCGGTTCAAACCGAACCGAATATCCAAAAACCGAAAAAGTTTAAAACCGTTTTTTGCAAAACCGAAAACCGAACCGAATTTGTAAAGACCGAAAAAAATCGAACCGAATTAAATCGGTTCGGTTCTCGGTCGGTTCGATTTTTTAGGTCCAAGTGGTGAATGTATTCCAAATTCATAAAAACCGAAAAAAAAACCAAATCTAACTGAAAAAACCAAAATTGTGTACCAAAAATAACAATAAACTAATTTTATACCAAGTGGTGAGTGTATACCAAATTCATAAAAACCGGTTTTTTTTTTTATAATGTAGTGATTCGATTTTCGGTTCGGTTCGGATTTCGGAATCCAAAACCGAAAATCGAATCGATAACCGAAATTAATCAAATGATAAAACCGAAATCCGAACCGGTTGATTAAAAACCGAACCGAATTTCAATTTCGGTCCGGTTAGGTTCGATTTTCGGTTAAAAATCGAGAATTGCTCACCCCTACTACTGCGTGCTTCCAAGTAGTTCCGGCTCTAGTTATGTAAAAATAAAATTTGTTATCCCTTTGGATGAAATGTAATATATAAACATACTGCCCAAACATTATTCGTAAATATATCTTAGATCAAAGGCCAAGCGAAGAAAAACTCACACAAAGTCATGTTAATTGAGGTAATAATAAAGTTAATCTCATTCTATTAAATCATTAATGTCACTATTCAACAACAGGTTTTATTAAAAGAAACAAAAAAATTAACCTTAACACTAAGTATATCAAGTAAATAATGCCACTTCCAATTATATCAGTTATTTATGATTAACTTTTTTCTTAGGATGAATTTTCAGTTAGGTTAATATATATTAACTTCTTCTTTTTCTAGAGATTGGAATTCAAGTGCATAAACAATCAAGATTTTTTTAAGCCACAATCTCAAATATATGTGCTTGTTGTGCCTTATTTATAATGAAAATAAAAAAGGTTATATGATTATTTGTTTACTTGCACATAATGATTTTTAACTATGTTCGTGAACTCTCATAACTCAGATTGAAATCCCTATTTAATTTAATATACATAAGTTGTTAAGTGACATTTAAGTAGCTTAATTTGGTAGGGTATCCAAGTAACAACTGTAGTAGAATCTTTGTTTTTACATGTAATCAGGATGCTTTTACTTAATTATATGCTAATTTGTAACTAAATGTCTTATCTTACAAGTTGACAATCTATATTATTATAACTAGTATATATGTTGTACGTATTTCATACTACTTGAAAAGAGCAAATAATAGTTTTTTTATTTTTTACTATTTAAGAAGAGCAATTTTTTTTTAATTTTTTACTACTTAGAAAGAACAAACAACCACCACCCTAAAAATATTTCTATACGGATTTATCTAACTACCGATGTTAAATTTAATAAAAGTAACATAAATTAGGATATTTTTGAAACAAATATTTTCCTGGTAAAGCCTCATTTTTTTGTTATTATATAGTAGAGTATAGATTAATAAGTCTCTATACTAACCTATTATATATCAAGAAAATTAATATCATTAACTTTTTCTAATTGCAATTTTATACATCTTAACAGTGATATCGTTTTCTATTTTTACGTTTTTTGTCATACCCAAGCTTAAAAGTTTAGGACTAGTTTAGATTATTGTTATGTACTTATATTTCGTCCGGTATTCCCGTGTCAAACTAAAGATGCGAGCCAAAAAAAAATTATTTCGTACTGGTATATTCATACGTTCACTCATTTCACGACTTAAATGGACATTTTCGAAACGCTAGCGCAAAGTGTATCAGTAAAATGACACGAGATAAAACGTAACTGTAATTAAAATTAACTTTTAGAATATACGTTGCAAATCTAGAAGGAAAATTTTCAAGATATTTAGTTGTTAATAAATTTGCTCAACGTAAAAACTTGAAAATTCAGAAAAAGTATGTATCTAAGTTAAAAATTAGTCTACATTATAATCTACTAGTAAATACATGTGTATTGCAAGTAATTTTTTTTTCCTAAAATTATTGTAAAATAGTTTAAATATTTTAATTATATTTGTTATAGATATATCTCTATTCTTTATTAAAAAAAAGTCTTAAAAGACAAGCCGTACGTATATTCTCACATAATTATTTTTTTAAATTAACTAATTGTTTAACTACATAATATTATATAATTATAGTAAATACCTCTGCTAGCTCATGTGGTTAAGGTAGCAGACATTCTACTTGGTTGGTCAAATTCAATTCTCCATGACATTATTTATAACAAAATTAATTTTTTTTAACAAATTATTTTAAGTAATATTAATTTTTTAAATAAATTGTTAAAAATTTATAAACGACTTAGACAGATTATTTTTGAACCGTTTAGAAGCGTCGGCGTTGTAAGAGTAGAGATAATATTTTGCTTGATAAATTACTTGATAAAGAAAAATGTACTGTGAAAGAACAACAGCAAAAACTTTGGATAGGAGTGGTTATATGATTTGGAAAATGGTAAGTTTACTACCGAACGCTTACAACCTACTTACAACCCTCTCTTCCCCCTGCTACGTGAGCCACATCCGGCCTCACCTCTCCTCCAATAAATGGCTGCCACGTGGTACTCCTGCTACGTGGCGGCCACGTGCATATATCTTCTCTCATCCAATGGACGGTCACCACGTGGCAATTATAAGAAAGATGTAAGCATTTGGTTGTAGGTGTAGTATTGGAATTACGATTTAGGGATGGAATATTTCTTCTATGTGTTCTTACTTTCTATTCTTTCTTATTTCTTTTCTTATTCATTGTTTACAATCCTTCTGTCATGTTATCTCAATATATTGCGAGATGGTAGTTAGAGATGGAGACATTTACCTTCTTCTTTTTTATCCATACTGGGGAGGGGGAGGGGGAGGGGGAGGGGATGAGGATTGGAGTTTATTTCGTTCCTTTCTATAGCTTTCATAAGGTACAAAGTAATAACAGAGATTCCATCCAATCTCAATCCCAAACAAATCAAAAAATTGTATAAAAGTATAAAAGTTCGATTTTATTGTGTAAAAGATACAAAGTTTAGTAAAATTATAAATACAGTTCCAATACGTTCTATTAAAGGGCGTATTTTTAGGTTTGATGATTTACGTCATTCTAAAGGGCGTCGAATTTTCATTTATAGTCTTTCTATCTTTAGCTGAAATTAAATGCTGACAATTTTAATGACGAATTTTGTCTTTCAGTGACAAAAATTATTTTCAGCTGCTTTTAGTAACGAAAATTAGTGACGATTTGTAGGACTTTAGTAAAGAAATTCATAGGATTTTAGTAACGAAATTTAGTGACGAATTAGTGCTAAAATTATTAAAGGATGTATTTTTAGGTTTGATGATTTACTGTCATTCTAAAGGGTGTCAAATTTTCATTTATAGTTTCTATTTTTTTAGCTGAAATTAAATGCTGACAGTTTTAGTTACGAAATTTGTCTTTCAGTGACAAAAATGGTTTTCAGAGGGTTTAGTAACTAAATTTAGTGACAAAAATGGACTTTTGCAGGCATTTTTTTAACATTTTTAATGATCTTGTAGACTGTTCTTCGAAGGTAAATAAAAAAAAATATGCCCTCAAAAGGGCAAAAAATTGCAAAATATATATATTTTTTACAAGTTTGGAGGAAAATTTACATCCTTAAACAAAAATTATGCCCAACAAAAAAGCGTATTGGGACTGTATGTATATTTTTTTTTTCAAACTGTGTCTTTTATACAATAAAACTAAACTTTTAATGCTTTCTTTACAATTTTCTAAAACAATATCTCAAACTATTTTGCTGAATAATGCTGTCACCATAGGGTCGATTCCGAGTTTTTGGATGCCAGAAATTAAAATTAAAATAGCATCTCTGATTAAAAACAACAACAAACAATTTGTACAACTAAAAATACTTTAACGAAATTGGATACAACGAAAGAAGTTGAAAAAAAAAAATCCAAAACAAAAAACATTCCTCCGGAGATAGAAAGTCTCGTGTAAATTAAGCATTTTGTTTTTGTTTTCCTGATTTGGTTTTGGGTTATTGATTTTTTAGGGGCTGATCTCGAAGTTGCCCTTGAGGAGGAGAGTTGTATATGTGCAAATGTTACAGAGTAAATGTCATTCTACAAACAAAATCCATCCCAACAATATAATTCTTTCATTTCATTTTTTTTTCTAACAGCTGTTTAATTTGGTAGAGAGAATGAGATTTAAATAGGATGAACAAATAAATACAACATGGTTGTTAATACACAAAATAAAACTTTCAGGCCTTTCAAACAAATTTAAACATAGGATAGCTTACGCCAGAATCAGACGTAAAGTGCAAAAATTCCTAAAATGATCTGCCTTATTAGCAAATTAAGACTCCATTAAAAAAAAAATTAACCCATCCGCAAAATAACATAGATCAAAATAGCCTATCCCGTTTATTTTTCGTTAAAAAATATCGTCATTGACAATCTTAAAAAAAAAAAAAAAAAACTAAACTAAACTACCGTTCCCCTTCACCTCCCTCCCTCCCAACCCATCTCCTCCTCCGTCTTACTCCTCCTCCAGCTCCTTGTTGGAGTGGGTGGGATTTCCATCCTATGTAAAAAAAAATTCGGAGTTGGATTGAGTATTTCTACGTATAATAGGAATATCTCAATGGATTTGGATTGAATATTCCTACATATAATAGGAATATGTTAAAGGATTTGGATTTGGATTGGATATTCCTATCTATAATAGGAATGATAGTTGTGGATTTGAAGCTATATATAAGTGTCTCATGGCCCTAAAATATCTCTCTCTCTTAAAAAAATATAGTAACAAGGAGAGAAAATGAGACAAGAGTGCCACTGCAACATTGGAGAGGAGAAAGAATGATTGGAGGCCGTTTCGAAGAAGAATATCAGTTTTGGGTATTTCTCGTTGTCTTTCTTCTTCGTGGTTATAATCTATTTTCTTTTCTAAAAGAGTTGTGGTGATCCGTTTGGATCGGTGAGAAGTTTGTAAGGAGTCGGTGTATTTCTTATTCCATTAGTTTAGGCTTTTCAGGGATGGACTCCGATCGTCCCGTGATTTTTTTCGCAAGGATTTTTCACGTCAAAAATTTCTATGTTTGCGATTTATGTTTGGCATTTTTTGTTTGTGCGTTTTGCTCGCTTCTCTGGCAAGTACTCTCTCGTTTGGGGAACGATTTTCGCACTTTCGTTCCCAACAAAGTGGTATCAGAGCCGGTTTCTGATATTTCAGAAGGGTGTCAGGAGTTTACAGGCAAACCAGGGAGGAGAGATGGATGCGAAGCCGGTGCTCATGGTAAACCTGAACGGTACCAACTATCATTTCTAGAGGAGCAAGATGAAGGATCTGCTATTTGTCAAGAAGCTGCATCTGCCGGTATTTGCTTCCGAGAGGCCCAGTGATAAATCCGAAGAGGACTGTAATTTCGAGCATATACAGGTGTGTGGATACATCAGGCAGTTCGTTGATGAGAACGTGTATAACTACGTTGCCATTATTGAGCACGCGAGGACACTGTGGGATAAACTAAAATCTTTGTATGCGAAGAAGACCGGAGTAAATAAATTGTTCCTGATCCGGATGGTGATAGGTTTGCGGTACAAAGATGGGACATCTATTACGGATCACTTGAGTGATTTTCAGGACGTGGTTGACCAGCTATCCTCGATGGGAGTCAAGTTCGACGACGAGATTCAGAGACTATGGCTGCTGTGTACATTGCCAGACTCGTGGGATACCATACGAGTGTCTATGAACGCTTCTACTCCGGAAGGCGTGGCCAGTCTGGACTTTGCCAAGAGCGGGGTACTGGATGAAGAGATGCGGAGACGTTCTCAGGGCACTTCATCCACATCCCACTCAGAGGCACTTGTTTCAGAGAGCCACGGAAGGGGTAAAAGCAGGGGTCCGGTCGGTGGCAGAGACAAAAGCAGGAGAAGGTCCAAGGGTCGGTACGAGGACTCAGAGTGTTACCATTGTGGCAAGAATGGCCACATCAAGCGGAACTGTTTCGCTTGGAAGAGAGAGGAGAAGGACAACAAGGGAAAGTAAAGTGAGAACATTACAGCGGCGGCCTCGACACATGGAGGCGACGTGATCATTATAGGTGATGAGGTAGTTATGAACCTCGCCTGCGATGATAACTCTTGGCTGGTGGACTCAGGTGCTTCAGCGCACGTATCTCACAACAGGGCACTATTCGCTACACACACAACAAGCAACTGTGGAGTGTTGAAGATGGGCAATGGAGATGTGTCGAAGGCGGTTGCCATTGGAGATATGCATTTTAGGACAAAGACAGGTGCAGTTCTTGTTCCCAAAGATGTCTGCCATGTTACTGATATCCGTTTCAACCTGGTGTCGGTTGGAAGGTTAGATGACGAGGGTTTCTTCAGTCTCTTTGGGAACAATCAGTGGAAGCTTTCCAGAGGTTCGATGGTGATTGCCAGAGGAAGTAAGAGGTCCGAACTCTACTATATAGAAGGGAGCGCACAGGGGGCACGAGGTTAACGCAACTACTGATGCATCTACTGAGTTGTGCATAGGTGGCACAGCCATATTAGCGAGAAGGGGATGAGCTACTTGGTGACAGGAAGGTGATTCCAAGGCTAAAGTCTACAAAGTTGGAGAAGTGCACGTAATGTTTGGCGGAAAAGCAAAATATGGTGTCTTTCCAAAGCCACCCAAGTTCAAGGAAGCCGACGTTGCTCGAGTTGATTCACTCGTTTGTCTGCGGTCCTATGAAGGTAAAATCTATTGGTGATGCTTCTTATTTTGTAACATTTATTGATGACTTTTTCAGAAAGGTTTGGGTCTATACCTTACAGACCAAGGATCAGGTGTTGCCCACTTTCAAGGAGTTTCAGGCTTCTATTGAAAGGGAGACGGGAAAGAAGTTGCTTTGTGTTCGATCGAAAAATGGCGACGAGTATATCGGTCCCTTTGATGCTTATTGTAGAGAGCAAGGGATACGACACCAAAAGACTCCACCAAAGACAGCGCAGCTCAACGGTGTAGCAGAGCGGATGAACATAACGGTAATAGAGAGAGTGCGGTATTTGCTGTCAGGAGCAAATTTGCCAGGCAGCTATTGGGGTGAGGTACTTTACACAGGTGATTATGTTATTAATTTATCTCCTAGTGCTCTTTTGCAGGGTAATGTGCCTGACAAAGTATGGTATGACAAAGAGCCATCATACAATCACTTACGAGTATTTGGTTGTAAGTCTTTCGTGCATGTATCGAAGGACGAGAGATCCAAACTTGAGCCAAAGACGAGGCGGTGCATCTTTGTCAGCTACGGTCGGGATGAGTTTGGCTATAGACTCTACGATCCAGTAGAAAGAGAGCTCTACAGAAGCAGGGACGTGGTATTCGTCGAGGATCAGACCATGACCAATACTCAGCATTTCGAGATGCCTTCTGAGGCTGAGGAATTGTCTGAGTTATAGTCATTTTACTTCGAGCAGTTTTTAGAGGACATCGCAGAGAATCCAATTATGGGGGAGCCAGTACATGAAGTTGCTCCCAACCTTGATCATCAGCCTGTTGATGGTGGTCAGGGTGACCCTTAGGAGGATAAGCATGCCGAGGAGGCAGTTCCTGGAGGGGAGGATACTGTAGATATACAGCCAGCACCAGTGGTTTCGTTGAGAATGAGCGATAGAGAGTGTCGACCATCTACGAGATATTCACCGGGTGAGTATGTGCTACTGACTGACGAGGGAGAACCCGAAAGTTTCGCAAAGGCTATGGAATACGAACACAGGCAGGAGTGGATGGAGGCCATACAGGAGGATATGAGTTCCTTGGAGGCCAACTCTACTTATGATCTGGTGCGGTTGCCAAAGGGCAAGAAGGTTTTGAAGAATCGATGGGTGTCCAGAGTAAAGCAGACATATAATGCTACTCGCCCTCGATACAAAGCGAGCCTAGTAGTTAAAGGCTACGGTCAATGAAAATGCGTAGATTATGATGAGATCTTTTTGCCAGTCGTCAAGCAGTCGTCTATACGGGTGGTGCTAGCATTGGCAGCCAGTTTTGACTTGGAGGTCGAGCAAATGGACGTGAAGACAATATTCCTTCACGGTGATATTGAGGAGGAGTTGTACATGGAGCAGCCCGAGGGATTATGTGAGAAGGGCAAGTCACATTTGGTCTGCCGGTTGAGGAATAGCTTGTATGGTCTGAAACAGGCTCTGAGGCAGTGGTACAAGAAGTTCGAGTCATTTATGGGGGAGCATGGCTATGCACGGACGACGTCGGATCATTGTATTTTTGTGAGGTACTTCACCGAGGATGATTTTATCATTTTGTTGCTTTATGTTGATGATATGTTGTTGGTGGGTCGGAATGCCACCAGGATAGCAGAGTTGAAGCGCCAATTGGATGCGACATTCTCTATGAAGGATTTGGATGCAGCAAAGACTATTCTTGGGATAGAGATCAGCCGAGAGAGAGAGAGTCCAAGCTACTACGCTTGTGCCAAAAGAAGTACATTCATGGGGTACTTCAGCGTTTCGGGATGGACGGGTCGAAGAAAGTGAGTAACACCCTTGCGGCTCACTTTAAGTTCACTAAGGAGTAGTGTCCATCTACCGAGGACGAGAAGGAAGATATGGAGCGAGTTCCATATGCCTCAGTCATGGGGAGTCTTATGTATGCTATGGTATGTACGAGGCCAGACATTGCTCAAACAGTCGGCACAGTTTGCAGGTACACTTTCAATCCTAGAAGGATACATTGGAGTGGGGTCAAGTGGATTCTACGATATCTTTATGGTACTGCCGATTGTAGACTTTTATTTGATGGTGATGAGCCGAAGCTGGTTGGATATACCGACGGTAATATGGCTGAAGATGTAGAGACGAGGCAGTCACGCTTATAGAAGTGATGATGTTTGCTGGTGGAGAAGTATCGTGGCAGTCGTGTTTACAGAAGTGTGTTACTTTGTTGACGACAGAGGCAGAAGACATTGCGGCGACGGAGACTTGCAAAGAGTTGTTGTGGATGTAGAAGCTGCTACAGAAAATTAGGCTAAAGCAGGAGCAGTATCATTTGCTTTACGATAGTCAGAGTGCTATTCACCTTGTAAAAAATTAGACATTTCATAGTCGGTCCAATCATATTGATACCCGTTATCATTGGATACGGGATGTGGTTGACAAGAAGGAAGTGACGCTTGAGAAGGTTCATAGAGATGACAACAAAGCAAATATGTTCACAAATGTTCTATCTAGGAAAATGTTTGAGTACTGCAGGCTGATCGTCGGGATGACGAACCCTCCACATAGTTGTGAAGGGGGAGATTTGTTGGAGTGGGTGGGGTTCCCAACCTATGTAAAAAATATTTTGGAGTAGTATTAAGTATTTCTACATATAATAGGAATATCTCAATGGATTTGGATTGGATATTCCTACATATAATAAGAATATGTCAATGGATTTGGATTTGGAATGGATATTCCTATCTATAAAAGGAATGCTAGTTGTGGATTTGAGGCTATATATAGGTGTCTCCTGGTCCTAAAATATCTCTCTCTTTCTCTCAAATATATATATATATATATATATATATATATATATATATATATATATATATAGCAACAAGGAGAGAAAATGAGGCAAGAGTGCCATTGCAACATTGGAGAGGAGAATGAATGATTGGAGGCCGTTTAGAAGAAGGAGATCAGTTTCGGGTATTTCTCGTTGTCTTTCTTCTTCATGGTTATAATCTATTTTCTGTTCCAAAAGAGTTGTGGATATCCGTTTAGATCGGTGAGAAGTTTGTAAGGAGTCGGTGTATTTCTTATTCCATTAGTGGAGGCTTTTCAGGGTTGGACTTCGATCGTCCCGTAATTTTTTTCGTAAGGGTTTTCCACGTCAAAAACTTTTGTGTCTGTGATTTGTGTTTGGCGTTTTTGGTTTATGCATTTTGCTCGGTTATCTCGCAGGTACTCTCTGATTTGGGGAACGACTTCCGCACTTGCATTCCCAACACTCCTCCCACCTCCTCCTCTTCCTCCCACTCCCACCAAACCCCTCCCCCCCTCCTCCTCCGCCTCCTCAAGTTCCTCACTCCTCCTTCTCCTCTTCCTTTCCTACCATACCCCCTCATCCTCCACCTCCACCTCCAGCTCCTCCCTCCTCATCCTCCAATGCCTACTCCTCCACCTCCCTCTCTCCTCCCCTCCTCCTCCATCTCCTCCCTCCTTCTCCCCCTCCTCCCCCCTTCTCCCCATACCTTCGGCCTCTTCCTTCCACCTCCGCCTCTGGCTCCTCCTCATCCCCCGCGCTGGCTATGTCCCCCCATCCCGTATCATCCTCCTATCCCCCTCCTTCTCCCCCGTGCTGGCCACCGTTGCGCCAGTTATCATACAAAAACAACATAAGCAATAATAATAAAAGACTCTACAATCTCTACAGTTATCATACAACCTCCTTGTCTAAGTCGCTAGTCGACCAAATAGGGCATGAACCTCTAAATTCTACTGTCTGAATTAACACTGTCGTCTACTGCTAGCATACAACTAATGTTATCTTCTTATGAAAGTCTAAAGTCGGTGTCATTTGGTTATACTACCCCGATGGGTCAAGTGGACTATGTGATACTAGGTTGTGAGGCATACTACCCAACTTAAAAGAATTAAACTAATACGGTGACAGTCTTAAGAGGGTCCTACAAAATAATCTCGCACATGTAAATAAAACAGAAACTCTTTATTAGGGTATATGAGAAAAAATCTTGGTATTGATTAGGGTATCCTTTTTATGTAGGTAATGGTCATCCTAAGTCTTAGTCATAGCACTTACAAGCAAGTGTCAATGGTAAGGATAGAAGAGTTACTGGCCGTTAAGGGGAAGGGTCTAACGTGTATCGAGATGAGGGTACAAATTACGTGATTTAAAACTAAGGATTAATCATTGGTCATAATCTACAAAATAACTTAAACTTATCAAGTTCTAACTACCAAGCATAAAAATTTCACAATCAAGGCTACAACTATACTCCTAGCAAGCTATGAGCCCTTAACAAAGAATAAAATTACTTGGCCTACTATCCGAAGTGTCAGATGGCACGAGTTGAAAGATGAAGAGAAGAAACGTAATTAGTCATCGCAAAATAGCGAGTGCTATGGTCGCAGGAAAACAATATATAAAATAAGATAGAGGGCTCTAGATAGCAACATGGTTTCTAAAGGGAAGTGGTACGCTAGCTACTATGTTTGAGGTATGATTAGGAAAATATTCTATGCATTGCTCTTGGCCTTCTAGGGTACTTGTCTACTAATAATAAGACAATGACATAAGTTTTATAGTTCTCTAATACTATCCAATTATGAAGATTAGGTTCAGTCCTAATGTTCAATATTGGTTCTTCATTGGTTCCTCAATACTTGGGTCAAACATTATGGTAAAACTTCTATCTATCTCTAGTAGTGTCTATACTACTCAAGTCTTCTTAATACCTCAAGGGGTAATGGTATACCAATCTAAAGATAAGGAGTTCTAGGGTTCACTAGATATTCTAAACTTAGTGGTGTGTCTATATTCTCGTTGTATTCTTAATAGGTGTGCTACTCTAATTATCATCCTAATAACAGGGGTTCCTATATTCTAGCAGAAGGCTATACTCAAAGAATTATTAGGAAAGTACAGGAATCAAGCAAGATACAATTGTTCAAATAGAACAGATAGGAGGAAGTGAATCATAGTCAATTGTGGATGAGATCCTATACTCTAGTCCTAGGTGCAGGCTTGTTCGGTACAATAACGTAACCGAGACAATATGCTCTTGACCTGCATGGGCCACCACAAAAACATGTCACGCCCCAGTCCCAAAAATACGTAGGACTAGGACACGTAAGCATGCCAGCCGCATGGATATGGCAACTCCAATATATGAAAACTAATCCATACGTACGCTGTAATATGAATATAAAATCCACAAGTGGTATAAAATGTAATACAAGTCGCAAGGTAAAATCTAAATCTCATCCACCAAAATCATATAGAAATAAATAACCAGTATCTATGAAACTAGATCTCAATAAGAAGTATCTAAGAATGATAGTTGGATGGAAACAAATCCACTACCAACTCAAATGGGAAAAGTAAATACAATATAAGTACAACTCACTCAAACAATATAAGTACCAGCTACCAATCACGGCTCGAAGGGAAGACATCCACGAAGCTTCTATATCCTTCCAAATTTGTGCTCCTGCAAATACTCAAGAACAGGTACACCTGACAGCGGACCAGGTCCTCAGAGGGACGTAACAAGATACTTAAATACATGACAATAAAGTACTGAAATAAATATCCACTGGGTCGCCTAACCGTCTAAAGTGAATGCAGTTTAAGAACAACTTTTCCAACGCGTGGGCTATCTGGCTAAAATGGGATTGGCATAGTTCTCTTGGAGATCCAGGGGCCTACAAAGGCACGGCGTCTTTCGAACACCGGAGGCCCGCCTGATAATAATATAATATATAGTGGTCATCATGACCGCGCATCTCCGGCGGAGCGTACGGGTTACACAAGGAAAGTGCAACGGAGCCCACACGTCTTACTTGTTGTTCTCCCCACCCCATGCTCTAAGCATGTCACATCCATGACACGCTAATACCTCTAATAACTGCCAAGTCTACTAGCATGCAAAGTTTCTAACAGCAGTTATTCCTAACGCACGTCCCACACGTACCGATGATCAGTCAATACGTGCGTCCGTGATCTATATGAGACTCACAACTCGTGTAAAAATATGTGTCACGGTCAAATGAAACCTAATGGTGCTACATGATAATGGGGTAGTCTCATGAACAAGGTCAATGCAATACATAAATAAAAATATATCGCGACGTCACCGTCGCGAGCATTTTATATAACAATTAAAATATATGAACTAAGGACAGAAAATAAAGAAGCATGCAACATATGGAATATAAATAACAGTACAATGGCAAGGTATACTTGCCTGGCAAGAAATCTGTAAAGTGTACGCGCCCAAACGTCAAGGACACTGAACCTGGAACTAAGGATTCCGAACAACGTCTCCGGATGCTGAAATAAACATCACAAACATTTCCGGAATGAGCAAAATAGCTAAAAAAATACATCCCTTTCGTCCAATTTGGACACAGGGGTAAAACAGTAATTTTGGGCAAAAGTGGGGTCCACGTGTGGCCCACTTTGCACCGAAAAGCTTGCCAAAGGTAACAGTCTCTAAATGGGACAAACTATAGGTCAAATAATTCTAGATGTCAATACGAACCCAACGGTATGACCAAATTTGGATTTCGATGAGCCGAACACAAATTTGTCCAAAAAGTCAACTATGGGGCCCGCTAATTGGCGATCTGGTCAACCGTCTCAGAAATACGTAAAAATTGGGTCACATGACCAGCGCATTACCACGAGTCCAGTGGCGCAAGTTTCGTCGCAATCTGACAAGCGTGCACAAAATACGCGCGAGTTCCACAAAAGTTGCGACACGGGATGTGTTCGCGGATACGGTCTGATTTCGGCGCGCACACGAGTCCGAATCAGTCCCCACGAATTTTTACATGTCCGGTTATGCTGCGTGTACCATTCGGTATACTTGACACACAGCGGGGCGGTCCCGTTTGGCGGGGCGCGCTCCGTTTTCCAACTTTTAGAAATCTAGAAAAAGTGGGTGCGCGCAGTTTTGTGACGAATTTAACTATGTCCACAGCAACTAATAGCATATGGTTATTTTACAGAAAATATACTAGGTCAGGTATTCTACATGTATCAAAAAGAATCACCGAATTTGGATCTCTGTGGTGGGAGATACGAACTCGGCAATATGGGTGGTCATTTTGGAATTCTGTGATTCCAGAATTGGGTCTGTCCGTCCACTTTGGACGCTGTTTTTCACCTAGGGGCGCACGTTTGTCGAGGTTGGTTATAAAAAAACTATGGAAGAGGGTTGAGGGGTGATCATACCTATGAAAAAGGAACAGCGTTTGGTTGAGCGAGTCGACGAAAAATTACTCCGAAGCGAAGGTGCTTCGAGTGGGATTCTGCAGGATGCGAGGTCGGCGTCGTCGGGATGGTTGGATGGCTTGGCGGGGCTTCTCTGGCTACGGTGACGGCTCTAGATGGGAAGAGGAGGTCTGGAGATTTAGGTTAGGGTTTGATATATATATATATATATATATATATATATATATATATATATATATATATATATATATATATATATATATATAGGAAGAGAGGGTGAGTGGAGCGGGTTGGAGCGGCCGAAGGGGAGGGGGTCGGGTGAATTGGAAGTTATTAAAGGGGCGGGTCAATTGCAAGTGCTGTAGTGGGCGGTCATTCAGCAAGCTTGCTGAATGCAAGTTGCTGTAAAGGGATAGCAAAACTAAAGAGGAATAGTTGGATTATTATTATTATTATTATTATTATTATTATTATATTTAATAGTTACTTTCTTATTAATTCTTTTACTTTCTTTCTTTTCCTTTCTCAATATATATATACATATATATATATTTGTATATACATATATATTATATATATACTCATAAGAAAATTTATAGATTAGGATAATGCACATCGTTAGGCTAGCAACTGCTCAAGGGGTCTCTTACATGGAATAAATTCTGAAAAATTCCTGATGGTCCCATAAGTCATCTAAGTGCCCGAACACCTAAAATAAAAATTATTAAAAATCTATTTCTCCTATTTAGCACTTAATTACCATAATTAAATTATTAATTATTAAAATAATAATAAATACGGTTTTTAGAAATAGGGGTTTTACACCGCCGTCCATGAAGGAGGGGGGCCTAACTGCGGAAGAGAGACGGAGAGAGTTAGAGTTAGGGTTAGGGTTTGGATTAGGATTAGGATTAATGTTAGGATATTAGGGATGGATAATTTAGTCAATTCACGTCTATTTTGACGGTCGTTAACGGTAGAACCAAAATTGGGTGCAAAATACACCAATTGTAAAAAGTGGGGGTCTTTTTAAATCCGGTAGGGTTTAAATGTACAAACGCAAATCTAAGGAAAAAAAATTTGCACTTTGTAGAAGCATGAAAAATACACTGCAGAGTTATACACAGTATTTCAGTACTGGGTGGCGTAAGATATGACTTCAGAGCCATCGCCGTATAACAGAGCTTCATCGCTAGTACAGCGTAAAATATAAGCTCCAGGACAACCCGCGTAATGCAGTATTTCCAGGCTGCTTTGGCGTAAAAAGGTTGTTACATTGCCAATTTGGCATAAAACCTACTCGCTTTTAATGCAGTAGAAAGTTGTACGGGGGACTCTTCGTATTCCTCGAATGAACCTGTCACAACCCGTACCCGGTGTAAGGATACTAGTCGGAAACAACGCCCAGCCTACGCCGCAGAATCGGCGGTAGAACGCTGTCTAGATAGTCTATCTAATGTAATGAACCACCAATAATGATAGAATACTCAATCACAGAACTAAGATAGAATGAGCACGAATCAGATAAGAATAGAATAGTCATCATACAACTCATGAGTTCAAAATAATACATCAATGAGTCTGAAGAGTAACAAAAATAAGCTGGAGACAAATCCAGTACAAAAGAATACTACCAAACTACAAAGCTACAACTCCAGGGTCAACTGTCTCAGTTGGGATAAGTCCCTCTTGAGCCAGGGTCTCAGAATCTAAACCCACAACATCCTAGAGTCCATAATAGGTAGGGTACTCCTCAGTGTCATCTGGAAAAATATATCCAGTCAGGAAAGGAGCAGAGTACATCTCTAACAGCAGTTCTAATCCATGATAAAAACTATGTAACAGTAAATAGCTGTGGATAAACAAGATGCACAAAATAGATACAAGAGATATATAGACAATAAGGAAATACTGGAAAGAAATACAATAATGAACAATATGCCAATGAAACAATAATACTAATGACTAAGTGTGTGAGTACTAGCTTAACATGTGATCGGCTTGGGCAAGATACAATGCGGCCTGGATAATCATACGTGCGGTGCATGATCAACACTATTCGCTTACCAATACTTTATTCAATAGGGATTTGATCACATATCTATACTAATACTCTCCACCCCCGACTGGTATAATAGATCCAACCACGGTATGCTATGGCACTAGATTCCCCAAGAAGAGAGCAACTCCTCCCGAAAATCGGTGTCTGTACATGTACAAGATAACCAATGAAACAATACTTGCACCATATACACCATATAACAAGGAATAACATCTCATGACGAGATCCAGATATACCAATCCATGTAACCATAGTATCGAGAGAAACATGTAAATCTATACTAGATACAACGAACATAGAGGATATCATAAATGAGAAACTATCAGAGAATGTACTCGCCTGAAGTCCAAAGAACAGTCTCACAGATGTCTGACTCGGTACCTCGAAGACCTAGATATAGAATACCACATTAATACAAGGTCCCGGGAAGAGAACAAGTCAAACTAGTCAACTTCTAGGTCAATAAATAAATTCTAAGTCAAAAGTCAACTATGGTCAACTCTAAAGTCAACTAAAGTCAAACATGGTCAAACCAAGGTCAACCTCACAAGAAATCTATATAAATAATATAGAAATAAAATACAACAATTTAGGAATCAAAATTAGATCCCAATTGATACCCACACAAAGTATACTAATAATACAATTAATGCACACTCTAAATAATGTATATACAAACCAATATTTATACAAATAAAATAATATATTACCACTAGTATTATACCTCACAAAAGCACATATATATATAAGATATATAAATCAAAATACATATATATATATAAAACAATTTAATAACTATATACTTATATATATATATATATATATATACATATAAACTTACATAATTAAATATCAATAGTTACATAACACATGCACATATTAATGTATGTATTTTACATGGCTAGAAGCACACATAAAAATATATTCATTAATATACAAATAATTATATAATAATTATAAATAATATAATTACACATTTAAACACATAAATATATTTTATAAAATATTTATGTATAAATTATTTTATTAACATAAGTACATATATAATTGCATGCAAGAAAGCTACATACATATATTTATACATCATATTAGCACACACAAAAATATATAGATCTATGCTACAATAATTACTATAATAAATACACAAAATAAATATATAATATCTATATATATTTACTAATTATAATTAAAGAATTTAAACCATACATAATTAGATCTATTCAAAAATCTACACAATTGGAGAGTATCACACCGTATCCCACTAGATCTAGGATACGCATGTGACACGAGTCCAACACACAACCAATTGCACCCCGAAGGATACAAACAAATCACAAATAATATTTATGAATAAATCAAAGTGTCAAAAGTAGATCTATGTGTCCGTGTCAAAATACGACATGTTCAAAGCCCCGTGTCGGAGGGAAAACTCCCAAAATGACACGTATCACCAAATAGTTGGGATACGAACCATATGTACCAAATTATGGACACGACACTAGCCCCAAACACATAAGCTCATGTCCAATTGATCTATAGGATCAATTGATACACACAACGAAATATAAATTCGGAATTCCAACAAAATTAACACAAAAAGTACCATAACTTTCTCCATGGGTCTCCTATGAACACAAAACAAAGTCCTATGGGTAGTACATACATATAGGTTGATTTTACATGATTAAATCTCAGATTTAGAATCTATTTAAATGGAAAAATCTGAATTATACCTATTAGGAGATGGATTCCCAATGAAACCTCCAATTGAGAAGAACTTGCTTCCAAATTGTAGATCCTTGCTCCTCTTTGTAGATCCTTACTTCCTTCTTCTAGATCCTTGCTTCTCAACTTTCTAATGGTGAATTGGGAAGAATTTGGGATTAATTTGGTGGAGAATTGGAATAGGAATGGAGAGAATTTGGGAGTGGGAAATTCTAGATCTAGATTTGGAATGAGAATGAGAGGAGAGAGAAATTTCCCCCCTCTTTTAATAGGCCGGCCTTGTCCCTCTCCCAAGCAATTGTAAAATGTCCAATGTACCCCTTGGGGCCTCTCATGAAGAAATAATTAAGGAAGGAAGCTTCTAGTCTAATCACTTAATTAATTTAATCCATCTCCTTAACTATGGGCTTTCTAAATGGGCCAAGTCAAACTATTTAATTCATGTTGGTCCATGGGTCCAATCTAAACTAGTTGGGTCTACTAAAATAAGTCCAAAATAATTAAATAACATCCAACAACAATTAAATAATACAACAAAAATTATTTACCATGCACAATATTTATTTAAATAGGAAATTACTAAAATACCCTTTTTCCTAAAATGTGGTAGTGACAAGTCTACCCTCCTTAAAATAATTTTGTCCTCGAAATTCAAAGACGAAAACTACCCCCAGAAAAACATAGAACAGAACTAAAGAATCACAAGTAACTAATGAACAGAACATAACAATAAACAGAACATAACTAGAAATAACATACCTCAAGGTACAAACAAATATGGATAACGCTCTCGCATGTCATCCTCTCTCTCCCAGGTAGACTCCCCCTGAGAGTGATGCCTCCATGCGACGCGTACCAAAGGAATAGTCTGGTTCCTCAGCACCTTCTCTCTCCGATCCAGAATCTCAACTGGCTGCTCTGGATAGCTAAGAGTAGGGCCCACCTCTATCTCCGAGTGATCCAATACATGACTAGGATCTGCCACGTATCGTCTCAACTGTGACACATAAAACACGTTGTGCACTCCCTCCAATGCAGGTGGCAAGTCTAGTCTATAAGCAACTGTACCGACCCTCTCTAGAATAGTGAAAGGTCCGATGAATCGCGGACTAAGCTTTCCGCCTCCACCGAAGCGAATCGTGCCTCGTGTCGGAGAAATCCTCAGAAACACCAAACCACCCACCTAGAACAAAACACCATCTTAAGAACTTAATCTATAACAAACAAGAACAAGCACAAACAAAATCTAAACTATACCTCGAACTCCAAAGGTCTCCGATGGCTATCGGCCCAATGCCGCTGTCTGTCCTACGCCACTCGAAGTCTGTCTCTGATCAACTGAACCTTCTCTGCTGCATCCACAACCATCTCTGGCCCAAGCAAAACTCTCTCTCCAACATCGTCCCAAGACAAAGGAGTACGACACCTCCGACCATATAGAGCTTCAAAAGGTGACATCTCTATACTGGCCTGGTAACTGTTGTTGTAAGCAAACTCTACCAAATGGAGATGGTCCTGCCAAGAACCCCCGAAATCTAGTACACAAGTGCGCAACATATCCTCGAGAGTCTAGATAGTCCTCTCTGACTGCCCATCTGTCTGGGGATGATATGCAGTACTGAACTTGAGCTGAGTGCCCAAACTCTCCTGCAAACTCCTCCAGAAATGAGAAGTGAAACGACTATCCCGATCTGAGACTATGCTGACGGGAACTCCATGTATCCTAACGATCTGCCTCACATACATCTCTGCCAGCTTCTCCGTAGACAAACCCACCTTGAAAGGCAAAAAGTGGGCCGACTTGGTCAACCTATCAACTGTCACGCCCCGATCTCCCGCAGGCAAATTGGCCGTTCCCGCTAGGCAGGAATCACCCTCGCCAGCGCTCTCGCGGAACGATCGCTTGACCCATCCGGGCGTGATGCCGCACGAGCGTGAACCGCACCCGTGCAAGGCCTTGATTCATTGGCTGGCGGTAAGAGTTCTAAGCCACTGAGTCGCACAGATTGTCCGAGTGCAGCGAAGTCATGAACGCATAGCGATTCGGTAACAAGTTCTCTGAGTTGACAAATATAGCGGAAGCATTGAAACACAAGTTGAAGTAAAGCAAGCTCTTTTATTGATATGAACATGTGTTACAAGCGGCGTATAGCCGAGATTACAAGTCGCTCAAGCCTCTCTCTCTGAAACTGTAGAAGCGTGCCAAGTGGCTACAACTGTGGAATGATTTGTACAGGCGATGGTCAGGCGATGTTCACAACTTATGTCTTGTATATGTGCTTCAGTCCCGGATGCACCGTTGCAAGGCTTCAGAGGGAACTCCTGGCCTTAGCACGCACGAAGGAGGCGTCCGCACCGCACGAGGTTCTTTCGTACCCTGCATATCAAACTGGTAGATTATCAGTACATTGAATGCACTGGTGGGGAAGCTACTCGCCCGCTCGACAAATCCAAACACGTAATACAGGTTCCGTGCACAACTATTAAGTTGTCTTTCTAGTTGCCTTAGGATCAGTTTCATGCAAACATTGAATAGCTTAACGTGTCGGGCAGTGCGCCGTGCGATGTTAGAGGAACACGGCGAGGCTTACCATTTGGCCTTCCCTGTCCAAGGCAAACATTGTTAATTCAAGCACGGGCAAGTATAAAACATTCAGGAGGCATACTTGATGAAAACCAAACCAATAGCATATGCAACATGAGAGTCATTTTGTCATGATCGTTCAGGTGTTTAGTTTATTCATTGATGCGATGCAGTGACTCGCATGCGGATAGCCGCTAAGCGAGGATGACTTATCTATATGAACAGTTGTCGCTGGCAAAGCCATAAAGGACCGTTTATAGTCTTGCGCGGTTGGGTGCGAGAGGTCTTGTATCGCTACACGTCACCTCGCCCGGGACGGTATGGAGCGAGACGCTAGGCCATTGGGGCGTTCACTCCATGCCGCCCACTCACGTTAGACTATCAGAAAGTTCCGTCCGGATCGGATCGGCTCTGGTGCCCCGAGTGTAGCCGTCCGCAGGAACTTGAACGTTCAATACCTTGTGCACAGGTTGTCCGCGACATGCAGTGGTTGGGTCAGTCAATTATCACGAGATACACGGGAACAAGAGTGCACTGGAATTGAGGACGCAAATGCACTTTGAACACGAGAACACGAGATACTTGAATCTTGATTCTGTACAGTGATTGACTTGTCTTGATGCATTCTCCTGGTTCGGGGCTGCCTGATGACCCAACGGTCTTAGATACTTGCAGGTTCAATCACGCACGGGACGACTACTTAGTAGTCTCCCGGGGTTTGGATGAAAACAAGGCAAACATTAAGCAGACAAGGATGCGTTTCTAAGGAACATAAGCAGGCACGTTGCTCGGACCCGAAGGTAAGCCGAGAGATGAAACCGTTAAGGGACTTAGCATGCGAGGGTCTGAATATAAGTAGTATTTCAATTTCCATGTTCTAGCATAGGCAATACAAGTTGGGATTATTCCCTTAGCTAGGTGCGTTGGATTTATTAGCATGCAGGGGGTGAATCACCTAGCGACTAGCATAATATTCCAGATTTTATGTGTGCTGGCTAAGCAAAGACAAGTTCACCGTAGCCACCCACCTTAGCGATGATTCGCCTCGGTAGAGCGATACGTCAAGCGAGCCTCTGAAAGTCCAAGCCGGATTCCTGTAGGGACAAGTCTGGATATCTTTTGCTTCTTGATCGAGGCAAAGCGGGTCGGGACAGTTGTACTATTGCCGTTTGAGACGGTAGTCCGCTTGAGCGGAACGGGGTGTTACATCAACAATGACCCAAATCGCGTCTTTCCCTCCTGGAGATCGTGGAAGTCCGGACACAAAATCCATAGTAATGTGTTCCCACTTCCACTCTGGAATGGGTAATGGCTGAAGTAACCCTCCTGGCCTCTGCCTCTCGGCTTTCACCTGCTGGCACACTAAGCATCTGGATACAAACTGTGCCACTTCCCTCTTCATGCCATACCACCACACACTCTCTCGCATATCCCGATACATCTTGTTAGCACCTGGATGTATGGAATACTGAGAGCGATGCGCTTCCTGCAACACCTCCTCGCGTAACTCCCCACTAGGCACACACAATCTAACTCCATGCCTCAAAGATCCATACTCTGCATTAGTGAAATCATCCTCCAATCCAGCCCTCACTTGAGCTCTGATACTCCTCAAAGATATATCATCATACTGTGCTGCCTTAATCCTGTCCATCAAATCTGAGTGTATTTGCAATCCCCACATCTACATAGCACCACCAGGAATAATCACCACAATGCCCAAGCTCTCCAAGTCCTCCAACAAATATCGATCCTGCGTCAAGAACATAGCTATCGGATACCTGCTCAAAGCATCGGCAACTACATTGGCTTTCCCAGGATGATATTGTAAAGAGATATCAAAATCCTTCATCAGTTCCAACCACCGACGCTGCCTCATGTTCAACTCCTTCTGCGTGAAAACGTACTTCAAGCTTTTGTGGTCTGTGAAGATCTCCACACGCTCTCCGTACAAATAATGTTTTCACAACTTCAGGGCGAATATGACAGCTGCCAACTCCAAATCATGGGTAGAATAGTTCTTTTCATGAGGACGCAATTGCCTGGATGCATAGGCAATCACTTTTCTATGCTACTGAAGAACACAACCTAAACCCTTTCCCGATGCATCACTATAAATAGTGAAACCTCCGGACCCTGATGGCAACGTCAAAATAGGAGCAGACGTCAACCTCTTCTTCAATTCTTCAAAAGCAACCTGACAATCCTCCGTCCAAACAAACTCCACATCCTTCCTTGTGAGTCTGGTCATCGGCTCGGCAATCCTCGAAAAATCTTGCACAAACTTCCTGTAGTAGCCTGCAAATCCCAAGAAACTCCTGATCTCTGCTACCGAACTCGGAGTCTTCCAAGATTCTACTGCTGAAATCTTCTTTGGATCCACTGAAATACCATCACCAGTCACAACATGCCCCAAGAATTCTACCTTGTCCAAGAAAAACTCATATTTGGACAACTTCCCATAAAGATTCTCCTTCCTCAGCACATCCAACACAATCCTCAAATGCTTCTCATGCTCCTCCGGTGTCCTCGAGTATATGAGTATGTCGTCGATGAATACCACCACGAACTTGTCAAGGTACTGGTGGAACACCTTGTTCATCAAGTTCATAAATATCGCTGGTGCATTAGTCAAACCAAACGGCATCACCATAAACTCGTACTGACCATACCGAGTTCTAAAAGCAGTCTTCGGTATGTCCTCCGGCTTCACCTTCACCTGATGGTAGCCTGATCTCAAATCTATCTTAGAAAATACCTTCGCACCACTCAACTGATCAAACAGATCATCAATCCGTGGCAAAGGATACTTATTCTTGATAGTGAGATTATTCAAAGCCCTGTAATCAATGCACATGCGCACCGATCCATCCTTCTTTGGTACAAATAATACCGGGGCTTCCCATGGTGAAGAACTCGATCTGATAAACTCTTTATCCTGCAATTCGTCCACCTGCTTCTTCAACTCGACCAGCTCGCTGTTGTTTACTCTATAGACATGCTGCAAAATTGGTTCTGCACTTGGCACCAAGTCTATAGAAAATTCAACATCTCGATCTGGTGGCAATCCTGGCAATTCCTCAGGAAACACATCCAAGAATTCTGCTATCAACGGATGCGGCAACTCCTTGTCTTCCACCATAGCTCCACAAATAATGCCTTCTCCCTGCTCCGCAGCTCCTCTAGCAAACTCGAACTCTGGCTCTCCTGGCGAACCAAAAAAAACTCTACCTCCTCTACAGTCTATGCTAGCACGGTGCCTACTCAACCAATCCATCCCAAGTACAATGTCGTAGCTCAGAAGTGGCATTACAAGTAGACACGCACTCAACTCCCGGCCTCCCAGAGTAACTCTCCGATCCTTGCAAATATTATTAACCAGGATAATGCCTCCCTTGGTCATGATCTTGCAAGTCCTAAGCAAAGACTCAGCTACCAAACCATGCTTCAGAGCAAAAGAAACAGATACAAAACTATGGGAAGCACCACTATCAAACAAAGCTAAAGCTGGAATGGAATCAAGAAGAATAGAACCTGCGATGACATCTCCGGTGGGTTCCTCCTCTTCGACGGTCATAGCAAACGCTCGTCCCTGTCGAGCACCTTCCTGCTGTTGATGCTGGACAAAACGCTGCTGCTGTGTCGGAAGCGGTCCCCTCGGCTGTGCTGCAGGTGGTCTCGTCTGTGTCCTCGAAGCTGGAGCTGCTCCCTGAACTGCACGACGAGGACACTCCCTCGATTAATGCCCTTCAGTACCACAATACAAACAAACTCCTAGCCTCCTCCTGTAAACTTCCCAGATGTGGCCGGGTTTCTTGCAGAAGTTGCATGGGGCCTGCTGTAACTGCCTCTGCTGCTGATGTGCCTGGTGAAAAGGCGCTCTAGCTGGAGTCTGGTTCTGCTGTGGCTGCTGGAAAGGTCTGGACTGGAAATGAGGACGTTTGGCAGATACTGCACTGCCGTTGGCCCGCAGAAAAGAATCACGGTCTCTCTTGGTCTTCAAACTCAGATCCCGCTCAACCTTGCGTGCCTCCGCAAGTATCTTCGAGTATGTCTCATAAAAAGACGGAATGAGGATCAATATGGCACATGATAAAAGATATCAAGGAAAGGACAGTTTAAGGGATCAAGTATCAATGTCAAAGGAGAATAGTTGAATCAAAAGAATTTTCCTAGATGTGATTGAGTATCTCAGCCTATATCCTATATCCTATCGCAGGCTCGCAGTAGTACAACTAAGTTATCGCACTACCACGACATTACATACTTGTGAAGCTAGACCTGCATGTGTCACGCCCCGATCACGAAAGGGTCGGTCGTCCTCGCTTGATCCTTTACGGAACCGATTCGTCCTCGCTTGGGGCGTGATGCCGTACGAGCCTGGAGTTGCGCTCGTACAAGGCAAGAACTTGCAGTTATAGGAACCCATTTTGAAACACAATTTATAAAACACATTCACAGAGATTTGAACACAGTGCAGGAAGAAACATGCTTTTTCATTGATAATTCAGAGTAATTTACATAGAGTTTACATTGATGCGCCTCTCGGCTACTTGATTTGCATTACAAAAGATAAACTCAAAAGGCAGGGCGCGCTCCATCAGATAGTCCACGTCGTTCATACATTACGCCCTTGTATAGGTTGAAAGTCCAAGCCTCCAAAATGATCTGACTCCAACTATACTTCAAAATAGAGGTGCTCCTAACGCCTCCTCGTCTATCCACTAGCGTTGCACCGTCTGAGTGCCTGAAATAGTTGCCCACAACGTGGGTCAGTACTCAACTTGTACTAGTGAGCGGGATGAACCCACTCGACTAAATCGACACTAGCTTATTAGGGGCGAGCATGCATTAAGATGACTTCTATAAAGAGGCAAGTGAATTCAATTCATATCAGTTGCATGTTTTGATAGGAATGAAAATAATATCGAATCCAACCAGTGCATCGATTGCTTACTCAACCGATGCACGCCTTCCCTGTAACGAAACACAAGTATACTTACCATCTGCACAAGACAATAGATTAGCATGTGTTCTAGTCTATGCGGTCATTGGTGTGATCGACACCTTAGGGACATATTCAAGCATTAGCGGCGCGCCCTATCAGCCCGGGTAGCAAGCCCTGCTGGAGGTCCCGCAATGCATCGTGACGAGCACGAATCAAATATTTCCCTCCGGATCGATACGGTTCCAGTGCCCCAAAAAGCCGTTTCGAGGAAATGATAAACCTTGTGCACAAGTTGTCCCAGACCATGCAAATGCATGAACAATTCATATATCATACAATGCATCGATTGAAACAAAAAGAAGTTAAGCAGCAATATATATCTCATGCAACAGTTCATATTTTCTCAACGCGGTGTTCCGATTTTGATATCCCATAGGTCCAAACTCCGTCCGAGGCACTAGGCCACCACCAACAACCAATCCCCATTATAAACAAACTCAGTTATAAGGTGTGCAAGCATATAGAAATATTAGTCTACAAAATCCCCTGTTCCTTTCTTAGTGGCTGGCATGCATTGTGGCAAGGATTTCCTAGGCGTCCAACCGGGCATCATCGAGTGAACGTTTGAAACATTAAAGATGTTGGCGTGAAGAAGTAGGAAAGAAGGGTCCAAACCACTCACTGGTTAAGGAAAAGGTAGCTGAAACAAAGATTCCCGCCTAGCGACGATCAAACGTCAGTTACGCGGACCTGCACAGCACGAGCACCAATTAGAATCCTGCCTATCCTTTCTTGTCGAACTCCCCAAGAATCAAAGCTCCAAACGATAAAACCAGCAGCGAAAACCAAGCAAATCGAAAGCAACACCAAATCAAATCCCAAAGCGGCAATCAAGAAAACCAAGCAACCAAACACGAAAACTATTGGACTCGTTTCAATAGAGGCCTTTCCATGAGTTGGAAAGGATCATCGCATTTCGTCCGTGGCAAGAAGATGCCGAAGTTCTAAGTTATGACTCAAACGGACTAGCCACAAGCCCAATTACGTAGTGCACATCCCGGTCGGATCGGGATTTGAGGCACTACATAATATACCACTAAGAAAAAGTTTCGACCCGAAACTTAAGAACAAGGCCGACCCGAAACGTAAGAACAAGGCCCTACCTCCGACTGAATGAACAATGAAGGGTACTTCTCCTTCATCTCCGATTCCATTTCCCAGGTTGATTCCCCAGCTGAATGGTTCCGCCACAGCACGCGAACCAAGGACATCGTACGGTTGCGAAGTACTTTTTCCTTACGATCCAGTATCTGCACCGGTTCTTCTGAGTATGACAAGTCCGCGCGCAGTTCCAACTGTACAAAACTAACCACATGACTTGGGTCATGCACATACTTCCGTAGTTGGGAAACATGGAATACGTCATGCACTTCTGCCAAGGCGGGAGGTAGTGCTATCCTGTACGCCACAGCTGCAACTCGTTCTAGTATCTCAAAGGGGCCGACAAACCGGGGACTCAGTTTGCCCTTCACGCCGAAACGCATCACACCCCGCATCGGCGTCACTTTCAAGAAGACATGATCCCCGACCAAGAATTCCAAGGGTCTTCTATGTGCATCAGCATAACTTTTCTGTCGGCTCTGTGCTGTGCGGAGTCTTTCCCGAATCAAGCAAACTTTTTCAACTGCCTGCTCTACCAGCTCTGGCCCGAGTACCTGCCGCTCGCCGACTTCGTCCCAACAGATTGGAGATCGACACCTTCGCCCATATAGTGCTTCGTACGGTGCCATCTGGATGCTTGATTGGTAGCTGTTGTTGTACGCAAACTCTGCCAAAGGAAGATGCGTGTCCCAACTAGTCTTTAAATCAATAGCACACAGCCGTAACATATCTTCGAGTATCTGATTTGTCCTCTCTGTCTGTCCATCAGTCTGCGGGTGGTATGCGGTACTGAACTGTAGCTTGGTTCCCAAAGCAGCTTGTAGACTAGTCCAGAAACGAGATAAGAAGCGTCCGTCACGGTCAGAGACGATTGAGGCAGGTACTCCGTGTAATCGGACGATCTCATCTATGTAAATTTGTGCTAACCGATCGACGCTCCAAGTAACTTTTATGGGAAGAAAGTGGGCTGATTTGGTCAAACGATCAACTATGACCCAAATCGCATCGTGCCCCCGTGGCGTCTTCGGAAATCCCACAATAAAATCCATAGTGATGTTGTCCCATTTCTACTCGGGAATAGCGAGGTTCTGCAGTTCCCCGCCGGGCCTCTGATGCTCAGCTTTCACCTGTTGACAGGCCATGCACTGTGACACAAAGGTCGCCACATCCCGCTTCATACCGTGCCACCAGAAGGTCCCGCGCAAGTCCTTGTACATCTTAGTGCTCCCCGGATGTAAAGAATACTTCGCGTAGTGTGCTTTCGCCATAATTTCCCTTCGGAGTTCTGGGTCGTTAGGAACACATAGCCTCCCTTTCATCTGTAAGGCCCCATCTTCGCCTGCCACAAAGTCAGACGTCTTCCCCGCCGAGATCAATCCGCGCACCTTCGCTAAGAACTGATCGCCCTCCTGAGCTGATTTGATTCTACCACGTAAACCCAGTTCAAGATGGAGTGGTGCCAGCTGCACTCCTTGATGCCGAACTCGAAACTCGATGCCCATCGCCTCAAGATCTCGAAGTAAACGGTTGTCTATAGATAACGAGCCCACGTGCTTCCGACTCAGAGCATCAGCAACGACGTTTCCCTTGCCCGGAGTATACGCGATCGTTAGGTCATAGTCCTTAATAAGTTCTAGCCAACGCCGCTGCCGGAGGTTCAATTCCCGCTGGGTGAATAGATACTTGAGGCTCTTGTGATCGGTAAAGATTTTGCAAGCAACACCATAAAGATAATGCCTCCACAACTTCAGAGCAAACACGATTGCCGCCAATTCCAGATCATGCGTCGGGTAGTTTTTCTCGTGCGGCTTCAGTTGTCTGGAGGCGTACGATATTACCTTGTCCCTCTGCATGAGCACACACCCTAAGCCGAGTCCTGAAGCGTCGCTGTATATCTGAAACTCTTCTACCCCATCTGGAAGTGCAAGGATCGGAGCTGAAACAAGACGCCGCTTAAGTTCCCGAAAGCTGGCTTCGCAGTCATCACCCCATTCGTATGCAATCCCTTTCTGAGTAAGGCAAGTCATAGGCGAGGCCAGTTTAGAGAAATCCTTCACGAACCTACGGTAGTATCCCGCAAGGCCCAGAAAGCTTCAAACTTCGCTGGCTGACGTAGGTTGCTTCCAGTCCACCACCGCTTCTATTTTCTTCGGGTCTACGGCGACGCCTTCGGCCGAGATGACATGACCAAGGAACGCCACGCTGTTCAACCAGAACTCACACTTGCTGAGCTTAGCGAACAACTGATGGTCTCGTAATGTCTGCAGCACGATCTTCAGGTGTTCTTTGTGCTCCGCCTCGTTCTTGGAATAGATTAGTATGTCGTCTATGAACACGACTACAAACTTATCCACAAACGGCCGAAACACGCGGTTCATCAGATCCATGAAAGCTGCAGGGGCGTTCGTCAAACCGAACGACATCACGAGGAACTCATAGTGTCCGTAACGGGTTCTGAAAGCAGATTTTTGAATATCTTTTGATTTGATTTTCAACTGGTGATACCCTGACCTGAGATCAACTTTAGAGGAAACTCTTGCACCTTGCAACTGATCAAACAAGTCATCTATTCTTGGCAGTGGGTACTGATTCCGCACGGTCGCTTTATTCAGTTCTCGGTAGTCGATGCACAGCCGCATGGATCCATCTTTCTTTTTCACGAACAGCACCGGAGCGCCCCAAGGAGAAACGCTTGGACGAATGTATCCTCGGTCCAACAGGTCTTGCAACTGAACTTTAAGTTCCTTAAGCTCTGCTGGGGCCATGCGATAAGGTGCTTTTGATATCGGTCGCGAATCCGGAAAAGTGTCAATGCTGAATTCGATCTCACGATCAGGAGGCATTCCAGGCAGCTCGTCTGGGAACACGTCGAGAAAATCTGCAATGACTTCAGCCTGAGCTGCATCTGCACATTCCCGCCGGGTGTCTCGAACAGAAGCTAAGTACCCTTCACAGCCCGAATGCAACATACGCCTAGCCGAAATTGCTGATATCACCATTGCCGTCTTCGGTGCAGCGCTGCACGAATAGTAGAAGTCTGCCTCGCCGGGTAGACGGAATACGACTCGCTTCTCCGCGCACTCGATTGTTGCATGGCAAGCACCCAACCAGTCCATACCGAGAATAATATCATAATCCTTGATGTCTAGTACAATGACATCTAAGAAAAGCTTCCTACCTCCGATGCAAATGTAACCATCCCTACAGATCGCATGGGCGGGCATATCGACTCCCGAAGGGGTACTTACGCAAAGGTTCATATTTAAAGCAGTAGAAGCTAATTTATGCTCAACAGTAAAATCAGCAGATATGAAACTATGCGTAGCACCTGAATCGAATAAGACTCTAGCGGGTAATTCTCGGTATAGTAGAGTACCTGTTACAACAGTGTCGGATACAGATGCCTCATCCCGAGTCAATACATAGACTCGGCCCTGAGCACCCTGGCGTTGTGGATTCACTGGCACAGCATTGGCATCACTTGCTGGAGGCCCTTTGTTTTGATTTCCATTATTCTGATTCGGCTTGCCCTCTCTGCAGTTAAACTGTTTGTGACCCAGGCGACCACATTTGAAACATCCTTGAACCCGACATTCATTCACTTTATGCCCTGATTTGCCGCACCGGCTGCAGTTCAGTGATTGGGATTGGCCCCTATTATCAGACGTATGCGAACGCTTGTGTGCTCCAGACCCTCCCGTTTCATGAGGACGTTTATTGTTATTGGTACGGGGGGTTTGCACCTCGATCTTTGGGAGAGGGCACCCGAAGATCCGTTCGCTGTTCAGAGCCGCTTCGTAACATTCCCTATATGTTTGGCATCTTTGGTTGATGACGTCCCTTCGCAAATCGTCATTCAAACCCTTCTGAAATCGATAGCACCACGCCTGCTGATTAGGCAAGAATTGCCCAGCAAACTTTGCTAGCTTAGCGAATACTGAGTCGTAGTCGTCAACAGACAAACTTCCTTGCACCAGATTACTGAAGTCGTCTTCTTTTTGTTGACGCACGGCTCGGGGAATATATTGTTCAATGAAGGCCGACTTGAACATTTCCCAAGTAATTTTGCAGTTGGGATTGGCATCGTAAATTCCTTGCTTCGTTGCCTCCCACCAATCATGCGCACGCAGTTCCAGCTGAACCGATGCACAGGCAACTCGCTTGGATCCCCGGATGCCAACCAGGTTGAAAAGTCCCTCCAGCTTAGCAATCCACCCCAATACCACGTCCGGCTCCGCTCGTCCGTTGAACGTAGGGGGATGCATTTTTGTGAACTCTGCTGCACGGCAGGAGTTCCTTGCTGTAGGCTGAGTCTCTTCTGACTCGTCTTCTACCGCCACGGCTGGCGGCGTGACAGGCGTCGCTGCGGATGTCCCGTTGCTCGGTACCAGGGATGCAATCAGTTGCATCATTGTATCCATTTGCTTCTGTTGAGAAGCAAACTGCGCTTGTATGTTAGCTTGTTGGGTAACAGCTTGTTGTTGCTGCGCCTCCATGAGGTGCATAAGCCGTTCCGCCATTCCGGTTGAACCCGCTCCTCCGGATTCTCCAGAGCTTGCTGGATCGCTCTGAATGGGTTGAGCACTGCTGGCAGTTGCAGTGTTCTTCTTAGCCATGGCTACAAAAGAGAGTAGCTTGTTAACACTCCAAAAACGATAGATTTTATATCTATGGGCTCATTGTATAAGCGACTTCTTCCCATGCAGCGGACGCCGAACGCAACTCAATTGAGAGGCACATCAAACTCCTTTATAATCTTTTGAAATCCCGTGGAAGTAAAGCCTAGGCTCTGATACCAATATGTCACGCCCCGATCCCGAAAGGCTCGGTCGTCCTCGCTTGATCCTTTACGGAACCGATTCGTCCTCGCTTGGGGCGTGATGCCGTACGAGCCTGGAGTTGCGCTCGTACAAGGCAAGAACTTGCAGTTATAGGAACCCATTTTGAAACACAATTTATAAAACACATTCACAGAGATTTGAACACAGTGCAGGAAGAAACATGCTTTTTCATTGATAATTCAGAGTAATTTACATAGAGTTTACATTGATGCGCCTCTCGGCTACTTGATTTGCATTACAAAAGATAAACTCAAAAGGCAGGGCGCGCTCCATCAGATAGTCCACGTCGTTCATACATTACGCCCTTGTATAGGTTGAAAGTCCAAGCCTCCAAAATGATCTGACTCCAACTATACTTCAAAATAGAGGTGCTCCTAACGCCTCCTCGTCTATCCACTAGCGTTGCACCGTCTGAGTGCCTGAAATAGTTGCCCACAACGTGGGTCAGTACTCAACTTGTACTGGTGAGCGGGATGAACCCACTCGACTAAATCGACACTAGCTTATTAGGGGCGAGCATGCATTAAGATGACTTCTATAAAGAGGCAAGCGAATTCAATTCATATCAGTTGCATGTTTTGATAGGAATGAAAATAATATCGAATCCAACCAGTGCATCGATTGCTTACTCAACCGATGCACGCCTTCCCTGCAACGAAACACAAGTATACTTACCATCTGCACAAGACAATAGATTAGCATGTGTTCTAGTCTATGCGGTCATTGGTGTGATCGACACCTTAGGGACATATTCAAGCATTAGCGGCGCGCCCTATCAGCCCGGGTAGCAAGCCCTGCTGGAGGTCCCGCAATGCATCGTGACGAGCACGAATCAAATATTTCCCTCCGGATCGATACGGTTCCAGTGCCCCGGAAAGCCGTTTCGAGGAAATGATAAACCTTGTGCACAAGTTGTCCCAGACCATGCAAATGCATGAACAATTCATATATCATACAATGCATCGATTGAAACAAAAAGAAGTTAAGCAGCAATATATATCTCATGCAACAGTTCATATTTTCTCAACGCGGTGTTCCGATTTTGATATCCCATAGGTCCAAACTCCGTCCGAGGCACTAGGCCACCACCAACAACCAATCCCCATTATAAACAAACTCAGTTATAAGGTGTGCAAGCATATAGAAATATTAGTCTACAAAATCCCATGTTCCTTTCTTAGTGGCTGGCATGCATTGTGGCAAGAATTTCCTAGGCGTCCAACCGGGCATCATCGAGTGAACGTTTGAAACATTAAAGATGTTGGCGTGAAGAAGTAGGAAAGAAGGGTCCAAACCACTCACTGGTTAAGGAAAAGGTAGCTGAAACAAAGATTCCCGCCTAGCGACGATCAAACGTCAGTTACGCGGACCTGCACAGCACGAGCACCAATTAGAATCCTGCCTATCCTTCCTTGCCGAACTCCCCAAGAATCAAAGCTCCAAACGATAAAACCAGCAGCGAAAACCAAGCAAATCGAAAGCAACACCAAATCAAATCCCAAAGCGGCAATCAAGAAAACCAAGCAACCAAACACGAAAACTATTGGACTCGTTTCAATAGAGGCCTTTCCATGAGTTGGAAAGGATCATCGCATTTCGTCCGTGGCAAGAAGATGCCAAAGTTCTAAGTTATGACTCAAACGGACTAGCCACAAGCCCAATTACGTAGTGCACATCCCGGTCGGATCAGAATTTGAGGCACTACAGCATGGGCCACCACCAAATATGTGTCACGACCCGTACCCGGTGTAAGGATACTAGTCGGAAACAACGCCCAGCCTACGCCGCAGAATCGGCGGTAAAACGCTGTCTAGATAGTCTATCTAATGTAATGAACCACCAATAATGATAGAATACTCAATCACAGAACTAAGATAGAATGAGCACGAATCAGATAAGAATAGAATAGTCATCATACAACTCATGAGTTCAAAATAATACATCAATGAGTCTGAAGAGTAACAAAAATAAGCTGGAGACAAATCCAGTACAAAAGAATACTACCAAACTACAAAGCTACAACTCCAGGGTCAACTGTCTCAGTTGGGATAAGTTCCTCTTGAGCCAGGGTCTCAGAATCTAAACCCACAACATCCTGGAGTCCATAATAGGTAGGGTACTCCTCAGTGTCATCTGAAAAAATATATCCAGTCAGGAAAGGAGCAGAGTACATCTCTAACAGCAGTTCTAATCCATGATAAAAACTATGTAACAGTAAATAACTGTGGATAAACAAGATGCACAAAATAGATACAAGAGATATATAGACAATAAGGAAATACTGGAAAGAAATACAATAATGAACAATATGCCAATGAAACAATAATACTAATGACTAAGTGTGTGAGTACTAGCTTAACATGTGATCGGCTTGGACAAGATACAATGCGGCCTGGCTAATCATACGTGCGGTGCATGATCAACACTATTCGCTTACCAATACTTTATTCAATAGGGATTTGATCACATATCTATACTAATACTCCCCACCCCCGACTGGTATAATAGATCCAACCACGGTATGCTATGGCACTAGATTCCCCAAGAAGAGAGCGACTCCTCCCGAAAATCGGTGTCTGTACATGTACAAGATAACCAATGAAACAATACTTGCACCATATACACCATATACCAAGGAATAACATCTCATGACGAGATCCGGATATGCCAATCCGTGTAACCATAGTGTCGAGAGAAACATGTAAATCTACACTAGATACAACGAACATAGAGGATATCATAAATGAGAAACTATCAGAGAATGTACTCGCCTGAAGTCCAAAGAACAGTCTCACATATGTCTGACTCGGTACCTCGAAGACCTAGATATAGAATACCACATTAATACAAGGTCCCGGAAAGAGAACAAGTCAAACTAGTCAACTTCTAGGTCAATAAATAAATTCTAAGTCAAAAGTCAACTATGGTCAACTCTAAAGTCAACTAAAGTCAAACATGGTCAAACCAAGGTCAACCTCACAAGAAATCTATATAAATAATATAGAAATAAAATACAACAATTTAGGAATCAAAATTAGATCACAATTGATACCCACACAAAGTATACTAATAATACAATTAATGCACACTCTAAATAATGTATATACAAACCAATATTTATACAAATAAAATAATATATTACCACTAGTATGATACCTCACAAAAGCACATATATATATAAGATATATAAATCAAAATACATATATATATATATATAAAACAATTTAATAACTATATACTTTTATATATATATATATATATATATATATATATATATATATATATATATATATATAAACTTACATAATTAAATATCAATAGTTACATAACACATGCACATATTAATGTATGTATTTTACATGGCTAGAAGCACACATAAAAATATATTCATTAATATACAAATAATTATATAATAATTATAAATAATATAATTACACATTTAAACACATAAATATATTTTATAAAACATTTATGTATAAATTATTTTATTAACATAAGTACATATATAATTGCATGCAAGAAAGCTACATACATATATTTATACATCATATTAGCACACACAAAAATATATAGATCTATGCTACAATAATTACTATAACAAATACACAAAATAAATATATAATATCTATATATATTTACTAATTATAATTGAAGAATTTAAACCATACATAATTAGATCTATTCAAAAATCCACACAATTGGAGAGTATCACACTGTATCCCACTAGATCTAGGATACGCATGTGACACGAGTCCAACACACAACCAATTACACCCCGAAGGATATAAATAAATCACAAATAATATTTATGAATAAATTAAAGTATCAAAAGTAGATCTATGTGTCCGTGTCAAAATACGATATGTTCAAAGTCCCGTGTCGGAGGGAAAACTCCCAAAATGACACGTATCACCAAATAGTTGAGATACGAACCACATGTACCAAATTATGGACACGACACTAGCCCCAAACACATAAGCTCATGTCCAATTGATCTATAGGATCAATTGATACACACAACAAAATGTAAATTCGAAATTCCAACAAAATTAACACAAAAAATACCATAACTTTCTTCATGGGTCTCCTATGAACACAAAACAAAGTCCTATGGGTAGTACATACATATAGGTTGATTTTACATGATTAAATCTCAGATTTAGAAGCTATTTAAATGGGAAAATCTGAATTATACCTATTAGGAGATAGATTCCCAATGAAACCTCAAATTGAGAAGAACTTGCTTCCAAATTGTAGATCCTTGCTCCTCTTTGTAGATCCTTACTTCCTTCTTCTAGATCCTTGCTTCTCAACTTTCTAATGGTGAATTGGGAAGAATTTGGGATAAATTTGGTGGAGAATTGGAATGGGAATGGAGAGAATTTGGGAGTGAGAAATTCTAGATCTAGATTTGGAATGAGAATGAGAGGAGAGAGAAATTTCTTCCTCTTTTAATAGGCCGGCCTTGTCCCTCTCCCAAGCAATTGTAAAATGTCCAATGTACCCCTTGGGGCCTCTCATGAAGAAATAATTAAGGAAGGAAGCTTCTAGTCTAATCACTTAATTAATTTAATCCATCTCCTTAACTATGGGCTTTCTAAATGGGCCAAGTCTAACTATTTAATTCATGTTGGTCCATGGATCCAATCTAAACTAGTTGGGTCTACTAAAATAAGTCCAAAATAATTAAATAATATCCAACAACAATTAAATAATACATCAAAAATTATTTACCATGCACAATATTTATTTAAATAGGAAATTACTAAAATACCCTTTTCCTAAAATGTGGTAGTGACAGAACCTGTCAGATCATGCAGTAAACCTGACTCCTGACAAAGAGTACTGCACAACTATCTAGACGACGGCTGTAATGATGGTTCGGCACAGAGACCCAGACTGCCGTTTATTGACATTTTTTTGGTATAAACTGCTTTTACGCGTTCAAGGGAATACGCTGCCTAGTTTTATACAGGCAGATGTGAGCTTTTACACTCAACAGAAGACAAAACAAACCGCCACGTCAAAAGCTGCTCTTCGTACAGAGCTCGAGGTACGTCTCGGTAGTTAATGCGCGTGATGGGGGCAGATCTCTGCATTTAATGCACGAGATTTGGTTCTATTTTCAAAGACTGGGTGAGCCATAATTATGACTAATACGTCCACATCATCACCTCTGCATATTACGCCATCAGGCTATTTTTAGCTATAAGGAGCATGTTGTACTCTATCTCCTTGAAATACGTCGACCTGGCTATTTTCAGTTATAAGGAGTATGCCGTATGCTATCTCCTCGGAATACGCCGACTCAGGCTATATTTGTATTTTGTGCGTGATAAGGCTATTCGGCCCAGAATACGCTCAAGACCTCAGTCAAGGAAGGGGGATCAGCTATCTTTTACGCTAGCCACCTATCCATGCAACAGCAGGCTTCTACGCCTACCTGGCTTCTACGCCAGTTTGACAACTATTTGGCTTCTACGCCATGGTGACAGTTATTGGCTTCTACGCCAACCTTTTCTACGCGAGGGACAGTTACCTACGTGGCTTGCATGCCGTGATCTTCGCAGCAGTTATACGCGTTACCTCATAATGGGACATGCGTCACACGCGGATTTAGAAGATCATTTATACGTGGGTGGCAGTTATTATAACCGTCGCATAAAAAGTGCCACACTCTCCATTGTCCGGCTTTTACGCCGACTGGACGGTTACTGTCACTAAAACCCTATAAATAGAGACCTCCGTCCACGGAGGTCCGGGGTCAAAAGGTTAAAAAATGGAAGAGAAAGGTCGATAGGTCGAAAGGACAGAAATTTATTCTTAAGAGAGAAGAGCACAGACAGAGAGTAGTGGTCGACGATTTTGGCATCAAGCATCCACTCCCCCTTTACAATCTTTGAAGCTTTTCCGTCTTCTACAGCACTTCTTCATCATCGTGTGGTCCAAGGGACAAAGTGATCGACTACAGATCAGACTCCTATAGCAATATTTACCCAGATTAAATTTTGTACTTGACATCCTCGTATAGGATTAATTGTACTTCTTGTTTGTAAACCAAAGAGAGGGTTTCGTATAAACCTTATTTTATTTTTTTCGTTTATTATCAAACACAAGATGGCGACTTCTGGACTAGCACTGAGGCATCGCCAGAAGTTTTGTCTGCCACATCATGGACATAAAACTCTGTCTCTAGTCCGTGACGTGGCAGACAAAACTTCTGGCGATGCCTCAGTGCTAGTCCAGAAGTCTACTTCGTGATCTGCGCTTAAAATTCAGTCTCCCGTCTGTGACGAGGCAGACAAAATTTCTGATAATGCCTTAGCGTCAAACCAGAAATTCCAAACATGCTCCGCACGTAAAAATGCATCTTTCCTCCGTGGAACAGCAGATGGTCCCTGCAATCTACGCAAGGGAAAACAAGTGACAGAATTCTCAACTTTTCGGTCTTTACGCCAGCAAGAGAAGAATCTGTCCGCTCTCCAGATTACGCGAGAAGCTGATGGCCGATTGAGAACCTTCTCAGTTTTACGCCAGCCTGAGCAGAGTTCCAAATTACGCCAAGTGAAACCCCTCGGCGTAAAGAAGGCCCGGTTTGCGGAGAGACACACTCCTTGGGGATCAGCTGCTTCTCAGATGGCTGAACTGCTGTATACGGGTGGCAGGAGAAAAGTCATGGTTCCCAATATCCGCATGCCAACTAATGTAAATAGAAAGAACAAGCATTTTTCTGTTAATCCTCCTGACTTGCGTGAATTCCTGATCAAGAAACGCAAAGACAGGAGTCATAACCAGGATTCAGTTCCCTTAACTACCAAGCATGGGGAGATCATGTGGAAAGATGCATCAACATCTAATATCGTCATGACATATGGGCCACATGAAGATTCTGTTTTTATTGTTCCTCCAACTCGCGACGACCAACATCCAATAGTCTTCGGTCGTATGCGGAGCAGACCGATTGTACAAGAAGAATTTTGTGAGTCTGAGGGTGGCAAAATGCAAATCCACAGGTATAGCCCACAAGCTTTAAAGATTATACAAAGCATGGGTTATGATTTGAAGTTGAAACAAGGCCTCAACTACGGGAAAGGCAGACGAACACCGTTGCATGGTAATTCTTACTGTCAACAAGCTCGCTTTGGGTTGGGGTATAATGCATCTCCTGCAAACTCCAAACCTTCATAATCTAATCTTGTACAACCAGAGGCAGGTCCTTCTAAATCAGCTTCTGTGGATAAACGCCACAACATAGCAGGGGGTAGTCTATCTCGACAAAATAAGGCAGCATCCAGAGCTGGGGGTAGAATTCTCTCTGAGTCCAAAGATGATGCAACGATGACAATCTTCCCGGAGGATCGAAAAACTCAGACATCGGGAGCCCAAAGGCCAAAAGGGACTCTCTCCTTCAATGAAGATGACATCATTGAAATCTTTAATATGTTGATGAAAGAACACAAACTTCGGCTACCCAACATCAGATACCCTGAGAGGGCTGGCCAAGTCGATGACCTAGATTATTGTCTCTTTCATCGGTACATTCATCACCCTACAAGGACGTGCTACGTACTGAAAAGGAGAATCCAGAAGTTGATCGACACCAAAGTCATTACTTTGCATCTGTAAACGAGGGGACGATCACTGCAAATTAATTTCACTTTTGCGTGACAATTTGCCCCCTCAGGAATATACCTGATAATGAGTCCCTAAAGTTTCCCCAGTGGATTCTTCAGGACTATCCTCAATCAGGAAAATCACTCCACAGTAAATTTTTCGGACATAAGTTCACGTCCATATTACCTCTGAACTATTATCCGAACATTTCTTTAGAAAGTTTGTCATATTTATATTACCTCTGAACAAACATTCCTGGTTTGGCTATCGATTATCACGTCCATATTACCTCTGATATCGGTTGTCATCTCAACTTAGCACCCGTACTTAACTCTAAGTACGCCAGTGGTGTTAGGTCCACAAAAACTGCCATGTCCATATTACCTCTGGCAGGGCTTGTCCTAAACTTATTACTTGTACTCTCGTGCACCAAAAAGTAATAGGTCCACTAAAAAATCCCCCAGTGGGATGTCCTCAACAAATACGGTATCGTACTATGTCCATATTACCTCTAGTACGATGTCCAAAATTTGCGCAAACAATCATAAAGAAATGGAGGGCTCTTATATGATTGCAAATCGCGCTTACAGATTAGCCAAGCCTAATGGAGACTTGTTAATGGCTACTATCAACTGCAAATTTTCGAAGAAGTACTATACTGGATCTCCTTCGTTTAACAGAGTATGACGAAGATCTTATTCTGACGATATCATGCACAAAGGTTAGATGGATCATATTCTATCAGGTTCATGTAACCTCTGAATAGATATGTCCCTTACCGAAAGTATATCACGTCCATATTACCTCTGATATCACTTTCGCCCTAGCCTGTCATTTATATTCAAAAATGATGGGTTCACCAAAGTCAGATAAAGTCTCTTTATTATCTCCAGAAAGAGCAAATTACATATAAAAGCAAAAGGTACATCATTTTGGAGGAGCAGTCAAATCACGGATTTGCTGCGCCAGTGCGGCCATCTTCTCATTCCTGGAGCTCAAAACTGTAGTGCGAGCCCGCTCCAACCGTGCTCCTCATTGGTCAAGGCAGACATTTTAAACCAATGACGTACATAATCTGCGTGGATGATACCTACACGTGCCAGGTTCTGCTGAGACGCTTCCCTTCGGTCATTCAACACATCTCGAGCTGCCGACAAAGAGAGAGCCTTCTCCTTGGCCTTAGCGAGTTCATCTTCCAATTGGCGGACCCTCGCTGCCTCTTCCTCATATTCGGCCTCGCACTTGGCCAGCTGGGGAATGACATACTCCAATGAGGCATGCTCCTCATTCATCTCTTTCTGCTGAGCCTCGATGGACTTGCTCAGAGTTTCCATCTCCCCAACAAGCCTCGCAGTCAAAGAGTCATATTCAGCCTGGACCAGGTCATCAATGTTGCCCTGGGATAATTGCAAATAATTGTTAATGGGTTATTCCAAACCATTAACTATCTGCTCCAGTATATCAGCTCTCCCAACGTCGTTGAAATCTCTGATCGACGCTATCACAAACTGGAAGGACCTCCTCAGAGCCTCAAAACCTAGATTCTTCGCCAGCACCATTGATATCAGCGTATTCAAAGTGGTGTAGAAAATACTAGTATACTGCTCAATCAGCATGGCGAAATCAGATTGGACGCTGGGAGTGGCTGCAATATCGGCGAATCCTCTTCCAGGAATGACTGCAGAGGGTGTCGTCACAGTCGTCACTTCAGTAGAGGGCGCAATAAAGGTAGAGGCACCAACAACGGCCAAAGTGGCTGGCGTACTCAAAGGAGGCATAGTCGTAATGATAGGCTCATCCTCCTCTCGAGATATCGGAGCTGTTTCGGGCGAGCCAACACCCGAAAATGTTTCCTCTTCAAAGTCGGGCACCTCCGTGTCATCGGCAGGAGCTAAAACAAAGCCAAAAGTTGCGTCGACGCTGCCCTCCCCGTAGATGTCTTCCCCTGAAAAGAAGACAAGAGAAAGTTAATATCAATATGATGTTAATTTTTCTAAAAGAGGCGTAAAGACGACATTTACCCATGGCCGATGGTATATATGGCGCGTCTGCAGCCAGTACAGCTAAATCATTTCTTAATGATGCTAAGCGAGCTGTCATACCTGGAGAAGGGGGTTCGCCAAATGACACTGGCAGGTATTCTTCTCGGTCTTTATCGAGATCCACTCGAGGCTCATTGGGTGGAATCTCGCTGGGTATACTTACAAACGCGGCAGGGGTTTCTCCCGTTGCTGGTCTGGATAAAGATATTCTTATTTCGCTCGGCCTTGAAGGCGATCTTGTACCACTACCTGAAGCGGTAGCAGCGACAGCAGCCTCGAGCAAAGAACCTCCGGCACTGACAGCCGGAACTGTGGAGGTTTCCTCTCTAATAGGCGAAGGACCTCTAGTCAAAGAATCATCCCCAACAGGAAAAACAGCAGGCTCACTCCGAGGAGCCTCATGGCCGAAAGTCCTGAGAGGACCACTAACAGTCTTCTTTTTCTTGCGAGGGGAAGTCTCCTTCAGAACAGGAGCCCTTCGCTTACTAGGGATGACAAGAGGCTCTGCAGGCGGAGGTATTTCTCCCCTCGGTACTGTTAGCAAAAACTCATCTGGATTGACAGAGTCTTCACCCTCATCAGAGGAAACTGATGGGACTTCCTCTTTCCCAGCGGACTTATGCGAAGGCATCCTAAAACTTCTACGCATATCAAAATCGCGATGGAAGGTATTGATGGCCACATAAAACTGGGCGTACGAATGGAGGATGCGCAACTCCATGGAGAGAGAAGTCGCTGGCACAGTAAAGGCCGCTCCAGTACAACCCATTATGAAGTACCGTCATCCTCTCGCTCCATCAATAAGTCCACCCCTGGACTTGAAGCTGGTGATGGCATTGCCCACGTGCAATTGGTCATACCCAAACTGCTTGGTGAACCGACTAGGCAGGTAGGGCTCCAAGAAGCAATGGTCTTCACTTCTATACAATAATGGGAAGGTCTAATGCAGACCAACCAATAAAAAGCTTCAGGAGAAAGAACGTCTTTCCTTCACCTGAGTCCTGAAGCCTGCTCCCCGGTTGATTGATATGTACAGTGGGGACGACACAGAAGAGCTTCCAGCTATGAAAAAAATTTAATGCTCGCCGACAGTCTAGGACGGTGGTCACGTTCCAGGTGGAATTCTTGTAATTCAACAAGAAATTATTCCCCGAACTACTGGCAGAGCCGGGAGACATCACTCTGGGGTTATGAAGAATTAGCCATCCCATCAAATACAGGAACGGTAATTCTACCCTGGGAAAGCTGTCACGCCGTGTTTCATCGGTAAGTAGCCCATCAGTAATGGCCCTCAGGCCAGCTTGTATCCGGCATACCATGGCAGGGAGCAAGCCCAGTCTTGCCCCAAACACCAAGCACACTGCAGGCCATAAGGTGTTACGGTGAAAGCGATCCGAAGATGCAATGCCAGGTACTACCAATCGGCGCAGCCATATAGAGAGGAAGCCAGCCAGTTGAGCTTCCCTGGACAGAGGCCTGCGAAAATGCCTTAAATAACTGTAGGCTTTAGTGCCTGCAGGATAAATCCCTACCCCTTCGTCGAGAACTTGATCTAAAGCCCCAGCGTCTTCAATAAGGTCATCGACTACTTGAGCATTAAGCACGCTCAGAAAGCTCAAAGGCCTATCCCTGTTATCCACAACTTTGTCTGGCTTAGCATCTCTAGCCTGATGGAAGAAGAGGTAGGACGCCCATTTGTTGGTATGAGCCAAATCAGAGGGCTCATTATAGAAGGCGGTGCACGCTAGATAGTGGCTCATTAGCTCCTGGTACACAGCCACTACCCGAGGGTTTGTATCCCCCAGCTTCCGGTTTGTGGGAACATACTCTTCATAAGGAGTATCCCCCATTGGCAGTCTTAAAATCTCTGCCATTTCGTGAAGGGTCAATCCCAACTCCCCCAATAGAGTGGCGAAAGTCCCGGTGAGCGAGATATATCGCTCCATCAAAGCCAAAAACAGGTTGGGATTGAGAGGTAACCCAACACTGGTGGCACTCACAGCCGAGAACAGACCAATGCTCTCCAGCTCCGACTGAAAATACTTCAGGGCCCAGGCAGCTAAACGAGCCCATCGAAGATTTGTAGGGGTAAGCCACCCATTGGTCCGACGATTAACCTTGGGGTATACTCCTCCATGCCCCATGAAGTCATTGCAGAAAGTCGATAATTGGACTGGTTGGAGCAGGGAAGTATCTTCACTCGGGACACTATCCGGAAATAATCCCCTGAAAGGGATGACCGGGCCGGAAGGGCGGCTCACAAATAACCCTTGGTCTGATCCCTTCTGATAAAATATCTTCCCCGGCTGGCCGTGAAGATTAGGGGTCAGGGTCCACGACATCTTCCTCGGATGCGTGGCATGGAAGAATGCCGAGATAGGATAATCTCTCAGCATCTTGGGCAGGTACATGACTATGCCCCCGGCAGTAAAAATCCAGTTTTCCTTCTTGGCCTTTGTCTGGGATTGTTTATCAATCATATCCCCGAAGAGGAAAGCCGATTTTATGTATTTGGCCCCGTCTATATACGTTAGGGGCTCTCCGTTGATCATGCTCAACAGCATTCGCTCTCCTTGAGACGATATCAGGATTCCCCTTCCTTCAGGATACTGGGGTCCGAAAATAAAAAATGTCACATGGGACAAATCCTCCAGGTAATTGGAGTTCAGCATCCCAGCAGCAGAACCCATCACCTCAGCCAACGGAGGTATCTGCAAGTTAACTACAAAGTACAAGAAAAATATGTCAGTTTCTATACTAGACATTACAGTCTTGCAGCTTATGCCAAAGATCAATAGTCTGTGCTTTTATGCCAAGACTGTAAAAACTTGGATTTTTTTACGCTGGAACTTATGTCCTAGGCGTAAAATTCAAGATTGGCAGTATACACAAAACTCCGACAGTCTGTGTTTTACGCCAGACTGCCAAAGTTTGAGTTTTTACGCCGGAATTTTCATCCAGAGCGTAACACCCAAAATTTGTAGTATACGCCAAATTTCGACAGTCAAAACTTTTACGCCAGACTGCAAAAATATGGAGTTTTTACGCTGACACATTAGGAATGTGGGCGTAAAAGATAAACCATCTTTGTGCATCATCTTTCTCGAAGAGGCTCTCAGCACATGAGACGACCTAGCGCGTTCACGTACAACATGTGCGAAGGATTTTCTTTGTTTTTGTCGTCCCAAAAGCTTTACCTATAACACCCGGTGCACAGCTTGATGGTGGGACACTGCGTTCAGAGCGAGGTTTGCTCTGCCCGATGGGAGTCGCTCTTGCTTGGGAAGAGGAGCGAGAAGAGGAGGCAGCTTTCTTCCCCTTAACAGTCGAAGATTGTTTCGGTGCCATTGCTAAAAACTCAGAGTACTCAGAGAAGAGACGAAGAAGAGTTCTCAAAGAGACGAAAGTTTTTGCAAAAGACAGATAAAAAGTTTTTCTCTGAAGGCCTTGGGGGTATTTATAGAGTTCAGATAAACTCTTCGAATCCCTAACCAAATCCGATATTTAATATTCGGTTATGATTGGGGACCACGTCAGCCTATTATTCAGGGAAGACGGACAGTCAGCGAATTCAAAAAGTTGCTTTCGTGCAGAGCAGATTCGTGATTTTATGCTAAGGAGCTTTTACGCTCGAGAAGCCATAAATCTACGATTTTACGCTCAGAGGCTATAAGTCTATGGTTTTACGCCCGGATGCTTTTACGCTCGGTATCTTTTATGCTCAAGAGGCTACAAATCTATGACTTCATGCTCAGAAGCTACAAATCTATGATTTCATGCTCAGAAGCTTTTTTACGCTCAGAGGCGACAAATCTACGACTTCACGCTCAGAGGCTATAAATCTACAGTTTTACGCCCGGATGCTCTTATGCTCAGCAGCTTTTACGCTCGAGAGGCTACAAACTTACGATTTTATGCTCATCCACACTACGGATCTATGACTTTCCGCATACCTCAAAATACGGAGGCCAGAGTATGCGTATATCTGAACAATTCTCAAGACGGTCAATTACAAGGGTTCACGCAGAAGATGCTCCTTCTTGGCCTCAAAACATCCCAAGTACCCAAAGCATACAGAGTTCAACATTGAAAATGACTCTTCTCCTTGGGTCGATTGGAAGTTCATCCAAAATCCAGTCAGAACCTTTTCTCTACCGTTCAAGTATGGCCAGTTTGGACGGCCACTTCTCGCCCTGTTTCAAGGAATTTTTGGGAAATCACTCTTGAAGATGATGGTCTGAACAAAAACTCTTCTTATCAGAGAAGTGCCAGTTTAATTTTCTATGCAATTCCTCGTTCAAAACAGTATGACAGTTTGGATATTCGACTTAAATGCTAAGCAGTTTTCTACGCGTCTTCAGTTACGCGTAAAAGACGGGACGAGACCAGATAATCTTTTTATCAGAATTGGCGTAAAGTTATTCAGACGTGACGAAGCTACACATATTCAGACTTTATCACAACAAAATATGGCAAATCATCAGATGCGTAAAAGAAGACAACTTTATTAATCATGATTACATATGATGGAAATCCATTCTACATAGGGTTTTTCATCTTTCATGATTACATATGATGGAAATTCTTATACTACATAGGGTTTCTCATTTTCATTAAGGATTACGCCAAAAATCTGTTCTGCCAGGTTCTCGTATTGGTGGAGATCTTTGTTGTCTTCTACAGCAGATTAATCGGCTTCCGCGGCCAATTAACAAGAAAATAATTAACGGCGGGAGGATACAAAACTGGGCCTGTGTAAATTATTCAAGAGCCCATCCTCCATACGCCTTGACAGATTGAGTTGAGTTTTTAGACCCAACTCAATACTGGAAGACAGGGCTAGTTTGTCTGCCCTCGTCCACCAACGGCAGAAGAAAATACAGCTTGCAAGCTGTATGGTCAAATGTGACCCTTCCTCTCTCCTGGACGAATCGCCATATGAAGTTGCTGATTATCCCGAGCAAAGGAAGCTATGATATCCTTCCATGATCCATCGTTGCAGAGGACATTTGCTCGAAGATGCCTTCTTTTACGGCTCCTTACATGCTGGAAGAACATGATCTTCTTCTTCCTCAAGCAAGCAAGACGAACCTCGGCAACCATCTCTGTATGGTGAAGTAAATGTGGGAAGAACAGGTTAACTCATCAGCCTTTATATAGGCAAAGGAGAACACACTGAATCCCAACAAGATCCCAAAAATCTGCCGAGAAATCAGCCTCGAGAAAAGGGTCAGACTTGACTGTTTTATGCTTCATTCAAAGTGTTTCAAATTACGAGGAATTTGAAAACTTTGAAGGGGGTCTTGTAGAAGCATGAAAAATACGCTGCAGAGTTATACGCAGTATTTCAGTGCTGGGTGGCGTAAGATATGACTTCAGAGCCATCAGCGTATAACAGAGCTTCATCGCTAGTACAGCGTAAAATATAAGCTCCAGGATAACCCGCGTAATGCAGTATTTCCAGGCTGCTTCGACGTAAAAAGGTTGTTACATCGCCACTTTAGCGTAAAATCTACTCGCTTTTAATGCAGTGGGAAGTTGTACGGGGGACTCTTCGTATTCCTCGAATGAACCTGTCAGATCATGCAGTGAACCTGACTCCTGACAAAGAGTACTGCACAACTATCTAGACGACGGCTGTAATGATGGTTCGGCACAGAACCCAGACTGTCGTTTAGTGACATTTTCTTAGTATAAACTGCTTTTACGCGTTCAAGGGAATACGCTGCCTAGTTTTATACAGGCAGATGTGAGCTTTTACGCTCAGCAGAAGACAAAACAAACTGCAACGTCAAAAGCTGCTCTTCATACAGAGCTCGAGGCACGTCTCTGTAGTTAATGCGCGTGATGGGGGCAGATCTCTGCATTTAATGCACGAGATTTGGTTCTATTTTCAAAGACTGGGTGAGCCATAATTATGACTAATACGTCCACATCATCACCTCTGTATATTACACCATCATGCTATTTTCAGCTATAAGGAGCACGCTGTACGCTATCTCCTTGAAATACGTCGACCTGGCTATTTTCATTTATAAGGAGTACGCCGTATGCTCTCCTCGGAATACGCCGACTCAGGCTATATTTGCATTTTTTGCGTGATAAGGCTATTCGGCCCAGAATACGCTCAAGACCTCAGTCAAGAAAGGGGGATCAGCTATCTTTTATGCTAGCCACCTATCCATGCAACATCAGGCTTCTACGCCTACCTGGCTTCTACGCCAGTTTGACAACTATTTGGCTTCTACGCCATGGTGACAGTTATTGGCTTCTACGCCAACCTTTTCTACGCGAGGGGCAGTTACCTACGTGGCTTGCATGCCGTGATCTTCGCAGCAGTTATACGCGTTACCTCATAATGGGACACGCGTCATACGCGGATTCAGAAGATCATTTATACGTGGGTGGCAGTTATTATAACCGCCGCGTAAAATGTGCCACACTCTCCACTGTCCGACTTTTACGTCGATTGGACGGTTACTGTCACTAAAACCCTATAAATAGAGACCTCCGTCCACGGAGGTCCGGGGTCAAAAGGTCGAAAAATGGAAGAGAAAGGTCGAGAGGTCGAAAGGACAGAAATTTATTCTTGAGAGAGAAGAGCACAGACAGAGAGTAGTGATCGACGATTTTGGCTTCAAGCATCCACTCCCCCTTTGTAATCTTTGAAGCTTCTCCGTCTTCTACAACACTTCTTCATCTTCGTGTGGTCCAAGGGACAAAGTGATCGACTGCAGATCAGACTCCTATAGCAATATTTATCCAGATTAAATTTTGTACTTGACATCCTCGTATAGGATTAATTGTACTTCTTATTTGTAAACCAAAGAGAGGGTTTCGTATAAACCTTGTTTTATTTCTTTCGTTTATTATCAAACACAAGATTAATTGTACTTCTTGTTTGTAAACCAAAGAGAGGGTTTCGTATAAACCTTGTTTTATTTCTTTCGTTTATTATCAAACACACTTCACACCCAGAATCAGTGTACATGCACAAATTCCGCTTGACAGATGGAAATCAAACATAGTTTGGATTTGTTTGATAGGAATTTGTTTGGCTTGTTATCATCAAAATAGCTTTTTTATTATCATCAAAATTATCTATTTGTAATCTATATAGATAATTTTTTATTAGAAAATAAATCAAATAAATAATTTTTATATACAAATTTCTATAGATATTATTTAGATAAAAATATATTATTTATAGTTATTTTATTATCATCCAAACTATCTATTTGTTATCTATATAATATATCTTTTCAATTTTGTATGTATAAAATTATTTATTTGATTTCTTTTTAAATCAAATAATTTGTTTGTATGAATAATAATAACTTGTGAGGAGGTTAACCAATATATATATATATATATATATATATATATATATATATATATATATATATATATATATATATATATATATGAATTATTAACCTACGATACATTTATGTTATATATATATTTGTTTATGAATTGTTAACTGATTCTACAGGAAGTAGGAATATCACATGATAATTTTATCTGTTCTCATACCGTGTTGATTTAGGTTAGTCGTGTTAAGACCGCTCACCAGTGTATTTTCCTGTGCTGACCCCCTCCTCTACAGGTGCGGGAAGTCGCTTGAACCTTCTAAAGCGTTGGAGCTCGTTTGAGATATCAAAGTTGTTCGGCTAGAAGAAGATGTTCTTTTATATATAAAGGACATAATGTATGAAATATCATTAATTGTATTAGTTTTACAACTTGTAAGTCTGTGACATTGTTCATTGTAATAAGATTTACTGTCTGTAATTGAATTATTCTTTTAGTCTAAGAGCCATTATAATTTTACTACAAATTATCAATAAAAAAATTTATTATATAAATACTCTAAGAAACTAACCCTAATCAAACAAGCAAAGGAATAAAATATAAATAAAAAAATAAAAAATATGATCCAAATTTGTCCTAAATACGATTGAATATGACTGAACCGACTTGAACTGGAATTCCAATTTGGGCAAACCAAAACTCTTCTTTTTCCCAAGCATATTGATCTTTGCATAGAACTAGAATTCCGGTTTGGCCATGATCGAAATTCTGGTTAGGACCATAATTCCGGTTAGGGCTCCATTTCGAGCTAATGTTCGATGTGGAAGCTTCACTCTCCGTCTTGAAATGAGGAAAAAAAAATGTGGAATCTTCACTCTCCATTTCCTTCCTTCTTCTTCTATTTCTATGTGCCGTAGTTATATTGTTATATGAACTCTATGGTTTTTGCATGCTGTCAACTTTCTTATAATTGATATCGATAATTAAGTCAAATTCAGAAGAGCCCAAATTTGACTTCGTAACAACTAGAAAAGCACATTTACGGGTGAAATAGCACTATCCTACGTTGCAGCTAAAAATTTTTTTGCATAACGCTTGGGCGGACGTAACGATCGTGATTTTATGCACACTGTATTGCATATCTTTGGATTAACTGTTTTCCAACTTCTACCATTTATAAATAAAAGAAATAATACACTTCCGTGGCTCGATTTACTGATCTTCTGTCATCCAACCAGGATCTTATAACTCTTATCCGTAACCACAAGAGCCACTCGAGTTCGATCGTTCCAGCTAATCTAAATAAACTTATATCTATTTCATTTATATTTTTCAAGAACTCTATACAATATATACAAATATACAGTATACCGATTCATTTGTAGTTATAACTGTATAATACTGCAAGACCGCATATATAAGATTGTTAATTGCATGGACAAGTCAATAAAATAAGAGAGTATAATATAGTTTTTGAAGTTATAATCAGATATATACTATTGGTGAAGGTGTAAATTTAAATGCACACTTTTCTTTCTTTTTCCTTTTATTTTGGTTATATTTAAATTTTGACAGGTACAAGGATGGCATAAATAGGATTACCATTATCAAAGATAGGAAAGAACATTCAATTTATTTGACTTCAACCTAACAAAATAGTCAAAATCGAGTAAGTCTGGTTCGCTCGAGATGCTTGACCCTAATTCTGAGATGGACGATATGGTTGTTGTTGAGGACGGCGCGGAGGGAGATCGTTGGGGCGATTCCGACAGTCATGAGTAACGTGGCCAAACTTACCACAAACAAAGCATCCCCCTTTTTGAATACCACAGTCGTTGATATTGTGTCATGGCATGTTCAGTAGGCACAATGTGGCCCTTGGTTCCTCCCTGGATCATGGTCCTGAGAGCCATCGTTATTATGTCGCTTGGGCACATTGTTACATCTTGTGTTTCCAGGGCGCTTGTGATAGAAATTTTGCACAGCGCCGATGCGAACTGGGGGGTACTGCGACTCTAGAGTGAGGACGTGGTTTAGAACTCTCACATTGTATGGTATTGAGGGACGACGACGTGAGCACAAATAGAAGGTCACAGTCCTATCTCAAATCTCTGGGCTCGACTTTCGGCGTCACAGAGATAAGACTTGGCAAATTTTGGAAGCCTGTTGAATTCAGCGGCGTATTGCCGCACTATCATATTCCCTTATTGAAGATGTGTAAATTCGTCTTCCTTCTCGCTACGAACGGCTGGTGGAAGGTACTCCTCTTCGAAGGCTTTACGGAACACGGACCATGAGATAGTCGCCTTATCGTATTCACTCAAGATAGCTTGTTTGTGCACAACCCACCAATCATGTGCATTCAAACGAAGCTGGAGCTGAGCGCAAGCAAATATCTTCGTCTCATCCATGCGATGCACTTCAAAGTGGTCTTCTAGCTCAACCAGCCAATCTAACGCCACGTAGGGGTCCTCAGTCCTTTTGAAAGTAGAATGACACTTCTTCTTAAACTCTAATATTTGACGGATAGAACCCTTCTCGTCTGAGGGCGAAAGTTCCTGAGAGCCCTGAAGTCCTGCGGTCTCGGCTACAACTGGCACTATCACGACGGTCGTTGAGGAAGAATGGTTGTTGACGACGAGCATCATCACAATCGTTTGCAGGGTATCCATCTGCTTCTGCTGTGCCTCAGCCTGAGTCATCTACGCCTGAAATTGAGCCTCAATCCGGGACTCGAATTAACTTTGACGTAATTCCGCCTGCCTCTACTGCATTTGCATCAAGTGCATCATCCGCTCGAACGGATCAATAGAGGGCGCCGCTGCTTGACTTTTCGAACTACCCGAAGTGCTGGAAATGTTCCCTTGCAACTGCGCCACTACTTGCGCTTGTGCGTCCGGCTTTGAGGTCGTTCCTTTAAAGAAAAATAACTTATATCAGTCTCAAAATATATTATGGACTCACTGTATGGAACGCATATCATTTTGGCCAAGCGAATTCAAGAGTTCAACTAGGAGGGACATGGTCGTTTCAAGAAAACTCTTCAGACACGAATGTCAAAGGATCTGAAGCCTTGCTCTGATACCAATATGTCACATCCTAATTTCTGCTAAATCGATAATTGTCCCCTGGACGTGATGCCGAGCGAGCGTAAGACACGTCCACACAAGGCCTAGGCATAATGATATACTTTAGAAACATATGCAACAGAGTACACAAATGAGATATCACACATTGGAATAAAGAAAAGTTCTTTTTATTTATAATAAATATCTTGTTACAAACTCTTGACTCAAAATTGAAAAGGATGTCGCACGGATTTACAACATGGACGCAAAATAAGATAGCCGATCCATACATTACATCCCTTGCTAAAATTCAAAAGAGCAAACCGCTTTGGTTGCGTGTTTGCACCATCATCTAGGAGCTCCAAAAGGCTACGTGCGAGCTCTTTGAGAATATGTACTGTAAACCCCCTAAATTTTCAAATTATTAAATCTTGGATTTTTCCCAATTTTCTGGAATTTTCTGGGAATTTTCTGTAATTAAAATCAAGGTTTTTAATCAATAAATAATTTTTAATTTGCAATAAATAATATTAAAATATCATGAAAATAATATTTTTGGGTGTAAAATGAAAAATTGGACTTAGAGTAATTTTCCTGGATTTTTCTGGGCCTCAGACCTATTTTTAAATGCCTAAAAACTATTTTTATTAATTAATTAATTATTTAATTATTTATTTATTTATTATTTATTTTTATTAATTATTTTTCTTTTCTTTTTCCTTGGGCCGCGGCCTAGCCCGCTCACCAGCCCGCTCACCAGCCCGGCCCAGCCCATTGGGCCGAGCCCTTTAGCCAGCCCAGCCGCTGCTAGCGGGTCGGGCGGGTCCGCCCGAACCCGGAACCCGCACCGACCCGAACCCGGTCCCCAACCCATCGTCCCCACGACGTCCGGGCGCCCGATTCCTCCGGCGACGCCCGGATTCCGCGCCGCCTCCGCCGGAGGAGGCCACGTACAGCCCCTCAGCCGCCTTTTCCGGCCGCGACAGCCAGCCCTGACCCTATATAAGCCTCCTCCTCCGCCCACACTCCCCCAGACTCGAACCCGAACTCTACCCTACTCCGACCACCCCACTCCGGCGAGCCCAGTCCGGCGACCCTCCGCCTCAGCCACCTAGCTGCCCCCGCCGGACCACCCGCCGTCCAGAAGCTCCTCTCCCCTCCCTCTCCTCAGCGCAGCAGCAGCAGCCCGAGGCCGACCCCCGCCGCTGCTCCGACCGCCTCCGGCCCTCCGCCGCCTCCGCCAGTTTCGCCCTGCCTCGAGCCGGCCGTCCCCGAGCCATCCGCCTCCGTCCAGCAGCCGGCGGAGCTCCGGCGTGTCCAAGCTCAGAAACCCTAACCCTAATTTGGGATTCCGTGTCGGACATGACACGGACACGTCTCGACCCTGATTTTCGGGTCCCCTTCAGGTACGCGTAACTTTCGCCTCGTAGCTCCGTTTCCAATTCCGCAAATTGCATTGTGAAGCCTGTATGACCCTCTCGGTGTCCGGATAAACTGTTCGGGACATCGCGTCCTGTGGTGATCGCACACCGCGATCCAAAAACAGGAAAAACCAGACCCTATTTCACCCCGGAACCGAGTACGTCCCGCCAAACGGGACGACTTGGTCGCGTGTGGTCTTCGCAGATACGTACGCACCGTCGATACGGACGTGTGAGATTTCGCGGAAGCTGATTCGGGTGTGCGTGCACACCGGAATCAACGCGTATCCGCGGACATCACCCCGTATCCGGCTTTTCTGCAATTCGCCCTAACTTCGTGCACACTCGTCAGATCGAGACGAAACTTGCGCCATCGGACTCGTAGCGATACGCTGGTCCTGTGGGTCAAGTTTGGTTCGATTCTGAGAACGTTGACGAAATCGCGTGTCGTGGGCCCCACAGGCCCCGCTCGACGGGCGATTTTGTGTTTGGCTCATCGGAATCCAAATCTGGAAGTTCTGTTGGGTTCGTATCAGCGTTCCTGACCTGTTGACACTAAGTTTGGTGAATTTGGAGACCTTTGACCTGGACGCGTTTCTCGGTGCAAAGCGGGCCCACCGGCGGACCCCGTTTTGACCCGAAACTGCCGTTTTTGCCCTTGTCTCCAAATTGGACCCAAGGACAGGCGTTTCTAGCTATTTGACATCTTCTGAGCATGATGGTAATGTCTATTTCAGCTTTTGGACTCATCTCTGGACTTTTTCCCCAAGAACTAAATTAACCAGATCCAAACAACAGGCAAGTACCTGCACTTCAAGTTAATCTTTATATTGTGATAATTAAATTCCCTGCTCTACTAGTACTCTTGCTGATTACACGTAGTGTTAGAATACTATATTTCATGTCTTGAATATTGGAATTCATGTCTTGTTTTTCATGTCGGGTGGGAGAATACTGAAAGGCATGTAGTTTACCCTTTCCCTTGCCGTGAATAATAGCTGTTGGTACACGACTGTCCATCAGCCGGATCTCGATTATTCGTGACTAATAGCCGTTCATGACGGCCGGATTAGCCTTATAAACTCCTACATGCCAACTAAGTATTCTAAAAACAAACACAAGTTTCATACAGATAACTTCTGGTCATGTTATATTCTTGCTGACTGTGTAGTTTCTTTTCCTGCTCGTTTACTTCTGTTTTCTCATATTCCTGTTTATAGTTTTGACTCTGAGATATTAACTTTCCTTTATGCGATTTCCTTAACATGATATTCAATGTTTAATTGTCATAAATATTTAGTTTAACATTGTTGTGCACGGTGTACTTTGCTCCTTTCCTGACTGGATCTGTTGATTTAGGCGATGATGAGGATCTTGCCCCTACTTATTATGGTCCTTATGAGGGTACAGATGATACCTATGAGGAGCCAGAACCCACCCAGGAGACCCCTGCTGCAGAGTAGCTAGCAGTAGCTATCTTTTATTTTGTTTCTTATCTTATTTAATCGGATTTGTCCCCGATTTCATTTGAAATTCCTGTATTAAACATTTGAATTGTTGTCACATTTATTTCAGTTGCAAATTTTAAGTTTCTATTCCCATTATTATCTTGCCTATGTTAATTGTGAATGAGTTAGACTAGTTTAGATGGATTGACCTAGACAGCGTACTACCGCCGACTCTGCGGCGTAGGCTGGACGTACCCACGCACTCGTGCCCGAACTTCCGGGTGCGGGTCGTGACACGTTTTTGTGGTGGCCCATGCAGGTCCTTTCCTAAAATAGGGTAATACCCTAGGACAGGGTATGGAATAAAATTGAGGATTCTAGGAAAAGCTCATTCACAGTATAGCGTCCTTATTTCAATTCTTGATATCATTGCTGCTCAATTTTTTTCCTATCGCCTTTGATTTCCAAGTATTCTATTCTGATCTTCCTATCCCTTAATCTTTCAGAATGGTCCAGACCAGGAACACAGTAGGAGGCACATCAGAACCAGCTGAGCAGAATGTGCCCGAGACTCTTGCACTCCCACCGCCTCCATCTGTCCCGGCAGTTACCCTAGATGGGGCACAACTGCTAGGAGTGTTCCACGGATTGGTGGAATCCCAGAAAGAACAGACGGCACTTTTGCGGACCAGCCTCTCAGAAGCCCTTAAGCCCCAGGAGTCGTCACTCAAGAGGCCAGGGAGTGCCAAAGACTTCAAGAATCTGAGACCCCTGGAATTTTACGGAACTGAGGGCATTCTCTATGCCGATGAATGGATAGAGAATGTCGAGAGACTTCTGAAGACTGCCCGGGTCCCTGATGACCTCAAAGTGGAGTCCGCAAGCCTGCAACTGTTCGACATTGCTCGAACCTGGTTCAGAGACGAATCCCAACTATCTGCTCCCGACATCACCTGGGAAGACTTTAAAAGGCTATTCAAGGAGAAATTCTACCCCGAAGTGGCTCGGGAAGCTCTCGAAAGCCAATTCGAGAGACTAGAACAAGGTACCCTGACTGTTGATGAATATACTGCTGAATTTAGCAGGTTAAGCCACTTTGCGGAGTACATGGTTCGTACCCCGGAGGATAGAGCCCGTAGATTCAAGAAGGGGCTGTCTCCGGATATTCGCCTTGCTGTCACCACCAGCCGAGCTCGCACCTATGAAGAAATCCTGAGCGTGGCACAAGGCGTAGAGAGAGATATGGGGCACAAACTGAAGCGAGAAAGAGATACCGGAAATGCGGGACCCAACAAACGTCCTTTTCAACAACAGCAACAACAATAGAGGGCCCCGCAGCAAACTCAGCGTCCTCTCCCTCGAGCTCCAGCACCCCAACACCAGGCTCAGGGACAGAACCAGCGAGCTCCCCCTTGCAACTATTGCCAAAAACCAGGCCACACTTGGCAAGACTGTAGAAAGAGGCTAGGTGCCTGTCTCTATTGTGGCTCCCCAGCACATCAATTGAGGGACTGTCCTGCTGCTCAAGGATGCCCCGCTGCACCAAAGGCTCCAGCCCAGGCCAGGCCCCCAGCAGCACAACAGAGGGGACCCCCGCTTCCAACTCAACAACAACGCTTTGCTCAGCACCAACAGCAGCAACAGAGGGGTGCACCGCAGCAAGGCCGTGCTTATGCAATGACTCTGGAAGAAGCAGAAGCCACAGCAGACGTGATCACAGGTTCTGTGCTTATAAATTCAATACCAGCTATTACTTTATTCGACTCTGGAGCTTCTCATTCATTCATGTCAGTAGATTTCCTTATGAAGCATAACTTAATCACTAAACCCCTTAGGAATTGTTATAAGATCATTACCGGTGGAGGAATCATCCCGGTTAGTGATGCCTGTAACAATTGTCCTATTTCACTATATGGAAGTGAACTGTATGCTAGACTACTTGTAATGCCAGTGCCCAGTTTTGATATTATACTGGGTATGGATTGGTTAAGTCAACATCATGCCACAATAGACTGCCACAGAGGCAGTGTAATCTTCAGACCCCCTGGCAAGCCAGAATTTGAATTTGCTAGAGGTTCTAGAGAAATGGATAATAACATAATTTGTGGAGCCTTAGTAACAGAAGAATTGCCACCTATCATCTCTGAATACCTTGATGTCTTCCCTGAGGATCTCCCAGGCTTACCCCCAGACCGAGAAGTTGAATTCTCCATTGACTTGGTGCCAGGAGCAGCACCAGTGTCCCAAAATCCCTACAGAATCAACAAGAAGGAGATAATAGAACTAAATGAGCAAATCAAAGAACTAGAAGACAAATGTTTCATTAGGTCTAGTGTCTCACCCAGGGGAGCTCCAGTATTATTTGTGCCCAAGAAGGACGGAACATCCCGAATGTGTATTGACTATAGGGCCTTGAATGCCTTAACAATTAAGAATAAGTATCCCCTGCCCAGGATAGATGACTTATTTGATCAGCTGAGTGGAGCTCGGGTATTTTCCAAGATTGATTTGAGGTCTGGTTACCACCAAGTAAGGGTGAGAAAGGAAGACATCCCTAAAACTGCTTTCAATACCCGGAACGGACACTACGAATTCTTAGTAATGCCGTTCGGGTTGACGAATGCTCCAGCAGTTTTTATGAACCTAATGAACAGAGTTTTCCAGCCATACCTAGACAAATTTGTAGTGGTCTTCATTAATGATATTTTGATCTACTCTAAGACCCCCGAAGAACATGAAGAACATTTGAGGTTAGCCTTGGAGACTTTGAGGAAGGAAAAACTTTATGGAAAATTGTCTAAATGTGCCTTCTTCCTAGAAAAAGTAGAATTCTTGGGACATGTTGTGACTGGAGATGGAATAGCAGTAGATCCTAAGAAGATAGCTGCAGTAGAATCCTGGCCCACTCCAGACTCTGTAGCTGAGATTAGAAGTTTCCTGGGACTAGCTGGCTACTATCGGAAGTTTGTGAAGGACTTTGCTAGAATTGCGGAACCCATGACAAAATTAACAAGAAAGGATGAAGAGTTCACCTGGACTGATGAATGTCAGCGTGCCTTTGAGGAATTGAAGAAAAGACTGACTTCTGCCCCTATTCTGACCTTACCTTCCGGAATCGGAGGTTTCGCTATTTATAGTGATGCTTCTGGAAAAGGTCTAGGTTGTGTACTGGAGCAGAACAAGAAGGTAATAGCATATGCCTCTAGACAGCTTCGACCTCATGAAAAGAATTATCCAACTCATGATTTAGAATTGGCAGCTGTCATTTTTGCTCTTAAACTTTGGAAGCATTATCTTTATGGAGAAAGGGTGGAAATATTTACAGACCATAAAAGTCTAAAATATATCTTCACTCAGAAAGAGCTAAACATGAGGCAAAGAAGGTGGCTGGAACTAATGAAAGACTTTGATATCACTCTTCAATATCACCCTGGGAAGGCAAATGTAGTTGCTGATGCTCTAAGCAGGTATCCTATGGCGATGTACTTGACTATGGACAGACACCTGCTGGAGGACTTAGAAAGTTTAGGTATTGAAGTAATTATCCCAGAAAAAGAAGGCCAAATGATGAACTTGCAGATTCAGTCTACCTTAATGGACAAGATCAAGGAGACTCAATTTCAGGACGAAGGCCTGCGAAGCCTTCGAGGTCAAGTGCAAGCTGGATTAGTAGAAGAATTCAGAATTCATGAAGATGGATCACTGAGGCATGGCGATAGATTATGTGTACCTCAAGGAGACATAAGAGAAGAAATCATGCAAGAAGCGCACAGATCGCAATACTCTATACATCCAGGAGCCAACAAGATGTACAAGGACCTGAGGACGCATGTTTGGTGGCATGGCATGAAAAGAGAAGTAGCCAGGTTCGTATCTCGTTGTTTAGTGTGCCAGCAAGTCAAGGCAGAAAGACAAAGACCTGGAGGACTGCTTCAACCCCTACCCATTCCGGAGTGGAAGTGGGAACATATCCCAATGGATTTTGTTTCCGGACTTCCAAGGACACCTAGTGGTAAGGATGCAATCTGGGTGATAGTAGATAGACTGACCAAGTCTGTACATTTTCTACCTTTCAAAGTAGGGCTATCTACAGAGAAGCTGGCAGATTTATATATCAGACATATTGTTAGGCTGCATGGAGTTCCAGTAAGTATTGTCTCCGACAGAGATTCAAGATTCACCTCTCACTTCTGGAAGAGCTTACAAGCCAGTTTGGGGACTCAACTCAAATTCAGCACAGCTTATCATCCCCAAACCGATGGACAATCGGAACGTACAATCCAGACACTTGAAGATATGCTCCGTACATGTGTTCTGAATTTTGGAGGATCCTGGGAAGACTACCTACATCTGGTGGAGTTCTCTTATAATAACAGTTATCAAGCCAGCATCGAGATGACTCCATTTGAAGCTCTGTATGGACGAAGATGTCGTACCCCGCTATCATGGGACGACGTTGGAGAAAGAGCCTTGCTGGGACCAGAGATGGTGATCGATTCAGCTGAGAAGGTAAAGCAAATAAGGGACAGACTTCGAGTGGCTCAAGACAGGCAACGACATTGGGCAAATAGCCACCGAAGGCCCTTGGAATTTGAGGTAATTAAATTTATGAAATTCAAGTCAATTTAAATATTTTGCCTATGGAACTAAGACTTGATTATGACTTTGTTAAAGGTTGGAGAGCTGGTATTCTTAAAGATTTTCCCGACACGTGGCACCATTAGGTTCGGAAGGAGTGGAAAACTCAGCCCAAGATTTATTGGACCTTTTGGCATTCAGGAGAAAATCGGAGAAGTGGCATACCGACTGGCATTGCCACCCTCTCTGGATGGAGTACATAACGTCTTCCACGTGTCGCAGCTGAGGAAGTACGTGTCAGACCCCAGCCACATTTTGGATCACTCAGAGCTCGAAGTAGGCCCAAGTCTGACTTACCAGGAGCAACCCGTGGAGATACTGGATCGCTCGGAGAAAGTCCTACGGAACCAGGTTATCTCACTGGTTCGCGTAGCTTGAAAGCACCATTCTCCCGGCGAATCCACCTGGGAGCGAGAAGACGAGATTAGAGAGCGATACCCCTATCTTTTTGAACCCTGAGGTGTATTTTATTTCTCGGCCTTTCTTTTCGTGCCTTGTTATCCTTAAATTTCGAGGACGAAATTTTTGTAAGTTGGGTAGGTTGTAAACCCCCTAAATTTTCAAATTATTAAATCTTGGATTTTTCCCAATTTTCTGGAATTTTCTGGGAATTTTCTGTAATTAAAATCAAGGTTTTTAATCAATAAATAATTTTTAATTTATAATAAATAATATTAAAATATCATGAAAATAATATTTTTGGGTGTAAAATGAAAAATTGGACTTAGAGTAATTTTCCTGGATTTTTCTGGGCCTCAGACCTATTTTTAAATGCCTAAAAACTATTTTTATTAATTAATTAATTATTTAATTATTTATTTAATTATTTATTTATTTATTATTTATTTTTATTAATTATTTTTCTTTTCTTTTTCCTTGGGCCGAGGCCCAGCCCGCTCACCAGCCCGGCCCAGCCCATTGGGCCGAGCCCTTTAGCCAGCCCAGCCGCTGCTAGCGGGTCGGGCGGGTCCGCCCGAACCCGGAACCCGCACCGACCCGAACCCGGTCCCCAACCCATCGTCCCCACGACGTCCGGGCGCCCAATTCCTCCGGCGACGCCCGGATTCCGCGCCGCCTCCGCCGGAGGAGGCCACGTACACCCCCTCAGCCGCCTTTCCCGGCCGCGACAGCCAGCCCCGACCCTATATAAGCCTCCTCCTCCGCCCACACTCCCCCAGACTCGAACCCTAACTCTACCCTACTCCGACCACCCCACTCCGGCGAGCCCAGTCCGGCGACCCTCCGCCTCAGCCACCTAGCTGCCCCCGCCGGACCACCCGCCGTCCAGAAGCTCCTCTCCCCTCCCTCTCCTCAGCGCAGTAGCAGCAGCCCGAGGCCGACCCCCGCCGCTGCTCCGACCGCCTCCGGCCCTCCGCCGCCTCCGCCAGTTTCGCCCCGCCTCGAGCCGGCCGTCCCCGAGCCATCCGCCTCCGTCCAGCAGCCGGCGGAGCTCCGGCGTGTCCAAGCTCAGAAACCCTAACCCTAATTTGGGATTCCGTGTCGGACACGACACGGACACGTCTCGACCCTGATTTTCGGGTCCCCTTCAGGTACGCGTAACTTTCGCCTCGTAGCTCCGTTTCCAATTCCGCAAATTGCGTTGTGAAGCCTGTATGACCCTCTCGGTGTCCGGACAAACTGTTCGGGACATCGCGTCCTGTGGTGATCGCACACCGCGATCCAAAAACAGGAAAAACCAGACCCTATTTCACCCCGGAACCGAGTACGTCCCGCCAAACGGGACGACTTGGTCGCGTGCGGTCTTCGCAGATACGTACGCACCGTCGATACGGACGTGTGAGATTTCGCGGAAGCTGATTCGGGTGTGCGTGCACACCGGAATCAACGCGTATCCGCGGACATCACCCCGTATCCGGCTTTTCTGCAATTCGCCCTAACTTCGTGCACACTCGTCAGATCGAGACGAAACTTGCGCCATCGGACTCGTAGCGATACGCTGGTCCTGTGGGTCAAGTTTGGTTCGATTCTGAGAACGTTGACAAAATCGCGTGTCGTGGGCCCCACAGGCCCCGCTCGACGGGCGATTTTGTGTTTGGCTCATCGGAATCCAAATCTGGAAGTTCCGTTGGGTTCGTATCAGCGTTCCTGACCTGTTGACACTAAGTTTGGTGAATTTGGAGACCTTTGACCCGGACGCGTTTCTCGGTGCAAAGCGGGCCCACCGGCGGACCCCGTTTTGATCCGAAACTGCCGTTTTTGCCCTTGTCTCCAAATTGGACCCAAGGATAGGCGTTTCTAGCTATTTGACATCTTCTGAGCATGATGGTAATGTCTATTTCAGCTTTTGGACTCATCTCTGGACTTTTTCTCCAAGAACTAAATTAACCAGATCCAAACAACAGGCAAGTACCTGCACTTCAAGTTAATCTTTATATTGTGATAATTAAATTCCCTGCTCTACTAGTACTCTTGCTGATTACACGTAGTGTTAGAATACTATATTTCATGTCTTGAATATTGGAATTTATGTCTTGTTTTTCATGTCGGGTGGGAGAATACTGAAAGGCATGTAGTTTACCCTTCCCCTTGCCGTGAATAATAGCTGTTGGTACACGACTGTCCATCAGCCGGATCTCGATTATTCGTGACTAATAGCCGTTCATGACTGCCGGATTAGCCTTATAAACCCCTACATGCCAACTAAGTATTCTAAAAACAAACACAAGTTTCATACAGATAACTTCTGGTCATGTTATATTCTTGCTGACTGTGTAGTTTCTTTTCCTGCTCGTTTACTTCTGTTTTCTCATATTCCTGTTTATAGTTTTGACTCTGAGATATTAACTTTCCTTTATGCGATTTCCTTAACATGATATTCAATGTTTAATTGTCATAAATATTTAGTTTAACATTGTTGTGCACGGTGTACTTTGCTCCTTTCCTGACTGGATCTGTTGATTTAGGCGATGATGAGGATCTTGCCCCTACTTATTATGGTCCTTATGAGGGTACATATGATACCTATGAGGAGCCAGAACCCACCCAGGAGACCCCTGCTGCAGAGTAGCTAGCAGTAGCTATCTTTTATTTTGTTTCTTATCTTATTTAATCGGGTTTGTCCCCGATTTCATTTGAAATTCCTGTATTAAACATTTGAATTGTTGTCACATTTATTTCAGTTGCAAATTTTAAGTTTCTATTCCCATTATTATCTTGCCTATGTTAATTGTGAATGAGTTAGACTAGTTTAGATGGATTGACCTAGACAGCGTACTACCGCCGACTCTGCGGCGTAGGCTGGACGTACCCACGCACTCGTGCCCGAACTTCCGGGTGCGGGTCGTGACACGTACTAACGCTCCAAAAGTCACGAACGCATCAGATCAGTGAAAGGTTGGGAAAATGCTTCAGCTCCTTACCGTATCGCCTTGGTTCGGGAGAACCTGCTGCAACGAGGGTAAGTACTTCGAAAAGTATCGGTGAGGGCGAGCTATCCCAACACACCAAATCGATACCGTATTCATGTGAACATGCAACATTATTATTATGCGATCGTTCTATCTTGCCTTAGTTTAATTTTATAACATGCGATAGAACAAAATGACATAACAAAAAATATTCCACCGCTCGGTGACTTTTACCTGCACCATCTAAACCACTTGTACACAACTTACCATGACCTTCTCTGCCACGAAGACATAGTTAGTTTGCACAGTTTAAATATACATAAGGATCAATGTCTTGACTAGCCATCATGGACAATAGTCTAGGTAGACGGCAATGCTTGCAGCGCAGGTAGCGAGTCCCGCTATAAACTCCCGTCTCACCCGTGCTAAGTTACCAGCACAACTAACTATTGTTCCGTCCGAGATGAATCGGCTCCGGTGCCCCGGCGATCATTCGCAGGAACCATATATCTTGTGCAAAAGTTTTCCATGACCATTGACGATCTAAACACTAAGTTAACATACGAAGCATTTCAAGACATCAAAATAAACATAACTACTTTAGTACAGTGCAATGTCATAGTCTACCTGCTGATGTGATCATATTTCTAATTATGTACCACCCATTGAACAGTTATAGATGAATAAGTTCTAGCTACAACTGAAACATAAAATACACACATGCATAACGGACAATCACGCAACAATATGATCGTATAGTGATTTTATGTGACCAGCATTAAGTGTTTCAAGTCTACTTTTTTTTATCTTGAATCAATTTTATTATTATTGTATCGTTGATCGGAACTCACAAACAAGTCAGATTATTGAGAATGAAGACTTGGAAGAATGGCGCTAATCGAAGGTAAGGCCACTCACAAGTTGGTGAATCGGGAAAGAGAAAGGGAAGATCTTTAGGACTCCGCTCGCGAGTCGCCTACATGATCACCTGCACGAATCAACAGATGATCAATATCTCCTGACTCGGTCGCCCAGAGTTCAATACAAAAGCGAAGTTCAAGGAACGAAGACAATAAAATACATCAAAACCGTTCAAGAAAACGTAAGCCACAAAACTAACAAGAAAGCAACCAAGCGGCATCAAAAATGAGCAAAGAAACCAACGTAACGGAAAGACCCCTCTTGACTCTGCTGCCAAGTCCTTCCTTGAGGAATGATCCACTTAATGTGGGACTTGATTCCGAAGAAACCAATCCATAATGAGAAAATGATCTTGATTCAATCTGTCCCGATCGAACGATACCAAGTATTTCTTAGCTGCGCTACCCGAAAAGGGGGAACGGAACACTACACACCAGGAGCATGACCGCCGAGGGATATGAGTGGGTTTCTTCTCCACAACTCTTATATTGTTTTGGTACTCTTTTGGACGTTTAGCCACGAGCACATGTTTAGCCGGATGTTTTGGATATTTACCTTCTCTCACATGATTGTACTTATTCAGACTGCAGCTGACATACAGTTATGTACAATTGACACTCTACTAGATCATCATTTTGTACAGCTAGTTTCTAGATAATTTTGATAAAGCACCTGGGATGCCTTACTGCTTTATTTTACACGTTCTACATTTATTGCTTCTTGTTTGATTGATTGATGTCACGACCCGCACCCGAAAATTCGGGCACGAGTGCATGGGTACGTCCAGCCTACGCCGCAGAGTCGGCGGTAGTACGCTGTCTAGGTTAAATCCACAGTTAACTAATCTAGCTCATTCACAAATAACATAGGCAAGATAATAATGGGAAACAGATACTTAAGATTTCAAATGAAATAAGTGTGACAACAGATCAAATATTTAGTACAGAATTCAGAATTGAAATCGGGGACAAATCCGATTACTAAGATAAAAGAGCAATAAATAAAATAGCTACTGCTATCTACTCTGCAGCAGGGGTCTCCTGGGTGGGATCTGGCTCCTCATAAGTGTCATCAGTTCTCTCATAGGGACCATAATAGGTAGGGGCAAGGTCCTCATCATCGCCTAAATCAACGGATCCAGTCAGGAAAGGAGCAAAGTACACAATGCACAACAAGATTAAACTAAATATTTATGACAATTAAATTGAGTATCATATTGAGACAATCGCATAAAGAACATCAATATCTCAGAGTTAGTGCTATAAACAGGAATATGAGAAAACAGAAATAAATGAGACAGGAAATGAAACTACAACAGTCAGCAAGAACTATAACAAGACCAGAAGCTATCTGTGTGAACTTGTGTTTGTTTTAGAATACATAGTTGGCATATAGGGGTTTATAAGGCTAATCTGGCAGTCATAAACGGCTATTAGATAGGAATAATCGAGATTCGGCTGAGGGTACAGTCGCGTACCAACAACTATTAAACATGGCAGGGGAAAGGGTAAGCTACATGCCTTCTAGTATACTCCCACCCGACATAAAAAACAAGACATGAACTCCAATATTCAAGACATGAAATCCAGTATTCCTAACACTAGGTGTAATCATCAAGGATACTAGTAAAGCAGGGAATTAATTATCATAATATAAAGATTTAACTTGAGGTGCAGGTACTTGCCTGTCGTTTGGATCCAATTGATTGTACTCGGGAAAATTTTCCAAAGATGAGTCCAAAAGCTGAAATAGACATTACCGTCACGCTCAGAAGATGTCAAATAGCTAGAAACGCCTATCCTTGGGTCCAATTTGGAGACAAGGACAAAAACGGCAGTTTCGGGTCAAAACTGGGTCCGCCGGTGGGTCCGCTTTGTACCGAAAAATGTGTCCGGGTCAATGGTCTCCAAATTTACCAAACTTAGTGTCAATAGGTCAGGAACGCTGATACGAACCCAACGGAACTTCTAGATTTGGATTCCGATGAGCCGATCACAAAATCGCCCGTCGAGCGGGGCCTGTGGGGCCCACGACACGCGATTTCGTCAACATTCTCAGAATCGAACCAAACTTGACCCACAGGACCAGCGTATCGCTACGAGTCCGATGGCGTAAGTTTCGTCTCGATCTGACGAGTGTACAAGAAGTTAGGGCAAAATGCAGAAAAGTCGGATACGGGACGATGTCCGCGGATACGCGTTGATTCCGGTGTGCACACACACCCGAATTAGCTTCCGCGAAATCTCACACGTCCGTATCGACGACGCGCACGTATCTGTGAAGACCGCACGCGACCAAGTCGTCCCGTTTGGCGGGACGTACTAAGTTCCGGGGTAAAACAGGGTCTGGTTTTTCCTGTTTTTGGATCGCGGTGTGCGATCACCACAGAACGCGATGCCCCGAGCGGTTTATCCGGGCACCGAGAGGGTCATACAGGCTTCGCAACGCAATTTACGGAATCAAAAACAGAGCTACGAACAAAAAGTTACACGCACCTGAAGGGGACCCAAAAATCAGGGTCAAATTGTGTCCGACACGGTTCGACGTGTCCAAGTCCAAAATTAGGGCTAGGGTTAGGTCTGGGAGCTGCGGCGGGGCCGGCCGGAGGCTGAGTCGGCGCTGGCTGGCCGAAGGCGGTCAGGGGCGCTGGGGCGCGGCCGGGCGGAGGCACGGCGGAGCGGGGCGGCGCCGGAAGCTGCTGCCGGCGAGGGGCTCGGCTCGAGGGGAAGGGGCAGCTGCTGCTGCTGGTGGTCGAGAGGGTGGCGCCGGAGGAGGAGCAGAGGAGGAGGCGCTGCGGCGGGGACTCGGCGAGGGCAAGGCGGCGAGGTCGGGGCTGCACGGTGGCGGGTGGTGGCCGGAGTTAGGTTTACTGTTAGGGTGAAGTGAGGGGGAAGAATAAGAGGGGGAAGCTTATATAGGAGGGAGGAGGGCCGGCCAAGGCGGGGCGAGGGGGGGTCGTGGCCGCGGAGGGCGGGGCGAGCCGGCCGGAGCGGCGGGTGGCGCGGAGCTCGCCGGAAAAAGCGCAGGGACGGGGTCGTGGGGGAGAGCCGGTCGCCCGGGTCGGGCGGCTAGCGGGTCGGGTCCGGGCAGACCCGCCCGACCCGCAAGGGAGCGGGCTGGGGGCTGGGCTGCTGGGCCGGTCCACTGGGCCGGTCCAAGGAAAAATAAAAAATATATATATATATATATATAATAATAATAATAAGAAACAGTTTAATTAATTAATTAATTAGTAAAATAGTTTTTAGGCATTTAAAAATAGGTCTGAGGCCCAAAAAAATCCAAAAAAATTACCCTAAGTCCAGTTTTTCATTTTACACCCAAAAATATTATTTCCATGATATTTTAATATTATTTTATTAACAATTAAAAATTATTTAATAATTAAGAACCTTGATTTTAATTTCGGAAAATTCCCAGAAAATTCTAGAAAATTGGGAAAAATCCAAGTTTTAATAATTTTGAAAATTCAGGGGGTTTACAATCTACCCAACTTATAAAAATTTTGTCCTCAAAATTTAAGAATAACAATGACACGAAAAGGAAAAGCCGAGAATTAAATATACCTCAGGGTTCAAAAAGATAAGGGTAGCGCTCTCTAATCTCGTCTTCTCACTCCCAGGTGGATTCGCAGGGAGAATGGTGCTTCCAGGCTACACGAACAAGGGAAATAACCTGGTTCCGTAGAACTTTCTCCGATCGATCCAGTATCTCCACGGGTTGCTCTTGGTAAGTCAAACTTGGGCCTACTTCGAGCTCTGAGTGATCCAAAATATGGCTGAGATCTGACACATACTTCCTCAGCTGCGACACGTGGAAGACGTTATGGACTCCATCCAGAGAGGGTGGCAATATCAGACGGTATGCCACTTCTCCGATTTTCTCTTGTATGCCAAAAGGTCCAATAAATCTTGGACTGAGTTTTCCACTCCTTCCGAACCTAATGGTGCCACGTGTCGGAGAGATCTTCAAGAATACCAGCTCTCCAACCTTTAATAAAGTTATAATCAAGTCTTAGTTCCATAATCAAAATGTTTAAATTGACTTGAATTTCATAAATTTAATTACCTCAAAATCTAAGGGCCTTCGGTGGCTATTTGCCCAATGTCGTTGCCTGTCTTGAGCCACCCGAAGTCTTTCCCTTATTTGTTTTACCTTCTCAGTTGAATCGATCACCATCTCTGGTCCCAGTAGGGCTCTTTCTCCAACGTCGTCCCATGATAGCGGGGTACGACATCTTCGTCCATACAGAGCTTCAAATGGAGTCATCTCAATACTTGCTTGGTAACTGTTATTATAAGAGAACTCCACAAGATGTAGATAGTCTTCCCAGGATCCTCCAAAATCCAGAACACATGTACGGAGCATATCTTCAAGTGTCTGGATTGTACGTTCCGATTGTCCATCGGTTTGGGGATGATAAGCTGTGCTGAATTTGAGTTGAGTCCCCAAGTTGGCTTGTAAGCTCTTCCAGAAGTGAGAGGTGAATCTTGAATCTCGGTCGGAGACAATACTTACTGGAACTCCATGCAACCTAACAATATGTCTGATATATAAATCTGCCAGCTTCTCTGTAGATAGCCCTACTTTGAAAGGTAGAAAATGTGCAGACTTGGTCAGTCTATCTACTATCACCCAAATTGCATCCTTTCCACTAGGTGTCCTTGGAAGTCCGGAAACAAAATCCATTGTAATATGTTCCCACTTCCACTCCGGAATGGGTAGTGGTTGAAGCAATCCTCCAGGTCTTTGTCTTTCTGCCTTGACTTGCTGGCACACTAAACAACGAGATACGAACTTGGCTACTTCTCTTTTTATGCCATGCCACCAAACATGCGTCCTCGGGTCCTTGTACATCTTGTTGGCTCCTGGATGTATAGAGTATTGTGATCTGTGCGCCTCTTGCATAATTTCTTCTCTTATATCTCCTTGAGGTACACATAATCTATCTCCATGCCTCAGTGATCCATCTTCATGAATTCTGAAATCTTCCACTAATCCAGCTTGTACTTGACCTTGAAGGCTTCGCAGGCCTTCGTCTTGAAACTGAGTCTCCTTGACCTTATCTATTAAGGTAGACTGAATCTGCAAGTTCATCATTTGGCCTTCTTTTCCTGGGATAATTACCTCAATACCTAAACTTTCCAGGTCCTCGAGCAAGTGTCGGTCCATAGTCAAGTACATCGCCATAGGATATCTGCTTAGAGCATCAGCAACAACATTGGCCTTCCCAGGGTGATATTGAAGGGTGATATCAAAGTCTTTCATTAGTTCCAGCCACCTTCTTTGCCTCATGTTTAGCTCTTTCTGGGTGAAGATATATTTTAGGCTTTTATGGTCTGTAAATATTTCCACATTTTCTCCATAAAGATAATGCTTCCATAGCTTGAGAGCAAAAATGACAGCTGCCAATTCTAAATCATGAGTTGGATAGTTCTTTTCATGAGGTCGAAGCTGTCTAGAGGCATATGCTATTACTTTCTTGTTCTGCTCCAATACACAACCTAGACCTTTTCCAGAAGCATCACTATAAATAGCGAAACCTCCGGTTCCAGAAGGTAAGGTCAGAATAGGGGCAGTAGTCAGCCTTTTCTTCAGTTCTTCAAAAGCATGCTGACATTCAGCAGTCCAGGTGAACTCTTCATCCTTCCTTGTTAATTTTGTCATGGATTCCGCAATCCTAGCAAAGTCCTTCACAAACTTCCGATAGTAGCCAACTAGTCCCAGGAAGCTTCTAATCTCTGCTACAGAGTCTGGAGTAGGCCATGATTCTACTGCCGCTATCTTCTTAGGATCTACTGCTATTCCATCTCCAGTCACAACATGTCCCAAGAATTCTACTTTGTCTAGGAAGAATGCACATTTAGATAATTTTTCATAGAGTTTTTCCTTCCTCAAAGTCTCCAATGCTAGCCTCAAATGTTCTTCATGTTCTTCGGGGGTCTTGGAGTAGATCAAAATATCATCAATAAAGACCACTACAAATTTGTCTAGATATTGCTGAAAGACTCTGTTCATTAAGTTCATAAAAACTGCTGGTGCATTCGTCAACCCGAACGGCATTATTAAGAATTCGTAGTATCCGTTCCGGGTATTGAAAGCAGTTTTAGGGATGTCTTCCTTCCTCACCCTTACTTGGTGGTAACCAGACCTTAAGTCATTCTTTGAAAATACCCGAGCTCCACTTAATTGATCAAATAAGTCATCTATCCTGGGTAGGGGATACTTATTTTTATTTGTTAAGGCATTCAAAGCCCTATAGTCAATACACATTCGGGATGTTCCGTCCTTCTTGGGCACAAATAATACTGGAGCTCCCCAGGGTGAGACACTAGACCTAATGAAGCATTTGTCTTCTAACTCTTTTATTTGCTCATTTAGTTCTATTATCTCATTCTTGTTGATTCTGTAGGGATTTTGAGATACTGGCGATGCTCCCGGCACTAAGTCAATAGAGAATTCAACTTCTCGGTCTGGGGGTAATCCTGGGAGATCCTCAGGGAAGACATCAAGATATTCAGAGATGATAGGTAGTGGCAATTCTTCTGTTACTAGGGCTCCACAAATTTTGTTACTACCCATTTCTCTAGAACCTCTAGCAAATTCAAATTCTGGCTTGTCAGGGGGCCTGAAGATTACACTACCTCTGTGACAGTCTATAGTGGCATGATGTTGACTCAACCAATCCATGCCCAGTATAATATCAAAACTAAAAACTGGCATTACGAGTAGCCTAGCATACAGTTCTCTTTCACATAATATAATAGGACAATTGTTACATACATCACTAACCGGGATGATTCCTCCACCGGTAATGATCTTATAACAATTCCTAAGGGGTTTAGTGATTAAGCTATGCTTCATAAGAAAATCTACTGACATGAATGAATGTGAAGCTCCAGAATCAAATAAAGTAATGGCTGGTATTGAATTTATAAGCACAGAACCTGTGATCACGTCTGCTGTGGCTTCAGCTTCTTCCAGAGTCATTGCATAAGCACGGCCTTGCTGCGGTGCACCCCTCTGTTGCTGCTGTTGGTGCTGAGCAAAATGTTATTGTTGAGTTGGAAGCGGGGGTCCCCTCTGCTGTGCTGCTGGGGCCCTGGCCTGGACTGGAGCCTTTGGTGCAGCGGTGCGTCCTTGAGCAGCAGGACAGTCCCTCATTTGATGCGCTGCTGAGCCGCAGTAGAGGCAGGCACCTAGCCTCTTCCTGCAGACTTGCCAAGTGTGACCTGTTTTTTGGCAAAAGTTGCAAGCGGCAGCTTGTTGGTTTTGTCCTTGAGCCTGGTGTTGGGGTACTGGAGCTCGAGGGAGAGGACGCTGAGTTTGCTGCGGGGCCCTCTGCTGTTGTTCTTGTTGAAAAGGGCGTTTGTTGGGTCCCGCATTTCCGGTATCTCTCTCTCGCTTTAGTTTATGCCCCATGTCTCTCTCAACGCCTTGTGCCACGCTCAAGATTTCCTCGTAGGTGCGAGCTCGACTAGTGGTGACAGCAAGGCGAATATCCGGAGACAGTCCCTTCTTGAATCTACGGGCTCTGTCCTCCGGGGTTCGAACCATGTACTCCGCAAAGTGGCTTAACCTGCTAAATTCAGCAGTGTACTCATCAACAGATAGGTTACCTTGTTCCAGTCTCTCGAATTGGCTTTCGAGAGCTTCCCGAGCCACTTCGGGGTAGAATTTCTCCTTGAATAGCCTCTTAAAGTCCTCCCAGGTGAGGTCAGGAGCAGATAGTTGGGGTTCATCTCTGAACCAGGTTTGAGCTATGTCGAACAGTTGCAGGCTTGCGGACTCCACTTTAAGATCATCAGGGATCCGAGCAGTCTTCAGGAGTCTCTCGACATTCTCTATCCACTCATCGGCATAGAGAATGCCCTCAGTTCCGTAGAATTCCAGGAGTCTAAGGTTCTTGAAATCTTTGGCACTCCCTGGCCTCTTGTGTGGCGACTCCTGGGACCTAAGAGCTTCTGAGAGGCTGGTCCGTAGAAGTGCAGCCTGTTCTTTCTGGGATTCTACGAGTCCCTGGAACACTCCGAGTAGCTGTGCCCCATCTAGAGTAACTGCTGGAGTAGATGGAGGCGGCGGGAGTGCAAGAGTTTCGGGCATATTCTGCTCAGCTGGTTCTGATGTGCCTCCTACTGTGTTCCTTGTCTGGACCATTCTGAAAGATTAAGGGATAGGAAGATCAGAATAGATTACTTGGAAATCAAGGGCGATAGGAAAATTGAGCAGAAATGATATCAAGAATTGAAATAAGGACCCTATACTGTGAATGAGCTTTTCCTAGAATCCTCAATCTTATTCCGTACCCTGTCCTAGGGTATTACCCTATTTAAGGATACGACCTGCATGGGCCACCATAAAAACGTGTCACGATCCGCACCCGGAAATTCGGGCACGAGTGCGTGGGTACGTCCAGCCTACGCCGCAGAGTCGGCGGTAGTACGCTGTCTAGGTTAAATCCACAGTTAACTAATCTAGCTCATTCACAAATAACATAGGCAAGATAATAATGGGAAACAGATACTTAAGATTTCAAATGAAATAAGTGTGACAACAGATCAAATATTTAGTACAGAATTCAGAATTGAAATCGGGGACAAACCCGATTACTAAGATAAAAGAGCAATAAATAAAATAGCTACTGCTATCTACTCTGCAGCAGGGGTCTCCTGGGTGGGATCTGGCCCCTCATAAGTGTCATCAATTCCCTCATAGGGACCATAATAGGTAGGGGCAAGGTCCTCATCATCGCCTAAATCAACGGATCCAGTCAGGAAAGGAGCAAAGTACACAATGCACAACAAGATTAAACTAAATATTTATGACAATTAAATTGAGTATCATATTGAGACAATCGCATAAAGAACATCAATATCTCAGAGTTAGTGCTATAAATAGGAATATGAGAAAACAGAAATAAATGAGACAGGAAATGAAACTACAACAGTCAGCAAGAACTATAACAAGACCAGAAGCTATCTGTGTGAACTTGTGTTTGTTTTAGAATACATAGTTGGCATGCAGGAATTTATAAGGCTAATTCGGCCGTCATAAACGGCTATTAGACAGGAATAATCAAGATCTGACTGAGGGTACAGTCGTGTACCAACAGCTATTAAATATGGCAGGGGAAAGGGTAAGCTACATGCCTTCTAGTATTCTCCCACCCGACATGAAAAACAAGACATGAACTCCAATATTCAAGACATGAAATCCAGTATTCCTAATACTAGGTGTAATCATCAAGGGTACTAGTAAAGCAGGGAATTAATTATCACAATATAAAGATTTAACTTGAGGTGCAGGTACTTGCCTGTCGTTTGGATCCAATTGATTGTACTCGGGGAAATTTTCCAGAGATGAGTCCAAAACCTGAAATAGATATTACCGTCACGCTCAGAAGATATCAAATAGCTAGAAACGTCTGTCCTTGGGTCCAATTTGGAGACAAGGACAAAAACGGCAGTTTCGGGTCAAAACGGGGTCCGCCGGTGGGCCCACTTTGCACCGAAAAACGTGTCCGGGTCAATGGTCTCCAAATTCACCAAACTTAGTGTCAACAGGTCAGGAACGCTGATACGAACCCAACGGAACTTCCAAATTTGGATTCCGATGAGCCGATCACAAAATCGCCCGTCGAGCGGGGCTTGTGGGGCCCACGACACGCGATTTCGTCAACGTTCTAAGAATTGAACCAAACTTGACCCACAGGACCAGCGTATCGCTACGAGTCCGATGGCATAAGTTTCGTCTCGATCCGACGAGTGTACAAGAAGTTAGGGCGAAATGCAGAAAAGTCGGATACGGGGCGATTTCTGCGGATACGCGTTGATTCCGGTGTGCACGCACACCCGAATTAGCTTCCGCAAAATCTCACACGTCCGTATCGACGACGCGCACGTATCTGTGAAGACCGCACCCGACCAAGTTGTGCCGTTTGGCGGGGCGTACTCAGTTCCGGGGTGAAACAGGGTCTAGTTTTTTCTGTTTTTGGATCGCGGTGTGCGATCACCACAGAACGCGATGCCCCGAGCGGTTTATCCGGACACCGAGAGGGTCATACAGGCTTCGCAACACAATTTGCGGAATCGAAAACAGAGCTACGAATGTAAACCCCCTGAATTTTCAAAATTTTAAAAACTGGATTTTTCACAATTTTCTGGAATTTTCTGGAATTTTCTGTAATTTAAAAACAGAGTTTTAATTATTCAATGATTTTTAATTGATATTAAACAGTATTAAAATATTATGAAAATAATATTTTTGGATGTAAAATGAAAAACTGGACTTAGGGCAATTTTTCTGGAATTTATCGGGCCCCGGACCAATTTTTAAATACCTAAAAAGTATTTTATTATTTATTTAATTAATTAATTAATTTACTGATATTTATTTATTAATATTATTATTATTATTTCTATTATTATTATTATTTATTATAACCCCCCCAGCCCACGGCCCGTTGGGTCGGCCCGGCCCATTTCCCCGAATCCGGCCCAGCTCCCTAGCGGGTCGGGTCGGATCCGCGCAACCAAACCCGACCCGCCGCCCGTACCCACTCCCCCGCTCGCCCCACGAACCCACGCCCCGCGCCGCTTCCGCCGGCCGCGCTGCCCGCCGCTCCGCCCGGCCCTCACCCCCACGATCTCCCCTCCACCGCCTTCCCCGCCACGACCTCCACCGCGCTGCCAGCCCCTCACCCCCGACCGGCCCCTATAAAAACCCCCCCATTCTTCTTCTCCGGCCACCGCCTCCCTCACCCACTGCCAGTCCCGCCTTGCCGCCTCCCAGCGCCACCACCACCGGCTCCGCCTCCCGCCTCTTCCCGTCCTCCTCCTTCCTCCCCTCCGGCGGCCACCGCAGCCGCAGCCACAGCAAGCAGCAGCAGCTGCTCCTCCCCGCCGCCTGCCGCACACCGCTGCCTCCGCCGACGAGCCCGACCCCCGGATCCCCCGCTGCCTCCGTCCACCTCCGCCTCAGCCAGGCCGCCGCAGAGCCGCCCAGCTCCGCCGGCTGAAAACCCTAACCCTAGTTTTTCCCTGTGTCCGGACACGTGTCGGACACGTGTCGGACACGGTTCGACCCCGGTTTTCGGGTCCCCTTCAGGTGCGTGTAACTTTTTGCTCGTAGCTCCGTTTTCGTTTCCGCAAATTGCGTTGCGAAGCCTGTATGACCCTCTCGGTGTCCGGACCAACCGTTCGGGGCATCGCGTCCTGTGGTGATCGCACACCGCGATCCAAAAACAGGAAAAACCAGACCCTGTTTCACCCCGGAACTGAGTACGCCCCGCCAAACGGGACGACTTGGTCGCGCGTGGTCTTCACAGACACGAGCGCCTCGTCGATACGGACGTGTGGGATTTCGCGGAAGCTGATTCGGGCGTGCGTGCACACCGGAATCAATGCGTATCCGCGGACATCGCCCCGTATCCGCCTTTTCTGCAATTTGACCTAACTTTGTGCACACACGTCGGATCGAGACGAAACTTGCGCCATTGGACTCGTAGCGATATGCTGGTCCTGTGGGTCAAGTTTGGTTCGATTCTGAGAACGTTGACGAAATCGCGTGTCGTGGGCCCCACAGGCCCCGCTCGATGGGCGATTTCGTGATCGGCTCATCGGAATTCAATTCTGAAAGTTCCGTTGGGTTCGTATCAGCATTTTTGACCTGTTGACACTGAGTTGGGTGAATTTGTAGACCTTTGACTCTGACGCATTTTTCGGTGCAAAGCGGGCCGCATGTGGACCCCGTTTTGGCCCGAAACTGTCGTTTCTGCCCTTGTCTCCAAATTGGACTCAAGGACAGGCATTTCTAGCTGATTGATATTCTCTGGATCTGATGATGATGTTTGTTTCAGCAACCGGAGTACCGCCTGCAATTCCCGCCGAAGTCAGAACTGCAAACATAGCCGGAACCACAGGCAAGTGTACCTTGCCAAACCCTGCAGCTTGCTAATTATTTTCTGGATTTAATTATGCAATAATGGACATGTAAAGCTTGCCAAACCTCAGTAATTCTTGACATAGTATTTTAATGGATTTCTTGTGGTATTAATTATAAACATGTTTTAACTGCTTAACCTAGGAAACGAGTGACGTGCTTAGTGTCCGATCATAGTCGGGTGCCAACTCCGTACGCGGTGTTGTGTAACGTCACATAGACATGGATATCGAGACCCGATAAAGCTCGTACTTGTCTTATCAAGTACTTCAGAACCCAGGACACTTGACACTATTTCATGAGACAGAGTCTTCCTGAGACATTCAAGGTGATTCTGTATAGGATGCATGTTTTATGACATAGACTTTACATTCTTAGACATTTGAATCATAGCTATCAGACTTGCTGCATTAGTTATAATCGTGCGTGACATGGACATGAGGCATCGTGGACATGAGACGTGGGATTACATTGGGTGGGGAGAGACACACAGACGACAGGCTGATATTATATATAAACATAGTATATATCATAGTGTAATTCATAGTTATTGCCGCTACCGGCTCCCCGACACAGAGCTTGTAGTGGCTTCAGCCTGAGTTCTAGTGCTGCTCTCATATTGCATATCACATAGTTGGTTACTTAGTTTACCCTGATGATTATTTCATTTGCTGCACCGTATTTATTTTGGCTTGTATTTTCTGTACCTTGCTGTCCCCTGAGGACCTGGATCCGGATTATGTCCCCAGGTACAGCTGAAGAGAACTACCCAGAGGTGTACGGTACCGGAGCACTCCTTGGAGCAGAACAAGGAACAGAGAACGAAGTAGTGGCCGAAGACTTCTCTTGAGCACCGGCTACATATTTACAGTATTTCCTTTTCAGTATTTTATTTCCAGTCTATGTTTCCTTAAATGTAACAGAATAATTCTCGGATTTGTTTTCCGAGATAACCTTATTTAGTATTGCATATTTAATTCTATTGCATTATTTCCGTCATTAATCTGTGTTATTCTGTGGATGAGATTAGTAATACCTGAGACTTATACTTAGTACTGCTAGACTACAGCTTAAGCATGCCCTGATGGATCCATTAAATTGGGTTGTCCATCAGTGCGTGCTGCTGGCCCTTGCTCACGTGCTCAGTCCCTCGGTATTTTGGGACTGGGGCGGTACATGGTTTTTGTGGTGGCCCATGCAGGTCAACGACTAAATTGTTTGGTTTCAACTTAGGGACCGAACAGGCCTGCAATAAGATAGGATAGGTTTTTAGAATCTCATCCACTTGCTTGAATCGTTTTTGATCTCTGTATCGTACTCGAACTAATTTGAATTTGCATCTTGCCTTGATTCCTGTGCGCCTCTTATTGGTTATTTTGGGTGCAGGGAAATGGACCCACAAGAATGCAATGAGACTCCCGCCGGAACCCCACAAGCTACAGGTGTCACCTATGACGACGAAGTGACACCAGTCGGAGAAGTTCCCTCAACTCAACAAAGCCAGCAGGCAGGTCAACCTACCTCCCGATTCCGACGCGATGACATTCCACCTCCGCCGCAGTTCGTTCCACCAATGCCCGTACTCCCACAAGGACAGCCAATTGATGGGCAGCAAATATTCCAAATGATCTACGCGATGATGCAAGCTCAGCAACAAGTCCAACACGAGGCTCAGCGTCGCGAAGCTAACTTCTGGAGGGACAGCATCGTAACTGTACTGGAGCAGGCCAACCTACCAGCTCGACGGCCATCGACGGGCTCAATCACTGACTTCCGCCAACTGAAGCCCCGCACTTTCTCCGGCAAGGAAGAGCCCACAGAAGTTCACGAGTGGCTCACCAACATACGGCATCAACTTGAAGCAGCTGAGCTTCCACGGGAATGCTGGATGACTGCCGTCCGAATGCAGTTGACAGGCAACGCACACCACTGGTGGTTGTCTGAGGAGGCACGACTCGGACCAGACCGGGTCACTTGGGAAGAGTTTTCCAGGCTCTTCCAAGAGATGTACATTCCGACTATTGCACGATCAGAACTGCGGGACAAGTTTAATCGCCTCACTCAGGATACTATGACGGTGGAAGAGTACAACGCTGAGTTCATTCGTCTAAGCCGCTTTGCCCCAACCCTGATCCCGACCGAGGAAGAGAAGGCCGAGAAGTTCTTCGACGGACTGAACATTGAGCTACAGAAACTAATTGGGTCCGTCGCACCAACATCATACTCGGACGTTCTCGCTGCAGCCCGACGCATGGAACGCGTCACTAGGAGAGAGTCTCGCCACAAGCGGCCAATCACCTCAGCACCAGACAGAGCATCACCAGGAGAATCTGCAAAGAGATCTCACACGCACCAGCCACCGAGGACAGCTTCGCAGACCCTTCCTACCTGTCACTACTGCGGCAAGCTAGGTCATGTCGAGAAGGACTGCAGATGCAAGTTGGGATTGTGCCTGATTTGCGGCACCAATCAACACATAGCCAAGGACTGTCCTCAGCATCGAGATGGAGCACCAAGGGCAACCCAACCTGCTTTACCGGCACCTAGGCCCCCTCTGGCTCCTCAAGTAGCACTCTTCCAGCAAGCTCAGCAGCAGCAGAGGAATCTACCTCAAGGACGAGGGCAAGCTTATGCGCTGACTGTGCAGGACGCTGATGCGAGTAAGTGATTCGTAGTTTTTCCGTTTCTAGACTTGTTGTAGTTCGTGCCCGTTGGTTCGTGACCTCAGCCCCAACCTAGTAATTTGCAACTTGTTAATAATAACCTGGTTTTCATAAAATTTAAAGTTTTAACTAGATTTTCCTGGAAAGTGAAAAAATTTTAATTTTTAGGGAAACGGTATTTCTCTGAAGTCTCTTGTGATGTGCTTTCAAACGATACCTGCGACCGTGTCATCTCTGCTGACCGGTTATTCTTTGATTGCGAGGACGCAATCCTCTTAAGGGGGGTAGATTGTAAACCCCCTAAATTTTCAAAATTTTAAAAACTGGATTTTTCACAATTTTCTGGAATTTTCTGGAATTTTCTGTAATTTAAAAACAGAGTTTTAATTATTCAATGATTTTTAATTAATATTAAACAGTATTAAAATTTTATGAAAATAATATTTTTGGATGTAAAATGAATAACTGGACTTAGGGCAATTTTTCTGGAATTTATCGGACCCCGGACCTATTTTTAAATACCTAAAAAGTATTTTATTATTTATTTAATTAATTAATTAATTTACTGATATTTATTTATTAATATTATTATTATTATTTCTATTATTATTATTTATTATAACCCCCCCAGCCCACGGCCCGTTGGGCCGGCCCGGCCCATTTCCCCGAATCCGGCCCAGCTCCCTAGCGGGTCGGGTCGGATCCGCGCAACCAAACCCGACCCGCCGCCCGTACCCGCTCCCCCGCTCGCCCACGAACCCACGCCCCGCGCCGCTTCCGCCGGCCGCGCTGCCCGCCGCTCCGCCCGGCCCTCACCCCCACGATCTCCCCTCCACCGCCTTCCCCGCCACGACCTCCACCGCGCTGCCAGTCCCTCACCCCCGACCGGCCCCTATAAAAACCCCCACATTCTTCTTCTCCGGCCACCGCCTCCCTCACCCACTGCCAGCCCCGCCTTGCCGCCTCCCAGCGCCACCACCACCGGCTCCGCCTCCAGCCTCTCCCCGTCCTCCTCCTTCCTCCCCTCCGGCGGCCACCGCAACCGCAGCCACAGCAAGCAGCAGCAGCTGCTCCTCCCCGCCGCCGGCCGCCTGCCGCACACCGCTGCCTCCTCCGACGAGCCCGACCCCCGGATCCCCCGCTGCCTCCTCCGACGAGCCCGACCCCCGGATCCCCCGCTGCCTCCGGCCCCCTCCGCCTCAGCCAGGCCGCCGCAGAGCCGCCCAGCTCCGCCGGCTGAAAACCCTAACCCTAGTTTTTCTCTGTGTCCGGACACGTGTCGGACACGTGTCGGACACGGTTCGACCCCGGTTTTCGGGTCCCCTTCAGGTGCGTGTAACTTTTTGCTCGTAGCTCCGTTTTTGTTTCCGCAAATTGCGTTGCGAAGCCTGTATGACCCTCTCGGTGTCCGGACCAACCGTTCGGGGCATCGCGTCCTGTGGTGATCGCACACCGCGATCCAAAAACAGGAAAAACCAGACCCTGTTTCACCCCGGAACTGAGTACGCCCCGCCAAACGGGACGACTTGGTCGCGCGCGGTCTTTACAGACACGAGCGTCTCGTCGATACGGACGTGTGGAATTTCGCGGAAGCTGATTCGGGCGTGCGTGCACACCGGAATCAATGCGTATCCGCGGACATCGCCCCGTATCCGCCTTTTCTGCAATTCGATCTAACTTTGTGCACACACGTCGGATCGAGACGAAACTTGCGCCATCGAACTCGTAGCGATACGCTGGTCCTGTGGGTCAAGTTTGGTTCGATTCTGAGAACGTTGACAAAATCGCGTGTCGTGGGCCCCACAGGCCCCGCTCGACGGGCGATTTCGTGATCGGCTCATCGGAATTCAATTCTGAAAGTTCCGTTGGGTTCGTATCAGCGTTTCTGACCTGTTGACACTGAGTTGGGTGAATTTGGAGACCTTTGACTCTGACGCATTTTTCGGTGCAAAGCGGGCCGCATGTGGACCCCATTTTGGCCCGAAACTGTCGTTTCTGTCCTTGTCTCCAAATTGGACTCAAGGACAGGCGTTTCTAGCTGATTGATATTCTCTGGATCTGATGGTGATGTTTGTTTCAGCAACCGGAGTACCGCCTGTAATTCCCGCCGAAGTCAGAACTGCAAACATAGCCGGAACCACAGGCAAGTGTACCTTGCCAAACCCTGCAGCTTGCTAATTATTTTCTGGATTTTATTATGCAATAATGGACATGTAAAGCTTGCCAAACCTCAGTAATTCTTGACATAGTATTTTAATGGATTTCTTGTGGTATTAATTATAAACATGTTTTAACTGCTTAACCTAGGAAACGAGTGACGTGCTTAGTGTCCGATCATAGTCGGGTGCCAACTCCGTACGCGGTGTTGTGTAACGTCACATAGACATGGATATCGAGACCCGATAAAGCTCGTACTTGTCTTATCAAGTACTTCAGAACCAAGGATACTTGACACTATTTCATGAGACAGAGTCTTCCTGAGACATTCAAGGTGATTCTGTATAGGATGCATATTTTATGACATAGACTTTACATTCTTAGACATTTGAATCATAGCTATCAGACTTGCTGCATTAGTTATAATCGTGCGTGACATGGACATGAGGCATCGTGGACATGAGACATGGGATTACATTGGGTGGGGAGAGACACACAGACGACAGGCTAATATTATATATAAACATAGTATATATCATAGTGTAATTCATAGTTATTGCCGCTACCGGCTCCCCGACACAGAGCTTGTAGTGGCTTCAGCTTGAGTTCTAGTGCTGCTCTCATATTGCATATCACATAGTTGGTTACTTAGTTTACCCTGATGATTATTTCATTTGCTGTACCGTATTTATTTTGGCTTATATTTTCTGTACCTTGCTGTCCCCTAAGGACCTGGATCCGGATTATGTCCCCAGGTACAGCTGAAGAGAACTACCCAGAGGTGTACGGTACCGGAGCACTCCTTGGAGCAGAACAAGGAACAGAGGACGAAGTAGTGGCCGAAGACTTCTCTTGAGCACCGGCTACATATTCACAGTATTTCCTTTTCAGTATTTTATTTCCAGTCTATGTTTCCTTAAATGTAACAGAATAATTCTCGGATTTGTTTTCCGAGATAACCTTATTTAGTATTGCATATTTAATTCTATTGCATTATTTCCGTCATTAATCTGTGTTATTCTGTGGATGAGATTAGTAATACCTGAGACTTGTACTTAGTACTGCTAGACTACAGCTTAAGCATGCCCTGATGGATCCATTAAATTGGGTTGTCCATCGGTGCGTGCTGCTGGCCATTGCTCACGTGCTCAGTCCCTCGGTATTTTGGGACTGGGACGTGACAACGAACAAAAAGTTACACACACCTGAAGGGGACCCGAAAATCAGGGTCAAATTGTGTCCGACACGGTTCGACGTGTCCGAGTCCAAAATTAGGGCTAGGGTTAGGTCTGGGAGCTGCGGCGGGGCCGGCCGGAGGCTGAGGTGGCGCTGGCTGGCCGAAGGCGGTCAGGGGCGCTGGGGCGTGGCCGGGCGGAGGCACGGCGGAGCGGGGCGGCGCCGGAAGCTGCTGCCGGCGAGGGGCTCGGCTCGAGGGGAAGGGGCAGCTGCTGCTGCTGGTGGTCGAGAGGGTGGCGCCGGAGGAGGAGTAGAGGAGGAGGCGCTGCGGCGGGGACTCGACGAGGGCAAGGCGGCGAGGTCGGGGCTGCACGGTGGCGGGTGGTGGCCGGAGTTAGGTTTAGGGTTAGGGTGAAGTGAGGGGGAAGAAGAAGAGGGGGAAGCTTATATAGGAGGGAGGAGGGCCGGCCAAGGCGGGGCGAGGGGGGGTCGTGGCCGCGGAGGGCGGGGCGAGCCGGCCGAAGCGGCGGGTGGCGCGGAGCTCGCCGGAAAAAGTGCAGGGACGGGGTCGTGGGGGAGAGCCGGTCGCCCGGGTCGGACGGCTAGCGGGTCGGGTCCGGGCAGACCCGCCCGACCCGCAAGGGAGCGGGCTGAGGGCTGGGCCGGTCCACTGGGCCGGCCCAAGGAAAAATAATATATATATATATATATATATATATATATATATATATATATATATATATATAATAATAATAATAATAATAATAATAATAATAATAATAATAATAAACAGTTTAATTAATTAATTAATTAGTAAAATAGTTTTAGGCATTTAAAAATAGGTCTGAGGCCCAAAAAAATTCAGAAAAATTACCCTAAGTCCAGTTTTTTATTTTACACCCAAAAATGTTATTTCCATGATATTTTAATATTATTTTATTAACAATTAAAAATTATTTAATAATTAAGAACCTTGATTTTAATTTCAGAAAATTCCCAGAAAATTCCAGAAAATTGGAAAAAATTCAAGTTTTAATAATTTTGAAAATTCAGGGGGTTTACAATTGAGACATAGATGTTTTGTGTGACCCTTGAAAACTTGAATATAGTATTCACCCCATTGTCTTCTAGACAGCCGTGATCGACGTACGACATTTTCATACCCTATACGGTGTAGCTGGCCAGCCAGTATTATGGGAGCGGAGCGTGACAGTGACCATGCATGCATATGCTCTAAAAACATAACATGCATGATGATAGAAAACTTGAATAAATATTGACACATATTCACATTTGTATTAGCAAATTTCCTCGAGCCATCGCATGTAACTCTTACCGTCCAATCAAGGGACTTACCACAAATATGACGACTCAATGGTCCCATACATTTTTCATATTTCTATTACTTTGTTACAATAGTACAACATTTTCACTCTTTCTTGCACTTATATATATATATATATATATATATATATATATATATATATATATATAATGACTCTCTAGTCTAGTGGTAATGGTAAGGCATGCGACCCGAGTAGTCAGGAGATTGATTTTCAGTGGGGGCTTTCGCCACAATTATCAGTTCCAAAAAATATATATACACACACACTATCTTTATAAAGAGGCTTGAATACGGTGGAAAATGAGTCGTTTAAGCCGTGTATATATATATATATATATATATATATATATATATATATATCCGTACGTAATTATAACTAATTGCATAACTATGTAATATTATCTAACTATAGTCAAATACTTGTAACTTATGTGATTAGGGTGTGAAATATTTTTCTGGTTAGGGAATAGGTTCGATACTATGATGCAACGATATATAATAAATTCTAATTTTTTATTATTATAATTTTTTGTAAATTATTTGTATTAATCCTCTAATTTTTTACGTATATACAAAATATGTGTACGTTATATATAACTTGTAGGTGTCACTTGCAACTATTTATTTGCGTTTAGTGTTTGTCTGTTTGTTGCAACTGTGATTACTGATTGAAACTGGTCATGCAACAGGTTGCAACCGATTTGCTTTGATACTGCTTGTATTTTTAAGAGAGAGAAAAATACGTGGACAATAAAAAACAATATAGCAACTGTATTGTTGTCGACGTAAGATGTAAACTCATGTGTAAGTGTAAAAGCAATTGTCTGAAATGTTAAGTAAAAGTTTGATAATTGGGGGACATGACAAATCATAACGTTTAGATTAAATGGGAGTGCTAACAACTAATAAGAAGATCCCTTTCAAACAACAGAAACAATGGTTGCCCACCCGCATCGACAGGCTGGAGCATAAGTTGAATGCTTCACGCTACTATCTACTAATTTAGTCCTGACTTTAAATTCTACATTATATTTTGTGTACATACATTTTTTTTTTTAAATTAATGACAGGTGAGGGTCTGTGTCGAGTTTAGCTTACGTGGCACCTGCCTATACCCCGAATTTGTTGACTGGTAAACTTTTGAGGACCAGATTGTCCATCCATCCAAAGTCGGATCTGGTTCAAATCAAACCGGACTTCCATCTAAATGGAAGCCTAAGTTAGATGGAGTTTTCTTTATATATATATATATATATATATATATATATATATATATATATATATAATATGAGGTATTAAAACGATTTAAAAGTGAGTCGTCTAAATTATTTGTAAATACTCAATTATTTATTTAAAAATAATAATATTAAGTAAAAAAAATTGTTGAAAAAAAATTAATTTGTTATATAATCTTATTTAGTTAAACAATTAGTTAAAATTTATTTAATTTTTAATTACGTGAGAATATACATACAGCTTGGACAGCTAGCATTTTTAAAAAATTTTATGTAAAATAAAAATATATCCATAATAAATTATAATTTAAATATATTTAAATATTTAAATTATTTTATAATAATATTAAAAAATTATATTTTACATCATGTCTACATTTACTAAGTATATATAATATCATTTCCCAACTCCTTTTGGCATGGAATTTAGGATTCTCTGTTCATTTTCTATCTATATTTGTTTTTACAATCTACAAAACTACCACGTCATCAAAGATCCAAAAGATGTTCTATTTGTTGATTTCTATATATATATATATATATATATATATATATATATATATATATATATATATAACTAAATTAGTTTTAAATATAAAATAATTATAAATGGAAATATATCTGGTCTGATACCAAAAAAAAAAAGTATAGTATTGGCGATCAGGTGTGACCTAGTGGTTAGGAGTAGTGTACGTTATTGAGATCTTGAATTTCAATCTGGTCTAAAATCAAAACAAAACGAAAACAAAAACAAAAAACAAAAATAAACAAAACAAAGGTGTAACATTGGTAATGTCCAATTTAGCCCTAAGGTGACGTTTAGACATCATAATCATATTCTTCCGTTCTGTGGTTACAAATAATTGATACGTATCCCACTAACAACTTTAAGAGTCAATAAAATTTAGAATACTTAGACTTTGGATTTCAGATAAGTTTCAAAATTTATGTTTTGATCTTCATAATATACATAATTAGTATTTGTATCTCAAAAGTGTCACCAAAAATGTACAAAAAGTGTCATTAATCATTTTTTGTGACACTTTTGAGATCAAAATACTAATTATGTATATTATAGAAATTCAAATACAAATTTTGAAGTTTATCTAAGACTCAAAGTCTAAATATCACATAAAATTTCTAGACTCAAATATTAGTGAATGAAATAAAATGTGGCCGATTTGTAATCTAAAAATTTGCTATATCGATAATATATTAAAATATATTAAAAAAATTAAAAAATATTTGGCAAAATTAGGTGCAACCAAAAAGTTCACCATCCATGTTGGTGAATATTTGGTAAAGCAGATTTTTGCCAACAGTGTTTACAAAATTATCCTTTTTTTAAAAAAAAAATTTAATAATTTTGGAAATGTCCATATCTCATTTTAATATATTTATCAAATAAAATTTTGACAACTATTGACATTCTTTGTCTTCTGCGTCGCCGGCCATAAAAAAAAATATGAGTATATTCGGAAAAGGCAGACAAAAGCTACAAAGTATTCATTATGTTAAGAACTTTTTAAAAATTTGTATTTTCAAATAGGAGTTTCGCCTACATAGTTTGCAGCTACAAAGTATTCATTATGTTAACAATTGGTTTCTCCCCAACAGAGTTGGCAAAATTTGAACATTTCCAAAATTTTGCCAACACGGCTGGCAAAAATCTGCTTTGTCAAATATTCGTCAACACGGATGGCAAACTTTTCGTCGCACATAATTTTGCCAAAAAAAATTTAATTTTTTCTAATATATATAAATATATTATCAGTACAGCAAATTTTCTGATTTTTAATACATGACATAAGGTTTTTGCTTGCTGTATAGGAAGAAATAGAGGTGAAAGGTAATTAATGAAGTTAATAATCGATGCTGAGTTGAGTTCAATTGTTTGACGGGAGAACAAGATGAGTATTGTTAGTCCCGAGACGGATCAAAGATGATAGAATGTGGGCCAAAGCAGAGCTATTAGCGAGACCCGAAAGTCCGCTCTCTATTTGCGCCGACCGCGTCGCCTGCGCACTGTACTGTACAGAGAAGACAGTGCCGCCTATGTCAGACCCTGACCCCTCCACATGTATCTTGCTCATCCAAACATGGTCGCATAGTGTCAGGCCGCATAGCCCCAGGCCGCATAGCGCCTATCCACAAAGACCCTGGTCGCATAGCCCCTGACCGCATAACACCTAGACGCATAGTGCCTTGGCCGCATGCGCCTGAGCTAGCAATCGTGCATAAAGGAGCGCACGAGATACATGCGACGATGCTGACGTGCTAAGTGCAAAGTGCGCCAACAAAGCACCATTCAGCTCTGTCGGGTCCGAGTCCGAGTCGCTTAGCTCTTAAGAAAAACTTTCCAAATGTGGTGACAAAACAAAAATTATCATAATGGAGTTCACACTTAATCCCTCTAGAAAAGTCAACCCACATGGACCTCCAACCCATGTGCATATACCAATACTAAGCATATTTATATATTGAAATATATACATTGGTGGTTTTTCAATGTGGGACTAAAACTCCCAAAGCAAGTGGAAAACACCAACAAGTATTTCAGAACTCAAATTATAATTATTCTTTATCCACTATTCTTTGTGTGGTTTTCCATCTTTTATGTAGGAAAATAAGAGAGACTAGATTAATTATGAGACTTAAGATTAAAAGAAAACTACTTCAATTGCAATTAGAAGATGGACCATAGCTTTTAGTGGGACCGAGGCAAGAGACAGACCTGGTGCATATCAACTCTGTAAAAAAAATTGCAACTTTATTTTTGTTGATTCACTTAGAAATAAATTACTAAGAAACGTCTTAACTGACTGCAAACCACCGACTTAATAATAATAATAATAATAATAATAATAATAATACATCAACATTCATCAATACCAACGGAGTTGTACATAAAATTAAGAATTGGAGATGTACCATATCATTTCTTAAACCGGCAAATACAATGTTAATCAAGACACTGAATAGATTCTTACCATTTTAACAAACAATTTTCTACCTTTCTTTTTGGTGCTAATCATATATATATTTTATTTGTACATTGTAAATGTTTACACTTCTACAGCAACTTGTTTCTGGAATCGTTAAAAGTTATGCCAAAAAAAAAAAAAAAGTTCAAACTTTTTAGTGGTTTAAAGTTGGAAGCAGAAAAGAAAAATCTACAAATCTACATTTTATGTACACATTACAGTAAAGTAAAGTAAAGTGAAGTAAAGCGGAGCAAAGTAAAGAATTGTTAGTTTGACTGCTTTGAAGAAATGATTACTAGAAGTAAAAAAAATTTAAATTTTGGTGTTTTATTGTTTGTTGAAGTGAGTGGAAGAGTATAATTTATTTTGTTAAAGTAGAGAGGAAGTGGTCCTCCAATCAAACGCGCGAAGTGAGAATAAAAAAAATTCACTTCCACGTACCACTTCGATGGAAAATATTTTGATGTTAAAATTTAAATTTTGTGATCGTCAATATTTATTATTCATGTCAAATTACAATAAATTTTATCTGCGAATCTTCAATCAAATACGTAAAGTGGTTTAAAATTCAAATTTTGGCCACTTTTACGTTCTAAATCTGCGAATCAAACACACGTACACACACAGAGGAGAGGTGGGGGTTGAGCACTTAGGTGGCGTTTGGATGAAGGTTTTGTATTCTTAGGAATTTATTTTCCATTCCATTTTTATGGAAAAGGAATTCAACATTTTCATATCCATGTTTGGTTCTATTTGGTTGAAAATATGAAAATTGAATCTTAATTTATTTAGTTTTTTATAAATATTTTTCCATGTTTCTATTACCTAAATTTACATGTTTAGAATAAAAGTTAAAATTTTAAAAGTAAAAAGAGGGTGTTATTGGTCAAACAAAATATTTTAGAAAAGCAAAACTATTTTCAAGAGAGTCTTGTGAATTACTTTTTCACAACCATAAAAATATAAAATTTTACTTGTTTCTTTTTAATTTTCAATTATACACATATCAAAAAAAGATAAAAAAATCTAAAATCTATTTTCAATCCACAAAATTTTAACCAAACGCAAACTTAAAGAGAAGGACTGAATAAGCAAAGGTATGGACAGTGCGCATTCATTCATTTGCAAAATGGTAACATTTGGCAAACCCAAGCTGGCACGCGCACCATGTCCTCCTCCTCCTTCCGTCTCTCGCATGTGCGCATTTGAAGTACTTAAAAGATCAAAACCATCTATGTTAATTTAATTACTAATTTAGCCTAATAATAAGGTACAATGGGGATGGATCCTAATAATTAAATATTGTGAAGAGAGAAAGGAAACATTATTGTAGGCATCAACTCTCCAACCGGAGAGGAACGCAACAATGAGAGGGACTGATTCTTTAATGTAGTGTACAATATACTCTTGTACTACTTATGGAAGATAGATTGTAACTTTGTAAAAGTTAGAATCTAAAAACTTGTATGATCATTTTTACTTATTTTGTGTGTAGTAGCGTTGAAGAACTTGTATGAGATTTTAGTCATGGTAGTTCTTGTACAAATATTAGAAAATGGTCATTTTTTAATCACTCTAAAAAATAGGTTTTCTCTAACATTCTAAGATCATGTTAGTGTAATTTCTAAGAAAACTAAAAAAATGAAGAGGCCTAAATCTAAAAATAGAAATTTTATAATATTAGTAATATATATGATGGTTAAAAAAATTTGGATCTTCCAATTTTTTGGGTCATGTACAATCGCATTGGATTGTATTCCATTTTCAGTTGAGCTTTCAAACGTGGTGACAGCGTAGTTGATAATTTAGTCCCCACATCGAATAAGAAGTGGGATCATGAAGTGAGGTGTAGATAATTGAAATTGGTTCGGATCTTACATAAAAATTCTCTTTTAAAACGTATGTGTCCAATCCAACATCGTACATCATGGACCAACTCGTGTTCGGGTCACACCGTATTTTCAACAAGTGGTATCAGAGCCCAAAGTTACAAAAGTGGTTTGGATGGTTCTAATTGGTTCGAGATATATTGTGTTGAACGTTCATGCATATAATCAGATTATACGAACCGTATAATCGGATTATACGAACTTTCTTCTCAATGTGGAACTAGAATCCTGTATAAGGTGGTCTGGAAGGCGGATCAGACCTAATGTTTGAGGCAACTACACATATTAGTTTCAAATGTAGGTCCGACATGTCTAAGATGGAGCAAGACATTGTGGTTGACCAACACAATAATGCTGTTGATGAACGTGCCGGTTTAGTTATGTGGTTGAACGGATCGAGATTACAATATGTTGGATCTTCTGGATGCTCGGCTAGCGGAAACGAACAAAGACAGTCGGGGTGTGCTTAATTGCTCGGCTAGCGAAAACGAGCCCAGGCGGAGATTGTTGGATTGTATCTCGTTTTCGGTTGAGCATTCAAGTGACAATGGAGTTGATAATTTAGTCCAACATCGAATAGAAAGTGGGATCATGAGATGTAGATAATTGGAATTGATTCATGTCCTACATGAAAATTCTCTTTAAAGACATATGGGTTCAGTCCAATATTGTACCTTATGGACGAACTTCGGTTTGAGTCATACCGCGTTCCCAACAAATTGTACACATTGTACATGTTCAGAAACGACCTTGAGTTAGTCTGGATCGATGGGGGGAAGAAGATAAGAACTTAAAAATAAAAAGTGATAAAACTCATTGAAAGTAAGGTTGTAAACTTTCCGAAGTTTTTTTAAACTTTGTAGAGTCAGTACTTCAAAACCTTCTCCTAAAATATTAGTAGTTTTGCAGAATACATATTGGATCTCTCCCAACATCAAATGGAAAAAAATAATGTAGGTTGAAATGATATCTGAATATGCTTGTGATGGTTTAATTCATTATTCTAATCAATTTCACTAGCCTCTTATTTCCTGTACAGCTGTAGTAGCAACTTTTCTTTTATTTATTTATTTATTTATTATTATTATTATTTGTGCTATACATTACATGAAGTCGTCAAATTAATTACAGAAGAGCAATGTCACTTTCCAATACTTTGCATGCATGTTCTTATTACCTGTGGTAGTTAGATTGTCAATCAACACCATTTTCTTCTCTTAAAAAGACAAATATCATAACTTACTTGATGTTGTCTGTGGGGTCGTGATTTGTCGATTGCGATAGAAGCTCCCGTGGGAATGAATATGATTCAAATTTTTTTTTGAAAATTAACTTAGTTCCTAATCCGCTTCTTTTATCTTACGGAATCCTTAATTTAAAGTAACTAGGAAGAAAGCAAATGATATCATTTGCTTATGAAGTTTTGCATATTCTATATATAAATCGGATAATAATTCTTTTGAAACAAATTTAACTGTGAATTGTATATTCCTATGATTATATGTATTATACCAAACATGGTAAAAGCTAAGTGAATTACTTTTGGATCCAATGTTTGAGAATAAAAGTTTCAGAAATATGAAAATTCCAAATTATATTATCACTAGTTAATAAAAATAACATTTAATGTTGTTTCCTCTCTAAACTTTCTCATCTAGCTAGCTTCTTCAGTCACGCTCCTCTATCAAATACATAGACATGTTCATGGCGCTACTAGCTAGCCATACCTCTGTGATTGCTCTAGACATGAGAAAGGAAGGACACTCCAAACTCTAATGTCGTGTTTGCCCACAGAAGGAAGCTCTGGCATAGAAAGCTTGACCACTGGTCCTTCCCTAATCTCTTCGGGAATGATTTGATGTTCATAAGGGTTAGGTAGGTAATGTCCTTTAATCATGCATACCCCCTCCCCTCAATATACCTGGAAATAGAAGGTACTATTTATGATAAGTTGCTTACTCAAGTTTAGTCAGCACATTTAGGCTAAAAAAACATCCATATGCCTGCTAAATTTGGATTATAAAAAGAATATGAGCTGGAACTTCAACATCTCCCAAGTGGTAAGGAAGCGTTTGCTGGAGAGAAATCAATGTGAAAAATATGTGGGCCGCAATTGATGGGCGGGATGCTGCGGATGACAACTATTTACTTTTAATTAATGATCAAATTGTTTATAAGTAGGACTGTGTCAGAGAGGAAATTTGAGGTCAAGTAATCTTAATCCAAAATAAATCTTACAGCTGAATAAATCTTCAGCTCAGTTAATTCATGCATGCTTGGCTCATTTTTACTATTAGGGAAGATATATGTAACAGTTTGATCATTACAGTTAAAACCGATAAAACGGACAAGGGCTTAAATAAGGGATAATTTGATGTTCCACTCTGCCAAAATATAGGAGTTGCACCAAAAGCTCAATCTGTAACTTACCAATGATGATTGACAAATTTCAAGGTATATTAAGCAAATGACAAGGTGTGATAAGTAACCATGTACCACGTGTTGGAGTGAGTGGGGTTCCCAACCAATGTGAAGAATATCCCGGAGTACGACGAGCGTCATCCATGTGTCGGAAAAGTTCGAAAAGTACATCGAGCGTCGTGTATTGGAACATTTATGGTAAACAAATATTATATTGGATTTTCATTTTTGACTTTAATTATATATTTATGATTGGATCTTTCATATATTAACTTTCCATATAATTGTATTTTCAATTTATGGTAAGCTAATTTATGATTTGTTTTTCATTAAATATATGATTGAATATAATTGGATTTCCATTAATATTTTTGGCTTCCATATATAGATTTTTATATGAAAACCTTAATTCATGCAAGGATTTATATAAAGGCTCATGCAATATACAACAACAAGAAGAGAAAAAATAAGAGAGAGGAAAAAAGGTGGCAAGAATGCCATTGCAACTTTGGAGAGGAGAAAGAAGGATTGGAGGCCGTTTCGGAGAAGGAGATCAATTTGGGGTATTTCTCATTGTCTTTTTTCTTCGTGGTTGTAATCTATTTTCCGTTCCAAAGAGTTGCGGTGATCCATGTTGGATCGGTGAGAAGCTTGTAGAGGGTGTAATCTCTTTATTCTATTAGTGAAGGTTCTTCAGGGTTGGATTCTGATCGTCCCGTGATTTTTTCCATCTGGATTTTCCACATAAAAAATTTTATGTCTGCGATTTATGTTTGGCGTTTTGGGTTTGTGCGTTTTGCTCGGTTCTCTCACAAGTACTATCTGGTTTGGGGAACGGTTTTCGCGTTTCGTTCCCAATAGTGTGGTATCAAATCCAGGTTCTGAAATTTTAGAAGGGTGTCAGGAGTTGACAGGCAAACCAGGGAGGAGAGATGGATGCGAAGTCGGTGTGCATAATAAACCTGAACGGTACCTACTATAACTATTTGAGAAGCAAGATGAAGGATCTGTTATTTGTCAAGAAGCTGTATCTGCCGGTATTTACTTCTGAGAGGCCCAGTGACAAATCCGAAGATGACTAAAAGTTCTAGCATATACAGATATGTGGGTACATCAGGCAGTTCGTTGACAAGAACGTGTACAACCACGTTGCCAGTATTGAGCACGCGAGGTCACTGTGGGATAAGCTGGAATATTTATATGCGATGAAGGCTGGGGTAAATAAATTATTCCTGATCAGGATGATGATGGGTCTGAGGTACAAATATGGGGCATCTATTACGGAATATTTGAGTGAGTTCCAGGACGTGGTTGACCAGCTATCCTCGATGGAAGTCAAGTTCGACGATGAGGTTCAGGGACTATGGTTGATGTGTACATTACCAGACTCGTGGGAGACCGTACGAGTGTCTATGATCGCTTCTGCTCCGGAAGGCGTGGTCAGTCTAGAGTTTGCCAATAGCAGGGTACTAAATGAAGAGATGCGAAGACGTTCTCAGGCTACTTCATCCACATCCCACTCAGAGGCGCTTGTTTCAAAGAGTCACGAAAGGGGTAAAAGCAGGGGTCCAGGCAGTGGCAGAGACAAAAGCAGGAGAAGGTCCAATGGTCGATACGAGGACTCAGAGTGTTACCATTGTGGCAAGAAGGGCAACATCAAGCGGAATTATTTCGCTTGGAAGAGAGAGAAGAAGGGCGACAAGGGAAAGCAGGGCAGAACACTACAGCGATGGCCTCGGCACATGGAGGCGATCTGATCATTGTAGGTGATGATGTAGTTATGAACCTCGCATGCGATAAAAAAATTTGGCTGGTGGACTCAAGTGCTTCAGCGCACGTATCTCACAATAGGAACTATTTGCTACTTACACAACAGACGACTGTGGAGTGTTGAAGATGGACAACGAAGATGTGTCGAAAGTTATTACTGTTGGAGATGTACATTTGAGGACAAAGACGGGTGCAGTTCTTATTCTCAAAGATGTCCGTCATATCCCTGATATCCATTTCAACCTGGTGTCGGTTGAAAGGTTGGATGACGAGGGTTCAATCTCTTCGGAAATGATCAATGGAAGCTTTCCAGAGGTTCGATGGTGATTGCCAGAGGAAGCAAGAGGTCTGGACTCTACTACATGGAAGAGGGCGCACATTGTAAACCCCCTAATTTTTCAAAATTTTCAAAACTGGATTTTTCACAATTTTCTGGAATTTTCTAGGATTTTTCTGTAATTTAAAAACAGGGTTTTAATTTTTAAATGATTTTTAATTGATATTAAATGATATTAAAATATTATGAAAATATTATTTTTGGATGTAAAATGAAAAACTGGACTTAGGGCAATTTTTCTGGAATTTATCGGACCCCAGACCTATTTTTAAATACCTAAAAACTATTTATTTAATTAATTAATTATTTATTAATTAATTTACTATTTTTAATTATTATTATTATTATTATTATTTATTATATACCCAGCCCGTTGGGCCGGCCCAGCCCGGCCCAACAGACCCAGCCCAACTCCCCACCGGGTCGGGTCGGACCCGCCGCCGCCCGACCCGCACCCGCCGACCCGTCTTCCCCACGACCCCAGCCCCGATTCTTCCGGCAACCACCCGCGTCCGGCGCCGCTCCGCCCGCCACGCGGCGCCCAGCCCGCCACCCTCGCTCACGACCCCGGCCATCTCGGCCCCCAACCGCCTCGCTCCTCCCCTTATAAATCCCCCCCGAGCTCCTTCTCCGGCCACCAACCCGCACCGCCGCCGCCTCGCCCAGCTTCGCCGAGAGCCGCCGCCGACCCCATTTCCCCCTCCGCCTCCAGTCCTCCCCTCTCCGCCGCCTCGTACCAAAACCCTAGCCCTCCTCGCTGCTGTCGACTCCCCTCTCCGTCGTCGACGAGCCCCAGCCCGCCTCGCCTCTGCCCACCGCCCGGACCGCGCCGCCCCTCCTCTTCTCCTCCTCCTCCGCCGGTCTCCGGCTCGGCCACGACAGCAGTGGCAGCCAGCAGCAGCGCCCAGCCGAGCCCGGCCACGCCGCCGCCTCGCCGCAGCGCACCGCCCTCGGCCGCCCCTAGCCCCGGCCGGCCTCCCCGCCGCAGATCCGCCGCAGAGCCGGCGCCCTCCGCCGGAGTTCGGCCAGCACAGTAAACCCTAACCCTAATTCGATCCGCGTGTCCGACACGTGTCGGACACGATTCGACCCCGGTTTCTGGGTCCCCTTCAGGTGCGTGTAACTTTTTATTCGTAGCTCCGTTTTCGATTCCGCAAATTGCGTTGCGAAGCCTGTATGACCCTCTCGGTGTCCGGATAAACTGTTCGGTGCATCGCGTCCTGTGGTGATCGCACACCGCGATCCAAAAACAGGAAAAAATCAGACCCTGTTCCACCCCGGAACCGAGTACGCCCCGCCAAACGGGACGACTTGGTCGCGCACGGTCTTCACAGATACGTGCGCCTCGTCGACACGGACGTGTGGGATTTCGTGGAAGCTGATTCGGGTGTGCGTGCACACCGGAATCAACGCGTATCCGCGGACATCGCCCCGTATCCGTACTTTCTGGAATTTACCCTAACTTTGTGTACACACGTCGGATCGAGACAAAACTTACGCCATCGGACTCGTAGCGATACGCTAGTCCTGTGGGTCAAGTTTGGTTCGATTCTGAGAACGTTGACGAAATCGCGTGTCGTGGGCCCCACAGGCCCCGCTCGACGGGCGATTTTGTGATCGGCTCATCGGAATTCAATTCTGAAAGTTCCGTTGGGTTCGTATCAGCGTTTCTGACCTGTGGACACTAAGTTTGGTGAATTTGGAGACCTTTGACCCGGACACATTTTTCGGTGCAAAGCGGGCCCACCGGTGGACCCCGTTTTGGCCCGAAACTGCCGTTTCTGTCCTTGTCTCCAAATTGGACCCAAGGACAGGCATTTCTAGCTGATTGATATTTTCTAGATCTTATGGTGATATTTGTTTTAGCAACCGGAGTACCGCCTGCAATTCCCGCCGAAGTCAGAACCTCAAACAGAGCCGGAACCACAGGCAAGTGTACCTTGCCAAACTCTGCAGCTTGCTACTTATTTTCCTTGACTTGTTTATACATTAGTGGGCAAGTAAAGCTTGCCAAATCTCAGTAATTCTTGACATAGTAGCTTACTTGATTTCATCAAATGTAACTTGTTCCAAACTGTTAAAACCTAGGACCGAGTGGCGTACTTAGCGACCGATTACCAGTCGGGTGCCGACTCCGTACGCGAAGTTGTGTAACGTCACATAGAGATGGACATCGAGACCCGATAATTCTCGTACTTGTCTTATCAAGTACTCCAGAACCCAGGACACTTGACACTATTCATGAGACAGAGTCTTCCTGAGACATTCATGGTGATTCTGTATAGGATACAGGACTTGACAGTGATATTTTATAGACATTATGACTTGCTGCATTAGTTATAATCCCGCTGACATGGACATGAGATGTTATGGTCATGATATGCGTGATTACATTAGGTGGGGAGAGTCACACAGGCTACAGGTTGATTTTATATTATGCCGGCGTCTTAGTCTCACTAAGAGCTAGACAACTACATGATATCACTGCTACCGGCTCCCCGACACAGAGCTTGTAGTAGTTTCAGCCTGAGTTCTTGTACTGCTCTCATATTGCATCTCACTTAGCTGGTTACATAGTTTGCCCTATTGCTTATTTAATTCCTGCACTGCATTTATTTTGGCTTGTATTTTCTGTACCTTGTTATGTCCCCTGAGGACCTGGAATGGACTATGTCCCCAGGTATAGCAGGAGAGATCCATCCAGAGCTACACCGTACAGGAGCACTTCCAGGAGCTGTACCAGGACCCGAGGACGAGATCGTACCAGAGGACTTCTCCTGAGCATTGGCCGTATGTAGTCAGTTATTTCTATTCCAGTTGTTTATTTCCTGTCTATTTGCATGGTTGTACCAGACATATTCTCGGATTTGTTTCCCGAGGAATTTATTGAGATTTGACAGTTATTTCTAATTACATTACTCTGTCTTTTAATCTGTGATTATCTGTTGTGGATGAGATTAGATTAGTCTGTGACCTGTAACATTGGATCTATTTCCTGCTAGACTACAGCTTAAGCATGCCCTGATGGATCCATTAAATTGGGTTGTCCATCGGTGCGTGCTGCTGGCCATTGCTCACGTGCTCAGTCCCTCGTCATTTTGGGACTGGGGCGTGACACATATGGGGCACATAAGGTGAACGCAGCTACTGATGCGTCTACCGAGTTATGGCACAGGCGGCTCAGCCACGTCAGCGCGAAGGGGATGAGCTACTTGGTGAACAAGAAGGTGATTCTAGGACTCAATTCTACAAAGCTGGAGAGGTGCATGCATTGTTTGGCGGAAAAGCAAAATAGGGTATCTTTCCAAAGTCACCCAAGTCCAAGGAATCCGGCGTTGCTCGAGTTGATTCACTCAGATGTCTGCAGTCCTATGAAGGTAAAATCCATTGTTGGTGCCTCTTACTTTGTAACTTTTATTGATGATTGTTCCAGGAAGGTTTAAGTCTATGCCTTAAAGACCAAGGATCAGGAGCTGCCCACCTTCAAGGAGTTTCAGGCCTCCATTGAAAAAATAGGCAAGAAGCTGCTATGTGTTCGCGGTCGGACAATGACGACGAATATAATGGTCCCTTTGATGCATACTGCGGAGAGCAAGGGATATGACACCAGAAAACTACGCCAAAGATACCTCAGCTCAATGGTGTAGCGGAGCGGATGAACAGGATGCTGATGGAGAGGGTACGATATTTGCTGTCAGAAGCAAACTTATCGGACAGTTATTGGGGTAAAGCTCTTTATACAGCTACTTATATTATTAATTTATCTCCTAGTGCTCCTTTGTAGGGTGATGTGCCTGACAAAGTATGGTACAACAAAGAGCCGTCATACAATCACCTGTGAGTATTTGGTTGCAAGGCCTTCGTACATGTACCGAAAGATGAGAGATCCAAACTTGAGCCGAAGACGAGACAGTGCGTCATTGTCGGTTACGGTCGGGATGAGTTTGGCTATAGACTCTATGATCCAGTGGAAAAAAAAGCTCTACAGAAGCAGGGATGTGGTATTCGTTGAGGATCAAACCATGACCAACACCCAGGATTTCGAGATGCCTTCTGAAGCTGAGGAATTGCCTGAGTTAGAGTTATTTTGCTTCGAGCAGTTTCTAGAGGATATCGTAGAGGATCCAGTTATGTGGGAGCCAGTATATAAAGTTGCCTTCAACCTTGATCATCAGCCTATTGATGGTGGTCAGGGTGATCTTCAGAAAGATGAGCATGCCGATGAGGCAGTTCCTAAGGATGAGGCTATTGGTATACAGCCAGCACCACTGGTTCTATTTAGAATGAGCGATAGAGAGCGTCGACCAACTACGAGATACTCACCGGGTGAGTATGTGCTACTGACTGACGGTGGAGAACCCGAAAGTTTTGCAGAGGTTATGGAAGACGAACACAGGCAAGAGTGGATGGAGGCCATGCAGGAGGAGATGAGTTCCTTGGAGGCCAACTCTACTTATGATCCGGTACAGTTGCCAAAGGGCAAGAAGGCTTTGAAAATTTGATGGGTGTTCAGAGCAAAGCAAACAAATGATGCTACTCGCCCTCGATACAAAGCGAGGCTGGTATTTAAAGGCTATGGTCAGCAAAAAGGTGTAGATTATGATAAGATCTTTTTGCCAGTCGTCAAGCAGTCATCTATTTTGGTGGTGCTAGTATTGGCAGCCAGTTTTGACTTAGAGGTAGAGCAAATGGACATGAAGACGGTATTCCTCCACGGTAATCTTGAGGAAAAGTTGTACATAGAGCAGCCAGAGGGATTATGTGAGAAGGGCAAGCCACACTTGGTCTGCCAGTTGAGGAAGAGCTTGTATGGTCTAAAGCAGGCTCCGAGACAGTGGTAAGGAAGTTCGAGTCATTTATGGGGGAGCATGGTTACGCACGGACGACGACGGACCACTGTGCATTTTTGAGGTACTTTTTCGAGGATGATTTCATCATTTTACTGCTCTATGTTGATGATATGCTACTGGTTGGTCATAATACCACTAAGATAGCGGAGTTGAAGCGCCAACTGGGCGCGACCTTCTCTATGAAGGATTTGGGCGCAGCGAAGACTATTCTTGGGATGGAGATCAGTCGTGAGAGAGAGAGTCCAAGATACTACACTTGTTCCAAAAGAAGTACATTCACCAGGTACTTCAGCGTTTCAGGATGGACGGGTCAAAGAAAGTGAGTAACCCCCTTGCGGCTCACTTTAAGTTCACTGAGGAGCAATGTCCATCTACCGAGGACGAGAAGGAAGATATGGAGCGGGTTTCATATGCCTCGGTTGTGGGGAGTCTTATGTATGCTATGGTGTGTACGAGGCCAGACATCGCTCATGCAGTTGGCACAGTTAGCAGGTATACTTCCAATCCTATAAGGGTACATTGGAGTGGGGTCAAGTGGATTCTAAGATATCTTCAGGGCACTGCCGATTGGAGACTTTTTTTTGTGGTGACGAGCCGAAGCTGGTTGGGTATACCGACGCTGATATGGCTGGAGATATAGACACGAGACGATCAACTTCGAGATATGTGATGATGTTTGCTGGTGGAACGGTATCGTGGCAGTCGCGGTTGCAGAAGTGTGTTGCCTTATCGATGATAGAGGCAGAGTACATTACGGTGACAGATGCTTGCAAGGAGTTGCTGTGGATGAAGAAGCTGTTGCAGGAAATTAGGCTAAAGCAAGAGCAGTATGCTTTACTTTGTGATAGTCAGAGTGTTATTCACCTTGTGAAGAACCAGATATTTCATAGTCGGTCCAAGCACATTGAGATCTGGAATCAATAGATACGGGATATTGTAAAAAAGAAGGAAGCGGCTCTTGAGAAGGTTCATACAAATGACAACGGAGCAGACATGTTTACAAAGATTCTTCCAAGGAAAATATTTGAGTACTGCAGGAGGATCGTCGGGATGACGACCCCTTCCACATAGTTATGAAAGGGAAGATTTTTTGGAGTGGATAGGGTTCCAACCTATGTGGAGAAACCTCGGAGTGCGACGAGCGTCATCCATGTGTCAAAAAAGCTCGAGAAGTGCATCGAGCGCCGTGTATTGGAATATTTATGGTAAACAAATATTATATTAGATTTTTATCTTTGACTTTAATTATATATTTATGATTAGATCTTTCATATATTAACTTTCCATATAATTGGATTTCCAATTTATGGTAAGCTAATTTATGATTTAATTTTATTAAATATATGATTGAATGTAATTGGATTTCCATAAATATGTTTAGCTTCCATTTATAGATTTTTATATGGAAACCCTAATTCATGCAAGGGTTTATATAAAGGCTCATGCAATATACAACAACAAGAAGGAGAAAAAATATAAGAGAGAAACAAATGTGGCAAGGGTGCTATTGCAACTTTTGTCATAACCTATTTTTTTAAAATAAATATTATTTAGTTAAAATTTATTGTTATTATTATTATTTTGCAATTCAGCACTCAAGAAAAACCATTGTCAAAATACATAAACTTAGTATTTTGTAATGAAAACCCTATGAAATTTTTGCAATAGCATTAATTACCCATTCACCAACTACCAAGGTGTCACCTGGTAAACAAACGAATGGGTGACTCACCCATAAAACACCATCATTTGGTGTTTGGTTTATCGGAAGGGGAGAATGGCAAATGTATAGGAGAAGGGGGAGGGTTTCGGTTCCCTCATCACTCATCTCTTCTTCCCCTCTCATCTCTCTCCCTCGCTCATCTCTCTCCCTTCCCTCTCTCTCTCTCTCTCTCTCTCTCTCTCTCTCTCTATCTGCTGCTGCTGCGACTGTGTACCGCTGCTGCTGCTGCTGCGCGGCTAACGTGCACCCCACCGGGTCGCCGACTACCCGCTCCAACGACCCCCGGCGACCACTCCATCCGGTCGTCTCCCCTCCAGCCTCCCCCGACGACCTCCTACAGTCCCTCTACATCTCAATTTTAAACCTAGGTATATTTTTCTTTCCAATTCTCTTTTAATGGGTTTCAATTTGGAAACCTATACTAAGATCCCAAGTATATGCGTGCAATATTCTGAAATTTTAGGAAATAATTTGGAAGGGATCAAGGAAAGATCAGGATTTCTTTTCACTCAAAGAACTTTATAGCAAGGTAAGTCATTCTCTTTGATGTACCATGCTTCTCTTCTAAACTCATATTTATAAGGTGTTTGCAAAAATGCCTCTTCCAATAATTCTTTCATTTTTATATCAAGACACCCAAATATGTATCATCTTTTGTTTTGGAAAAATATTATCAAAATTACTCAAGTGTTCAAGCCCTTCCTATCCTTCTCAAGAAATTTATCATACATTTTAATTATTTTGTTTAACCATCATGCTCAATCAAAATGATTTTTTGAGAAATACTTCAGTTATCTTCGAAAAATCTGACACACACACACATATATAATTATGAAAATATGGATACAATACCTGGACACCGTATAATTTGACGATACCCCACAATTATTAATAAAGGTGTATTAGATGATATATATATATATATATATATATATATATATATATATATATATATATATATATATGATAGGATTATGATAAACAATTTTAAGGTTGTTGCTACATTTTTATACTAATTAATTTAGTACATGTGTGCTTGTGTATTTATTTATTTATGTGATGCTTTTAGAATTAATAATTTATATAAGGTTATGAAATTGAGAAGCTTGAAGTTTAAGTGAGCACCTACAATTTATGATTTGAGAAAATCGCTGTGCTTGTCTAATTTTTTGGAGTGGGTGGGGTTCCCAACCTATATGGAGAATATCCCTGAGTGCGACGAGCGTCGTCTGTGGTCAGAGAAGCTCGGGGAGGTGACGAGATCTATTCGAGAGGTCGAAGAAACTCGGGAGGAGGAAGGAGCAGTCTATTGTACAGGGGAAGACGGAGTTCGGTGTGGTGTTCCAGAACCTCAAAACCGAAGTCGGTCCGAGTTCGGTCTGTAGGCTGAACAAAATTTCAGAAGTATTTTTTACACCGTTGGATCGTATCCTATGGTCCAGGATTAGCTGCGGGATTAGGGGTATATATTAGGTTTTACTAACCCTAATTCCAAGGATCAATAATCTAACACATAACATATCATCTCAAAAAAGAGGAAAAAGGAGGCAAGAGTGCCATTGCAATCTTGGGAAGGAGAAAGAAGGATTGGAGGCTGTTTTGGAGGAGGAGATCAACTTTGGATAATTTCTCATTATCTTCTATCTTCGTGGTGTGATATATTTTCTATTCCTAACTGTTGTGGTAATCCTTGTTGGATCGGTGAGAAGTTTGTAAGGAGTCGGCATATTTCTTATTCCATTAGTGGAGGCTTTTCAGGGTTGGACTCGGATCGTCCCGTGATTTTTTTCCCGCAAGGATTTTTTACGTCAAAAATTTCTGTGTCTGCAATTTATATTTGGCATTTTTGGTTTGTGTGTTTTGCTCGTTCTTTCGCAGGTACTCTCTGGTTTGGAAAACGGTTTTCGCACTTTCGTTCCCAACAAAGTGGTATCAGAGCCAGGTTCTGGAATTTCAGAAGGGTGTTAGGAGTTGACAGGTAAACCAGAGAGGAGAGATGGACGTGAAGCTGGTGCACCTGGTAAACATGAATGGTACCAACTCTCACTACTGGAGGAGCAAGAAGAAGTCTGCTATATTCAAGAAGCAGCATCTAACGGTATTTGCTTGCGGGAGGCCCAGTGACAAATTCGAAGAGGACTAAAATTTTGAGCATATACAGGTGTATGGGTATATCAGACAGTCCATTGATGAGAACGTGTACAACTATGTTGCCAATATTGAGCATGTGAGGACATTGTGGGATAAGCTAGAATCTTTGTATGCGAAGAAGACCAGGATAAATAAATTATTCCTGATCCGGATGATGATGGGTCTGCGGTACAAAGATGGGGCGTCTATTACGGATCACTTGAGTGAGTTCCAGGGCGTGGTTGACCAGCTATCCTCGATGGGAGTCAAGTTTGACGACGAGGTTCAGGGACTATGGTTGTTGTGTACATTGCCAGACTCATGGAAGACCGTACGAGTTTCTATGAGCACTTCTGCTCCGGAAGGCATGGTCAGTCTGGAGTTTGCCAAGAGCAGGAAACTGAATAAAGAGATGCGAAGACATTCTCAGGGCATTTCATCCACATCCAACTCAGAGGCGCTTGTTTCAGAGAGCCGCGAAAGGGGTAAAAGCAAGGGTCTAGGCGGTGGCAGAGACAAAAGCAGGGGAAGGTCCAAGGGTCGGTACGAGGACTCAGAGTGTTACTTTTGTGGCAAGAAGGGCCACATCAAGCGAAATTGTTTTTCTTGGAAGAGGGAAGAAGGGCAACAAGGGGAAGCAAAGTGAGAACACTACAGCGACGGCCTCGACACATGGAGGCAACGTGATCATTGTAGGTGATGAAGTAGTTATGAACCTCGTCTGCGATGACAACTCTTGGCTTGTGGACTCAGGTGCTTCAGTGCACGTATCTCATAACATGGTACTATTTTCTACTTACACAATAGACGACTGTGGAGTGTTAAAGATGGGCAATGGAGATGTGTTAAAGGCGGTTGTCATTGGAGATGTGCACTTGAGGACAAAGACGGGTGTAGTTCTTGTTCTCAAAGATGTTCGTCATGTCCCTGATATCCGTTTCAACTTGGTGATAGTTGGAAGGTTGGATGATGAGGGTTTCTTTAGTCTCTTCAGGAAGTCAGTAAAAGCTTTCCAGAGATTCGATGTTGATTGTCAGAGGAAGCAAGAGGTCCGGACTCTACTATATGAAAGGGAGCACAGGGGGCACAGGAGGTTAACGCAGCTACTGACGTATCTACTGAGTTGTGGCACAGGCGGCTCAGCCATATCATAGAGAAGGGGATGAGCTACTTGGTGAACAGGAAGGTAATTTCAGGGCTAAAGTCTACAAAGTTGGAGAAGTGCACGCATTGTTTGGTGGAAAAGCAAAATAGGATATCTTTCCAAAGTCACCCAAGTTCAAGGAAGTCGGCGTTGCTCGAGTTGATTCACTCGGATGTCTGCGGTCCTATGAAGGTAAAATCCATTGGTGGTGCTTCTTATTTTATAATATTTATTGATGACTATTCCAGGAAGGTTTAGGTCTATACCTTAAAGACCAAGGATCAGGTGATGCCCACTTTCAAGGAGTTTCAGGCCTCTGTTGAAAGGGAGACAGGCAAGAAGCTACTATGTGTTCGGTCTGACAATGGCGGTGAGTATATCGGTCTCTTTGATGCTTAGTGCAGAGAGCAAAGGATACGACACCAGAAGACTCCACCAAAGATACTGCAGCTCAACGGCGTAGCAGAGCGGATGAACATGACGTTGATAGAGAGGGTAAGGTGTTTGCTGTCAGAAGCAAACTTGCCAGGCAGCTATTGGGGTGAGATACTTTACACAGCTTCTTATTTTATTAATTTATCTCCTAGTGCTCCTTTGCAGGGTGATGTGCCTAACAAAGTATTGTACGGCAAAGAACCGTCATACAATCACCTGCGAGTGTTTGGTTGTTAGTCCTTCATGCATGTAGCAAAGGACGAGAGATCCAAACTTGAGCCAAAGACGAGGCGGTGCATCTTTGTCGGCTACGGTCAAAATAGTTTGGCTATAGACTCCATGATCCAGTGGAAAGAAAGCTCTACAGAAGCAGGGACGTGGTATTCGTCAAGGATCAGACCATGACCAACACTCAGGATTTCAAGATAACTTCTGAGGCGGAGGAATTGCCTGAGTTTGAGTCATTTTGCTTCGAGCAGTTTCCAGAGGACATCGCAGAGGATCCAGTTATGCGGGAGCCAGTACATGGAGTTGCTCCCAACTTTGATTATCAGCCTACTGATGGTGGTCAGGGTGACCCTCAGGAGGATGAGCATGCCGAGGAGGCAATTCCTGGAGGGAAGGAGGTTGTAGATATACAGCCAGCACCAGTGGTTCCATTGAGGAGGAGCGATAGAAAGCGTCGACCATCTATGAGATACTCACCGGAGGAGTATGTGCTACTGACTGACGGAGGAGACCCCAAAAGTTTTACAGAGGCTATGGAAGACGAACACAGGCACGAGCCCATACATGAGGAGATGAGTTTCTTGGAGGCCAACTCTACTTATGATCTGGTACTGTTGCCAAAGGGCAAGAAGGCTTTGAAGAATCAATAGGTGTTCAGAGTGAAGCAGAAAGATGATGCTACTCGCCATCGATACAAAGCTAGGCTAGTAGTTAAAGGCTATGGTCAGCGGAAAGGCATAGATTATGATAAGATCTTTTTTCTAGTCATCAAACAGTCGTCTATACGGGTGGTCCTAGCATTGGCAGCCAGTTTTGACTTAGAGGTCGAGCAAATGGACGTGAAGACGGCATTCCTCTACGGTGATCTTGAGAAAGAGTTGTACATGGAGCAGCCAAAGGAATTATGTGAGAAGGGCAAGTCACATTCGGTATGCCGGTTGAGGAAGAGCTTGTATGGTCTGAAACAGGCTCCGAGGTAGTGGTACAGAAAGTTTGAGTCATTTATGGGAGAGCATAGTTATGCACGGATGATATCGGACCACTATATATTTGTGAGGTACTTTGCCGAGGATGATTTCATCATTTTACTGCTCTATATTGATGATATGCTACTAGTGGGTCGGAATGCCACTAGGATAGCGGAGTTGAAGCATCAACTGGGTGTTGCCTTCACTATGAAGGATTTGGGCGCAGAAAAGACTACTCTTGGGATGGAGATCATCCCAGAGAGAGTCCAAGCTGCTACACTTATGCCAAAAGAAGTACATTCATTGGGTACTTCAGCATTTTGGGATGGACAGGTCAAAGAAAGTGAGTAACCCCCTTGCGGCTCACTTTAAGTTCGCTGAGGAGCAGTGTCCATCTACGAGGACGAGATGGAAGATATGGAGCGGGTTCCATATGCCTCAGCCGTGGAAAGTCTTATGTATGCTATGGTATGTACGAGGCCAAACATTGCTTACGCAGTCGGCATAGTTAGCAGGTACACTTCCAATCCTGGAAGGGTACATTGGAGTGGGGTCAAGTAGATTCTATGATATCTTCAGGACACTGCCGATTGGAGACTTTCATTTGGTAGAGACGAGATAAAGCTGGTTGGGTATACCGACACTGATATGGCTGGAGATGTAGACATGAGGCGATCGACTTTGGGCTATGTGATGATGTTTGCTGGTGGAGCAGTATCGTGGAAGTCACGTTTGCAGAAGTATATTGTCTTATCGAAGATGGAGGCAGAGTACATTGCGACGACGGAGGCTTGCAAGGAGTTGCTGTGGATGAAGAAGTTGTTGAAGGAAATTGGGCTAAAGCAGGAGCAGTATCCTTTGCTTTGCGATAGTCAAAGTGTTATTCACCTTGTGAAGAACCAGATATTTCATAGCCGGTTCAAGTACATTGAGACCCGGTATCATTCGATACGGGATGATGTTGAGAAGAAGGAAGCGGCGCTTGAGAAGGTTTATACAGACGACAACGAAGCATATATGTTCACAAAGATTCTATCAAGAAAAAAGTTTGAGTACTGCAGGCAGGTCGTCGGGATGACGATCGCCTCCACATAGTTGTCAAAAGGGAGATTTGTTGGAGTGGGTGGGGTTCCCAACCTTTGCGGAGAATACCCTGGAGTGCGACGAGCGCCATCTGTGGTCAGAGAAGCTCAAAAAGGTGACGAGAGTCATTCGAGAGGTCGAAGAAACTCGAAAGAAGGAAGAAATAGTCTGTTGTACAGGGGAAGACAGAGTTCGGTCCAAACTCGGTCTGAGTTTGGTATGGTATTCTAGAACCTCAAAATCCCAAGTCGGACCAAACTCGGTGTGGTGTTCCAGAACCTCAAAACCAAAATTGGTCCGAGTTCGGTCGGCGGGCTGAACAAAATTTTAGAGGTATTTTTTATACCGTTGGATCGTATCCTACGATCCAGGATTAGCTACGGGATTAGGGGGTATATATTAGATTTGTTTAGCCCTAATTCCAAGGATCAATAATCTAACACATATCATATCATCTCAAGGAAGAGAAAAAAGGAGGCAAGAGTGTCATTGCAATCTTGGGAAGGAGAAAGAAGGATTGGAGGTCATTTCGGAGGAGTAGCTCAACTTTGGGTAATTTCTTATTGTCTTCTATCTTCGTGATGTGATCTATTTTCTATTCCTAAGTGTTGTGGTGATCCGTGTTGGATCGGTAAGAAGCTTGTAAGGAGTTGGTGTATTTCTTATTCCATTAGTGGAGGTTTTTAGGGTTGGACTCCGATCGTCCCGTAATTTTTTTTCGCAAGGATTTTCCACGTCAAAAATATATGTGTCTGCGATTTGTGGTTGGCATTTTTTTTGCCCGATTCTCTCGCAGTACTCTCTGGTTTGGGGAACGGTTTCCGTGCTTTTGTTCCCAATATTGTTATGCATGAGTATGCAGATATATATACAAGAGCCTTCATGGAATAGAATTTTAAGATCATATCTTTGATACAATTTTAAGATCATATCTTTCCACGTCAAAAAATTTCTATTTATTAAATAAGTCCAGATTTAATATATATATAATTAAATAGCTTAATTTCTCTTAGTTTTAATTAAAATAATTATTACAAGTATCTATACTTTAGGGTGACTTGATATTACTCCAAATGGTTAAAAGATGGATTTTCTACATTTTGGTTGTTTGAAATAGAATTAATTTTAAGTATTAATACTTATTCTTTTAAATAAAGTTTTAATTCGATTAAATCTGAATTTTATACAAACACGTATAAAATTATAGTTTTAAAATTTAGGAATTTTAAAGAGTTTTCCTAAAATATGTTTTGATTTACGTGAACATTACAAAATGATCAATATCTTACAAATAAATTTCTTACAAATGAAAATTTATGTTAGGAATTGAGTGCATATATTCAAATGTTGTATTGATTATTGGGAATAATTTTGTATAGATTATGGTTATCAAATTTTTTTGTTAATTCTGGAATCTTATAGTAGATGTTGCGTGGATGGCTTGGTTAATGGCAAAATTTAACCAACTATAAATAAGCCTTGGTAAGAAACTTTTTCCTTTAAGAGTTATACTTTAGCATATATATTAAATGCGTGCGATACCGGTGTAGAGAGTTGCTCTACCAAAGGGGTCAGCGTGCCCAAAAATTCTACAGAGGGTTGCTCCGGGTCTCTTTTATTAAATTGTAAAATTTTCGGATTCCAAAATACGAAGGAGACTCTGCAAGGAGTCTCTGCTGAAATTTTCAAGAATTTTGAGAGATAGTCGTTTCGGAAAAATCCGAATAATCGATTGTTCTCTAATATAATTTTAGTTTAGGTTCAAATCATAAAATCTTTGATTACGAATTTATTTAATTTTAGGACACATAGGACACTTTGCACATGCACAAAAGAGCAACAAAGATAGCTTTTAATTATATTCCAAGGTAAGAGTATAATTTTCAGGATCTCGAAAAATTTTCTACCAGATAGAATAGTTCCGTTAGATGTGATACTTGAGTACACAAAACATAATTATATACTTTTATTGTATATTAAACGTTACAGGAAATGATGAAACGATTTGCTAAATGAGATATTCTCGCAAAAGGTGTAGTCTCTGACACACAAGCTGAGGTACGAAATCAAGAATAATAATTTTAACTTAATTGGATTGATAGATAAGGATGATTATAATTTTATAGAATTGTATTGGATGAGAGAGAACATTTGGATCACACCGTCGAACTCTCAGCAATATTTATTATTTAAAACTGATCAGTAGTTCTCGGCATACGTATGGTCATACGATGACCGCAGTGAGGCTTAGCTCACTTATTTTCCATTGGATCCAAATTTTGAAAGAAATCAAATTCGACAATTTTATATGTCCAATGTTGATCTTTGTTCCGAATTCTTGGAAAACTTTAAGATATTCGATAATTAATCTTATTTTCACATGATCCAAAATTTCTAAAATAAAGAAAATTCGACAATTGTTTATATCATGTGTTTATCGTATTTTTATGTGATTCAATATTAATGTTATTGACACAATGCTGTCAAAATACCTGTGGGAGTTGGAATCTAAGCACCATTCGCTAGAAAATTGCCTGATCCCGGATAAATGGGTTTATTGCCGGGACAATAGGTGTGATAGTGATCCAAAAGTATTCTCTAAGTTGCATTTGCATATAGGAATTTTGAATTATGGATTGTGTTTTGTGACTGTGATTTGGACACTTTGTAGAATATAGATTAGTTAGGAATACAAACCTTATATTTCAAATTTATACTATAATGTATCAAAGGCAGTTTTTTCGAGATTTTCATATCAGTTATCCATTTATCTTCTGATTAATTTTCTCTTAAAACTTTATTTTTATTTATTTGTTCGTTCTTGACATAAGGACTTGCTAGTCATTTTGATGATCTAGTTTTCATTCACTAGAAACTAAAGAAGACGAGGAAGAAATACTACCTCTTTATAGTATTAATGAAGTGGATGGTTGACGGAAGACAACTTTTCGGATAGTCGGCTTATTTTATTTGGTCGATGAATATGTAAATTATGTTTTGGAAGAAGACTTGTTTATGTAAATAAGAGTTGTATAATACGTAGATATTTCAGAATGTACCTTATATTGTCTTATATTTTATCCTAGAAATTATAGGCGACAATCGCAAGTACGATACCAAAATATTATACAGGTGCGTAGCCTGGAGATGTATTATTGCACTCATTTTATGTATTTTGGAAATCGTGGCGTGACACGTCTTTTAGTGGTGGCCCATACAGGTCTAGTCGTCTTCTAGCGGTCTAATTTTTCTAGAACCAAACCTATAGGAATCATATATAAATAAGTTTAAGGATTCCAAAAATGTTAAAATTTATGACTTTGGAAGACGAGATATTTTAAAATCCGAACCTTAGGATTAAAGTACAGAGTAATTATCAAGGGATATATATATATATATATATATATATGAGAAAAGATTAGTTGATATGAATTACACCTTATTGGGGTAATATTTTATTTATATTTTTACTTAGAAATCCAAGATACATATTAATTCAGCATCCATAGTTGCATCAGAATATGGTTTATCCCTACTGATTTTAAGTTTCTTGGATATAGATAATGTCTCATTTCATGCCCTGCACTATTCTGGGGAATAGCAGACAGAGTCTTAACTGGTATTATCGCTTTGTGAAAAGAAAATGGAAATTTGCCCGAAGACAGATGATACTGGTGTATGGAGTGCATTATGAGGTTAACTACCCAGTCGTTTCAGATATAACGGATGAGAATATAGTATACTTCAACAAGATAAACTAATATATACTTATTAGGGCTCAGCCGTCTACGAAGCTCAACTTAAACGGGGATGATTACAATGGTACCTTACATGGAGCTCCATCCCGAGGCAACAATTATCGGGTTTAGGCGGATGCTTATCTAGGAAATATGTTGGTAAGAAGGTTGTGGCTTAGAGAAGTCTGTATTATAAATAGGAAATTTTTTGTCTGTTGTGTCTCATTTTACAAAACGGCAGATGTAAATATAAGTCAGAAGGGGTAGGAGTGTAAGGGTGTAAATAGTATGTAAGATAGTTTGTACTCTTTGAAGCATGTTTGTATCACCTTTTGATAATAGTGAATAAAATATGCTTGTCCTTTATCTGATTTTGCAATTAATCTTTATTTTATAATTTTGAATTCCATAACAAATTCTTTATATCGATTTAGTATATCCTGATATTTACTTTATACATCTACTTGAATTAAAAGAGATTGTATTTTGGAAATATCTAAGAAATGATTTCTTTAGAACAGAGAATCCTTTGGATGCTGGACAGTGGTTAAAAACTACTGAAGGATTATTAAAAGGAGTTAAAATAGCAACAGAGGACATGGTATCACTAGTAAGATTACAACTGAATGATGTGGCAGAGAATTGGTGGAGCTCTCATCACCCGAAAGATTCTAACGATGTGATATCTTGGGATGAGTTTAAAAAGAAGTTTGAGGAAAGATTCTTTCCTAAAACGGCAAGAATGGAACTGGAAAGGCAATTTACCTACTTGAAGCAAAATAGGAGTTCTGTGGATGAGTATGCTGCAGAATTCACAAGATTAAGTAGGTTTGCTCCAAGCATGGTAAACATTGAGAAGGCAAGAATAACTCGATTCTGTGAAGGATTGGATAGTAGATTGAAGGCACGCGTAGCACCTTACCACTGTCAAACTTATGCTGAAGTAGTAGAAGCGACCAGGGATCAGGAAAGAATATATAACGAGAAATCTGGTTCAAAAATAGGAGGACAGAAGAGGAATTGGGAAACCAGTTCTTCTCAAACAAGAAATCACAGACAGGGGCAGATCAAATTTGCACAAACTGAACAAGGTAGAAACCGAATAAGTTGTACCTATTGTGGAAAACTGGGACACTCAAGGAACACCCGTAGGAAGTTCCATGGACTGTGTCTTAGGTGTGGATCGTCTGCACATCAAGCTCCAAAATATTCTCGACAAACCACGGGAAGACCCAAAACTCAGAACTTTTTACAAGAACCAAGGTTTGTAAAGCAAGGACTTAGGCCGAGGCCATTATTACAAATAAATGGACCAAAACCTATGGCATTAACAGCACCTCCAGCACAAGCCTGTATAACTACTGGATTTCAACAAAGACCACCGCTTGCTCCACAAGCTCATCAGTTCAATCAAGCCCAGAAGGCAAATTAGAATAATAATAAGAGAAGGAAGAATCGGGGACAAGCCTTCATGAAGAATGTCAATGAAGAAGAGTTGGCGAAAGAAGTGGTGACATATACCATTCTCGTATCATCTAGCCCTGCATCAGTGTTTTTTGATTCCGGAGTAACTCACTCCTTTATATCTACATCCTTTGCATCAATACATGATATTATGACTCAGCCTTTAGTTAAAAATTTAAAAAAAATTACTGGTAATAGAGTTGTAGAAGTTAGCAAAATATGTAGAGAATGTCCAATTAAGATGGGGGAGAAAGTTTTCATGTTAGATTACTAGTTTTTTTTTATGAATAATTACGATGTAGTACTAGGAATGGATTGGTTAAACTCAACCTCGACAGCTATAAATTGTAAACAAGGTAGGGTTTTATTTCAACTGTCAGGAAAGGATATACATGAATTTATTAAAGATCAGAAGGAGTTTGATGGAAAAAAAATTAGAAAAAATTGAATTACCTTCAAGAAGAAATTTTCATCAACCAGGAAACTGAAGAATGGCCAAGAATAGTTGATGAGTTTATTGATATTTTTTCTGATGAATTACCTAGAATACCACCTGATAGAGTTGTTGAATTTAGTATTGATATAATTCCTAGAGCTGCTCCTATTGCAAAGAAGATATATCTAATGAATAAAGAATAATTGGCTGAATTGAATAAACAAATTAGGGAATTGCTGGCTAAGGAATTTATTAGACCCAGTGCATCACCCTGGGGAGCACCTGTACTATTTGTAAAGAAGAAGGATGGAAGTTTGAGGTTGGTAATTGATTATAGAGCACTCAATGAAGTCACTATCAAAAATAAATATCTATTACCAAGGATTGATGAATTGCTTGATCAATTAGGAGGAGCAACGATATTCTCGAAAATTGATCTTAAATCTGGATATCACCAGGTGAAGGTTAAAAAGGAGGACATACCAAAAAGAGCTTTTAGAACTTGTTATGGACATTATAAATTCCAAGTAATGTCATTCGGATTAACTAATGCACCTACAATCTTTATGGACTTAATGAACATAATATTCTATTAGTACCTGGATAAATTTGTAAATGTGTTTATCGATAACATACTGATCTTTTCAAAGGAACATGAAGAACATTTGATGATAGTACTTCAAACTTTACTACAGGAGAAATTATATAGAAAATTGAGTAAATATGAATTTTGGTTAGATAAAAATTTATTTTTGGGTCATATTGTAAGTGAAGAAGGAATAGTAGTAGATCCTAAAAAGATAGAAGCAGTCAAATCATGGCCTATTCTTAAGATTATAGCAGAAATTTGATGTTTTCTTGGTTTAGTCGGATACTATAAAAAATTTGTAGAGAATTTTTCAAGGATTTCTGAACCACTTACTCGATTAACCCAGAAGGATGAAAAGTATATTTAGACTGATAAATGCCAATCAGCTTTTGAGGAATTAAAGAAGAGACTCATTTCTGCCCCGGTGCTAGCATTACCATCAGGATCTGAAGGATATGAGATCTATAGTGATGCTTCTAGAAAAGGATTGGGTTGTGTATTAATACAACATGGATGAGTTATCACGTTTGTTTCTCATCAACTGAAGACACATGAGAGAAACTACCCAACTCATGACCTGGAATTAGCATTTGTAGCCTTTGCACTAAAATTATGAAGACACTATCTATATGGAAAAAGGATCAAGATATATACAGATCATAAAAGTCTAAAGTATGTACTTACTCAAAAAGAATTAAACATGAGGCAACGAAGATGGTTAGAGTTACTTAAAAACTTTGACATGGAGATGAAATTGTTGGTTTTGCTTTGCTTTCAAAAGCTCAAGCTTCCTTTTTTTCTTTAGTCCCACATCGGATGGGCCAACCCCTTCTTGTGTACATATATTAGTTTCTCTTCTTTGTTCTCTTAAATTTGTTGTGTGGGGAACCCCTTGGGCCACACGCGCGCGTCGTCGCCGCCGCCCGGCCCGGCCCGGTTCGGCTCGGTTCGATTCGGCGCGCGTAACGGGTGCGGGTACGTGGGTGCCGAATGCCGATTCGATTTCCACTTCGGGTTCGGGCTGGGACCCTAAAATTCTTTTTGCTCCTCTTCTTTTTCATTTAATTTTCTGAACGTTGGAAAATTAATTTCTTCCGTTACAAATTATTTTTGAACCGTTATAATTTTTTGTGTCCAGGTTCATTCTTTATTTCTCCTGTGTAACGGCTGAATTAATAGGAAAATTAATTCAGACCGTTACATATTAGTATTATATATTTGTCTGTTTTTTCTTTGTAAAGATCAGAAAAAAATTCTTTCCTCCAAACTTTTGCTACCAACATTCTGTTCAATCTTCATCGTCTCCAAGCTCTGGGCAGAGCTAAGTCCTGGTCATTCTCTCCAAGTCATGTGCGACGACGAGATACCGGTAGTGCGGGGGTTTTACAACTAGGAGCTTCGGAAACGTCTGCACACAGATCCCGAATCAACTTTTAGGGCAGTGCTTCGTGCACGACTTTCCCAGAGGCCGGTAACATCAGTCTAATTTTATTTTTGTATTCATAAATTTTTCAATAAGAAAACGATAATATTTTTAACAATCTAAGAGTTGATTTTTGTTAGAATTAATTTTTCTAACTATTGGTTACTGTTTGTTAAATAGTTACTGTTAGAATTGATTTATTTGTTAGAATTGATTTTTCTAACTATTTCTTACTGTTTGTTTAAGTTGATTTATTCTAGAAAAATCAAATTAACAGTTAGAATTGATTTACTATTTGTTAAAATTGATTTAATAGTTACTGTTAGAGTTGAACTTTGTTACAATTGATTTACTGTTTGTTAGAAAAATATTAAGTTAATTCATTTCCCCAGAGGTCTAAATATTAAGTTGATTTATTCTGATTAAAGTGTTTACTATTGCTTAATATTTCAATATACAATTTTCTTAAATTTGCTTAAAGTATTTTACTATACAGTCATTATTCAAATTGCTTAAATTTGCTTAAAGTGTCTTACTATACAGTCATTATTCAAATTGCTTAAATTTGCTTAAAGTGTCTTAAAAAAATTGCAAACTTCTGATTAAAAAGAATTTTCTAAAATATTGTTAATATACAATTGCTAGAAAACTTCTAGAAATTTTAATTTGCTTAATATTTACCATAGCAAATTTCTGATTATTTGTTTACTTATCAAGTTGCTTACTATACTGTCAAATTGCAAATTTGCTTAAAGTGTTTTAAATATTGTTAGCACATTTGATAATTTTGTCAATTGCAATTTTTGATCAAAAAATTTCTTTCAATTGTAACATACAATTTGCTTCACTTTAATCACTTAGTATTTTGAAAGCAATCTAGGATCAAAAAGAAAATAGTTTAGTAAAAAAAAAATTGCAAATAAAATCTTCAAATCTAAAATTTTAAAGTAGAGACAAACTCGGGCACAAGCCGAAAGGGTCCTTCTGTCAACCGGGTGTAAATAGCCCTAAGCTATATGGTACTTAAGAGTCTTCGGACCACCGCTAGCTGGAAACCGGCCCCTACAGCTAACCTGAGTTGATCAACACTTAAAAAACTAAAGATTTTAAGATTGATTAGCAAAGACCACCTAAACTATTATCTTAGACATTGTTATTAAATAAATTTATATTTTTCAGACTGCAATCATGACTGGTAAGGAGGAATCCTCTATTACAAAACCTGCTAAGTTTGATGGCTCATACTTTAAAAGATGGCAGAGCCAAATAAAATTTTGTCTCACGACCTTAGGACTTATTTCAGCCATTAATGGGTCTACACCCATCACAAAGGATTCTGATGATACTGAGTCTGACATAGGAGTGTCCACCTCCTCGAAATCAAAAACCCCTAAAGAGATAAACTTTCACTGCTTTCATAGAATTCTAAGCGCATTATCTGAATTCTTGTATGGTATATTTTTTGAATACAAGAGCGCTAAAGAACTTTGGAAAGCCTTGGAAGATGAATACGGCTGTGATGATGCCGGAATAGAAAGGTTTAATTCTTCAACCTTTAATAGGTATTTCATGGTAGATAACAAGCCAATGAATGACCAACTCCATGAATTCCAAGAATACCTTAGGCATATTCAAGCCAAAGGGATATCTTTCTCCAATGAGCATAAAATAGCATGCCTAATAGACAAGCTACCTCCCTCTTGGTCTGATATTTCTAAGGAACTTATCCATACACAACGAGATCTTACCTACAATCAAGTCCTAAAGAAAATTAGAACCGAAGAACAAATTAGATTGAGTTCTAAGCCTAAGACTGAATCTAAAGCTAAGGTAAACCTTGTAGAAGGCCAAGGAAAACCCAAATCTAATTTTTCTTATAAATCCAAAAAGAATTTCTTCAAGAAGAAGAACAACTTTCAGCCTAACCACCAAAACCATCATCACCAAAACCAAAAACCTAGGAACTTCTGTCAGACTCAGGATCAGAAGAGATTTTGTTTTGTGTGTGGTAAAATAAACCATATAGCCACCAACTGCTACCATAGGAAGAAGGAAGCTGTCCAGACCTCCTACAAAGAAAAGGGCTCAGTTAGACCAGAAACGAACATGCTTCACAAAGGTTCTTCGAGTTCCTTCAGGTCTGTAAGCTTTCAACCCCTTATTAACCTCTCTTATCATTCTGATGATTGGTGGTTGGATTCTGGAGCCAATGTTCACATTTCGTTTGATCGCTCCTATTTTTTAAACTATCAGGAATCAAGTGGAGGAGGTGTGACCCTAGGAGATGGCTCAACGGCACAAATTATTGGAAGAGGAAAAGTTGACCTGAAGATGACATCGGGAAAAATTTTAACTCTTCATGATGTTCTTCATATGTCGTCTGTCAGGAGAAACCTAGTTAGTGGATCCCTTCTTGTAGCCTCAGGATACAAAATTGTAATGGAGACAAATAAAGTAGTTTTTTCTAAGCATGACTCCTTTACAGGAAAATGCTTTGTAAAAGACGGTCTTTTTTTTAATCACAATGAATAAAATTTCTGATTGTTCTCTCATTGTCTCTAATATAGAATCTTTAAATGTTTGGCATGGCAGACTAGGTCATGTGAACCTAGGTTTTTCATTAAAAGAATGATGACCTTAGATCTTATTCCCAAGACTCCAATAGATGACAAACACAAATGTGAAATCTGTGTTCAAGCCAAACATACTAGATTACCATTCAAATCTGTAGAAAGAAATTCTGACCTTCTAGAACTTATCCATAGTGATGTATGTGACTCAAATAGGATTTTGACCAGAGGCTGTAAAAAATACTTTGTTACGTTTATAGATGATTATTCAAAGTATTGTTATATCTACCTTCTCAAAACCAAAGATGAAGTTCTAGATAAATTTAAGGTCTACAAATCTGAAGCTGAGAATCAATTAGAAAGGAAGATTAAGATCCTTAGATCTGATCGTAGTGGAGAATATACCTCAAACGAAATGATTAACTTCTGTGAAGAACATAGAATAATTCATGAGGTAACTGCTCCATATTCACCTCAGTCTAACGGAGTTGCTGAACGCAAGAACCGCACTCAGTTAGATATGGTGAATGCCATACTTCTCAGCTCTGGTGCTCTTGATAACTTGTGGGGAGAAGCCCTTTTAACTGCCTGTTACATTATTAATAGGATTCCTAGTAAGACAAAAGATAAGACTCCCTATGAGCTGTGGAAAGGTAGTGCGCCTAGGATTAATTACCTTAGAGTTTGGGGATGCCTTGCTAAAGTCGGAATTCCCAAACCTAAAAAGAGGAAGATTGGTCCCAAGACTGTAGACGTTATTTTCATAGGATATGCCTTAGACAGCTATGCCAATAGATTTCTAGTGACTCACTCAGAAGTAAATAAAATCTCTAAAAATACCATTATAGAAGCAAGAGATGAAGTTTACTTTGAAAACATATTTCCTTTTAAGGATAGAAGTTCAATCTCTTCCTCCATACCCTCTACTAGTTCTCAAGTCCAAATACCAAGCTCACAATCTAAACAAGACTTAGAACCTAGACGGATTAAAAGGAATAGGATTGAAAAAAAATTAGGAGAAGGATTCTTCACCTTTTTGATAGAGGGTGATCTCTCAACTTATGAAGAAGCAATGTCGTCTCCTGATGCTCCCTTCTGGAAAGAAGCCATTAACAGTGAATACAACTCCATCATGGAGAATAACACTTGGTTTCTAACAGATCTACCTTTAGGCAATAAACCAATAGGTTGTAAGTGGATTTTCAAGAAAAAAACCGATGGTACTATAGAGAAATACAAAGCTAGATTAGTTGCTAAGGGTTTTACCCAGAAGAAAGGGTTAGATTATTTTGATACCTACTCTCTTGTAGCTAGGATCACATCCATTAGAACTCTCTTGGCCTTAGCATCCATTCATGATATGTTAATCCATCAAATGGATGTAAAGACAGCATTTTTGAATGGAGATCTAGAGGAAGAACTTTATATGGACCAACCTGAAGGTTTCATTACTAAAGGTCAAGAAAAGAAAGTCTGCAAACTAGTAAAATCCCTCTATGGCTTGAAACAAGCTCACAAACAATGGCACAATAAATTTGACAAAGTAATTTGTGAATATGGTTTCTTGTCAAATGAGTATGACAAATGTATATACTCTAAAGGTATATGTAAAAGTTGTGTCATTTTATGCTTGTATGTCGATGACATCCTTATCCTAGGTTCATCACTGGAATTGATAAATATTACAAAGAACTATTTATATAGCCAGTTTGATATAAAAGACCTAGGAGAAACCAACTTAATTTTAGGAAAGCAAGTGACCAAAGGTAAAGAGGGTTATATTCTATCTTTAGCACATTCAATTGAAAAAATGCTAAAAAGGTTTGAGTTATTTGATAAGAAACCTGTCCTTACTCCTTATGACAGCAGTATTGTACTGAAAAAGAATAAAGGATCACCTTTGGAACAACATAAATATTCACAGATGATAGGCTCCCTTATGTATATAACAAACAGGACAAGACCTGATATTGCTTTTGCTATTGGGAGACTAAGTAGATATACCAGTAACCCAAATCAGTCACATTGGACTGCCTTGGATAGGGTATATAAATATCTCAAGGGCACCCTAGATTATAAACTTTATTTTACTAGGCACCCTGTGTCACGCCCCAGTCCCAAAATACCGTGGGACCGGACGCGTGGCAAAGGCCAGCAGTACGCACCAATGGACCAACTCAATATAATGGATCCATCAGGGCATACTTAAGCTGTAATATAACAAGTCTACGACAACATGGTACAACTAATCTCATCCACACAAGGTATAAAATATGATCCACAGAATAAATAAGGAATGTAAATCATCATCTAGTCTCACAAAGTACTTCGAGGAAAAACCCGATAAATATCTAGTACAATGGTTCAACAGACCAGAATATAAAAGACTGAAATAAATAATGAAAACTGAGCAAAAACATGGATGCTCAAGAGAAATCTTCAGCTAAGACCTCGTCCTCAGATGGTGGTACAGCTCCTGGATCAGCTCCTGCTCCGGTCCCGTAAATCTCGGGATAAATCTCGTCCTCAAATCCTGGGGACAAAATCCGGATCCAGGTCCTCAGGGGACATAGCAAGGTACAAGAAAGCTCATGCCAAAATGAATAAATAAACAGTGCAGCAAATAAATGACTAAATGAAGCAATAGGGTAAATATGTAACCAATCTAAGTGAAATGCAAGTGAGAGCAACACTAAAACTCAGGCTGAGCCACTACAAGCTCTGTGTCGGGGAGCCGGTAGCGGTAATAACCGGTAGTGGGTCTAGCTCTGCTATGAGAGTCTACGACCTCTCAATAATAGAAGATATATATATGTAAACAGCCTGTAGCATGTGTGTCTCTTCCCACCCAATGTAACCACGCGTATCATGACCATAACGTCTCATGTCCATGTCAAGCGCGATCATAACTAATGCACAAGTCAATAAAGTATCTAAGAATATAATGCCCATGTCCTGTATCCTATACAGAATCACCACGAATATCTCGGAAAAATCCTGTCTCATGAATAGTGTCAAGTGTCCTGGGCCATAGGGTACTTGATAAGACAAGTACGAGAATATAAAGTGTCACGGATGTCCATCTCTAGATGACCGTACCCAACACTGCGTACAGTGTCGGCACCCGACTGATAATCGGACGCTAAGTACGTCACACGGTCCTAGGTTAAGCATGTACAGTAATATATATATAAAGCAAGGAAAATAGATAACTAAGCTGCAGAGTTTGGCAAGGTACACTTGCCTGATGTCCGAATACCAACAACTGTCCCTGTATCGGTGGATCCGGTAGGTACTACTCCAAAAGCTATAATAAACATCACCACTAGTCTCAGAAGATGTCAAATAGCTAGAAATGCCTGTCCTTACATCCAATTTTGGACACAGGGGCAAAAAGGTCATTTCCGGATTAAAGCGGGGTCCCCATGTGGGCCACTTCGCACCGAAAAGCGTGTCAGGGTCAAAGGTCTCCAAATTCTGCAAACTCAGTGTCTACAAGTCAGGAACGATGACACGAACCCAACGGAACTTCCAGAATTGGATTCCGATGAGCCGATCTCAAAATCACCCGTCAAGTGGAGCCTGTGGGGCCCACGATACGTGATTTTGTCAACGTTCTCGGAATCGGACCAAACTTGGGTCACAGGACCAGCGTATTGCTACGAGTCCGATGGCATAAGTTTTATCTCGATCCGACGTGTGTACACAAAGTTACAGCGTGTTCCAGAAAGGACGGATACGGGGGGTCGTCGGCGGATACGCGTTGATTCCGGGGTGCACACACCTCCGAATCGACTTCTGCGAAATCTCACACGACCGTATCAACGTCGCGCACAGTTTGGTAAAGACCGCGTGCAACCAAGTCATCCCGATTGGCGGGGCGAACTCAGTTCCGGGGTAAAACAGGGCGTTGGTTTTCCTGTTTTTGGATCGCGGTGTACGATCACCACAGGACGTGATGCGCCGAGCAAGTTGCACGGGCACCGAGAGGGTTACACAGTCTACGCGTAGCAATTTACGGAATCGAATTTGGAGTTACGATGAGGGAGAAAACGGTACCTGTTCAGGGCCCCGTGAGTTCTGTTTTTCACGTCTCCAAACGTCCACGTCGTGTCCTGCGTCTCGAGTTGCTGGTACCGCGTGTCTGCTGCGAGTCCAGACTAAGGTCCTGATCTGGAGGGCTTCGCCGGGGGTCAGCCTCGTGGTCGGCTAGGGCTCGGCGACCGGATCTCGAGCGGCGGCCGGCGTGGGTCGAAGGGTCGAGGGAAAAATGGTCTGTCGTCGGTTCTGAGGTAAACTCGGGGGAGCAGTTCGAGGGATGATGGGGATGTCGATGCCGGAGAGCGGCGGCGTTGCCGAAGGGTCGAGGGGGAATCGTCGACCGAGGGGAGGTCGGGCTGGGCGGTCGGCGGGTCCAGAAAAAAGCACGGCGGAGGGAGGTGATGGGGATATCGGGGTCTTGGTTGGGGAAGTCGACGCCGGAGAGCGGCGGAGGAGGAGACGCGGGGGAGGTTGCTCTGTGATGGAGGTCGACGAGGTTGCTCGATATGGTAGGGAAAACTGGTGGCGGTCGGCGTGGCACGGAAGCCGAGGCGGGGATAGGGACGGCGAGGCAGTCGGGAACGGTAGGGAGGTGGATTCGAGGGTGCGGGGAAGCTAGGGTTTCGGTGGGGCGGACGGCTAAGGCGTTGGTAACGGGCTGTCGAGGTCGACGAAGGAGGTGGGTGGTCCGGTGAAGCTAGGGTTTCGTCGAGGCGACCGAAATCTGGAGAAGGAGGCGCTGCTCGGGCACGTATATCGAGAAAGGCGGCTGCGGCTACGCGAAGTCCGAGATGACTTAAATAGTCGCGCCGCCGCCAAAAACACTGTTCAGTTGGGAATTAGGGTTTCTATCGGGTTCTCGGGTCGGGTTGGTTTGGTTCGGGCTTCGTTGGGTTCGGTTCACAATCCTATAGCTTTTGGTCCTCGTTTCGTTGCTCCGGTGTCCAATAAATTCACCGAAAAATGCCATGCGTCCGGTTCTCCATAATACACAATAAATTTTTACTTCCAGAATATTTTAACACCCATAAACTGCCCGTAAAATTCTTTAACTCATAAACACCTCGGTTCTTCATCCAAAATCCCGAAAACATCCGGAAAAATTTTATAAAAAAATTATCTGAAAAATAGGGTGTTTACACCCTGATATCATAGAAGGTTATTCAGATGCAAACTGGGTAACTGACTCACATGATATAAAATCTACTACTGGATATGTATTTACTCTAGGAGGAGCTGCAATCTCCTGGGGCTCTTGTAAGAAAACTATCATAGCTAGAAGTACAATGGACTCCGAAATGATAGCTTTAGATACAACTTGTACAGAAGCTGAATGGCTTAAAAATCTTATTATACATATACATATTTTTCTTAGTCCTGTTCCTGCAATTTCTATAAATTATGATAATAAATCTGTTATTGAACTACTAAAGCATGATTATATGAATGCTAAGATGAACAGGCACCTGCAACTGCGCTTCAAGTCAATAAAAAGCCTACTAGGCAAATATGTGGTTCTTAACTATATAAAGTAAGAAAAGAACCTTGCAGATCACTTGACGAAGGGTCTGTCTAGGACTTTGATCCTAGAATCATCGAGGGGGATGGGGTTAAGCCCATAAGTTAGTCACCAGCAGTGGCAACCCAACCGAGTCTGACTGGAGATCCCAAGAAGCCGGTTAAATGGGTAGAAATAAGCTGAACTTAGGTGACTTTATGAAATACTGACTCGAGATTAAAGTCTCATTAAAATAAATCCTAAGCGGCTGTACATGTGTACAATGACTCCCCATCCCTATGGTGACAGTGTTCCTGTGTGATATGGTTAGGATGAGGTTAAACTCTTAATAGGTCCAAGCTGTAATGCTGGGTTGATTCATATCACAAACCATTAAGGACTTACCTATATGAGAGGTCGTAAAGGCCGCGACTATGGGACAGGGCGATCCCAGACAACTCTCATGAATGTGAAAAGTGCGCATGGCCATTTAAAAGTGCCACCCGATAGACCAAGGACCTCTAGCGTACTATGTGTGCTATTTTTCTAAATAGGGTTCAAGAAGTCTGATTCAAGGCATAGTCCATCAAGCACTTCTTCAGATTAAGGCAATAGTCACTACGTGAGATTCAAGGTTGTAGTCCATCTCATCTATGCATAGTATTTTACTGCCCAGATGCTCTCTCTCTCTCTCTCTCTCTCTCTCTCTCTCTCTCTATTTACTTCACGCTTATCTCTGTTTCGGAACTTGACCTTTTGGGGGGGATTGTTGGTTTTGCTTTGCTTTCAAAAGCTCAAGCTTCCTTTTTTTCTTTAGTCCCACATCGGATGGGCCAACCCCTTCTTGTGTACATATATTAGTTTCTCTTCTTTGCTCTCTTAAAGTTGTTGTGTGGGGAACCCCTTTGGCCACACGTGCGCGCCGCCGCCGCCGCCCTGTCCGGCTCGGCTCGGTTCGGTTCGGCGTGCGTAACGGGTGCGGGTACGCGCCCACATTTGCGGGCGCCGAATGCCAATTCGATTTTCTCTTCGGGTTCGGGCTGGGACCCTAAAATTCTTTTTGCTCCTCTTCTTTTTCATTTAATTTTCTGAACGTTGGAAAATTAATTTCTTCCGTTACAAATTGTTTTTGAACCGTTATAATTTTTTGTGTCCAGGTTCATTCTTTATTTCTCCTGTGTAAAGGCTGAATTAATAGGAAAATTAATTCAGACCGTTACATATTAGTATTATATATTTGTCTGTTTTTTCTTTGTAAAGATCAGAAAAAAATTCTTTCCTCCAAACTTTTGCTGCCAACATTATGTTCAATCTTCATCGTCTCCAAGCTCTGGGCAGAGCTAAGTCCTGGTCGTTCTCTCCAAGTCGTGTGCGGCGACGAGATACCGGTAGTGCGGGAGTTTTACCACTAGGAGCTTCGGGAACGTCTGCACACAGATCCCGAATCAACTCTTAGGGCAGTGCTTCGTGCACGACTTCCCCAGAGGCCGGTAAGATCAGTCTAATTTTATTTTTGTATTCATAAGTTTTTTAATAAGAAAACGACAATATTTTTAACAGAAATATCATCCAGGAAAGACAAATAAAGTAGCTGATGCATTAAGTAGAAGACCCACAATATTTTTCTTGAATACCCTTAAGGAGATCTTAGAAGATCTGAGAAAAATGGGGATCGAGGTGATTTGCCCAGTAGCAGAAAGAATTTGGACTAACTTATAAATACGATCATCTTTGGTGGAAAGAATTAAGATGGCATAGAAAAATGATGTGAAGTTGCAAAAGTCATGGAAGCAGACAAAAGTTGGATTACAAATTGGTTTAATTAGACATTATGATGGACTTTAAGATTTGAAAATCGATTGTGTGTACCCTATAGAGATATCAAGACATAAATAATATCTGAAGCACACAGTTCACAATATTCTATCCATCTTGGGAGTACAAAGATGTATAAGAATTTGAAGAAGAACTTCTGGTGGCACGGAATAGAGCATAAAATTGCCAAATTTTGTCAAGATGTTCGGTGTGTCAACAAGTGAAAGCTGAATATCAGAGAATTGCAGGACTTCTTCAACCTCTACCTATACAAAAATGGAAATTGGAGCATATTACTATGGACTTCGTATCGGGACTCCCAAGAACTCAAAAGGGTAATAATGTCATTTGGGTAATTATAGACAGGCTTAGAAAATCTGCTAGTTTTTTGCCATTCTGAGTTGGTCAGTCAACCGAATTTTTGTAGCAGATATGTATATGAAGAATATTGTCAGTCTATACGGGGTACCAGTGAGTATTGTATCAGATAGAGATACTCGATTTACTTCCAGATTTTGAAAAAGTTTACAAGAAAGTCTTGGTACTCGTCTAAAATTTAGTTCAGCTTATCACCCACAGACTGATGGTCAATCTGAATGAACCATTCAAACTTTAGAGGATATGTTGAGAGCATATACCTTGGATTTTGGGGGATCTTGGGATGACCATTTGCATTTGATTGAATTTTTATATAATAACAGTTATCAGGCCAGTATTAAAATGGCACCATTTGAACCCTTGTATGGAAGGAAATATAAATCCCCAATATGTTGGAGTGACATAGGGGAACATAAACTATTAGGGCCATCATTGGTTACTCAAACTGTGGACAAGGTCAAGGCAATTCGAAGTCATCTTCAGGCAGCACAAGATAGACACAAAATATGGGCAGATAAACATCGAAGAGATTTGGAATTCAAAGCAGGTGACATGTGTTCCTAAAAATTTTGCCTACACGAGGGACTATTAGATTTGGAACATGAGGAAAGTTAAGTCCACGCTACATAGTTCCTTTTGATGTACTGGAACGAATTGGAGACGTATCGTATCGGTTGGCTTTACTACCATCTTTGGAGGAAGTTCACGATGTTAGTTCTAGTCTATGTTTAGTTATTCTCCTTGCCTCTTTTCTAATTCCTAAGACAAAATTTAAATAAGAAGGGTAGAGTGTCATAACCTATTTTTTCTAAAATAAATATTATTTAGTTAAAATTTATTGTTATTATTATTATTTTGTAATTTAGTCCTTAAGAAAAATCATTGTCAAAATACATAAACTTAGTATTTTGCAATGAAATCCCTAAGAAATTTTTGCAATAATATTAATTACCCATTCACCAACTACCAAGGTGTCATCTGGTAAACAAAAGAATAGATGACTCACCCATAAAATACCATCATTTGGTGTTTGGTTTATGGGAAGGGGAGAATGGCTGATGTATAGGAGAAGGGGGAGGGTTTCGGTTTCCTCTTCTTCTCCTCTCATCTCTCTCCCTCACTCATCTCTCTCCCTCCCCTCTCTCTCTCTCTCTCTCTCTCTCTCTCTCTATCTGATGGAAGGGATCAAGGAAATATCAAGAATTTTTTTCCACTCAAACAACTTCATAGCAAGGCAAGTCCTTCTCTTTGATGTACCATTCTTCTCTTCTAAACTCATGTTTATAAGGTATTTGCAAAAATGCCTCTTCCAATAATTCTTTCATTTTTATATCAAGACCCACCATATATGTACGATCTTTTGTTTTGGAAAAATATAATTACTCAAGTGTGCAAGCCCTTTCTATCCTTCTCAAGAAATTTATCATCCATTTTAATTATTTCTTTTAACCATCATGCTCAATCAAATTAATTTTTTGAGAATTACTTTAGTTATCTTCTGAAAATCTGACACACATACACACACACACACACACACACCCCTATATAATTATGAAGATACGGATACAATACATGGACACGGTATAATTTGACGACACCCCACAATTATTAATAGAGGTGTATTGGATGAAATACATGTACATATAGATATATATGATAGGATTATGATAAACAATTTCAAGGTTGCTGCTACATTTTTATACTAATTAATTTAGTACAAGTGTGCTTGCGCATTTATTTATTTATGTGATGCTTTTAGAAGTAATAATTTATATAAGGTTATGAAATTGAGAAGCTTGAAGTTTAAATGAGCACCTACAATTTATGATTTAAGAAAATCGTTGTGCTTGTCTAGTTATGCATGAGTATGTAGATATATATACAAGAGCCTTCATGGAATAGAATTTTAAGAACATATCTTTGATACAATTTGGAAGATCATTTATTTCATGAATTTAACTATATGACTAATATATATATATATATATATATATATATATATATATATATATATTCTACTATATAATGCCAAAACTAGGCTTCACCGTGAAAAAAAATTGTTCCAAAAATACCCTTCATTAAAAACAATAATTAAATCTATTCTACTATATAATGCCAAAACTAGGCTTCACCGTAAAAAAATTTTGTTCCAAAAATACCCTTCATTAAAAATAATAATTAAATACGTATTAAATGTATGTATGCATGCATGAGACAACTTGGAAAATGATAGTTAATAAAACAAAGATATGCATGCATGCAAAGTAGGTAGTTTGGAGAATAAAACAAAAGTTAATAAAGCATGCATGCAAAGTAGGCACATGAACCCAACAGATAAGAGAAACATTTTATATTTCCGTCATTTAATTTCTTCCAACTTTCATGCTCCTACCTATTATATTTTCACCTATAATAAAATTAAGAAATTATCGGTTGCTCTTTTAATAAACTATTTTTTTTTCAAGTAATATGAAATACGTGCAACGCACGTGCGTATATACTAGTATATATATATATATATATATATATATATATATATATATATATATATATATATATATATATATATATATATATATATATATACACATGAACAACTTCAAGTAGATTGGTTTATTTTCTTGAGAAATTAAAAAAGGGGATAGTCGTTTCATAAAAAATTTCTATTTATTAAATCTGTCCAGATTTAATATATATATATAATTAAATAGCTTAGTTTCTCTTAGTTTTAATTAAAATAATTATTACAAGTATCTATACTTTAGGGAGACTTGATATTACTCCAAATGGTAAAAAGATGGATTTTCTACATTTTGGTTGTTTGAAATAGAATTAATTTTAAGTATTAATACTTATTCTTTTAAATAAAGTTTTAATTCGATTAAATCTGAATTTTTATACAAACACGTGTAAAATTATAGTTTTATCGTTTGGAAATTTTAAAGAGTTTTCCTAAATATGTTTTGATTTACGTGAACATTACAAAATGATCAATATCTTACAAATAATTTTCTTACAAATGAAAATTTGTGTTAGGAATTTAGTGCGTATATTCAAATGTTGTATTGATTATTGGTAGAATAATTTCGTATAGATTATGGTTATCAATATTTTTTGTTAATTCTGGAATCTTGTAGTAGATAATGCGTGGATGGCTTTCTTAATGGCAAAATTTAACCAAGGTAAAAGCAATCGCTATAAATAAGCATTGGTAAGAAACTTTTTTCTTTTAAGAGTTATACTTTAGCGTTTATATTAAATGTGTGTGATACCGATGTAGAAAGTTGCTCCACCGAAGGGGTCGGAGTGCCCAAAAATTCTACGGAGGGTTGCTCCGGATCTTTTTTTATTAAATTATAAAATTTTTGGAGTCCAAAATACAAAGAAGACTCTGCCAAAATTTTCAAGAATTTTGAGAGATAGTCGTTTCAGAAAAATTTGAATAATCGATTGCTCTCTAATATAATTTTAGTTTAGGTTCAAATCATATCATAAAATCTTTAGATTACGAATTTATTTAATTTTATGATGCGTAGGATACTTTGCACGTGCACAAAAGAGCAACAAAGATAGCTTTTAATTATATTTTAAGGTAAGAGTATAATTTTCATGTTTTCGAGAATTTTTCTAACAGATGGAATAGTTTCGTTAGATGTGATACTTGAGTACACAAAATAAAATTCTATACCTTTATTGGATATTAAATGTTACCGCAAAAGACGGAATGATTTGCTAAATGAAATATTCTCGCAAAATGTGTAGTCTTTGACACACAAACTGAGGTACGAAATCAAGAATAATAATTTTAACTTAATTAGATTGATAGATAAGGATGATTGTAATTTTATAAAATTGCATTGGGTGGAAGAGAATATTTGGATCACATCGTCGAACTCTCACCAATATTTATTATTTAAAACTGATCAGTAGTTCTCAGCATACGTATGGCCATACGATGATCGCAGTGAGGCTTAGCTCACTTATTTTTCATTAGATCCGAATTTCGAAAGAGATCGAATTCGACAATTATATATGTCCAATGTTGACCTTTGTTTCGAACTAGGAAAATTTTAAGATATTCGACAATCAATCTTATTTTCACATGATCCAAAATTTCTAAAATAAAAAAATTTCGACAATTGTTTATATCATGTGCTTATCATATTTTTACGTGATTCAATATTAATGTTGTTGACACAATGCTGTCAAAACACCTTTGGAGATTGGAATCTAAGCACCATCTGCCAAAAAATTGTCTAATCTCGGATAAATGGGATTATTGCCAGGACAATAGGTGTGATGGTGATCCAAAAGCATTCTCTAAGTTGCATTTGCATATAGAAATTTTGAATTGTGGATTGTGTTTTGTGACTGTGATTTGGACACTTTGTAGAATAGGGATTAGTTAGGAATACAAATTTTATATTTCAAATTTATACTATAATGTGTCAAAGGCAGTTTTTTCGAGATTTCCATATCAGTTATCCATTTATCTTCTAATTAATTTTCTTTTAAAATTTTATTTTTATTTATTTGTCAGTTCTTGACATAGGGGCTTGCTAGTCGTTTTGACGATCTAGTTTTTGTTCACTGGGAACTGAAGAAGATGAGGAAGAAATACTACCTCTTTATAGTCTTGATTAAGTGGATGGTTGACGAAAGACAACTTTTCGGATAGTCGGCTTATTTTATTTGGTCGCTGAATATGTAAATTATATTTTGGAAGAAGACTTGTTTGTGTAAATAAGAGTTATATAATATATGAATATTTCAGAATGTACTTTATTTTGTCTTATACTTTATCCTAGAAATTACAGGAGACAGTCGCAAGTGCAATACCAAAATATTGTACATGTGCGTAGCCTAAAAATATATTATTGCACTCGTTTTCCGTATTTTGGAAATCGGGGTATGACAACTTTGGAGAGAAGAAAGAATGATTGGAGGCCGTTTTGGAGAAGCAGATTGTTTGTCATTAAATATGAAAGTTAGAAAGAACTTGATTCAATTGAACAAACTAAAGAAAGTACAAAAAAATTCCTAGAAGACAATCTAAGTACAAAGTTATTTTCTGGGGGTGACAATGGAGGGTTAGGAGTGTAGCAACTCTCTTTACTCTGTGGACGATCCGATGCAGAAGCTCTTCTCTCTTACTTGAATGTAGATTCGTAGATAGCCAATTATTTAGTATGAGGGTAATACCATATTATTTATAGTTGTTCAGTGGTCGTATGGATTTCGGGCCGCATGGACGTTGGGAGTTGCCATGTGTCTTCTTCTAACAGAAGGGAGTTACAACTGTGCACAAGAATCCTGGCTTCAGCTGCCACGTGGATATTTGTTAAGATTTTTTGTTGCTGAATATCTAAATGGTTCTCATATGTTGTATGCGCAACTTGGTCAAGTGAACACGTGGCCGCTATTTGGTTGGAGAGAATCACTCAGTTGTAGCAGCAAGATTTGGTCGGTGTGGAATATAGGACACGTGTGGCCAAAGACGTACGGGACGCATAGAGTCTGGAACGCATGGGGCCAGAGACGCATTGACCGCATGGAGTCTGGAACGCACGAGGCCAGAGACGCATGGACCGCATTGAGTCTGGGACGCATGGGCCAGAGCGGCATAGAACACATAAAGTCTGGGACGCATGGAGTCTGGGTCTCATGGGATGCATGGAGTCTGGGACGCTTGGGCCAGAGCCGAATTGGATCTTTTATCGTGTTGTACACGTGGCTCTACACTATCCTTGGGACTTCTGTCTCTTAGTGTGTTCTCGTCCTTCGAGGCGATCAAAAAAAATTAATTTTTTGTCAGGCTTCTATGTCAGCCGCCATCTCTGTTGTCAGGACATCGTGTCAGGTTGACCTGCGGCCAATTGTCATGACGTTTGTTTGGAGAGCATGGGTGACCCTTTTCTGGGCCGCTTGGTGTCCATGCTGTCCAATATCTGTTGAGTTTTATTTGGGACGCATGGACGTTGGGCGCATGGATGCATCTTTTCCATGATTCTACAAGACCTCCTTCAAAGTTTTCAAACTGACAAGTTTGAAATACTTTGAATAAGAAGCATGGATGGGATAAGTTCGGGCCGCATGGACATTGAGTCGCATGGGCAAACGCTGCCAGTCTTCATTAACTGCCAGATTTTCCTTGACCCTTGAGTGAATTTTGTTCGAATTCTGTACCATCTCCTGACGCGGAGCTCGAGACGACAGTTTCCCAGGATATTAAAGAGGATCACAAAAATTGAGGCATCAGATTCATCCCCATAACTACTTGGTTCATTATCTTGATCTGTGCACACGATTTTTGAGGCCTATAAATAGGTGGGAAGGAGGAGAGAGAGAACTTTATATCTCTGCTTCCTTTCTTTCTCCTGTGAGGGATGCTGGAGGCTGCGGCTCCTTTTATTGAGGAGTTTGTCGGGGGCGGACTTGATCCGTGACCTCCTGATAGAGGTAAGGGAGTACCAAGCTTCTCGTGTTGGGCTGCCAAGGACACAAAGACACCAGTACACAGTCTTGCTACGTAGATAAGAAATCATATAGAACACGCGCAGACTCTTTACACAGCCTTGTCGTGTGGATGAGAGATCATCGTGAACATGCGCGGACTTTTCTCATGAGTATATCGCATGGAAAGGTAACCATCATGCGCTAGTTAAGACTATGCTGCATGGATGAAGGCTCGACCTGGACATGCGACCACCATGATTCTGTCGCATGGATGAAGGCTCGATCCGAACATGCGACCATCATGTCTCTGCCGCATGGATGGAGGCTCGACTCGACATGCGACCACCATGGCAAGCACCTCATGCGTCGGCTAGGCTCTATCATATGGACTTCATATTATCTTTGTTTACTGACGCCTTATGTTCTCCTTGTGCAGGCTTTATTCTCCCTTGTGTGGATCATGATGGAGCATGGAAGGATATCATAACACCCGTTGTTCGGGGTGAAGACCAACTTTATGTGGCGATTCACCAAGAACTGATCCAGGAGACGAGGACAGTTCGGCAAGGACTGATCCAGGAGACGAGGATGATCATCCTGCGTCACGCGCTGAGCTGTCCTTGTTCGTGCAGCATGATAGCTGTGTTTCTCCCCTTTATGTTGTTTGCTACCGGTCGGGAGACTGCGGTATCGATGACAGGATTTGGATTAATTGTCATTCATGTCTTCGATCTTTCCACCTGGTTGTAGAGCGTTTGTCCATGCTCCTCCCTTGTTATCTATCAGTATGGATTCTTTTTCATATATTGAGATTTGCAATATGGAGGGATGACCCAGAAAGTATTGAACTTTGCTACTGGGCTCACTTGTGTCCGTGGTAGAAACAGCACAGAGAGACGCTTCTAATAAAAGTTTTGTATCAGCGAGACTTCATGAAAACCCTTTAAAACAGGCTTCCATCATATGTACTCATGGCCTTTAATACTAATGAAAAACCCTTGAATATAATAGATTTATATCATATGTACTCATGATCTTGAAAATTAATCAATAAAGCCTCTCCTTTTTCAAATTTTGTATGTTGTGGACTTTTAGGTATTGTAATAGAGATGAGATTGTCGTAGCACAGCATTTATAGTTAGTGTGGAGATCCCACTGGGAGATTTTAGTGGACCTATTACCCTTTTATGCACTTGGGGTGCAAGTAATAGATTCGAAATAGGCCTTGTCAGAGGTGATATGGTCGTGGCAAGGATGGTGGACTAAACACCGTTGGAACACTTAAGTTTGAAGAGCAAGTGATAAGTTGAGTTGACGAATGGTGATAGTCGTAGGGAGAGATTTTCTCAGAGGTCACTTGGACATGGTAGACTCTCGGGGGAGGATGATGAATGTACTGATGAAAGAGGCAATATTTTGGGTCATCGACCTTGTAAGCCTCTTCAGGACATCTGATATTAGGTAGCCGAAGTTTGTTTTCCTTCATCAGTATGTTGAAGATTTTAATGATGACGTCGTCATTGAAGTAAAAAGTCCCCTTTGGCTTTGGGGCTTCCGGTACCTGAGTCGTACGATCCTCAGGAAAGAACGATAATTTTTTATTATTTTCGGACTCAGAGGGAATTATACCCACAGCTTTGGATGCTGCTATGTATTGTCGAGGGAGACTACCCCCAGACATGCCATTGTCTGGTTCTTGGGAATTACTGTCCTTATGGCATGACGGGTTGGTGTGAATCACCAGGAGATTGCTACTTCAGGCTTGTAAAGTTACTGCGGACCCTAAGGGTGGCATGACCATGTTTGCCTTGATCTCCAATATTTCCTGGGCCAGAGTCTGCATTGATGCACTCATTGTATGCATCATGGACTTGAGAACCTCGAGGCGATGTTGGTCACTGGGGCCTTCATAGTCGTCTTAGACCATGTATACCATCCTCACACAGAGAAAAATGGATAGGGCAGTGGATGTCGTGCTCCCCGCCTCATACCTTTGTAGTGAGTAGTCTTTAAGGAGGGCGGGTGACGTTGTGTCCTCCTCGAATTCGGAGGGATACTACCCCCAGCGTAGAGGATTGTGTCATTTTGGTGGGAGTAGCTATCCTCCGGGATCTCGAAGTTCGTTCCTTAGGAATCATTATCTTCTCGGAATGTTGGATTATTGCGTACATCCAGGGGGACACTACCCCCAGCTTGGGCTACCCCCAGGGGTTCTGAGGAAGAACTACCCCCAAGGGCTGACAGCTTCTTCCTTGAGCGGGTGCCTTGGAAGATGCCTTTCGCAGGTGCCATCGTCAGCCCTCCGGGTAGTCGCCTTCGCGATGCAGTGGTAGAGAGCGTCGGACTGGAGGTATTTGACTTCTTTCTTCCCTTGGTGGCGGAAAGCTTTCCAGTTAAGTAGCATGAGACGAAGGGCAACTCCTCCTCCTCTGATACTTGCACCTGATCTCTGGGTTATTGCCGGGTAGATGCTTTCTGGAGCAGTCGTTGGAAGTTTGACTGCATGTCTGTGGATACTATCGCTTTATTGGAGCAGCAGTTGATAATAATGTTGGTGCAGCTGTGCCTTGGAGAGGGCACGTCGCACGCCGTAGTTGTTTTTCTTGCTTTGCGCTTGTGAGTAATCACGTCACATAAATCATGCGAAGGGTGTTTTACCTTTGCATCCTCTTTGTGAGTCCGGGTATCCCGGGCACACGGATACGCAGGTGTTGTATTTTCTCTCTGTCCTGGGATTCATACACGAACTTGCCCCGAGGTATCGGTGGAAGAATTTTGAGATTGACCCTGTCCATTGGTCCCTGTGGGCTGGACGCATGGGTCAATCCTGTATAACTTTTCGTCAGAGGCTCGCGTAATAGTTAACGATGCCTGTTGGCGGTCGGTCGTATGAGCAGTTGCTTGAGCTTGACGGGCTCGTACTGCCTTGGACTTTTTCAGCTTAACAACCGCAGGCGCGTAGTATGAAGAGTCCAGCTTTAGGTTTTCACCATTCTCAGTGGGTCGCATAGGATCTGTGCTGCATGAGATACGATCGAAAACAGAGGTTCTGTTGCTATCAGGGCCGCATGTGGCCCGTTGTCTGCGGCTGTGAGTTTATGTCGCATGGAAAGTCTTATGCTGCCTCCTCCTTGGCCGCATAGAAGATGCCTCAGCACCAGAACGTCTGGCATCGTAGTATTTTTCTATACCAGATTCTGGGTGCTGAACAGTTTATGCATCAGCCTGGGATGCCGCACAGACGTGGACGTTCTGTGTGTTTATCCGACGACCGTCATTGGCAACAGAGTGAGAGGCTGGAAGCGTCTGCTCAGAAGCTGGATGGGGCGCAGCGGCCTTGGCCACCCACGTTCTGCGGGTCTTCTTGGGCTTGGCTATCCTTGGCGAAGGATTAGCACTTTCTTCGGAGAGCATGTCCTCGAACGCTTGTTGGTCGAAGCGAACCACCAGCATCTTTTATGTCGAGCCGAGCTTGGCCGCATCAGATTGTGTCACCGGCTTCTCAACAGTAGAGAAGGACGTCCCCAGCAGAGTCGCCATCGTGTTTGCCATTAATACGAAAGTTGGGAAGGACTTGATTCAATTGAACAAAGTAAAGAAAGTACAAAGAAAAGTCCAAGAAGATAATCTAAGTACAAAGTTGTCTTCTAGAGGGGTGACAATGGAGGGTTAGGAGTGTAGCAACTCTCTTTACTCTGTGGACGATCCGATGCATAAGTTTTTCTCTCTTACTTGAGTGTAGACTCACAGATAGCCAGCCTTTTTGCATGAGGGTAATACCCTGTTATTTATAGTTGTTCGGTGGCCGCATGAATTTTGGACTGCATGGACGTTGGGAGTTGTCACGTGTCTTTTTCTAACAGAAGGGAGTTACAACTGTGCACAAGAATTCGGACTTCAGTTGTCACGAGGATATTTGTTAAGATTTTTTGTTGTTGAATATCTGGATAGTTCTCGTCTGTTGTAGACGCGACTTGGTCAAGTGGACACATGGCCGCTATTTGGTTGGAGAGAATCATTCAGTGTGGCCACGTGTGGCCAAAGACGTGTGGCCAAAGACGCACGGGACGCATGGAGTTTGTAACGCATGGGGCCAGAGATGTATGGACAGCATGGAGTCTGGAACGTACGAGGCCAGAGACGCATGGACCGCATGGAGTCTAGGACGCATGGGCTAGAGCTGCATGGGACGCATGGAGTCTGGGACGCATGGAGTCTGGGCCATATGGGACGCATGGAGTCTGGAACGCATGGGCCAGAGCCGTATGGAATCTTTTGTCGTGTTGTACACGTGGCTCTGCACTATCCTTGGGACTTCTGTCTCTTAGTGTGTTCTCGTCCTTCGAGGCGTTCAAAAAAAAAAATTCAGGCTTCTGTGTCAGGCGCCATCTCTGTTGTCATGACGTCATGTCAGGTCGACCTGCGGCCAGTTGACAGGACGCTTATTTGTACCGCATGGGCGGCCGCATGGTGTCCATGCGGTCCAACATCTGTTGAGTTTTATTCTGAGGCACATGGGCGTCGGGCGCCTGGATGCATCTTTTTCATGCTTCTACACAGATCAATTGGGGGTATTTCTCATTGTCTTTTTTCTTCGTGATTGTAATTTATTTTCTGTTCCAAAGAGTTGCGGTGATCCGTGTTGGATCGGTGAGAAATTGTAGAGGGTGTAATCTTTTTATTCCATTAGTGGAGGTTCTTCAGGGTTGGACTCCGATCGTCCCGTGATTTTTTCTATCTGAATTTTTTACGTAAAAATCTTCGTGTCTGCGATTTGTGTTTGACATTTTTGGTTTGTGTGTTTTGCTCGATTCTCTCGCAGGTACTTTCTGGTTTGGGAAATAATTTTCGTGTTTCGTTCCCAACACCACGTAGAGATTGGAAAGGTTTGCGTAAAAGAATTCATTATGTTATCGCAATTTCCAATTTTTTTACTCAGTTTACTTAAACACCTTAAGCTAAACTTAGTAATTAACAAAATAGCCAAGACCAATTGTCTTCTATATATTCATCCCTAATCCGCAATGTTTACATAATGTGGTTAGAATATTTAAACTTTACTTGTAAGTTACAAGTCACTATTGATTTCTTGTTTAACACCCCCCAAATATAAATTCAATTCGACTTACAGAAACTCAAAATAAGAACTTGCAATATATGCTTACGATATATAAACTTATTTTTCTATTTAAGATCTTGAAAGTGTATTTATTTTTTCTGTTTAGATTCTTAAAAAAATAAAAGATGAGATACATGTAATCCAACAATTTTTCATTGTCGAATTTTAAAAATTAGTAACTCATGAGTTACTCAAGAATTTTTTTTTATATATATATATAAATTTGGAGGTTAATATCTATCATTTTCATCTTAATTAACCGTTCCTCTACTTCCAACTGCTACAGAACGTGCATCTCATTTATAAAACACACGTTAGCTGTCAAGAACAAAATAAGTACTAAGCATTCCATTATTGGCCTCTCCTTATTCCATTAAACTCATGAGGAAATATGCCCTACAATATTCCCTTCCCTGATTAGAACACCCACTACTTTGTCCCTATGAGAAAAAATAAATTCCTATGCTAAGAACATTTTTTTTTGCTCTCAAGAAATATTAGCATTGTATTTCCATCTCTTTCTAGGCCCTATTTGGCAACAGGAAAATGTTTGAAAAGAGGTAACTTGATTTCTCTGGAATTTTGGAAACTGGAGAAAGAAACTAGAATAAACAAAAAGTAGAAAAATAAGATCATATGTAAATATTAGTATGACGTACATAAAGGATCACACCACAACTAGTTTCATCATAGAAATATTTTAGCAAATGTCCTCATCCAAATCAAAGAAACTAATATATACCTTCACTATTTTTAAAAACTAAGAGAGATCATCGTTTTGTACAAAACAGTTAAAATTTTGCTAAAAATAATGAGGATATATCTTAATTTTTTAACTATTTTGTACAAAAAATGGGAGTATTTTTTAGTTTTTAAAAATAGTAGAGATATATATTAGTTTTTATATTTTGAACGAGAACATTTGTTAAGAGTAAGAAATGATAGTCCTTTGGTTGCGAGAGTTCCAAATTTTTTTTTATGGAAACTATACTGAGTTCCTAGCTACTCGTATATCATGCAATAGTTATTGGTGATAAGATCAATTATCATGAGCCCCACAGGGAAGTAATACCCCAATCTTTTGAAGAGGAATATGAGAATTGTTAGTCCCGAAATCAGATCAAAAAAGAAGAGATAGCCACAAAATAGAGACTCACACAAGAGTTTGTCTCTACAAATTTCAGAAGAGAAGTTGGTACACTGAGATTCACACAAGAGTTCCTCTTTAGTGACACACAACCCACAGAAGCACCAAACAAGCAACATGTTACAAAATGACAATCCAAAGAAAATGCAAATACAACAACAATCAGAAAATCGTTCTTCTCTTTACGTTCGCAGACGCTACACCGAGAAGAACGAAAACAAGAACAGAAATACAAAGAAGGAAACTCTTGCTGGGGTGATCAAAACCACCAGAGCTCAAGGCAAGATTCGCGTTATACAACGATCTGCCTCCAGGATCCAGCAAGTTCACACGAGAACTTCTGGAACGCTCTTGTTCACTTTCGGATCACTCAAAAGATTCATTTGGAAGGATGCTAAAAACTGCCGCAAGTCCTGTTGGTGCTATCGATTTTTTCTCTCTTTCTCAATTTTTTCCAACACCCTAAATGAAAGAGGAGAGCCTCTATATAAAGAGGATTTCAGCTTCCATGCGGCCTGGAAAAAAATCAGGCCGCATGAGCCGTCTGCGCCGCTGTACTTCACAGAGCAGACAGCGCCGTCAGGCGCCGAAAGCTGTAGCCGCTGCAGCTGCGTGGCACGGAGAGCCACGAGCCGCCTGCGCACTGTACTGCACAGAGAAGACAGCGCCGCACCGAGCCGCCAACAGCAGTCCATGTCCCATCCACACTTAACTCGCTCAAGCTAACTTGTTGGCTGCATAACGCTTGGCCGCATAGCTCCAGGCCGCATGCGCCCCTGGCCGCAAGGGCTCCTGGCCGCATGCGTCCCTGCCCCCTCCACACTTGACTCGCTCAAGCTAACTTGTTTGTCGTATAGCGCCTGGCCGCATAGCTCCAGGCCGCATGTGTCCCTGGACGCATGGGCTCCTGGCCGCATACGCACCGGACCGCATGTCCCCTGACGTCATGGCTCCACGAAGCATGCGCCCAAGCAAGCAACCGTGCATATAACTAGCGCATAAAAGGAGCGCACGAGCATGAAGCATGCGTCCGAGCATGTAACTCCTGCATAAAAGGAGTACACGAACGTCATGCAACGAGCTAAGTGCAAAGTGCGCCAACAAAGCGCCACTTTGCGTCCTTGAGCCCGAGTCGCTACTAAGGAAAACTTTCCAAAGGTAGTGACAAAATAAAGATTGTCATAATGTAGTTCACACTTAATCCCTCTAGGAAAGTCAACCCACATGGACCACCATCCCATATGCATATACCAATACTAAGCAAAGTTATATATTGAGATATATACATTGGTGGTTTTCCAATATAAGACTAAAACTCCCAAAGCAAAGTGAAAAACACCAACAAAAATTTCAGTGTTGTCCAAGTTTTAAGTTGTGGAACAGAAGAAGCCCTCTCCAACAAGTAGGTGCAACCCACTTAAAGCATGATATGCTATTATACCGTCCAACCCAAACTCCAAAGTCTCCAAATAGAGAGAGGACACTTGACATCATTTCAAGTGGCACCATCGCCGCCTATCTAGCTCAGCATATAACATAAACATTATACCGATATCGAAGTTAAAAGGTTTTGGCAACCAAGAAATTAAAGATTTTGGGTGTCGAGTGGACAGGGTATAGAACTAGTCAGAGCAGTAGTAACCTTCTGAAGTAGAATTACTCGTTACTGAAAGACTGAGATCAATGCAACCAAAAATGAAAGGGCATCGAACTGAACAAGTAACTGTCCAGAAAGCGATTAAGAGCCTTGTCAATAAATTCCCAACCTACCAGCAACTGCAGGCACGTTCACAGAAAATTTAACCATACTGAGATGTCCATAACCTGAACAAGTAAATAACTTTCGGTACTAAAAGATGGGCTCAAATAGTATACAATGACAATGATGTAGAGCTTGTCCACAATATTAGGGAAGCAAAAAAGCTCAGGTTCAATGGAACATGAAAACGAAATCAATTCCTATCTCAAATTATCAACCTCTCAACATTGAACAAGTCGTCAAATTTGGAACTAGAAACAAGAACATTTTGCTACCAAGGTTTTGAGGGCTTTATGATTTGGATTTGACCACTACTATGCGCTCTCAAGGCTAAGGGAGCAAGAAGAATATTTGTGATAGGTATGGATGGATACCAATGGCTCTTTTCTTTATTAGATGAGAATGGGTATGGACAGCACTAGCAGCATACCAGCTTATGTTCCTCTGGCATGCCACCAGCAAGAATGTGCAGTGGACAAAGATTTGTGTATTCATAATGGAGGACAGCAGGAATGTACAATGATAAAAGAAAGAAATCAGCTTGAACAAGATTTGTTTCTTTCACATTAACAATTTTGGCAAATTTTCCAAAAAACAAAAAAATATTGGAAGATATTGAAATTTTTCACTAATAATAGTGTATGTGTATGCATGGAGGTTTGAATACTGTTCCTGCATTTTTTTCTTACGTTTGAATATCAACAATGATACTACATGTCAAGGCATGAAATAGTAAAAAGATCGATCAAACACTGCAGATCAACCACAGATCAGATATCAGAACTGCATTTACTGGCTAACGATGGTCCGTGAAAAAGAGAATTATTTAATCAGTAATTACAGAGAGATCAAACTGATGGAAAATGACAAGCAAGAGTTGATCTAGTAATAGTCCACAGATGACGGAGGGAGAAGACTACTTGCCACATACCACAAGGATTAAAAGCAAGCAATTACAAAGGCCTGATATTACAGCCAACATATTTATGCACTTCAAATAAACACTACAAAATTGCTCGACAATGATGTAGAATAAGAGTGAAGACCACGACTTCTGCTTCCCTGAGGTATTAGAAGTGCACGAACATAAGCCGGGAAATTAGATTTAGACAGCAATTATCAGCCTCTCATACCCAAAATGTTCAAATAGCAAACCATGGTTAAAAAAAAGTTTAGCAAAGACATAATATCAATACAAAGGTGACCAGAGCACTGAGCAAACCAAAACAAGCAAGCTGTTTAAGAAGTTGTACATTCACACTTCAAACCATAGATGCAAAAAGTTTGCTAGGAATGTATTTCACAAATGGAAACGTTCATGGGCAGCATCTTCAAATCATAACATCATATCCTTTACCGTGCTTCATACTGAACAACTGCAGGAGCAAAACAGCAGAAAAGTGAGGAGTTTAATCTCAAATGAACGTAAGGAAAGAAATGGAATGTTAAAGGGCAAAGATTATGAACTAATATGTAGATGTCAGAAATACCAGTGAGAATAAAGAAAGAATCATATAATGTAGGACGCCAAAAGTTGATTTCTGAAACAGAAGCTGTTTTCACGTAGCTGTTTAATAATAAACTTCCCAAACTGGTAAAAAAAATTGTTTGATAAGCTTTAGACCTCTTACTTCCCCTTCCATAAAGAACTATAGAGACATCAAGCTGATAGACCTGTTTACTTGGGGGAAATTTTGTTACTTTTTCCAATAATATATATATGTCGGATCATTTGGAATTCTTCGTGGAAACAAGGTAATTGCTCCTAAGAACTGCTTTCATATACGAGTCACCGGAAACCAACTTTTCGGTTGATCAAGTAAATAAGTTGACCAATTGCGATATAGGCTTAAGTGCAAGGAAAGAAGACAGACCCATCTAAATCTAGTTTAGATGTCCCTACAAGGTTTTCCACACTAAGCAACAAACAGCGGAGAGGGATTCAAAGTTCAAACCCTTAATAATTCCTCTCTAATAACTACACAGGCTATCTTGCTAGCAACCAGTCAGCTATGTCTCGGAATTAGTTCCAATCTAGTTACCTACCAATAGATGGCACACTGTACACAGACACGAATACAGCATCCATACATACATGAAAACTGATGTTACTAGGGAACAACAAGCTGAGCACGGCTCTAAACTAGGCTGGCTTTAAGGGTGAAGGAAATTCTAGATCTAGACGAAGTTTCATCTTAGCAGCAACAACACTCCAAAGCTTGTGCTCCACTTGTTGGCCCCGTACAGCCTGCAAGAAGATCCAAAATCGGACCAAAAACTCACAATGACCGCTACAATGCTCATGTTTTGGTTGGAATAACAAGAATGACTTCGGGGGAGATTCCCGAATAGGTCAACCTTTCGAACTGCTGCTGAATCCATGGGCAGGCAAGAGACAACCTGTCGAACTTCATCATCTATGGGTGGTACTGATTTCAGGTTCTCTCGAGGTTCTTAAGAGGGATTTTTTTCCAAGTCATTCTTTCTTGCCATTCTTCTTCTCCTCACTACCACGCATCACGAGTTCGCTCAATCCCATGTAGAGATGAGCGAGCATAGCAGGACCAAGGTAGCTTGCTAATTCTCGCCATCTGCCAATCGAGCCGCAAGAATGTAAAAAGATCTTTGTATCTTCAAAGAGTTGCAGAACACGATACGCGAGAGGAAACACATCATAAAGGCCCAATGCTCCTTTGCAAGACACATCAGGAAAAACTGTTCACAACTAACTGCTCTAGCAACGTTCTTTCCATCCTTGCGACATCTCTTGCTTTGTTTGCTTTGCCTTGTTTTTGATAAATTAATCTTTTACCCGCCTTTCGCGGATCTAGCACTTATTCTATTACTCGAATACACCTCGCTCCGCTCTGGTAGAACCCTATTTTGGCTCCGTTGGCTCTGCTTGCTTATCACTCTGTCTATTCTTTTGTCCGTCAAATAGCCCGTCTCCCCGCCTTCTCAGGTCCTTGTCTCTCGTCAACATAATACTCCTCCCGCTTCTGTGGTTCAGCCTCACTGGATCTCGGCAACAGCCGATTTCTCATGGGCCCTCTCTCAATTCCCTCTTCGTTTGTTTTGGGTCGCTCCATCACTCACTCTGCTATAAGAAGTAAGCCGATCCCAACTTCTCATAGACTGGATTGTCAGAATCTGCTCGCAAACAAACTTGCTTCTTGCCTTGCACAAATTAGCCCTCGTAAGGTATCTCTTAATCTCTAGCCTCCTTTTGATGGCATCGGCTTCCATCCCTGCCTTGGGAGTCACCCAGTCTTTGTCATTGGTTGAAATAAACAAACCGCAACAAGTACATTCCCCTTAACAACAAACCCCTAGCTTCATGGGACCGAGAAGGAGTCGTTTTCCGTCGTTGGTTTGTCTTTCTGTTGTCGGTAAACGCTGGAGATTTAGAGATACTATTTCTGTTCCAAAAAGTTTTTACAGGTTCGGGAATGATTACTCATTCACTAGACGGAAGGGTATTGATACGGAATTAGGCGTGCTATTCGTAGTCTTGAGGGCTAGCTTATGAGGATTAGGACATTCGAGTTCCGCTTTCAAGGTGGCCCTATTTTCAGGGAAGACAAGAGTTCGTTCTGTTGTGCCTTCCTTTTTTTAGGGCTTTATAACGAGCAGGGGAAAGTAATGTTTATTGTTTTAGTTAGCCAGAAGTCCATAAGGACTAGTAATGACTATAGACCGGAGAAGTCTTCCGAGAGTTTCAAACGGAAGGATAGGTGTTGAAATAGGCCATACCATTTCCAGCGATTGGCGCTTTTTCTTCGTGATTTTATTTCGATAGGAATTCTACTGAAAAGTGCCTGGGGAGGAGAGAAGGTTAAACTGCTCCACTGGGCCTTGAGCCTTAATGGCATTCTTGTGGCGAGAGAGGGGCTTTTGGTTTCGCAGTGAGAGAGCAGGCCCCTGTCATGGCGAGTAAATCGTGGTTTGGTTGCTTTCGTGATAAGGGGGAGCGGAGTGAACTCGCATACATAGGCTGAGGGCAGAGCAAGCCCAAGCGATCAGCACAGGAGAATAGCTCAGTGAAAAGGGGAGTCTGGCTTCAGAGAGATGCTGAAAACATTCAATGAGATGCATCCCCCGAGACCTAATAGATATGGAGTTGTCGCAGCTGCTGCTATCAGAAAGCAAGCAGCAAAGCCATCAAAGCGCACGTAAGCAGAGGAAAAGCAATATCGAACATCTCTCTCTTCATCTTACATACGATGATAGGGAGTTTGAACAGCTAGAAGCCCTCCCCTTCGCCAGTTGGAAATAGAGGCAAGAGGTCGCCCAAACCCGTGTTTTTTGCTTGAAAAGGGCCACTACTAACTATGGTAGGGTGGAAGGGAGAGGCATACAGATGAAAAAGTTGGTGTCACACGTACTCATTGATCGGTCTGTCCGCTGAAAGCGAGAGGAATGGGAGTGGCTCAACCGACGGGAAACTAGGAGTGGCTCTACTGTTAAGGAGATAAACGGAATTAGAGTGACCGCTTTTATTTCAGAATGTGGGACGACAATAGAGGTTCCCGCTTTCAGAGTTTAGGTACAGGGTGGTCGAAGATCAGGGATTCCGGTTCATTTGATTCGCGCTTGATGTAATAACGAAAGGGACATCTGAGAATTATAAGCCCATATAATGAAAGCAAATCCTGGTCCATGGAATCCCAAGAAGGTAAGAACTCCAACCTGTCTTCCCTTTTTATTCCTCGGTAAGTGGCTTCAGTAGCTGTAGCTTGCTTCCAACGCAGTTTTCCGCTATCGACGAAGAATGCTGCTTGATTGAACGAACATTTTAATAACCTTTCTAATAAGACAGTTCGCCCATAGTCCATTGTAGGTTATTGTGGGCTGTGTCCTTTTCCATGGGCTTCTTTTTTCTGCTTTTTTGTGGATTCTTTGATTCGATTTCTTCAATGGCCTGCCCTTATCTCTAAAGGGGCTTACGCTCTTCCACTTCTTACTATGGACTGCCAATCCAAGCAAGTGCGCCCACTCTACCTTTCTTTCTTTACCTTAGACTTCGCTTCGTTCTTCAAGGAGACCCATGCGCATTTCCTCTGTTCTGTGCTCTTGAACCCTTGATTCCCTTGTGCCTTTAGTTGAAGTATAGGTCGTCGATTCCTTTTTTCTTGATGGAATTTTTGCTTTTGTTGAGTGGTATAGAAGGGATTCCTATAGTAGGTAGCGACAGTAGTATCGACGCTACATCAATAGCTGAAACTTGTTTTCGGGTAGGGTAGGCTCGGAGTCAGAAGTCCTCTCTTTCCCAACCAAATAAGCACTTTTGCAAAGTTAACCTTCCCGCGGTCAAAACAACAATTGCAGATAATAATCAGACCTTACCAGGGACAGGGACAGGGACCAGACTATAGAGCCTAATGAAAAATAATTCGGGCTTGCTTTCTCAATTCACATCTATGAGCGATGATTCTTGTATCTCTTGCTCGCTTCGATCGGACTCTGACAGGAATGATGGGTCGCTAACAAGGCACCTAAATGACCGCTCAGAAGGCCTACCTTTTTTTTTTCCAATCCGTCACGTCACTTGCTCGTCCCTCTCTCATGAAAGATTTTATCTCCTCTCCCGGCGGCTTTAACTCATGGCTATAGCCAGTTGCTAAGACGATTCCCATTCAAGCATTCTCATTCAACGGTCTATCAATGCTGCCATGGCTCTGTGAGCTATACTATTCCATGTCTAGTAGTGAAGGGTTAGCTGCGTCTCGTAAGGTGTATTGCCCGAATCCCTTATTACATGGAACTACCCTCAACCGCTAGTTCCCCTGACTTGACTTCCTTCCGATGATTGGTAGGTGAGACTTTCACTATGGACTCTCTGCCCACTGACCCTAGTTTCATCTTAACTACGATTCAGAGCAATTCTTACCGACATCATCTTTACCTTTCATGCCATATGCGCTTAGCGCTCTAAAACTTTTCTGGACGAAAGCCGGGTACTCTACGAAATCCAGGGCTCACTTCTTCCTCCGACTGGACTTGAGATAGAATCATTTCATTGAGCCATGTCTACCGAGAGAGAGGGTATCTCCCTTGCCAAGAGATAGGCAGCATTTAGAAAGGATTAGAGCTCTCTGGCTATCAATCCAGGACATGAAATAGAGACTGGCACATATTCCTATTGGGATGGAGAAAAGAGATAAGCAAGCAAAGCCTATAAGTCCCTCTATGAAGTCAGCGAAACTCAAGTTTTAACGCACGCTATTTGCTTATATAGAAAGAAGCACCTCGTGAGGAAAGAGTGCAAACAAAGGCTTACCAAGCAAGAAGAATGTTCGCCTTGCCGTCATGTTCACTGCTAGTGACATATGATATATTGTTAGCCATCCTGAAAGTGAGGTAGCATATAGACGACCTCTCGGTCCGAAGGAACTAATCTCGATAGGAATGCCCGTCTACGTAAGAGAAAGAAGAGACTTTGCCCCTCCCAAAGGGAGATCAAGCCAAGACAATAGGCCTTCCCAGAGGTACGGGTAGAGACCAGGGGCACGAAGGAGCTAGTCCTTGATCAACGGCTAAAGCACCATACTTCTTTCTGAGCCTTTCTTCATTTTAGCGAGAACCTCCCCCTCTTGAAGACTGTGCCCTTAGTCTAACACTAATTGGTTGTCATCGCATCCTGACACTTTGTAATATGTAAAACTTTTGTACTCATACATTCATAGAAGTTGGTAACTGATCTGGTGCCAGTCGCTACGTAAGAGCAAATACCCTACTTGATATGGTGCGCAAGGACACCTTGTCCCATCAATCATGTGTAAATCATATTCACTCTACTGTTGCACTCAGGAATTGCCTCAAAAATGTTGTAATTAGTTCCTCATGCATGTTGTTGTTATTGGCATTCAAGTGCACATAATGATACTTCTTAAGTTGCGTTTGGTACACGGATTGGAATATTGCCGGGAATTATATATTCCTGCAATAAAATTCCTGGGCACTTAATTGATTGGAAATTTATATGAACATGTTTTGTAGATAAATAATATTCCCGGGTAATTTCTAGTAATATAGTTATAGATTATTCATTTAAACCAAATAATGTGCTAGTTCAGTTGGTTAGAAATAGAATGGACTCCTCTCTAATGGATCAGGAATCGGATCCCTCTGTCAGTGACTTTTTATTATAAAAAATTGTTTTTACTAACCAGACCCATACACGGACCAGGAAAAACCCAATCCGAGTGGACCTCCGACCCAGACACAACCAACCTCGGACGCAAACTCAATCCGATCCGGACACACCAGACCTGGACCTAGAACCCGACCCGACCCGACCCGGACCCAACCAGACTGACCTAACCCAACACGTACAAAACAAGACCTGGATAAAGCACCTAACCTGACCTGGACCAATTAACCTGACCCGCATCCGACCCGAACAAGACCCACACTCAAATCTAGCCCGACTGGCCTAAACCATACCCAATATGGAGCTGATCGACCAAACCCGGCTCAACAACAATTTTATTCCCTAGGAAATAAATATACCCTCCTATTTTGGGGAATAGGTTTCCATGATTTGTGGTTTCTCAGGAATTCGGAAATAAATTTTATAATCCAAAGAAACACGGTAATTAGTTTCCCACCCTAAATTTGTTCGCGAATATGTGTGTACCAAACGCACCCTTAAAGTCGTCAATAAGCTTCACCTCAATATCTCCAGTATATATACCTCAATATCTCCAGTATATATTTCTTAAAAAACTTATTAATTGCACTTGTTATTGCTTCCTGGTCCTGGGGTACCTTGTTAAACCCACTGGGCCTGGAATGGTACCATATTGCAGTAACAGTAAAAGTTCATCCATTGGACTATATGAAGCTAGACACACTTGTTCTTCCGCAGGTACCAAGCTTTTCCTCAATCGATGCTTTATGAAGTGGTTGTCCAAATCCTTTAGGACATTCTAGACTACTAATCTTCCTCCTCAGTCTCTCTTGTATGTATATTAAGTGCTACTTTCTCCCATGAAATTGAAATTGAAATTGGCAGGAAAAGTTGCCGCCCAGGTGTGACTGGCCACCTTAAGACGCAAATACATGTCACCAAGGGCCCAGATTATCTGTCTTGGACAAGCCAACCCATTTCAGGTATTGTACGCGAACAGCTAAACACATCACATCTATGCCCGAGACTTTATAGGTCTTACGGTAATGAGAAATGTGTAGTGTTCTTTAACTTGCTCATTCTATCAAACTAAGTGGATGGTCAGTAAATATCCATTGGTTTATTTCTTAGCTCCGTATTCTATTGTTAATAAAAAGCAAGGTTCTTATAGATAGATGTATCAGCCGTGTCATATTGTTTTGCCTATCCAAATCCACTATTGACCCCTAAATACAGGCTGATATTGGGTGATATCATGTTTTGTTTGGTGGAAAGTGAGGGAAAGGAAAGAAAAATGAAACCTTAGGATCAACTTTCAATTTCGCTTTGATTTCTCTCACTTTCTTAGCAGCAGCCAAATTAACATGTTATATTGTGTCGATAATGAATATATATATTTTAATTATCAACACTGTCACCATGACCATTTGTTGGAGGTGCATTTTTATATATCCACAACAGCCATCCATCTTAAAATTATCCCATTCTATCTATTGCAGACGTACATCGTCTAAAACGCAAGTAAATAAAAACAATATCTATTGCTGGTAAAAGATTCAAAATATTCCATTCATAACTAACGATAGACAACAAATAACACATACAATTATGCTTAAATGTATCAAGGATTTTTTTAGTTTTTAGACATTGTTTTATTATTTCTTTATGAAACCAAGAACTTGGAACTCCGATCCAAAGCCGCCGAATACAATCGAGACCACGAATATTGATACTCATAGGAAAGCCTAAACTGATTTGACACAAATCCTGCAAACCTTGTAAAAAGTCAATAATGTAACTGCTTAATCTATAGTTAATGTTTGCTAAAAGTTGTTATGTTTATGATGGATTTAGACTCTTTATCTTTCCAATTTTTAGTTACATATTATATCTGAAAATGCTTAATGTTGTTAGCAACTCTCCCTGCCTACTGCCTTAAGCATGTCAGACCCTAGCTGTCTCTTCCGCCTTTCATACAATTAATATTTTGAAGTTATCGTTATTTATACTATTAAGATGGTTCTCACCCCTAGTCCCTACGTATGATTTAGTTTGCATAGTTCCCCATTACTTCAATAGGTCATTTTTTTTGTGGTTCACATTTTTTAAGTAGACTGTAAATGGATGGCGTTGCAGAAGTTTGAGAAGGTTATCAGAAAATATTTACTTAAATCCATGGCTCGGGATGTTGCATGGACACAAATATAACACGATATGGATATAGAGACAACCATGACATTAGTTTGGTGTATTTTGGTGTCAGTGCTGTGTCTTGACATGTGACTTTGAAGGACACGACACAGATACACCACCATTTTGGAATGTCGGTGCTTCCTAGATTTCGACAGTATTTGTGATATTGATGGTATTGCTCTCTCTCAAATAGGAACTCCCTTAAGACTTGTATATACTTTGAGCCCTTCTCCTACAATATATGTCCTTCTAGTTTTACCACAATACATATTCATTACCCAAGTTGCTTGTTGTTTTCAAAGGCTCAGAGAGACATAAGAAAGAAAGGTCTACTTTAATCGAAAACCAGTGACATCATTCCAGAAGTGCTGGAGTGGGCTAATATTGACAAATTCAAAAAATAAAAGGTATCCTGTAAGAAAAAAAAGAAGAAAATCATGGTCATTTTGTAGTTTGTGCCCTCCAGATAATCCTCGCAATTAAGTAAAAAAATTGTAATGATGCTATAAACTATGGGGGAAATGAAATGGCTTGTTTGTTGAAGGATTGTTAAGTGCACCCACTCGTGATTCACTAAACAGGCTAACCATACTCCTCTGCATCAATATACCCTATAAAAAATGAACATTGATATTTTTTTTCCCACGGCAACTAGATTGCAATTTGAAAATGTAATTTCAACTTTTCAAGTTGACCCTTTAGTTTTATATGTTTGACTTTACGCCATTCCATTCATGAAAACCCTTTTTCAAAAAAGGAGCAATAGTCTGGTAGTAGGCTTCAGATAACGATTTTATGGAAACATATTTTCTCAATGCATCATCTTTATCGAAAAGTCCATCTACAAAGTCTACCAAAATAGATCAAACAAAAAGAAAAGAGGAATTTGTGCCTTGGATCGGACGAATCTTAGAGTCGGTTCTAATAGAACTGGACCCTCCTCCGGAGGCAATGCTCAGTGCAGGTACTATTTTCCTTTGATCCTACCTTTAATACAAAATATTGGGCCCAAAATGTTAAAAAAAAAATCAATGGAAGTAATTAAGAGTTATGGGGCGTTTGGTATGCAAAATACTATATATCTGAAAATTCTATATTCATAGGAATCAAATTTCTTGGAATTAAATTTGAAAATTTATATTCCCATGTTTGGTGAATACATAAATATTCCCAAAAAACAAAAAACAAAAACAAAAAAAAGTGAAAATAGGATTAAAATTGAAAAAATATAGAAAACAAAATCATTCTTAAAAAATGAAAAAAAAAATATTAAAAAACTGGAAAACAAAAACATTCTAAAAAAAAATTGGAAAAAACGAACGAGTCTCTTCATTCAAGCAACGGTACAGAGGAAGAACGAAATGAAGTGAGGGGTAGGGGCAGGAAAAAGAGTCGAGTTGATAAGGCTCGACGAGTGGGTGAAGCAAAACGAAATTCGAATTTGATCGAAAAAGATGCAAGGCTATAGATACCATGACCAATCACCATCAAGAAAGAAGAATTTTTCTAAATCACTTCGGGTCAGTCCCACCTTCAAGCATCCGAAATACGTCTGGGTTGTAAATGACATAGCGTTCCTAAATGACTCCTCCAGAAAAACGAAGTTATTCAAGTTCCTTTTACCAAAGAAGTCCTGCTCCGACAGCCCCATGAGTCATCTCCTAAAAGGACCCTAATTGTTATGTGTCCCCTTGAATTCTTCGGTCATGCAATACTTATTGAATACAAAAAACGAAATGCATTTTGACCCGTCGCAGTTCTAAATCATTTCATGGCACCGGACGTGGCTGAACCATCTACAATGAGGAAGCAAAGAAAGGAAACTTAGATAATATAATACACTCTCGTAACATTTTTTTTTTTTTTTGAAAGCTCGACCAACAATAAAAAGTGGGAATAAAAACAAACAAATAAAAACAAATTCTTAAAAATTGAAAAAAAAAACAAAATAAGAAATCTTAAAAAAAAGGAAAAGACCCAAAAAAAATCTTCTAAAAAGGAAAAAGATGAAAAAATGAAGATAAAAAACTATCACAAGAAACAAAAGTCATTCTTTAAAAAATGAAAAATATGAAGTAAAAAAGAATTCAAAAAAATAAAAACAGTCAAAAAAACAAAAACAATTCTTAAAAATGATAAAATAGCAAAAAAAATGGAAAAAAAAGGAAAATATTAAAAAGCTAGAACGAAAAAATATACCAGAGCAAACAAAAAATACCCACCTATTCTTAAGAGATATGATTACATGTTTTATAGGCAAATTGTTTATCCAAGTATTAACACTTCCCAAGAATAAATTTTTATAACATAAACTAAACATGAGAATAGATTTTCCACCCTAAATTTACCAACCATCCTCTTAGGGTTTGCTTGGATTGAGGGTAAAGAGAGTTAAGTGAGGGGTAGTTAAGTGAGGGGGAAAAGATTATGCTTGGTCTGAGAGTGGAAGTTTAGGAGGAAAAGTCATAGACAGTTGAGGGTTTGTTTAGCCTTCTTTTGTCCATTTTTTCAACCTCCAAATCGAAAGATTAATAAGGAAAAGTGGGAGATTTTGTTTAAAAAGTCATAAATACCACTTATTTGTCATATAAAATATCATGACATTCTCCTCCATTTTTCTTGCTTTCAACATTTTGCTCCGTCTTCCTGGATTTCAACATGTTGTCGTCAAGGTGCGTCTCATCGTTGAAAATTATAATAAAAAAAACGACGGCTATGTTTTTTATGCATATGTTGAGTTGATGACCACATATATTTGATGCATAAAAAAAATCGTCCAGGAGCATCATCTCGCCTCCAATGTTTTGTGCAATTTTTTGTTCCATAAGATAGTTGGAGAGAGAACCTTCAAAAAATTGTTGCATATGTTTGATACTTCAAATATATTTTGTGTCGTCTCTCCTCCAATGTTTAACATTAAAAAAATCGTCCACAAGGCATATGTTGTTAATGACCACATATAACGGTGTTCTTTTATTTTAGCCATGTTACTATCCTTCGACAATTTCAAGTTGCTATATAGAAGGATAATAGCCTTAATTAGCAGCCAAAATAACTAAAATCTTTGATGCATATGTTACTAATGACCACAGATAACGGAGTTCTTTTATTTTGTCCTATTTGAAGTACTTTGCCATGTATGTTTAATTCTTTGATGACAATTGTATTTCAAATGTACAAAAAAATCAAATGTGTAGTCTTCCAATTCTTTGATTCTTGTGTACATTGTTTAACTCTTTGATTTATGTTTAATTCTTTTATCAGATGGGTCGTATGGTATGTTGGATTGGATGACTATGTATTCTACACAATGTTTTGGTGGTGCCATATAATTTTATATATTTTATTGGTTTCTACATATTATTTAACTCTCAACCATGCCAAACTAGAACGAAGTTGTTGTGTACGAATTCCAAAAACGTTATTGTTGAACCGAGAACAAATTAGGGATGAATTGTTAAACATCCAATTAAATCTGATTTTATGTCATATGTAATAGGGGGGTATTTTGGTAACTATTTTATTTTTATTAATCTCTCTCCCACTCAAAACCTCCAATCCAAGGAAGAGTTATTAAACACACACCATACTTAACTCTCCCTCCAACTTAAGGGAGGTTATATGTATTGACTCCCTCCCTCTCACTTAACCCCACTTCTCTGCTTTTTTTTCCTCGACCCAAGCAGAGCCTTAGGGTTGCCTAGCACATAAATGTCACATAAAACATCAATATTCTCCAAACACAACGACTATAATCCAAACAGCAAAATTAGGGGATTAGAGTTTAAGAGCGCATACTTCTGCGAGTGCGCTTCTTGTAGAGGATGCGATATCCGCACTCCCTGCACTGGATGACATCGCCAGGCTTCAGCGTGGTCTCCGTTCCACAATCTAAAGAATAAAAAAAAAATTCATCAATATCAGAATTCAAGAATCAAACTTCCATGAATTCGGAAGTAAACTCGAGTTCAATCACCTCCGCATAGGTAACTCACGGGCTCGGGCTGCGGCTGTGGATCCATGGTCGACGAAACGGAAACTAGGGTTTCTGCAGAAAAAGTTACGGGTCAATTTGTTAGGGTTTCAGAGGGGCGTAATTTAGGGTTAGAATTTCTGAGAAGAATCGAGGGAAAATGGGTTGGGGGAGTCGCACCTCCTCTTTCTTTTTCTTTTTCTTTTTTTCCAGAAGAAGGACAATAGAATTTAGTTGCGAGGCTGGTTGTTTTATTTAAGCCTTTGATAAAGGGGAATCGCAATTTCTTTTTTTCAAAGGAGGACAATAGAATTTGGTTGTGAGCCGGTTTGTATTTAAATTGGCCTCAGTAAAGCTACTGCAAAAATTTGATATATTTTACTAATTAAAAATATATCTTTCTTTTTACTTTTATAATACGGCTATAAAATGACTAAAAAATGAACGTCAAGTTCAATCACCTCCGCATAGGTAACTCACGAGCTCGGGCTGTGGCTGTGGATCCATGGTCGACGAAACGGAAACTAGGGTTTCTGCAGAAAAAGTTACGAGTCAATTTGTTAGGATTTCATAGGGACGTAATTTAGGGTTAGGATTTCTGAGAAGAATGGAGGAAAAATGGGTTGGGGGAATCGCACCTCTTTTTTTCCAGAAGAAGGACAATAGAATTTGGTTGCGAGGCTGGTTGTTCTATTTAAGCCTTTGACAAAGGGGAATCGCACTTTCTTTTTCCCAAAGAAGGACAATAGAATTTGATTGTGAGCCGGTTTGTATTTAAATTGGCCTCAGTAAAGCCACTACGAAAATTTGATATATTTTACTAATTAAAAATATATCTTTATTTTTACTTTTATAATACGGCTATAAAATGGCTAAAAAATGAACGTCAAGCTATATATATATATATATATATATATATATATATATATATATATATATATATATATTCTCAGCTAAATCAAAAAATCAAAAAAAAAATCTATAAATAAAAAAATCTAAATCCTTCTAACTACCTTAATATATTCTCAGCTAAATCAAAAAATCAAAAAAAAAATCTATAAATAAAAAAATCTAAATCCTTCTAACTACCTTAATAAATAATAAATTCTAAAATATATTTAATTTTTAAATTATATATAAACTAAGTATATAGTATTATCTAACTAAATATATATCTAAAATTCTAAAAGAAAATATCTATAACAAATTCTTATCAAAATATATTTAAAATATTTTAATATAATTTAAATTTGTATCTAACTTTTTTAATAATATTATAGTTCTTTTTTGTACGTGCAGCGCACGTGAGGTGAATAGTTATACATGAATAATAAGTTCATTTAGACACTCACTAATTTTAATTTATAAACTAATCTAAAACCCTCCTCCTATCTCTTTTTGCATGATCTCCGCCAAAAAATTTATACACCTACTAATTTAAATTTATAAACTAATATAAAATCGTGTAACCTCCTCTTTTCTCTTTTTGCATAATCTCTGGCAAAAAATACTCTCCCTATAAAACTCAAGGTATATCACCTCTCCCTTCCTCTGCTTTCCCTCCCCATAAAATAAAGCTCAAGGTATTATCAGCTCTATTGGTATCATTACTAGTCAATAAAATACACTCATTAACATCACAATAGTTATGTATTTATTATATGGGACTTCCAATAGAGCATCAAGGAGGGTCAAGAAATTATTCATCATGGAAACAACTTAGAATTGAAAAGAAGCAATTGAGGGTTCAAGGAAGTTAACAGCAGTCTGATACCATTATGTCATTATCTGGTTCCGCATAATCGAAAAGTCGTCACCGGACGTGATGTCGTACAAGTCTAAATTGTACTTATACAAGCGAAGTATGAAGACAGTTGAAACTTTATCTAAAAAATAATATTTATAGCATGAGGTCATATTTTCTGAAAGTAAAGCTTCAATTCACCAACCGATTTCTTCGATGCCTCAAAAATGTCAAAGTGACTCCCCGCACATGTGAAGGAGGGGTCAGCACATTGAAAAATGTACTGGTGAGCGGGGTTAACCTAACTCACCTAAACCAACACAGTATTCATGTGAAGGATATAGTTTTATAATTGTAATCTTTTTTACTTGGGACTAGTTTTATTAACAATTTATATTCAACAATGTAAAACATAACATGCATGTAATTTATTACTTGTTCAGTGATATCTTACCCACATTCGACTTGTCTATTCCTGCAAAACGAGGATTATAAATAATGATATAAATATGGGAAGACCGTCAATGCATCAATATGTTAGGTCTATAAAAGAGTGGTCATCAGTATACAACCAATCTATATGACAGTCATCGGTGCTCTTTGCACCCGAAGGGACTATCCGTGGTATTGATGTGCGCCCTTTCATATCGTAACCAGTCTCAATAAAGGTCCATAATACCTTGTGTCTGACTGCACGTTCCACTTAATTTTGTTATAAGTCAACATGATCATGGTGCCCTTGATATTGTTTGAGAAAAGCTAAACATTGTGCACAAGTTATCCATGAACATTCAAATGTGTATGCCTTATAGCTAGAGACATACTATGCATGGCAATGGAAATATGAAAGTAAATAAATGCAATACGATCTCCATAACATTTCTCATTTTTTTGAGACCCATGCTCATAACTCATGTCCCCGGTTTGGGGTTATCATGACTTGGTAATTCGTTTGTTCCAAAACATTTCTTACGATTCAATAGAATCAAACTATTTCCATAACAGTTTTCCATGAAAGCTCCAAACACATTATCACTGCAAACCCCATTTGAGGGCCTAATATCTCATCCTCGTGCATAAGTGCAAACAATTACAAAACTAACATTTAAGCAACAACAACAATAACAATGGTTTTCCTTTTACATTTATCTTTTATTCAAATATTATTGATTACATTTCATAGGAAATGAAAAGGGTTTTTTTTATTAAGCACGGAGATAAAGACAAGAAGAAACAACACCACTTAGCATTTGATAAATTATTTGTTTGCTCTGATCATGTAGATACTGAATAATTTCTCAAAGAGGTAATTTGATGTGATGCAGTATATATCTTCTTAATTGATATAACCATACAAGTGATCCATGCTCCATAAACCATTCAATTTGATCTAATTAAACAAGTCTGTGTCACCGTTAAATCTAAAAAAAATCGCATAGATCAAATCCAATTAGCCTACTCAAGCCAAAGACCAACACAGTGCCTATGCTCGGAACGGAGCTTTACAAGTAAGGGGTAGCATGTTCTTATGGATATTTGAGAATGTCATGTGATTACGTTTTCACGTCACAAAAAATATTATCACACATTCTCAACCACACAAGAACATCACATGAGGAAGTCCACGTGCCTAGTGATTGTATCTTCTCCAAATCTTATATCTCATGACAATAACACGAATATGATGACAGTAACATATAAATCATGAGTCAATATACAATAACTCTCTCTCTCTCTCTCTCCTCTCTCCTCTCTCTCTTTCTCTCTCTCTCTCTCTCTCTCTCTCATATGTGCACTTATATCATGTTAAGGAACACTTGACTATAATGTATAGTCTATAATAAACAATATAACCATATGTGTAAAAATATCTTGCTTGCAGAGGTACTGCCTAGTCCTTCAGGCGATACGATTATTGACAGCTCCATATCAAGCGATCCATGATCTACCATGATTACAGTATATTTTCATTCATGTTCCTTCAGTCTATTCTTAGTGGTTAATAACTTAGTTAGATGCATACTTAGTATTTTAGGCTGTCACGCCCCAGTCTCAAAATACGTAGGACTAGGACACGTAAGTATGCCAGCCGTATGGATATGGCAACTCCAATATATGAAAACCAAAATCTACACGTACGCTGTAATATGAATATCAAATCCACAAATGGTATAAACATATATCACAAGTCACAGGGTATAATCTAAATCTCATCCACGAAAATCAAATATAAATAAATAACCAGTATCTATGAATCTAGATCTCAATAAGAAGTATCTAAAGATGATAGTTGGATGGAAACAAATCCACTACCAACTCGAATGTAAAAGTAAATACAATATAAGCACAACACAATATAGGAATACCAGCTAACAATCACGGGGCTCGTAGAGATAACATTCTCGCAACATATGTAACCATCCGAATATGTGCTCCTGCGAATACTCAAGAACATCGACACCTGGAAGGGCCAGGTCCTCAGAGGGACATAACAAGATACATAAAAGTATGCCAATAAAGTACTGAAATAAATATCCAATGGGTCGCCTAACCGTCTAAGTGAATGCAGTTTAAGAACAACTTTCTAACAAGTGGGTTATCTGGCTGAAAACTGGGATTTGCATGACTCTTTCGGAGAATCAGGGGCCTCAAAGCATACCGTCTTTTGAACGGCAGAGGCCGCCAAGTAGTATAGGGGTCATCGCCGCACGTATATCCAGCGGAGCTTCCGGGTTACAGAAGGAAAAAGTACAAAGGAGCCCAAATGCGGTACTTGTTGTTCTCCCCACCCCATGCTCTATGCATATCACATCCATGACACAATTTGGTTCATAGCCTATTCTTAGTACCCTAGCCCAATCCTGCAACCAAACAAGGATAAGGATGGGACCACCGTACTACAATAGGCTATGTCCATAAACCTCTAATAACTGCTAAGTCTTCTAGCATACAAAGTTTCTATTAGCAGTTATCCTTAACGCACGGCCCATAAGTACAGGAGGCCAGACCTGTCACGCAGTCCGTGATCTATATGAGACTCACACTCGTGTAACAACTGTGTCACGGCCAATGAACCTAATGATGCTGCATGATAATGGGGTAGTCTCATAAACAAGGTTAATGCAAGTACATAAATAAAAATATATCGCGACGATACGTCGCGCGCATTTTATATAACAGTTAAAATATATGAACTAAGACAGAAAATAAAGATGCATGCAATATATGGAATATAAATAACAGTACAATGACAAGGTATACTTGCCTCGCAAGGAGCTGCAAAATATAATGTCCAGATATCCAACACACAGGACCAGAAGTTATGGCCTCAGAACAAATATCTCCGGATGCTGAAATAGATATCACCAATATTCCCAGAATAAGCAAAATAGCTAGAAAGCACTTCCCTTTCGTCCAATTTGGACACAGGAGCAAAACAATAATTTCGAGAAAAAGTGGGATCTACGTGTGGCCCACTTTGCACCGAAAAGCGTACCAAAGGTAACAGTCTTTAAATAGGACAAATTATAGGTCAAACAAACTCTAAATGTCAATACAAACCCAACGGTATGTCCAAATATGGATTATGATGGGCTGAACATAATTTTGCCCAAAAAGTCAACCGTGGGGCCCGCCAATTGGCGACTTCGTCAACTATCTCAGAATTATGTGAAAATTGGGTCACAGGACCAGCGCGTTACCACGAGTACAGTGTCGTAAGTTTTATCGTAATTTGACGAGCGTACACAAAATGCGCACAGCTTTCGCAAAAGTTACGATACGGGGTTTGTCCGCGGATACGGGCTGATTTCGACGCGCACAAGCGTCCGAACCAGTTTCTGCGAACTCTCACGTATCTGGGTACACTATGCGCACCATTTGGTACACTTGGTGCACGACGGGACGGTCCCGTTTGGCGGGGCGCGCTCCGTTTCACAACTTTTGAAAATCTTAAAAAAGTGTATTTTCGGGATTTTCCAACGAATTTAATTCTACCTACAACAGTTAATAATTTAATGTTAATTAACTGAAATTAAACTAGGTCAAGTGGTCTCTGCATACCAAAAAGAAAAATTGAATTAGGATCTCTGTGGTGGGAGATACGAATCTGGGAACATGGGTCATCGCAACAGAATTTCTGGGATTTAAAAAGTGGTCGTTTTCTTTGACTTGGCGTCGATTTTTACCTAGGTTTGCGCATGTTTTGAGATGAACTAACATACAATTATGGAAGGAGGATAGGTGAGGATCATACCGGAGAAGACAGGGTCGAGTTTGGTCGAGCGGTGGCACGGAAAACGGAGCATGAACATGGCTTCGCTACAGTGATCTGCTGACTCGGTGCTCGCGGCGCGGACGCGGTTGACGGCGATGTCGGGGGTGGCGGCCTCCAGCAGCGGTACAGGGGCTCCGGCACGGCGCGGGCGGCGTCGCTCAGGGGGAAGAAGGAGATTAGGGTTAGGGTTTGGGATTGGAACGGGTTATATATATATATATATAGCAAAGGGAGAGAGAGGGGGGTTCATAACGCGGGGGGGGGGGGGGTGCATTATGGCAGCGGTTGCTGCTTGCTGCAAGGGGCCGGGTTTTAGTTGCTTCCCAGCGGGTGCTTAGAGAATAGGGTTTGGGTTTTAGGAGCCGGGGCTTGGGTAGTTTTAGGGATTCCAATAGTTAATAGTTTTTTTTTTCTTCTTTCATTTTTCTTTTTCCATTTTTTTTCTTTCTTTTTCTTTTAAATATATATGTATACGTATATACCCATAGAAAAATCTAGAATTATATTAATGCATACCATTAAGCTAGCAACTGACCAAGGGTCTCCTACATGAAATAAATTCAAAAAAATTTCTAATGGCCCCATAAATCTCCTAAATTCACCAACACCTAAAATAAAAATTAAATAAAATCTATTTCTCCTAATTAGCCACTAATCACTACAATTAAATTAATAATTAATAATTAAAAAGGGTAAATACGATTTTTTTTAGGATTAGGGGTTTTACATAGGCCCATTGTTTATTCTATTTCTTTTTAATACCGTGGATGTAATATTTTGGATATGATTATATTGTACTTGAGGTTATAGACAATGTGTTATCGTCGATATCGTAACATAGGCTAGTTTTGACTTAAGAGTTAAACTAGGTGATATTTTATTTCTTGCGCAAAGCCTCTCCTAATCTTGATATCACGGGAAAGAGAATGTGATGAGGCCATGCAAGGAAGGTTCTTTAATTAGAATTACCATCTCTTTGCTTTGCACTTGCTACCTTGTGCCATATCCAAAAAATGGGCTTTGACCTTTGGTAATGTACTCGTATACCAAGATGTGAGTGTGGGTCATGAGACAAGGCTCTCTTCGGAGGTACGTTTGACTATCAATATCGTCATAGAGGCTCTTCAGAGGTACACTGAGCTATCATGTTGTCATTACATAGATACTATCTTCATAGGTATTCTAGGTTATCATGCCATAATAGAGGCTCTCTTCGAAGATACGTAGGGCTATCATATCAACATAGAGGCTCCCTACAAAGTATGTCGAGTCATTATTTTGTCAAATATATTTTACATGAATAATTCATCCATCCAAGAGATTTTTACATTAGTAATTATCATGTCTAGAGATTCGGCCTAAGTAATTATGTCTATAGATTGTAGATTGTACATCGTCCTAGTAAGATAGGACTTGCAGTTGAAACCCATGTGTCGAACTAGAATAAGATACTGATTTTTATTACACATGAACACTAGTATACAAGATTATTGTCAAGAACTATAATTCGTAAGAGGAAGTTGGTTTTCAAAATTGTATTCATGTAGATTTAAATTTCGGAATAGAAAGACCCGCATCACCTGACCGAAAGGCTAGCAACACCAGTCCCAGAGGCCCTGCACCGTTGCTGCCCAGAAGGCCCACACAACCTACTCCCACCATTTTTATTAAATGGAGGGAATAGTATACTCCTACCTAGGTGTGATATCCCTATATTTTTCTAAATATGTATATGCATGTATTTCGTATTTCGAGTATTTAGAATTTGCGTATTTTTAAAGACTGTATTTTTATTTTTTGTGATTTATCTTGGTCGTCGAGGCCTGCTTTCTTATTGCTCCCATTGTTGATTATTTATTATTAGCATTATTTAGTTATTATTAATTTTATTGGAGTTATTATTGGCATTGGAATTATTATTATTTTTATTACTCTTATTGTTATTGTGTTATTATTATTCTTGGTATTTTATTGGGTATTATTGGTGTTGTTTTACCATTATTATTATTATTATTATTATTATTATTATTATTATTATTATTATTATTATTATTATTGTTAGGGTGATTATTATTATCATTCTTATTATTATTACTCTTAAACTAAACTCTAATCCCTAACCCTTAATTCAAACTCTAATCCAACCCTTAATCCCTAACCCTAACTTCTAACCTAACTCTTTCCCATCTCACCCGCTCAGCCGCTCAAACCCTCGCCCATCTCATCACACTCTCTCTTTCTCCCTCTGAGGAACGATGATACGAACCCAACGGAACTTCCAGAATTGGATTCCGATGAGCCGTTCTCAAAATCGCCCGTCGGGTGGAGCCTGTGGGGCCCACGACACACGATTTTGTCAACGTTCTCAGAATCGAACCAAACTTGGCTCACAGAACCAGCGTATTGCTACGAGTCCAATGGCGCAAGTTTCGTCTCGATCTGAATTGTGTACACTAAGTTACAACGAGAAACAGAAGTGTCGGATACGGGACGGTGTCCGCGGATACGCACTGATTCCGGTGTGCATGCACACCCAAATCAGCTTCTGCGAAATCCTGCACGTCCGTATCAACGACGCGCACGTATCTGTGAAGACCACACGCGACCAAGTCGTCCCGTTTGGTGGGGCGTACTCGATTCCGGGGTAAAACAGGGTCTGGTTTTTTTCCTGTTTTTTGGATCGCGGTGTGCGATCACCACAGGACGCGATGCCCCAAGCAGTTTATCCGGACACCGAGAGGGTCATACAGGCTACGCGATGCAATTTACGGAATTGAAATCCGAGCTACGAGCAAAAAGTTATGAATACCTGAAGTGGGCTTCAAAAATCGAATTCCTCGTGTCTCGAGTTGTGTCCGACACGAGTCCAAAACTAGGGTTAGGGTTTACTGTGCTCCTGTGTCGAATTCTCTGTGTCGGGTCCAGTCCTGTGTCCGGCCGAGTCTTCAGCTGTGTCCGGCGCTGGGAGGCTTCAGCTGGAGGCGGGCTGCGGCGGCTCAGCGAGGTCGGAGAGCAGCGCGGTGGCGGAGGAGCTGGGAGGAAGGAGGCGTCGGGTGCTCACTGGGTCAGGGACTGTCGAGGGAACCGCCGGAGATGGCTGAGGCGTCTGGGGGACGCAGGGCTGAGCACGGCGAGGCTAGGGCGGAGTCGGGCGTCGGGCACGGTGGGGTGGCAGCGGGTTCGACGAGGACGAAGGCGGCGGGTTTGGGGTTTTATAGCCGGAGATGGGGAGAGGGAGCGGCGTCCGGCGAGGGGAGAGGAAGATGGAGGGTCGGGTGGCCGTTACGCAGCGGCGAGGTGGCGCGGGTAGGCGAGCGGGCGGCGGCCGTTACCGGCGGCGAGGAGGCGGACAGTCGGGCAGAGGAGAGGTTTGGGGGAGATGGTTTAGCGGGTCGGGTCGGGTGGACGGGTGCGGGTTGGGCTGACCCGACCCGACCCGTTTGGGCGGTTTAAGCGGGCTGGGCCGGGCTCGATGGGTTTGGGCCGGGCTCAATGGGTTTGGGCCGGTTTGGTTTAAAAATAATTATCTAATAATTAAATAAATAAGTAATTACATAATAATAGTTATTAGGTGTTTAAACATTCATCCGGGGTCCAATAAATTCTCGGAAAAATACCCTATATCTAGTTTTTCATTTTACACCATAAAAGATTCTTTTCATATTATTTTAATATTATTAAACATCAACTAAAAATTATTTAATTATTAAAACACCTTAGTTTTAATTTCAGAAAATCTCAGAAAAATCCAGAAAATTTCTGAAAATCAGGGGGATTACATCTCCCCCTTCCCACTAGAGATCGGCCCCCGCTCCCCTCTCTCAGGTGATCTTTCTCTCTCTCCCTCTCTCTCTCTCTCTCTATATATATATATATATATATATATATATATATGTTTTCTCTCCCCCTCTCGAGCTCTCTCCGCTCGCCCCCTCTCTCTCGACCCTCTCACTCTCACCCCTCCTGAACTCTCTCCCTCTCTCGTTCCCTCTATACCTTGACCCCTTCACCACCACAGCCATCGCCATCTCCACCACCACTTTCACAACTTTCGGCCACCACCACCACCACTTCGAGCACCACCACCACTTCGAGCACCACCACCTTCACCACCATGGAAACCACTTCCACTACCGTGACCACCATCATCGTCGCCATTTCTTCCATCGCGAAGCCGACCCGACTTGGTCGAGCTCTCCTGACGGCCTCTCTCTGTCTCAATCTGTATGGCCTAAACTCTGTGCTTGTCTCGAGACTCGTGCACATTAATTTGTGTGCCAATCTCGGGTTGTGTGCCTCGTGATTCGTGTCCCTTGATCTGTGTGTTCCATCGATTATCGTGTTGCTTTGGGCAGCAATATGCCTTGAGCCCTGTGCTGCCTCAAGCACTGTGCCATCTTGGTTTGTGTACAACCTTGATTCTTGTGCCTCGATATTTGTGGCTTTTTTCGTGATTCACGTCGCATCGATTTGCATGCATATTCTGATTTATGTACCTCATCGATTTTTGCACTTCGTATTTCTTTGGATCTCGTACGCATCTCAATTTATATACACATCTCGATTTGCATATCTGTATCGATTTGCGTGCCTCAATTTATGTGCCAGATCCTTGCACCGCTTGCGGGACTCATACGGTATAGCCTCGTTCCGGTTCTTGTGATTTTTGTTATATTTTATTATTTGATGCTGATGTTTGTTTATTGTATGTTCTGAGTATTGTGAGTTCTATGAGGTAATTTGTGTGTATGTTGGGGAATTACGAATTTAACACATCAATTGTGTGTCATGAGACCAATTAGATCTAATTAGACTTAGATTAGGGTTATGGGACTAGGTACGTGTCCACAAATGGATACGTATAGGTTGTATCATGGTATTTTGTGATACGGTGCGATACGGGGCCAATTTTGAATAATTTACATGAATTTTCTATATTATATGTTGTAATAACTTCTTATAGTTGTAATTATATATATATATGACTTGAGGGAATGATCAATTGTGGATAATGAAGAGTTTGGCACCTCAATGGGTTGAGTATCATAGATATTCTAATTTGTGCACTATATGTATTTGTTTAAATACCTCTCTCTCTCTCTCTCTCTCTCTCTCTCTCTCTCTATATATATATATATATATATATATATATATATATATATATATATGTGTGTGTGTGTGTGTGTGTGTGTGTGTGTGTTGTGCAACATTGGTTGTGTATGAGAGGTATCAAGTGTATGTATAGAGAGTGGTGGTCGGGTGGCTTGGTGTAGAAGTAGTAGCAGTACCTGTGTGGTGTTAGTGTGTGCAGGGAGTGAGATGGAGTGGTCGGATTTTGCAATAGCTGCAGCAATATCAGCAGCATAGTTGCAGCAGTATCAACAGCAATAGCTGCACACAGCAAGAGCATCAAGCTATACAGCAGCAACAAGCATCAGCAACTGCAGCAGCAATGCAGTATCAGCAGCAATAGCTGCAACAGCAAGCTATAAAGCAGTAGCAGTGAGCAGCAAGAGCAGTGCAATATGCATTGCAATAGGCAATAGCACTTAGCATCATTTACAACTACAGTAGCTTCAGTTTGCATAGATAGGTTGTGCAATGCTTTCAACAATGTGGGGAAGATTGCAAATCAGTGTGCCACGGTGCACAGGTTGTGCACAAGGACTGTGGCATAGCACAACAAGGGGGAGCTTGGGTATGGGCATGAGAGTATGTGGAGGAAGTTAAGGATTGAGGGTAGGTAAGTAATGTTAAGGTTTGCTAAGGTAACTGTTATAGGTAATATATGTATAGATACTAAGTTTTTCTGTAATAGTTATAACTCATAGGATCAACCAATAATTGTTATACCCTAGTATGATTAGCTAGTATAGGGTATAGCTTGAGATTGATAGTACGTAGTATCTTAATACCTAGCTTTATCTATTATGATTAGTACCATTTAGATACCTTAAAAATATTAGCTAGTATAGTAATACCTTAAGGTAATCACTTAGAAACTCAACCAAGACCTAGTATAGCTAGTATCAACTAGTTAATAATCAATTGAGATCCATTAATTTAGCATGGACCTAGTAACCTAGAAATGGCCTAGAAATTCATATTAGTGTATTTTAACTCATTTATCATCCATTGCAGCTAAGTGACATTGATATTTCATATATAGGTTTGTGTGACACCATCTCGGACACCGAGTTATACCATTTGCTCAGGACCTCAGGCGAGTACATTTCTCTGTTAGTTTTTATTTCATAATAGTGTATATATCATATGTTCTAGAACTATATACTTGATTCCGATACAATGATTTCATAAACTGGTACTACATAGATCCTGTTAGGAGATGTTATTCCTTACCGTGTTCAGCGGGTACTCTTTCGCATGTATTTTATCGTGTGTATCGGGTATTGATTTAGTGTACTCTGTGTTCACACACTGCTCGTGTTCAATGTGCTTATATTCGTGTACACACACTTCTCGTGTTCAGTGTGCCCATATTCGTGTTCGTAACGTGTCGTGATTGGATCCATTGGTATTGGTTGGGGATGGGGGAATAGAAGTTAATTATGTGATCAAGCCCCAGTATATTCGTATACATGTCGATTATATATCACACGTGTAATCGAGTTACCATATTGTATTCATGTTCAACCTAAATCGATCACATAATGAACTTGTATTCTATGGCACATTAGCTAGATTTTATTTATTTATATTATATTGCAGTTATTCTACTGTCTGTTCTTCATTCCAGTACATTACATGTTCACTCTAGTTCATTTCATTCTGATGTTTAGTTATCGTGTATTCTTTTTCTATTATCTGTTATATATGCTCGATTATGTATTTAAAAATGCTTTTAAAGGTGTATACTTTGCTCCAATCCTGACTGGATATATTTTTAAATGATTGGTTCATAAACCAGTGTCCTACATACTACAGACCGCATGATGACGTTCCATTAGAGGATACTCCTGTAGAGCAGGAGGACTTAGTACCAGAGTCTGAGGAGGTTTAGATTATTTGTTTAGACTTGTATTAGACTTTCATTGAGACTTATGGCATGTATATTTATTATTTCAGACTTGTGGATGTATTGTGACTCTTTTCTTTCATTATTCTATCTCGTGCTTTATCTTTCCTAGTTTGCATTATGATTGAGTATAATTTACTTTTATCATATACCATATTGTTCATCCGTTTGGAGTTGAGATGATTGACAGGTACCATGTATATATTGTTGAGATATTTAGTTAGTAGAGTTGACCCAGACAGCGTTCTACCGCCGATGCTGCGACGTAGGCTGGACGTACCCACGTACTCGTGCCCGAATATCCGGGTGCGGGTCATGACAAAACTAATTATATGGTATTATCTAATTAAACACATATCCAAAATTCAAAAAACACATTTATAACAAATTATAATTAAATTATATTCAAATCATATTAAAAAAATTTCTAATATAATTTTAATTTCTTTTTAATATTTTAATAATGTCATAGTTTTTTAATACGTGCAACACACGTGAACGTAATTAGTAACTTAATTGGAATTATAAATTCAATACTATTTTATTATTGTTTCTTTATTATACTTTGCTTAACTAAGAGTTTTTAGACAATAACTCGATTAACGCAGTAGTATTGGATTGCATCTGGTTTCTGGTTGAGTGCTGAAAAGGTTGTGACAATGGAGTTATAGTTTAGTCCCACATCGGGTAGGAAGTGAGGTCGTGAGGTATAGATAATTAAGATTAGTTTAGACCTTACATGAGAATTTTATTTTAAGGCATATGGGTCCAATCTAATATTGTGCCTTATGTGCCAACTCCAGTTCGATCCACACCACGTTCCCAACAAGTGGTATAAGAGCCCAAGGTTATGGAGCTGATTTGGACGACTCTAATTGGTTCGAGACAGATTATGCTGAACGTTCATGCATATAATTAGATTATACGGTCTCTCTTTTCAAGGTGGAGTTGGATCATCCTCTATAAGGTGGTATAAAGACGGATAAGGCCTAAGGTTAAAGACAACTACACGAATTAGCTTCAAAGGTGGGTCTGATGAGTCCAATGTGGAGCATGACATTATGGTTGGCACACAATAATGGTGTGGATGAATGGTTTGGTTCTGTGGTTGAACAAATCGAGATGACAATATGTTGGATCTCCTTGGTGCTTGGCTGACGGTAACGAGCAAGGTACTCGGCTAGCGAAAATGAGCAAAGGTGCTCGGCTAGCAGGATCGGGCAAAGATATCCAGGGTGTGCTTGGTCGCTCGGTCAACCAAAACGAGCTAAAGTGGAGATTGTTGGATTGTATCTCATTTTTGGTTGAGCGCTCAAAAGATTGTGACAATGGAGTTATAGTTTAGTCCCATATCGGATATGAAGTTGGATCATGAGTGTAAATAATTGGGATTAGTTCAGGTCTTACATGAGAATTTTTTTAAGGTATATGGACCCAATCCAATATCGTAACTCATGTGCCAACTCCAGTTTCGGTCACACCACATTCCTAACAGCTAGAAGTAAAACTGTAGAATAGTAATCAAAAGTTTAAGTATTGGATAGTGAATACAAATTTAAATAATATAAATAATTAGTTCGAGTTTAGACTTTTAACTACAGTTACAACCAAATGCTTACAACCCTCTTACAATATTACACGTTGTCGGCTTCCATTGGGGGAGGGGCCCTGATAGGTGGGGCCAGGTGGGACCCATATAACAGGGGGTTAGAGGGGAGGGGATGTAATGCCCCGCCTTCAGCGGTTCACTAATGAAATAATTACTACTTTGACTCGGTTGAGAATCGAGTCTCGGAAAAATCTTACCGCCTAATCAATCACGGACGAAATACAATGAACCCTTCCAACTTATGGAACGACTTCTATTAAAATGAGTCCAAGAGTTTTCGTTGGATATTTTGCTGCTTAGTTTTGTGTTGCTTTGTGTTTTGTCTTGCTTTCGATGATTTAGTTTTCATTATTCGTTTTCCTCGCTTGCGCATTCATTTTAAATCGTAGGAGAAAGAGATCGATGGATTCTAACCAAGTGTTGTTGCAATTTCAGGACGCATAACCAAGGAGTGATCACTATGTAATGCTTCCCCATTCTCTCGTATTGATTCATTCGGTGAGTGGCTTCGGCCCTTCGATGAATCCTTTGTCTTCACGTCTTAATAAAAAGATCTCTAGTCCACTCAAAGTACATGTCCATATGCTTAATTTGATACCCCAGTAACAAGATAATATAATGAATATGGATCACATGTTAACTTAAAACTGCTACTACTTATTGCATGATAAAGAATTATGATATTTGAATCATAGAATAATCACTGCAACCATTAAGAATATTGATGCACGTTCCTTATCATATGTTGCACATTGAAACATATAAAAAATCTCTTATGATTTGAATTGATCGATATTGACTTATTGAAGAGATACGACTCAATCGAAAAGAAGATAGTCCCTATAGATGCATATTGTTCAACTGTTGCTATAGAACTGTTTATTTTTGATAGAATACATTCATCTCATCGGTCTTTGGACAACTTGTGCAAGTCTGGGAGAGATAATCGAAACACCCTAAGGCTTGTAGTCCTCGCTATTAGGGGGGTACCCTGTCTAATAGTTAGCCTGAGCTTGTAGTTCCAGCTATTATTCATGGATTATTTCGTGGACCATAATGTAGTTAGGTCGCATGCTAGGTTTACCTTCATGTATACCTATACTTGATGCCAATATTGATTCATAAGTTTATTCATATATGCAAATTATGGCTAACTTGTGTGTCTGCTGCAAGGATAACCGTTCGACCGTGGGTAAGACTTATCATTTTGTGGTTTACTCTATTGCTTATATTTCTTTGCATGAATTGTTAAAAAGAACCTAGACAACTAGAAAGATCACATAATAGTAATGCTAGTTTTACATGCTTACTTAGTGTTGATATTGGGTAAGTTTGGCTACAGTCGCTCACCAGTACATGCTGAGTACTGACCCACGTTTGTGGGCATCTCCAGGTTCAGGTAGCGAGAGCTTGGCGAGCATTTTGAAGCTATAGGAGCACGTCCATCCAGTGGAGCTGCGCTCGTTGCCTTTAATTTTCCTTCCGTCTGCTAGTTTCTTCAGTTTGCAAGATTTGTTTCTAGGTGTTTTATTTTCTGTCTACTAAAGGGATATGATGTATGGACGTTGTGACTAGTTTTTGGGTTTGTAAAAAGAGATATAAGCCAACTATGTCATATTTTATAATCAGTCAAGTTAGTACTTTGTAATCCTATTTCAAGTATTCAATAAAGAAAGTATTCTGTGTTTCTATCAAATGTGTTCAAACTTTAGTTCTCTGCATTTTAAATTATTTGCTTCTATATATGTATATTTTTGTCTAACTTGTGTTTTGTTCATGTACTATGCCTTGTGCAAGCTTAACTCAGACTTGCACGATATCACATCCAAGCGAGGAGGATCGGTCCTTGCGGGATCGGGACGTGACAAGTGAGACCGGGTGGGACCCATCTGTCAGGGGGAGAGAGAGGTTGTAAACCTTTGGTAGTAAACTTAGCATTATTGTTTTGATAGTAACATTTGATGAGAATATTTATAGCATTATTGTTTTGATAGTAACATTTGATGAGAATATTTACAAAATAACTATAGTTTATTTATATCAAGACGAAAACTTTATTATTTGAACCACCAATTCATAATCAAATAGAAGTGTTGACTTACTAGAAATCTAGTACTCTTAACTTCTCAGAATAAATAAATTTGTTCTTATTTTTTTCTTGAGAAATTTTGAGTTACCCTCCACTTTTTTTACTATATTTAAGGGTGCACCCCACTGTTTTTCCATAATGTACATGTTCCCCCACATTTGACGGAATTAATCCAGAATTAATTGTCAACTGCTTTGACCATTTTTTTTATGAAAATGTCCCTCCCCATTTTCTTCTTCCTCTTCCATCCTTCCCGCTTCCCCCCTCCCTGCCACAGCCTCCGCCTCCCCCTCCTCGCTCCCTCCCTAACCGTCGACCCCCCTCTCCGCAACCGACCCCCCTCCCCGCCCTCGCGGGTAACAACAACAATAGCAATGGCGGCAGGGGAGGGGGGGGGGGAGGAGAGGGATGAGAGAGAAGAGGGAGGGGGGGCAGCGGTGGTGGCAGGGAGGGGGCGCGGGGTGGGGAGGGAGGGCGGCGACAATGGCAGGGAGGGGGGTGTAGGGAGGCGGGACGACGGTGGCGGGGGTAGGGAGGCGGAACGGCGGTGGCGGGGAGGGGGAATAGGGGGATAGGAAGGAAGACATAGAGTGACATTTTTCTCAAATTTTTTGGGTCAAAGTCGTTGACCGTCACGACTGGACGAATTCTGTCAAAAGTGTAGGATCTTGTATATTATAAAAATAATATGAGGTATATCCTGAATATGGATAAAAAAAGTAGGAGTCAACTCAAATTGTTTTTTTTTTCTTTTTCTTTTATGTTCTTTACGTTGAAACCACCCGTACCCATAGTAATCTCTACCTCTTGGCACAAATGGATTCAATTCTAAAAATAGGGGTTTAGGCGTTACTTATACCCACCACTCGGTTACCCGAACCGACATCCACCCAATTATATCAGCCGGACTCAACAACACGAACCGGTCGGTCCCTCCTATGGATAAAATACTCCGCAGGAGCAGCGTTATTCCGCTTCTTCCCATTCTCCACAGCAGAATAGATAAATAAAAATAAAATCAAAAGCCGACAACAAAATAATAGAGAGAGAGAGAGAGAGAGAGAGAAAGAGAGAAAAGGGTTCTTCAATGGCGACTATCCAAAATCCATTCTTGTAGAGTGAGGAATCGACCGAGGCTCGACGAATTTCTCCCCCCCTACAGTTTTTCTGAGCTCGATCGGAGGTTTCTTGGTATGATTTCTAGTTGTTTGTTTTGATTCTTTGATTATGTTGGCGATCTCATGTTTTTGACCTCGTATTTGGGTTTAGATTGAGAAAGTTTGGATGTTTTTTAAAATTTGTGCTGAAAATTGCTAATTTGGGATGAATAAGGGCTATATTGAATTTTTTGTGCGAGGGTATTAGGTGAAGTTATGTTGAGGAAGACCTAAATTTGCAATCATTGATACTTTTGATTATTGGAATTACTCTCTTAATTGAGATCTGCTATTCCTTTTTTAGTTATTGTTTTGTTTATTTTGGTGGTGGTTAACGGAATTAGCTGTACTGTTATGGCAAGAATTTCCTGGAGTGTGCTGTGGGGTAGACTTGAATTTGGGATAGAGTTATTATGGAAAAGAGTGAGCTTTCTTAAAGGTGTTAGCTTTGTTGTTTTTTCTCAGCTGAGTTATTAATTATCATTTAACATAGTTTCTTAAGAACAGACGAGAGCTTTGCAGTGTGGGATAGCTTTAGGGACAGCTTGGTTTATAGTTGGGAAAATAAGCGTTTGCCCAAATGGCATTGGCGGAGCTTTACTCAAATTGGTTGTGTGTGTAGTTAAAATTTTAGAGGGGCAAATTATATTTTTGGAGGGACAAATCTGAATTTTTATAATGAAATTTTTTTTTTTTTTTTTTGGGGGTGGGTGGGGGTGCATGGCCCACCCCGGTCCTAATGAAGCTCCGCCACTGCCAAATGGCCTTTTCCCTGACGTTTCAGAAATGGGGGTTTGAGCCCCCAAATGAGCATGGACATTTGGCCCAAAGGAAACGAGGGGCTAACCAAACAGCTGATTATTAAGTTTCAACTTGAAATGAAACACAACTATCCCTTGGTGTATTCCAACTAGCCTTCTAGGTTTTGCAAGAATTTCTCTCTTGCTCGTACCTATTTTGGATTGATAGTTAGACCGACACACTATTGATGTAAGGTTGACAACCAGTCGAAATTACATTGACAATTATTTGTTGGGTCTTTCTCTTGTTCCATAGCTAACGTGAGAAGGCTCAGTTGATGATGGTTATGCTTTTAAAATAAACTAGATGAAATTGTTGGGCACATCCAAGACGACGTATGGCGTTTGTCGATGATATTGTAGAGAAGGGTTAAATGCTAAAATAGAAATGCAGAGATAAACTTTGGAATCAAAGTATTTTAAAATTAGTGTGACAAAACAATGTATGCGAAACATAACTTTAACAAGAAACCTAAGAGAAATGACGGAAAATATAAATGGATAATAGATGCCTAGGAGTAATATTTGTTGGTATTTAGGATTAATGATAATAGAGAGATTGAAAATCATATTATGCATAAGATTAGTTATTTTGGAAAATATCCCATCTAACTTTCATTCAATGGGATATATATATATATATAAATATAAATATATATATATATATATAATGACAAGGGTTTCCCCAAATTCCATAGAGCTATTGGACCATATTCTATATATCAATCATGCGCAACTTGTTACAAAAAAATAGAAAACGAGATATAAAAAGTTTGGTGAAAAGATCAATATTTTGCTCTTCAGACCGAGTAAATGGCATACAAACCAAATTACCCATCACAGCATCACGAAGGAAACATTAGTCCACCTCAATGTGTGTGGTCCTCTCATGAAAGACCGAGTTGTTGGCTATAAAGATGGCGGCTTGGTTGTCACACTGAATAGGAAGAGGATCGGTATACTGGACACCAATGTCGGCTAATAGTGTGTTGAGCTGCATCATCTCATATACCGTATGAGCCATCGCTTTGTGTACTATGCTATGCTATGTTGAAATTGCCCAACATAGGTATAATATCTAGAAGAACACTTGTCGCCCTTTGACCAACATAGTCATCATCTCAGTAGGACTCAATCTTGAGATGTCTATGACGTTTGTATATAAATCCTTTCAATGGAGACCCTTCACAAAGATTGTAAGAGCGATATTCCAGTCACACTGCTTGGGATGTTCCATGAACTGGCTAATCAAGCCTACTGCAAAGGAGATTTCTGGATGAGTCACAGCTAAATAGATCATTTTCCCAACAAGTCTTGTATTGAGACTTATCCTCAATATCCATGTCATTTTCGGGACCAAAAGTTCAGATTGGATTCTATATGAGTATATGTTGGTTTAGATATAGGTAGACAAGTCTCATTTAATAGGTTTGTAGCATATTTTCTCTGGGAGGAAACTATTCCTTCTGTGCTCTTGGCAATCTCAATCCCAAGAAAGTAGCTTAGTGGACCCATCCAATTAACTTCGATGAAGTGCCATCTTTTTTCTTGAGCTCATGACATGCTGAGTAGCCCCACAAAGATGAAAGATGTAGTCACCAGGAAATGACATAGGAAAAAAACTGTAATAGTTATAGTAGTTGTAACGTGAGTAGTAGTAGCAGCATCCGGTGTAGAAGAGGGAGTAGGAGTAGCAAGATCCGAGGTAAAAGATGAGCTGGTCGTGGTGAAGTGCTAGACAACTGAGTGAAGTTTGGAGATGGAGAGAGGAGAGAAGGAGAAAAAGTAGGAGAAGAGAAAATATGAGAAAGGAGATTGCAATGACATAAAATCCTAGGTTGCATCTCATGTCTATTTATATAGATATGCAATACACCCACGATTACTATTATACCCTCATAAGATAAATAACAAAATAAAATAACTCTAACACCCCCCCTCAAGCTGGAGCATAGAGATCAGACATGCCTAGCTTGCTACTTAAAGCAGAAAATGGACTACGAGCAAGTAGTTTAGTGAGGATATCACCTAATTGGTCCTCCGACCGAACATAAGGAGTGACAATATGTTTCTTCAGTAACAAATCACGAACAAAATGACAATCCACCTTGATATGCTTTGTGCGCTCATGAAACACCGGATTACTTGCGATAATCATTGCCGACTGATTATCATAATACATCTCCATCTGAATAGGAATCATAATCCCCATTTCATGAAGAAGAGACTGCACCTACATCATCTCAGAAGCTGTATGAGCTATCGCACGGTACTCGGCCTTTGCACTAGAACGATCCATAACATTTTGCTTTTTACTACGCCACGTGACAAGATTGCTACATACAAACGTACAATAGCCAGAAGTAGACCTATCAGTGCGACTGTCTGTCCAATCAGCATCACTGAACCCCGTCACCGTAAGCAATTGGGAATGTTTGTACAATAAACCCTTTCCAGATGCACCCTTCAAGTATCAAAGAATGCGAAAAATTGTCTCTCAATGTGGTTGCCGAGGGGCATGCATAAAATGACTAACTACTCCAATTGCATATGTGATGTCTGGTCGTATAACAGTAAGATATATAATTTTGCCAATCAAATGTCTATAATATCCAATATCGTTAAATAACTCTCTTCTGTCAGCATCAAGTTTGTCATGATAATCCATATGAGTCTCAACTGGCCGACACTCCAACATCCCAGTCTCGGAGAGCAAGTCTAGAACATACTTGCGTTGTGACAGATACACACCATTCTTAGATCGAGCAACCTCGATTCCAAGAAAATATTGAAGAACTAAATCCTTGGTTTGAAATTGACGACTAAGGTAGGCCTTCAAGTCCACAATCCCAGCATGATCACTCCCAGATATAATGATATCATCAACATAAACAATCAACATGATAATACCTGTTGAGGATTAATGGCAAACTAGTGAATGATTTGATATGTTGTGCCGAAAGCCATACTGAATGAGAACTGAACTGAACTTGTCAAACCAAGCACGAGATGACTGTTTCAGTCCATATAATGCTTTCTTCAATCGACATACGAGTTTTTTATTTTCTGCTACAATATATCCCGGTGGTTGATCCATATAAACCTCCTGTAAGTCACCATGCAAGAAAGCATTCTTTATGTCCAGCTGATATATACGCCATTGGCGATTAACCGTCACAGAAATAAGAATTCGAATTGAATTCAGCCGAGCCACTGGAGAGAGTCTCCATATGATCCATACCATATGTCTGAGGTTACCCTTTGGCAACCAACCGTGCCTTGAGGCGCTCAACTGAACCATCGGGATAATACTTAACAATGTACACCCATCTACAACCCACTATCTGCGTCCTAACAGGAAGTGATGTCAGCTTCCAAATCTGATTTTGATGTAAAGCATACATCTCCTCATCTATTGCACTTTTCCAACCCGAAGATGCCATATCCTGCTTGAAGTTTTGGGAATAGAAATAGAAGACAATGAAACAACAAATGCATGAAAAGATGATGAAGCGCGGTGTAATGAAACATAATTAGAAATGTGATGCTTATTCTGTGGTACAAAGACGTTTCCTTTTTCTGAGAGCAATGAAAATATCATCTGGATCTGTGGTGATGGGAGCAGAAACCTCATACACGGAAGTTGATTGGTTGAGGGCTGAATTCTACAGAACCACTGCCTGTCCTTGGATCTCTGATAAATCTGTAAAGGGAAAATGGAGACAGAAACTTATTCAGGAATGGCCGAAAGTGGTATGGAAGATATCAAATCTGATGTAAAAGGAATACAACGGTCTCCTAAAGGAAAGAAAAGGGGTAGACTTGAATAATGTAACATCTACATTGACATAATACTTGCGTGAATGTGGACTGTAACAACGATAGCCTTTTTGAGTACGAGGCTAACCAAGAAAGACATATTTCAGAGATCTAGGAGCAAACTTATCTCGATTAGGTTTCAAGTTATGAACAAAAGCGACACACCCAAACACTCGAGGAGGTAAGAAAAAATAAGTGACATCTGTATGTAACATGAAAAATGGAAATTTATTATTTAATACAGATGGCAGCATGCGATTAATTAGATAACATGCAGTAAGAACTGCATCTGCCCAATATTATTTAGGGACGTGCATATTGAACACGAGAGTTTGAGCCACATCTAAAATGTGTCGATGTTTGCGTTCGGCTATACCATTTTGTTGAGAGGTATGGACACAACTTGTTTGATGAATTATACCCCCAATCAACATAAAAACTGTTCACAGAATATTGAGTATACTCCAAAGCATTATAAGAACACAAAATTTTGATACATTTATCAAATTGAACATAGACTTCATTATAAAAGACAGATAACATATTTGAAAACTCAGATCTTTTTTTATTAAATAACACCAAGTCATTCTGGAATAATCATCAATAAAAATAACAAAATACTGAAATCCTTTCGGACTTTTGACTCTAGACGGACCCAAAATATCAGAATGAACAAGATCAAAAGATTCTAACTGACGACTCTCACTACGACGAGGAAAGGAACTACGGTGATGTTTGCCTAACTGACAAACCTCACATTCAAGACTAGAAACATGACTCAAACTAGGAACAACTTGACGCAACTTAGCCAAAGGCGAATGCCCCAAACGATAATGTCACTGCAATGTAGAAGTAGAAACAGAAGTGAAAGCCTTTCCAGGTAGATCAAAGTAATACAGTCCATCTTTTTCATGTTCCGAACCAATCATCTTCTTCGTCCCGAGGTCCTGAAAAACACACGAATTGAAAGAAAATGTCACAGAACATTGAAGAGATTTGGTTAACTAGCTCACATATAACAAATTAAATGAAAAATTAGGCACATATAATGAATCAAATAATGACAATGATTAAGGTGAATGACACCTTCCCAAGCACATGACGAGTAGACCCATCAACCAAGATAATTTTATGTTTCTTGGGACTACGATTATGAACGAGATGTTATACCAGACATGTGAGAACTTGTTCCTGAGTCGATGACCTAAATGGTGGGTGATGACTGGGTTGCCATAAAAGCAGGATTATCTATATGTGCCATGATTGCAGTAGGTTGGACGATGGTACTAGCAAGCACGTTCAACTTCTGGAGGATATATTCAAATGGAGATGAGGTATCAGACATTTAAGTCAGACTGAAACCAGAAGTATCATCTCTGGGAGCAGAAGTGGTGACCTGGGACTGTATATTTTCATTATGCACTTGATGTGCATATTTTGGTTTGTCTCACTTATCCCAACAATAGTCTTCGATATGATCGAGCATTCCACAATAGTTACACTTCCGTGGTTGATCACGACCATCACCACCGCGGCCACCACCACGACCATTGTCTCTACCACCACGACCTTAACCTCTGGCAAAACTACGACCACCATCTCTACCGCCACGTCCACCCACCACGTTCACCAACATTAGAAACTAGGGCAACTGCTCTCCAGCAAGGATCTGAGCTTTATAAGGTTCGAGCGCAGGATCCAAGTCGGCCAGGATAAGTGAAATATGAAACTCTTCCTTCTGTCGTCAAGCTTCCTTCAAATCAATAGTAACATGATGATATTGTACCAGTTCCTCCCACAAATCCTTCTTTGAAGCCAGATATTCATTCGCAGGGATCCCATTTTGTTTTGTATTATTTGTTTTGTATTAAACAATAACTCGTACAACTCATAGATACTGACAACTTTCCGCTTCTGCGAATATGATTCTTCCAGAGATGCCCAAATTTGTTTGGTGGATTCACACCACTGAACATTAGCAGCGATGTGCGGCTCCATACTATGCCACAACCACGACATAACGTATGCAGCTGTACTCATCAAATCTTTATACTCAATGGACATTTCAGTTGGGGGTTCTTTCGTCAAAAAATTTAACTTCTTCTTAGCCCTCAACACTACTTTGATAGACTTGGACCAGGCATGGTAGTTCGTGCCGTTGAGTTTCACCGCTGTAATTGATTTTTTCAATTCATCATTATGAATAACAGTAAAAAGAGAACCACCTCCTCTACCACCATCACTATTAACCTCGCTAGAAGATTCGGTCCTCACCATACTTGCAGATGCAACAGAAAGACGAGATCTTTGAAATCCTAGATCTCACAACGAATCACAATTGACGACGAACAACCAACGGTGTGGAAACCCTAGATCTCATAAACGAACCACGAACGACCACGAACAACGAACGATCAACGGCGAATCATGAAAAGTAGACAAAAAGTAGGAGAGGAGAAAAGTAGGAGAAGAGAAAATATGAGAAAGGAGATTGCAAGGACATAAAACCTTATGTTGCATCTCATGTCTATTTATTTTGATATGCAATACACCCACAATTACTATTATACCCTCATAAGATAAATAACAAATTAAAATAACTAACATGCAAGCAACATACCAAGGGGAGAGCAGACACAATCACCGAAGTAGAAGAAATCTCCAAAGGGCATAGGCCGAAGAGTCAAAACATAAAGCACCTTAGCAGAGCTGAATGGAAGAAAACAACCGATCCCAAAAATTGTGATAAAGGCTTTGTTGTTTTTGTACTATGAATTTATAATGCTACATAGATGATCACATTATCTTGTTGACAAGGATGAAGACTGAAGAGGGTCATCTAAGAATTGGATTATTACTTTTCTTTACTACCTTTGCTTGGATTAACAAAAGAAAAAAGAAAAAGTGATAGTGCAGTAGCAGGAGGTATATATATATATATATATATATATATATATTCTCTACAACATCATTCCATATGGAGTAGTAGTCTTCAGACTATAACAGTTGCCTAGCCATTGTCATTGAACAAGAATATAGTTAATTAGGATTATTCATATGGAATGAGAACGAGGGGTGATGCTTCTGTTCTACAGTTAGGCATAGTGTCGAGAATACTTGCTTAGGACATTGCTACGAGTAGGTTGTAACTGATTAGGTAAAGTAAATTGTTTGTTATAAGAACGGTGATATGCCTTATAGGATGGTGACATTGTACAATGTGATGCAGAAACAATGACATGATAGATTTGAAAAATTAGGATATCATAAGATAACGACAGGGATACAACAATAAATAAATATATAATAACATATTAAGGATCCATGCGGACGCGGAGATTGGCCCACCCTGCCTCGTGTGTGGCAGGCTGAAGTGCGGGCTGTTGTCGGGCTGGGCGTGGCGAGTGGTAAATAATAAAAAAAAGATTAACCAAAGTTTTTTAATCCCAACTAAAAAGTAAAAACATAAACAAAGAATGTGCCTCTTTGGATCTGGATCTTTCATCGAGAGTGTTGTCATTGGCGCTCCACCTTGGAGATTTTCTAAAAATATAACAGCACATCTGCATTCACTTAAGAAATAATCAGTAATGGCATTTTTTTTTCTCTCTCTTTGACCATACAAGCTTGTAACTTTCATGATTCTTCAGATGAATGCTCATTTATCTGAGTGTGTCTTCATTGGTGCTTCTCCTTGGAGATAAAAAAAATATTACGTCACATCTCCATTCACTTAAGATCTCTTTAGTAAGTAATTGGCCTTTTATCTCGTAGACTATAGAAGGCTTGTAACTTCCATGATTCTTCAAATAAATGCTCATTCATCTGAGTGTTAAATTCGGTGCTCTTTTATTTCTTTTGTGCTTCCTGGCTTGAGATAGGGTTGCGGAATATACCATGTCATATCAAACTTGGGTTACAAAACAAACCACTTAATATGATCATATGAACCTGTATATCATTCTCTACGGACTAACATATTCTTGTACAAAAAAAATAGATTTTTGTGTGTGATGATAGCTGTCTTTATGTCCTGCAGTTTTCTGCCATATATCTAAGTACGACACAAATTTCTTCCTTCGTGGAAATTTTGATACAATTTACTCCTTTTCTAGACTTTTGACCAGTCAAAATTATATGCATTTCTGCACCTCTATCTGCATGCTTATATACTCTGTGTTTTCATCTTCAACACTTGGTAAAATCCTTTTTTCAATGTTCTTACAGGTTCCACTATTAAACTGAAAATTTGACATGGGACCTGTGGATTGATATACTCTACAATTCATAGTATATTGTATTGGTGCTTTGCACTTATGAAATGAATTTATGGTTAGGAGAGAAGGATGCAGAAAGCTGTTCCCAGTCTTCAAAATATAAGTCCATTGAAAGTTTTGCAGCAACAATCTCTGCGTCATATGGGCAGTAAACGTTCTCAATTGGCAACAGGGCAGCACTCCTCCCCAACTGTATATCCTGAAAAGCGAGGCAAGATAAAAGCTTCGAGGCAAAATGAAGTCAAAGCTGTTACTGAAGATCCTGAGAAAGCAAAGACTTCTGAACACAGAATTGATATAGGAGATGAGCACTCTGATTTGTTGGGATATGATGTGTTCTCTGGCAAGCTTGCTCTTGTTAAAAAATCAAAAAGCGCTGGTATTGATGAGAATTCTGGGTCTTCATCTCCAAGCCTCGGTAATACTGATGCCAAACTTTCTAGCAAAGCACTTGTCTGGGGTTCTCAAATGTTGTGCCTTGAGGATGTTATATCTGTAAGTTATTTTTTCTAAAGTCCAGTGCAATTAATAATGTTATGTTTGTTACAAATAGAATACTCTGTCACACTGAACAACAGAGAAGGATCTACTACTTGCATATGTTATTGATTTAAACTTTGGCCAGTTGGTAAATAAAATACTTTAACCGTCAAATGAATGTTGTTGGCACGACACTAGTTTCATTACATATTTGAATAGAAAGTCACAATTGGTGTTTTAGGTGATCAATATGGTTAAAGTCAAAGATGATGATAAGTTCCTTGGTTTATTGTAATTTGTAATTATACATCAATGAAGCTTGGAGTAGCAATCCACAAAATTTGTGTCAAGCATACCTTGATATGAAGATAGAGAACTAATTTATTGTATACCAATTTGACTTCCTCCTTTCTTTTAGCATTAGCTATCTGATTTGAAGATTCTGTTACACCTAAACCTTAACTTTTTAGTTTTTACGGTTAGAGAAATTGTTTGTTCTTGGAAAAGTTGGATCATTGTCAGACATTTTCAAGCGGTTATATTAATAAAATGACCCATCATCATTGTCACATCAATCATGCCTAATATTTGTGCTGATATCTTTGTAGGTATCATATAGTGCCGGTCTACGACATTTCACTGTGCACTCATATCCTCTTAGAAATCGATCATGTGGACTCTCATGCCTAATCAAGCCGCGAAGAAGTCAAAAAGATTTTTGTTTCTTGGCTTCTAGTCCAGATGAAGCCATCCAATGGGTTACTGGCTTTGCAGAGCAGCAATGCTTTGTGAAGTGCTTACCACATCCTATGGTTTCTTCCAAGAAACAGACTTCTGACTTAGTTCCAAGCATTCCTTTGTATGATCAACAGTATATAAAGTGTAAAGCTCCACCTAGAGTACTCATCATACTGAATCCTCGATCTGGGCATGGTCGTTCAACAAAAGTCTTCCATGGAAAAGTGGAGCCGATATTTGAGGTGTGTTAAATCTTGATAACATGTTACTTTGTTAGATGTTGCTTTTCTAGGAATTTAGGTTTGTTGAACTTTACATTATCTGTTTATTGTGAGATGGCATTGGTTTTGTTTCTCAAATTTTGTTTCTGACTTAGTTTTAGTATTAGAGACCAGTAAAATGTTATAAAGACAAAAATAGCGGGGAACTTACTACAAGATATCTCTACTATTATAATACGGCTTGGAAACGGCTCAAAAAATGAGCCGTCTAAGCCGTTTGTATATCCTCCATCAATTAATAAAAAAAATTCTAAAATTCTTCTAACTACCGCCTTATTTGTATCCTCACGTAATTAAAAAAAAAATATTAAAATTCTTATAACTACTTCTAAAATCCTATAAACATATATATAACAAATCCAAATTAGAATATATTCAATATTCAAATCATATTTAAACGATCTAAACATTTATCCAAAGTTCTACAAACATATATAGAACACATTTTAATTAATATATATTCAAATCATATTTAAACTATATTCAAATCATATTTAAACTATTTTAATATATTTTAAATTTCTATCTAATTTTTCAATAATATTAGGGGAAACAAATCTTTTTGGTACATGCATCGCACGTGAACATGGCTAGTAATAATAAAAATTAAAATTCTTATAACTAACTAAGACCGTATGTATACCCTCATGTAAAAAAAAAACTTAAAATTCTTGTAACTATCTGAACATATCCAAAATCCTATAAACATACATATTTCCATTCCTATAAACTTAAAATTGAAATAGTTTTCATTCATATTTCCATTACAGCTTGCAGGTTTCAAAATGGAAGTGGTGAAAACTACATCTGCAGGTCATGCGAGGAAACTTGCATCAAGTGTCGATTTCACCATGTGCCCTGACGGTAACACACCAGACACATGTTTAAACTGCATTATTACCATCTTCAATTTACAGCAGTAACTTCTTACATGTGTTCTACAGGAATAATATGCGTGGGGGGTGATGGAATAGTAAACGAGGTTACTTCCTTTTATTTTCTCCTTTCCTCTTTTACTTTGTGCTAGTAGCATTACAAATTTGTCATATATATATATATATATATATATATATATATATATATATAAGGATTTCCATAGAACTTTTACAGCCTAAACTGGAAAGTACTCGATAGCAAAATTTTCTTGTCGTTGTTATAAAGGATATTTTGTTATGCTCTCTTCCTGCCATGGTAAGGTTTGGTGCTGATTGGACTATGTGGGTCCGATTCTTGGACCCTTGGGAACAGCCTCCCATAAAAGAGCTGCATGCATTCTCACCCCCTAAATCCAGCATTCACAGGCGCCTCTTGTCAGTGAGACACCTTTATAGAAGTAAGATCATCACTTTAATTTCTCAAGGGAAAAGTTTCGAACTGTTCCTCTATTCTTGAAAGACTTAGATGGCATCATTATATGTAACATCTATATTGGCTTAGCCAGGTTGTAGACAACTGCTAACTCGACATTGCGATCTTTTACTCCTTTCCTATATCCAGTCCCATGGTCTCTGGTAATATAGATTATGAGATTAAGTTTCCTACATTACATGACCATTAAGTCACGTACCATGAATATTTCTCTTCTTGTAACTCCTTGGATTTAGCCATGCATCACACCATGCGATATCTCATTTTTCTTTCCATCTTCTAACTTGTGTTGTTGCTCAGACTTTCCCAAACTTTCATTCCATTCCTATGCCGAATTCCCTGTACTTCCTCATAATTATTCTCTCTCATGTTTCAACATGACATGACTATCAAGTCGCATACCATGAATATTATTTTCTCTGTGCAACTTCTTGTATTATTATGTCATGTACAACTGTAATAACTTCTTCCCTCTTTCCTTCCATCCAACTCGTCTTGCTGATCCATGGCTACAGTGAATAATTGTATTTATTTTAAGATAATAGTTATCACTTTTTAACTGTCTGGTAAATTTAGCACACAAACCCAATCGAGACATGAAAAAGCTAATGTAAGTGTACAGTCTGTAAACATTAACTCATCATCATCAGTTTTGTTCTGTGTAAGAAAAAATAACTTCATTACTCTTGTTCTGTGTACTCATAGTGTGCTTTAAGTTCTGCGATAAAGAGGGAGGAGAGGGGTGTGTGTGCGATTTATGTGTACCTGAGGCTGCTACTTCTAACAACTATTTTTTAGTATTAGTATCTTTCTCATGTGCTATGCCCTAGACTGGAGTAAAAGCAATGTTGGTACTTGTTGTTGTATAATTATCAATGGGTTGCGTCTTTCAACTGAAGGATAGTCAATTTGATGAGTTTTCCACACTAGAATGTTAGTATGGTAATTCAATAAATCCAATTTCCATTCCATGCATAGCTCCATTTTCACCCATCATTTAATGCCTTCCTGCTCGTATTCAGTCAACATTTTTTCCCATTTATTTGCTTGAACTTGCCCTTTTAATTTCAGAGTAACATTCTTTGTTAATCCTCCCTTCTTGCAGATTCAGTAGAAACTATTTTAAACCTTATGTAAAAATACTTCTGGAAGGAACTTTTAGTCAGTATTGTTTCTGTATTATTATATAATGGTGCAGGTTCTAAATGGTTTACTCAGTAGAGAGAATCAGAAAGAAGCAGTTTCTATTCCTATTGGCATAATACCTGCTGGTTCTGACAATTCTCTAGTTTGGACAATTCTGGGAGTGCGAGAACCTATTTCTGCTGCATTAACTATTGTGAAGGTAACTGAATATTGCTTTTTATGTTCATTGGAGTGCAATATTCCACAAATGTCGGTTTATATTGTTCTGCTTTCTTGTCAATTTTATGTTTCTTGCATTGCTTCAGATTTATTGACTTATTATCTTTAGTGGACGAGTTAAGAAAAATATTCTATTTCCTAATACAAATAAAGGCTCAGAAAAACTTCAATTTGCTCAACAATTGGATTGTATAGAATCTATAGATATGATAGTTTTCTAATCATTGTTCACCTGATCCTTTCTTTTTGTATTGGGTCAATGCACTTAATACCCACCCTTCTATTGTTGTGCGTTTAGCTCGAACACCCTTCACCTTTAGAAGTAGCCACTTTATATCCTTGTATTTTCAGGGTTATTATATTGCTAGTGTGATATTATGGAATTCAATTTTTGCCTCTTGATAGTTCATGAGATACCCTAGAAATACTTTGTCTTCTGAATATGATATTGCACACTAACACTAATCCCAAACCTATCTTGAATACTAACACTAACCATAAGCTTGAACCTTCTAAGTTCTAACATGAAATTGTGTGTTGATCTCAAGTTGCCAGTTGATAAGTCAGATCCAAGCTAAGTAGCAGATAGAAATCCGTTGCATCAGTGAGTGGTTACTTAAGCAGCTAAATGGTTGAGAAGAATAACTTGTATAGGAGGGGCTACTCTGCCTAACTTTGGGGCTTCCAGTGCCCTACTTGCCTTATGATAAGTAGGCCTTAGGACAGCAGCGGAGAGTAAGCCTAACCGACTACTTCGCTACCAGTCATAATTAGACCAGCGGGCCACATCATGAAACTCTTAAGACTAATGTTTTACTCCTATTTATTTCTTTTTTCCCTTTAACTAACCCTACCCTTACCTTGTCACCACCAATTTGTACGATTAGGGTCGTTGAAGAAGCCATCTGCGGCAGTCTACAACAAATCAAAGGTGGATGTGGGGCAATCTCAAAAGTTTTTTGGGGCTGCAAATCGGGATTTAACCTTCCTCCACAGTCACTTATTTATATCTAGAACTCCGTCGGTGCTAGGTTACTGAACTTTTCATGGCCTGGAGCAAGCCTAGATAAAGGTGGAAAGTTGATTTAGGTAGCCAACCGCCAGCATTAAATTTTATTGAATCAAATATGGATTAGCCAACTGTAACATCAGTTAGAGATGAGTACAAGCTATTGTAAATTGTTTATGCAATATCTTTTACTGAATATATATATATATATATATATATATAATGGAAAAAAGGGATATGAGTCATAGGCTCATATTCCTACATGAGCCAATGCACATGTGGACCAATAGGAATGGAGTGTACTAGTGCACATGGGATGTAGGAATCCATCTCTATTGGTCCACATGTGCATGGCTCATATAGGAATATGAGCTTATGGCTCATATCCCGCTTACCCTATATATATATATATATATATATATATATATGAAAATGGTATAATATAAATGAAAAGTGAAACGGATACACAACATCTAATACTCCGAAAAACACCTGAATGGCCTGCGGTGAAGACTATCCCGTTCAAACTCATTTACAATAAACCAAAGAAATTAGCGACGGGTATTGATACACTTACCCTTGTTGGCCCTCTGACTACGAGGAAGGCATACCATTGCTTTATATCTATCCTCATTCGTCAAAGCCTCCTAGCTCAAGTTGCAAGGAGGTGGAGACATAAGACCCCAAGTTGGACGGGTTCGATCCCGAAGGGAGCATAATTTACGAAGAATTCCAAGGCAGGCCCGTGTGGATTTCTGTGGGGAGTTGGCGGGCCGTTTGCTGCTAGGCTTGTAATATACTAGACCGCGACCACAGTTGCAGGAGCTGGAGGTGGTGACTAGACCTAGCAGGAGATGGAGGTGGTGACCAGACCTAGTAGGGGTGGAGGAATGGGCGGGACGCTGCCGAGTTGGATGCTGCGAAGGACACTGAGATGGACGCCGAGCGCAGTTGTGCGGAGTGTGTGAGTTGTAATAAACTCCCGTGGATACACCGGGCAATTGTAAAAGTCCCGAGCTTCAAACCGGGCAAAGAATTTCCTGTTCCAATATATATATATATATATATATATATATATATATATATATATATATATAGGAATACACACACTCATTCGTGAGTGAATATAGGAACTAAGTATCGGTTAAACTAGACTTTATTTCTCACACACACGGGAAAATGATGTTTGTATCGTTCATCATAGGTGACTATTTATTTTACTATCTGAAAATGCCCGTATTCCGTATTCGTATATTTTCCTTGTAGAGGTTTTTATATGGTTATCAGGGCCACCTTTTTAGAGGTTTTTATATAGTTGTAGGATAACTTGTTGATGTAAGATTGTATCTGTATTCTGAATTTTGCGCAAAGCTGAAGAATGCTTAATTTGCGGTTATGCAAAACACACATATACTGGCTGCTGCTTATTTTTACAGATTAATACTTCCTCAATGTGTACTCATACCTGCCTGAAACCCGTCAGTTGCTGACTTGTAGGGCAGACATCTGTCCCATCCGACGTTGGCCTACTGGGTGCATGAGTGATAAAGGATGGGGTGTTGTAAAAAGTATATTAATCGTAGGCTTATTAGCATGTGATGTTATTGGAAGATGTAGATTGAATCTTGGCTATTATCCTATTATCTTTTACCAACAGAACTTTCATCTGCATATTTGTTCAGTATTAACTCTGGTTCTGCTACAGGGAGGTCTCACAGCTACAGATGTTTTTGCTGTTGAATGGATCCAAGCTGGTATTGTTCACTACGGAACAACAGTTTCATATTACGGTTTCCTTAGTGATGGTAAGTTAATAATTTGACATCAATGGTATTTTTATTCAAAATTTTCTGATTATTTATCTTATCATATTAACATATTTTGTAGTGGCAAATCAGTTGCATCTTTCCGCTTTGGATGTTAGTGACTATAATGTGGAATTTACTGTGTGATACCTGGTCACTCTATACAAGATAAAAGCTTTAAGGTTGATGTCATGGGCCATGAATTTTTCTGTTTATGTTATTTATGTCGTCTTCCTTTTGGTAGTCCAGTCTTACTTGTATGACACATAAAGTTATGGAACAATAACAATTCAAAGAGACCGTTTATATGCTTAATTCTTCTTTGGAACTATTTTCAGACAATACTTATGAGTCGAACATTTGAATGTTTAGAAGAATGAAAGTTGTATGTAACATATGAATGCTTGTACATCAAGGGAAAATTAATTATTTGGTTCTTAAACAAGTTAAAGGAGCCCCTAGGACTAGAGGGAGATCTTAACAAGCATGGATTGAGGTTTTAAAGAAGGATATGTTTTTTGTTAGTCTTACAGAGGACATGGCCCTTCACAGAGCTGAATGGGAGAAGGATTCATACAGCCCACCCAAAAAACTGGAGTAAAGGCTTTGTTGTTGCTGTTGTTGTTGGTGGTTCTTAAACACAAAAGGAATGGAATGATTACTAGAATTAGAGTTACTTTTGACTCTTGTTCATATGATTGTACTTGTTTTTCTTTGAATTTGAGTGTTTCACTAAAAATAGACCATCAGTCACCGCTTCTGAATTGTGTTATACTTCGAGTATCTAATTGTCTTATACTGTGTCATCTTTCCTGTTAGCCTAAGCTCATTCCTACTTAGAGGAAATTTGATTCTACTCCTTAGACACCATAGCCATGGCTGAGAAGGTAAGACTTCTCGCCATTAACTGCCTTTGTGGGGCTTCTGCGACCAAGAAGACACCATTCTGAGATGTGGAGATCAATTTGACGATCATTTTTAAACCTTTGGTTTATCCTTCCATGGTTGCTTAAAATATTTTTTACTATATTTTTTATATGTTAGTAAAGTGAAGGCCCATATCTCAATCTCTCTAAGCTGGGTAGTAGTTGTCTATGCTCCACTTGAAAAACATTATGCAGAGTTGGTGACTATATTGATCAACAGTAAGCTTGTAAACAACTGGGAGATATATACATGAACTCTTGTATTGATCAGCAGCTCCGGCACATAATAACAGTACTCTAGTAGTATAAGACACATTTCCCTTTTAGTGCATAGTTCTTATTGTCTGACTTTGTCATGAATGACTTGCTTTAAATATCAACAACAGCCTTGACAATGTACTTGGTCAAAATATTTTGTTCTCTTGCATTTTGACTATGCTGCTGATCATCAAGCTAGTCTGTGTTGAATGTAACTTATAAAAACCTAATCTATGAATTTCTCTTGCATGTACCAAGAATATTATTTCTCCTTTGCTGCATCCTTCTTCTCCAACCAGAACTCTGTTGCATGTAACCACAGCTAACCGGATAGATGCAACAGCTTCTATCCTGCTTAATTTGACAGTTCATAACTTAAGAGTTGGTCCCATGCTTTATTTGACTTTTGATCTTGACGTCAAAAGTATTGTGGAGAACTAAATATTGGTGATAAGCATGGAATACCATAGTATACAAACTTTGTGATGTTTGCTAAATGGTGTTGATTACTTCTGGTGTACTTTGTGATTGCAAGAGGTAAGTTTGTGATTGCAAGATACCTCTGAAGTTGAAAGAAAATTCTACAAAACTGTTATACTTTATGGATCAGGGTGTTGGGCAATTAAGAAACATGTCTAGAAAGTTACTGTAGCCGAAATGAGAATGCTAAGATGGATGCATGTCGATACATTAAAGGATATGATAAGAACCGAGTGTAACCGTGGGAAGTTAGAGTTGGCGTCAATTGAGGACAAGATGAGAGAAAATCTACTTAGGTGGTTTGGACGTGCAGTGAAGACCCTCCCGTAAGGAGGAGCGATAATATGATAGTTAATGGAGCCTCTAGGACTAAAGATAGGCCCAGACGAACATGGTTTGAAGTATTAAAGAAGGATATGAATTTTTTTTATGCATTACAGTGGTCATGACCTTTAACAGAGACGAATGGAAGAAGAAGATTCAAATAGCTGACCCCAGAAATTTGGTATAAAGGGTTTGCTGTTGTTGCTAAATGGTGCTGATTTGTTAGCAATTCAATATATAAACCTTACAAGTCAACTGATAGTCCCATTCTTCAAACATGAACTAGCAAATTGCACACGTCATTTACTAGGTGAACAGTTGGATGGGCCCATAACCACTTTCTAAAATGTTGCACTATCGAATTAGTATCATGTTCAAGTGATGAGAGTTTCTTATATGGTGTTGTTTGCAACTAAAGTTTGAGCTCAAGCAAAGGCCAAAAAGTCTGACTGTTTTATGCTTTGGGTTTAAAACTTAATTCAATAATATAATTATAGCAAATAGTCAAGATATTGGTGATGGTATAGTGATGATCATATCTTTAATGATTAAAAAACTTTAATCCAATATTCTAAAATATCCCTTGTAAAATGCAAGTTGGTTTGCATAATTAGTATACAATCACTGATCTACTGGAAAAGCTTGTGATAACTGGATGTTGCCAGAGAAATTGATAAAGGATTCATGAGGCTTAAATAAAATTAATTGGATGAAGGCCTGAAACGTTCACGGTTAATGGTAACTTGTCAGTAACTGCCTGTCCATGGCTTAAGATTTATAGATCATGGTAAATGACTGGATTTTCAATTTTATGGTGCACAAATTTAATTCTTGTCAACATGTATCTTGAGGGTACTCTCATTCTCATGTGTCCCTCCCTCCCTCTGTGTGTGCGCATGTGTGCATGTACATTCGCAGGCTCATGAGCGGACTTTGTCAGATGATACAATGTTTTTGAAGAAGTTTTTTCATAACATTAATTGGTTGAGTGGACTCGCTATTAGCTTCCTGTGAACCTCTTACAAATTGAGAGCAGATAGTGTGTTTGCTAAGTGATAGTAGTAATTGTTTCTATTTAAGAAATATTAGTGTTGTCGTTCCCATGATCAGGTATTGAATTTTCCTTTCAAATAACTTGTAAATATTCATTGACCTTGCAAGCATCTGTTCCATTTTGTCCCTGTGGGGGATTGTAGGTAAAGATTATATGGCATATCTTGTTGTATGCTTGTAGTAAGGTTGTAGCCTTTATGATATCTGGATAAAGTAATAATCTTCTGAAGTGAATTTAACTCTTACTGCAGTCTTGGAATTATCTGAGAAATATCAGAAGCGCTTTGGACCTCTTCGTTATTTTGTGGCTGGTTTTCTCAAATTTTTATGCTTGCCTAAGTACAGCTTTGAGTTGGAGTATCTTCCTATCTCGAAGGAGGCATCTGATGATGGAAAGATTGAGGAGGCTCATGACAAGCTTGATATCTCTGACCTTTATAAAGACATAATGAGGAGGTCAGGTAGGGAAGGACTCCCTAGGGCTTCCAGTTTATCCAGTATTGACTCAATTATGACTCCGAGCAGAATGTCTGGGGGTGACTTGGACACAACTGGTAGCACATTAGCTAGCAGCGAGCCATCCGAGTATGTCCGTGGACTTGATCCTAAATCAAAACGTCTTTCCTCAGGGAGAAGCAATCTGGTGGAAGAACCGGAAGAAGTAATTCACCCACAGCCCCACCTATCAACCACCCCTAACTGGCCAAGGACTAGGTCAAAATCACGGAGTGATAAAGGTTGGGCTGGCCTGAATACTACAAATGAGCCTAGGTCTTCATGGGCTGCCACAACAATGAATGACAGAGAGGATATATCCTCAACAATCTCTGATCCAGGCCCAATCTGGGATACTGAGCCTAAGTGGGACACTGACCCAAATTGGGATAATCAGCCTAATTGGGAAGCTCACAATCCTATTCATCTGCCAGTGCCAACTGATGACGTAGAACAAGGGGTACCCATGGAACTTGTTCCCAACTTAGATGAGAAGTGGGTTGTTAAGAAGGGGCCATTCGTGGGGATCCTTGTGTGCAACCATTCATGCCGGACAGTCCAGAGTTTAAGTTCTCAGGTTATTGCTCCAAAAGCTCAGCATGATGACAACAGTTTAGACTTATTATTGGTACATGGAAGTGGGAGAATACGGCTAATCAGATTTTTTGTCCTGCTGCAATTTGGTCGGCACCTTTCTCTGCCCTATGTTGAATATGTTAAGGTATGGTTTTTTTTCTTCTTTCATTTCATTTTTATGAATTATGATTAAATGGTAGCTACTATAAATGAGAAGCTGCATGATTCTTGTATTTGGAATTTTTCTTAGCTTGCTGATCGATAATTTGTAGATACCTTTTTAAGGGAATGTACGTGTACTTATGATCTCTGAATTGTTATTTTCATCCGTGATCGAGAACATATGTTTTTTTTCATGTTTCTTATAAGTTATGTGATTTAAGTTCTTCAGTTATTTGGTTTCCATGTTTTCTCCATCTGATGTTCAGATCTAGAAACCTCTAGCCAAAACCTGAATTCAGATACTGAACTTCCCTGTAAAGTTACCTGGGATGGCTTCCTAGAAAGCATGCTGAGGTAGAAATTTTCTGGTCATTGGAGTTGAAATATGGGGTTGTTGGGAATTAGTACAGGTGAAGTAGAAATTGTCTGGTCATTATGGAGCATGAACGGCACTTAATAGATGAAAAAACGCTGAAAAATTATATAATGTACTGGCATGAGCGTATTATCCATCATTTACTTTGCAAACTCTCTTTTCGCCTTATCTTTGAACTGAAAGATTATATTTGACTTTGCAAACAGGTGTTTTTTCCATAATACTTTTCACTTGCCGACCTTAAGATATACATCTGGAAGAGTATGCTCTTTTCCACGTCTTAATTTTTTGATATATGCATCTGGGGCATATCTATGTCCATTCGCACAACATTTTGATTCTGTTATAGTACTGTCTTAGTTTTGGGTAGTACCTCGGTCATTGGAGTTGAGATACAAAGATTGCGGATAAAATGACCTTTTCCAACTATTGGCATTGTCTTTTGGTTGCTCAATCAGGTACTTAAATACTGTTTTTCAGGTGAAGTCGGTGAAGCTCAGGGCATGCAGAAATGGCCAAAATGGGTGTGGAATTGATGGGGAGCTTCTAAAAATGAATGGCCAAATCATGTGTTCTTTGCTCCCTGATCAATGCAGATTGATCGGTCGCCCTGCAAGATGTCGTGTTTAGCCCTGGAATGTTGCAGCCCATATCAGGTGTATGGTCTCTTTCCACTTACAACAGCAACAAAATATCCGTAGCCTCATTTTGCAGCGTTCATAAACATATCCTGGTTCTTGTTTATGAGGTCATATCCTGATGCTTGTTTCTGAGGCTTCTGTACATTTACGTGCGTGATGATTTGCGGTTGATTTTTTACCCTCATCTTCTGTTTCAATGTGTACCTTTTGTTGCTCCCTGTGATTCCTTATTTGTTGTATTGGGAGATTTCTTTGGTCTTCTTCTAGTGAGGACACTTGTATTATAAAGACAAGATGTTTCTTGTGAGTTTGTTGCCATTTCCTGTACCAATACTCGAGGGTTTCATAGGTTGATCTCAAGCAACATTTACTATGTAAAGTTACTTTGATTTATATCTCATATCTTTTGAAAGGCGTGCAATATATTTTTGCTGCGATTTCTGTTGTTATAGAACAACTGTGAGTTCAGTGCATAGCTGAGACCTACTAATACTGCTGTGGCTTCTCCCATATGACTTTGATCTTTTGAATACATTTCTCATCGAGCTGAAAGGGCATTTTACAAGTAAAGCTATCTTTGATTTCTTCGTAGGTGTTGATTTACTTTTGGTTAATGAAATGACAATAATTTATAATGTAAAATAACTACTTTTATTGATTCTTGTAGCGAAATTACGAAGGGCTCTTGCTAGCCAACAGAAAATGCTAAATTGGTTACAACTTTTGAAACAACAAAATGAGATGAATCGTTCCATACATCATATTATTTTACTAGAAAAAAAATAAAATAAGACCTTCAACAAAATCTTCATCTGGAAAGAAAAGTTTCAAGATGACCCAAATTGTTGACTGAATGGACGTGCTTCTAATTTCTTCGAATGTGCAAATGATTTTCGACACACGTGGGGGTATGTGGGGTGGGGGGGGTATGGGTCAGAACATTGGAGATTGCAGATTGCATTGGTGAGCGACATTAACTATGTGAAAGTATGCAATTATTATGTGAAAGTATGCAATTATTATTAAGTGATATATATTTTTATTTTTTTTGTTCTTGTTAACAATTTATAGCAATAATATGAAAACATAAACAAAGCAACATATCACTTATACATGATTATTATCCATGTCACGTTCCGCTCACATGCTCACAGAATACCGGGTAAATACAAGTACTAACATGGCCAACCACACCTTGCAGAATACCGAAGTAAGCCGCAATGTGCTTAGGTTGTCTAGAAGACAAATGTGTGAACTCTAGTATGCTATGACGTCAGTCCTAAGGCTGACAAATCCTAGTATCTCAATCCATCAACACAAGTACAAGAGTATATCATATATGAAAGTAAAAATGCGTTCCAAATTACATACCACATATGATCATGAAGCTAGTGAATACAAAATGCAGCACTAGCAGAATATAATTATACATGATCAAATATATCAGCCATGGTCTAATATACACATCATGTTGACCGAAGTCGGAGAAGTGATCTCAAAATAAGGGGCTAATATTGCCTCTTGCTAAAATACCAAAAAACAAAATAACACTACGAGAGGTGGAAGAAGGAAACCCAATCGCGAGCTTCGGCCGCAGTCCTACGAGTGCGGGCCATCTTGCTGGAAGTGCGGTGGACCCTGATTCTCCTTGGGGTAATCTGGCCATACAAAACCAGTGAGGTTAGAACTCCAAGCAACAAGTACCACAAAGGAGCTCAAGGTGATAGACCAAATACATCACATCATTCAACAGAAAGGAGACATAAAATAAATGCAGATCGAGACTTGTACGATACTAATGTACTTCTCTCAAGAATATAACTGAAAGAACTGATAACAAGTGCTATAAAGGAAAGTAAGGCGACGAGCGGCAAGAGGACATAGGAACTACTTTGGATCGGGACCACAATCCTTAAACCAAACAAGGACAGGGGTTGCAGACCTTCACCCGAGCAGAACTTAGCACCCTAACCACGCGCCGAAAGAAAAATAAAACTAGAAGAGCGAGCTATAAATGAAAGTAACAACATTCATTGCATGACCAAACAGCTCTAGGCTTGCTATAATTAACTACCTAGGGTTGTCACAGGCCTTAATTACTAAATACATATTTTAAGAATATTGCTACCACCAGCACCGCAGTCAACCCGGATGACCAATGGTACGCTTGTATAGTAAACTTAAAAGCACATTCAACATCACTACAACATAACTTGTTACTTTATCATAAACAAAAATTGAACTTGTAAGCATAAACTTGTGATCGTAAACTTGCTTTATAAACATAAAATTGTATATAAACTTGTCTTGTAAGTGCTGCAACACGCGTAAAGTTGGTTAGTCATGGAGCTCTTGCCTAGCAGGGTTGGTCCATGCTGCATGGGGCCCTAAGAGATCGGGGTAGCCGGTAGCGCAATATTCTTTCCTCCCAATGATTTAGGTGAATCTTATCTTGTTTAATCATTACTAAATTATTTCAAGTTCTCGAGTCATGGACACTTGAGAACTCCTTAGAATGACGAGTCACGAGCTTTTCACGAGTTATCGTATTCGCGGCATGCGATACATTGGGTAATACTCACACTCGATTGCCCGATGTCAAATGCAATAGATTTTCATACACAAATATTTCCACGATGTCGTGAGGATTGTGAACTCGTACATAAACTTATCTCGTGAACTACATGCAAAACTTGTCTAGTAATATAAACTTGTATCGTCATAAGAAAGCACACATCAATAATCACTAAAAGGAGTTATTAAATGGACATAATTAAAAGGAACATAACGTGCACACAAGAATTTTTGGCCACATGTGTCCACTGGCCGCATGCACCCACTGGCCGCATGGACTCACTGTGTCACCCTCACTTTTCCAAATGAGGGTAATTTAGTCCTTTTGCATAGTTATTTTATTTTTAGTAATTTAATAATAAGTGGTGTGCTACTTATTTAATTGTGCATTGTGCTATTTATTTATAGTTAGTGGGCTAGTCTATTATTTAGACTTGAGTCTAGTGAACCCAATTAGTTTAGTCATGACGAGCCCAACATTGGACTAGGCCATTAGACTCATTCTCTTAATTAATTAAGGAGATTAGCTTAATTTGCATTATTTTAGAGACTTTCCAGTATAGTCCTTTCTAATTATTCTTCATAACTAACTAGTGGGGGGGGGGGTATTGTGGACATTTGTTGTTACTTGGAGGGAAAGGCAAGGGGCCCGGTGTCACGCCCCAGTCCCAAAATATCGAGGGACTGGACACGTGGCAATGGCCAGCAGCACGCACCGATGGACAACCCAATTTAATGGATCCATCAGGGCATGCTTAAGCTGTAGTCTAACAGAAAATAGAACCAAAGTTACAGGTTACAGACTATTCTAATCTCATCCACAACAGATAATCACAGTTTAAATGCCAGAGTAATGCAAATAGAAAAAAAATAAGCTGATCTCAATAAATATCTGGGGAACAATCCGAGAATATGTCTGGTACAACAATTGCAAATAGACAGGAAATAATCAACTGGAAATAGAAATAACTGACTACATACGGCCAATGCTCAGGAGAAGTCCTCTGGTGCGAGCTCGTCTTCAGGTCCTGGTACAGCTCCTGGAAGTGCTCTGGTACGGGGTATCTCTGGATGGATCTCTTCAGCTATACCTGGGGACATAGTCCATTCCAGGTCCTCAGGGGACATAACAAAGTACAGATAATACAAGCCAAAATATAAGCAGTACAGCAGAATTAAATGAAACAGCAGGGTAAACTATGTAACCAGCTAAGTGATAAATGCAAGTTGAGAGCATCACTAGAACTCAGGCTGAGCCACTACCAGCTCTGTGTCGGGGAGCCGGTAGCAGTAATAACACGTAAAGGGTCTAGCTCTGCTGGAGAGTCTACGACCTCACACTAATAGTATATATATATGAAAATAGCCTGTAGCCTGTGTGTCTCTTCCCACCCAATGTAATCACATGTCTCATGTCCATGACACGCAAGATCATAACTAATGCAGCAGTCATATAATGTCTAGGAATAAACTGTCCATGTCATAACCTGTATCCTATACAGAATCATCGTGAATATCTCAAGAGGATTCTGTCTCATGAATAGTGTCAAGTGTCCTGGGTTCAGGTGTACTTGATAGGACAAGTACCAAGAGTAAGGGTATCGAATGTCCAACTCTAAGTGACGTACCCAACACCGCGTACGGTGTTGGCACCCGGCTATGATCGGACGCTAAGTACGTCACACGGTCCTAGGTTAAGCATGTACAACAGTTATAATTAAAACAAGGAAAATATGCAACAAGACTGTAAAGTTGGCAAGGTATACTTGCCCTCTGATATATAACTAAGCCAAGGAATATTTAGCAAAGACTGCAAGTTTTGGCGAGGTACACTTGCTTGTGGTTCCGGCTCTGATTTCGGCTCTGACTTCAGTTGGATTTACAGGCGGTACTCCGGTTGCTGAAACAAACATCACCATCAGATCCAAAAAATATCAATCAGCTAAAAATGCCTGTCCTTGGGTCCAATTTGGAGACAAGGGCAAAAACGGCAGTTTCGGGTCAAAACGGGGTCCACATGTGGGCCCGCTTTGCACCGAAAAATATGTCAGGGTCAAAGGTCTCCAAATTTACCAAACTTAGTGTCAACAGGTCAGGAACGATGATACGAACCCAACAGAACTTCCAGAATTTGATTCCGATGAGCCGAACACAAAATCGCCCGTCGAACGAGGCCTGTGGGGCCCACGACACGCGATTTTGTCAACGTTCTCAGAATCGAACCAAACTTGACCCACAGGACCAGCGTATCTCTACGAGTCCGATGGCACAAGTTTCTTTTCAATCCGACGTGTGTACACAAAGTTAGAGCGCGTTCCAGAAAGTACGGATACGGGACGGTGTCCGCGGATACGCGTTGATTCCGGTGTGCACGCACACCCGAATCAGCTTCCGCGAAATCCCACACGTCCGTATCGACGATGCGCACGTATCTGTGAAGACCGCACGCGACCAAGTCGTCCCGTTTGGCGGGGCGTACTCAGTTCCGGGGTAAAACAGGGTCTGGTTTTTTCCTGTTTTTGGATCGCTGTGTGCGATCACCACAGGACGCGATGCCCCGAGCGGTTTATCCGCGCACTGAGAGGGTTATACAGGCTTCGCAACACAATTTGCGAAAACAAAAACGGAGCTACGAGCAAAAAGTTACACGCACCTGAAGGGGACCCGAAAAACAGGGTCGAGTCGTGTCCGACACGACACGGGACACTGTGTCCTGTGTCCCGTGTCCGTGTCCGTGCCCTAGGGTTCAGGGCTTGGGGACACGCTGCGGTGGCCGGAGGACCGCCGGAGGGGGCTGGGGCAGTGGGGGAACGGTCGGCCGGGGCTGGGCGGTTCTCGGGGAGGCGCTGGCGGCGCGAGGGCGGCCGGAGGCGGCCGGCGCTGCTGCTGTTCCTCGCTGCTGTGAGCTGCGGTGGCCGTCGCCGGAGACGAAGGGGGAGGGGAGGAGGAGAGCTGGGCTGCGGCGAGGGGAGCGGTGGCGGCGCGCTGGGGCAGCGGTGGCACGGCCGGTGGCTAGGGTTTGGGGGGACTCGCCGGAGAAGGAGAGCGAGGGGGGGTTAAATAGGTGGGGCGGTGCCGTTGGTGGCCGGGTGAGGCGGAGGGGGATCCGGGGTCGGGGGCTACGTGGCCGGGCGGAGCGGAGGGTGGCCGAGCGGAGCTGCGCCGGCGGCGGAGGCGTCGGCGCCGGAAGCGGAGGGGGAATGGGTCGTGGGGAGTGAGGGGGACCCGGGTAGGGTCGGGTCGGGTGCGGGTCTGGGGGCCCGACCCGACCCGCTAGGGGCTGGGCTCGGTTGGGCTGGGCCGGGGTGAGGTTGGGCCGGGCTGGGCCGGCCCAATGGGTTGCGGGCCGGGTTTATTTAAAAATAATAATACTAATAATATTTATAATAATAATAAAACAATTAATAATTAAATAAATAATAAACAATTAAATAAATAGTTTTAGGTGTTTTAAAAATAGGTCCGGGGCCCAATAAATTCCAGAAAAATTGCCCTAAGTCCAGTTTTTCATTTTCACCCAAAAATATTATTTTCATAATATTTTAATATTGTTTATTATCATTTAAAAATTATTGAATAATTAAAACCCTATTTTTAAGTTACAGAAAAATCCCAGAAAATTTCAGAAAATTGTGAAAAATCCAGTTTTTAAAATTTTGAAAATCAGGGGGTTTACACCCGGCCACCATGTAGAGAGGGAATTTCTCTCTCCACCTTATTTCTCCATTCATTCTAGATCCCAAATTTAGTCATCCCCAATTCACTTCATCCCTCCACCAATTTTAACCTAATTCACTCTCATTCCCTCATATTTTCTTCAATTAAGAAGCATTGGAGCTTGGATTTGTAAGAAGAACTTGGCGAAGGAGGAATTAACAAGGAACTTGTGTCCCGGATCGCGTCCATTGAGTTATTCTTTGGGAATCCATCTCCCAATAGGTTAATTCTGAATCCAACCCTTAAATTAGGCTCTAATTCATACATTTACCATTATGAATCATCCATTGGTTTAGGGCTACCCATAGGATCAAGAATTAGATCCATATGACTTGTATTATAGAAGTTACATTGGTGATTTGTGTCCAAATAGGAAGAATTACGAGATTGACACATCAATTGTGTGTCATGAGACCAATTATAACTAATTAGACTTAGATTGGGGTTGTGGGACTATGTACGTGTCCATAAATAGATACGAGTATGCTGTATCATGGTATTTTATGATACAGTGTGATACATGACTCTTTTTTGGGTGATTGTTCGGGAATTATTGGCATCTCAAGGACGTCGAGAAGACGTACTCACTCAGTAAAAGTGGCTTTGCAAATAGGCGGACATCGTGCCAATAACTCAGCAAGCAACTTCAAGTACCTCCAACCCTCGTATTTCTACGGCACTGAGGATGCGATTGCATCAGACACGTGGATTCCGGACACTGAAGTTATCCTAGAGGCAGCAAGAGTGCTAGCGAGAGAGCAAGTGTCAGTGGTTCGACTACAATTGCTAGACGTTGCCCGAGACTGGTGGGCAGCACAGATGATTTCTCTAATAGCATCCGTCCCTTAGGTCGTCTTCGGCGAGAGATTCTAGACAAGGTACTTTGACGCGGTATCGCGTTATGACTTGCAGCAAAGGTTTAACAACCTGAAGCAGATGGGCTGGTCTGTCGACGGCTACGCGACAGAGTTCTGCAGACTTAGTCGACTTGCTCCCACCTTGGTGGCAACCGAACTGGATAGAACAAGAAGGTTCCAGCAGGGACTTCATATGGAGATCATATTAGCAGTGGAACAATACGAGTTCCAGACTTTTGATGTTATGTTAAGAGCATCAAAGGGGCATGAGTATACCTCCCAGCAAATCGTGGATAGGACTGGAGGACAAAAGAGGACCCACACATTAGGAGGTTCTTACACCCACTCTTAAGCACCAGCCCCGACAGTTAGGGCTTTAACCATCGGATCTCCAAGGGGGCCAGTTTCAACAACCTTTATTCAACAAACAACACCGATCCGACCTCAGCAGCAAAGGACATTTTTGTCAGCAGGGTGTTCTCATTATGAAAAACCTGGGCACATAGTTTCTGAGTGTCGTAGAGAACAAGGATTATTCTTAGCTTGTGGAGCACCATTCCACATAGTGGGATCTTGCCCACACAAAGCCAGTTCATCATCATCTTTTCCAGCAGGACCACAATATATGGCTCTAGTGTCGATTCAGCAACACCAGGGTCAGAGGCCTTTGCTGACCGAATCTTAAGTATTCTAGCAACAGATGCCACAACAATATGTGCAGGCCCAAGCTCAAGTACAGACCAGGCAAGGAGGTCCACAAATGAGAGGACCAACACCGAGAGGACGAGGTCAGGAGATGGAACTCACTGTAGAAGAGCAGTTAGCTTCAGGAGAAGTGGTGGCAGGTACCATTCTCGTCAACTCTCATTCAGCTTCAGTATTGTTTGATTCTGGTGCATCACACTCTTTTATGTCTACACGATTTGGGATACGAGTTGGATTAGAACCCGGATTATTGTCAGTAAGACTCAATATACTTACTGTAACGGTATCGTGGGAGTCGATAGAGTTTATGTCTCGTGTCGAGTCCTAGTGTGCGGGCGAGAGTTTCCCTCAAGGTTGATAGAATTGTCTATGGAAGATTATGATATCGTCTTAGGCTTGGATTGGTTGAGTGCTTGATAAGCAACGATAGATTGCCATAATGGCAAGGCTATCTTTCGTATTCCCCGAGAAGAAGAATTATCATTTTCTAGAGGCGAGACGGAGTCTTCATCAGCAATCTTGAGGATGGCAGTTGCAGAAGAAGTATAATTACCCAGGGTAGTCTACAAATTTTTAGATGTATTTCAAGAAGAGCTTTCAGGCATGCCACCAGAAAGAGAGATCGAGTTCACCATTGATTTACTTCTAGGGACATCATCAGTGTTAGAGAGATTCTATAGAATGACGCATTCATAATTAGAAGTCTTGTATCAGATGATTACAGAACTGAGAACCAAGTGATTCATTAATACTAGTGGATCACCTTGGGGAGCCCCAATGCTAATTGTGAAGAAGAAGGATGGGACATCTCGATTATGTATGGATTATCATACTCTCAACGTGGTAACCATCAAGAACAAGGGGACCAACGCTTCTACTCCTCCACCATTCGCAGCCCTAACCCGGTCCTTGCTTGCAACCGGGTATAATATCCCTTGCCTAGGATCGATGACTTGTTCGATCAACTTAGTGGAGCAACTGTATTTTCGAAGATTGATTTACGGTCGGGATATCATCATATCAGAGTCAGAGAGCAAGATATACCCAAGACGATATTCAAATCAAGATATGGATATTGGAAGTTTCTAGTAATGTCTTTTGGAGCAACCAATGCGCCAACAGTGTTTATGGATCTCATAAATCGTATTTTTATGCCATACTTGGACAAGTTCGTGATAGTGTTCATTGACGACATCTTGGTGTACAGTTGAAGTGAAGCAGAGCACGAGCATCTTCGCGCAGTTCTTCAAGTCCTTAGAGAACATAAGTTATATGCCAAGTTCAATAAGTGTGAGTTATGACTTGATCGTATTTCATATCTGGGAAGATTTATTGCTAGAGGTGGAGTAGAAGTGGATCCCAAGAAGATAGAAGCCGTGGAGACATGGCCAGTACCTAGAACAGTTGTAGAAGTTCGTAGTTTTCTGGGATTAACAGGATATTGTTGGTGCTTTGTGTCAGACTTTGCTAGAATTTTTGTACCCTTGACGCAGTTTACTCATAAGGATGTACGCTTTGATTGGACATATGAATGTCAAACCTATTTTGAAAGGCTCAAACAAAAGTTGATCACGATACCTATTTTGACGCTTCCAAATGGGACATATGGTTTCACCATATATTGTGATACGTCAGGCAAAGGATTGGGGTGTGTTCTTATGCAGCATGGTAATATTATAGCTTATGCAGCATGGTAATATTATAACTTATGTATCTCGGTATCTTCGAGATCATGAGAGAAATTATCCGACGCACGACTTGGAGTTAGCAGCAGTTGTCTTTGCACTCAAATTTTGGAGACATTATCTATATGGAGATCGAGTAGAGATTTATACTGATCACAAGAGTTTGAAGTATGTCTTTACCCAGCAGGATATCAACATGAGGCAGATGAGTTGGCTAGAGTTGATGACAAACTATAACCTTGACCTTCAGTATCATCCTGGGAAGGCCAATGTCGTAGCGGATGCCTTGAGCAGGAGAACATGAGCCTATTTCTTGACAACGCAGCAAGGAATATTAGAAGATCTTCAGGAGATGGGTATAGAAGTAATATTGTCTGGCAACACAACATTGATGGCTGGTCTACAATTTTAGTACAGTATAGTAGAGAGAATCAAGGTGGCACAAGCAACATATATCAAGTTTTAGCGACTCAGAGCAGAGTGCGAGGCAGGACGTAGACCAATACTGAGCATTCACAGTGACAGAACTCTTCGTTTCGAGAATCGTCTTTGTGTACCTAACGGAGATATTCGTCGCGAGATTATGTCAGAAGCCCATAGTTCGCAGTATTTAGTGCATCTCGGAGGAATAGAGATGTATAGAGACATTCGTCATCATTTCTGGTGGAATGGAATGAAGAGAGAGATAACACAGTTTATTTTTCGATGTTTGGTCTGTCAACAAGTTAAAGTTGAGCATCAAAGACCAGTAGGACTTCTTCAACCTTTACCAATTTTGGAGTGGAAGTGGGAGCATATCACCATGGATTTCGTGTCAGGTCTTCCTAGATCTCCAGCTGGCAGAGATGTTATTTGGGTAATAGTGGATCCACACATGAAAGTTGCACACTTTCTTTCTTTTAGAATTGGCCAGTCCACAGAACAGTTAGCTGAGATGTACATGGGACAGATTATTATACTACATGGAGTGTCAGTTAGCATAGTATCGGATAGAGATTCCAGATTCACTTCTCACTTTTGGCAAGGTCTTAAGGAAAGTTTAGGCACCCGTCTAAAGTTCAGTACAACCTACCACCCGTAGACAGATGGTCAGTCAGAATGTACAATCCAGACTCTAGAAGATATGCTTCGATCATGCACCCTTGACTTTGGTAGTTCATGGAAAGATCACTTACATTTGGTCGGGTTCTCCTACAATAACAACTTCCAAGAAAGTATCAAGATGGCACTGTTTGAGGCATTGTATGGCAGAAAGTGCATATCCCCTGTAGCTTGGGATGATATTGGCGAGAGGCAATTACTTGGTCCCGAAATGATAGCTCAGGCAGTTAAAATAGTTAAGCAAATCCGGAAGCATATCAAGGTAGGCCAAGATTGCCAGTGTCATTGGACCGATTCGCATCGGCGACCTCTTGAGTTTTATGTCGGCGACCATGTATTCCTTCAAATTTTGCCTACCCGTAGGGTCATCAGATTCGGTGTGCGGGATAAGCTTAGTCCGTGGTACATAGGTCTGTTCGATATTCTCGAGCAAGTAGGAGATATTTTCTTTCGTCTTGCTTTTTCGTCGTCGCTTCATGAGATACATAATATTTTTCATGTATCCTAGTTACGACGGTATATACCGGATACAAGTCATGTCCTGGATCATTCGAAATTGGTCGTTGGTACCGACCTTCCGTATGAGGAAAGGTCTGTGTCCATTTTGGACCGGAGAAAGAAGATTCTCAAGAACCGGACCATTCATTTAGTCCGGGTTGCTTAGGGGTATCACTCACCGGGCGAGTCGACTTGGGAGCGCGATGATGATATCCGAGCTCGATACCCGTATTTGTTTGACTCGTGAGGTATACTTGTTCGTATATCTCGTATCTTGATCTTGTCTTGTGCATGCTTGTCTAATTCTGGATCGTTTGTAACTTGTGATTGATATTAGTATGTTCTTGCTTATTTTATTGCATGTTTCCTAGAGTAATCTTGTTAGACCCGATGCCTTGTTAAAATTTCGAGGACGAATTTTTTCTAAGGAGGTGAGAGTTGTGAGACCCGTCTCACTATTTTCGTATTCTCGTATTTATAATCTGGTATATGTGTGTTATTGCTGTATAAATGCTTCTCGTATATTTTTTGGATTTTTCTAGCTGCTTTTGTATAATTTCTAGAATTTTGAATATTATAAGTCACCCTTACTATATATACCTCTTTCTTTCTCTCTCTTCCTCATTCTTCTTCTTCTTCTTCTTCTTCTTCTTCTTCTTCTTCTTCTTCTTCTCCCTCTTGCCTCTACTCCCTTGGCCGAGAGCAGACCGAGGCCGGCCCTCTCCCCCTCTTGGTTGTGGTGGTAGTAGTTTAGTAGTGAGTTTAGGCAAGTACATCTTGTCAATGAGAAGAACTTGTATACTTACATGTCTTTGGTTTTCTTGTATTTTCTTTGCTTATATCGTGCTCTACAGAGTTCTCTACATGTTTACTTCTTAGTATTGTAGGTTTTCAGGTCTAGGTTGGAGTAAATTTGATTTCTAAGTTTTTTGGTGTTCTTGAGTTTTTATGGTTTTGATCTAGTAAAACTTGATATTTTCAAAATCTAGTAGTTCTATGTTGATGAGCATTCAATTTCAAGTGTTTTAGAACTTTACTTTGATGGATTCGGACTTGAAATGAGAGTTTTACTAAGAAAACAAGTTTTCATGAAAACTCGGAGTTCCCATGACTGAACTTACTGTTTGGGACAATGGAGCTTCATGCGGCCATCATCCATGTGGCAGAGAGAGCCATGCGACATGAACTCTTTGTCGTATATCCTCGCAGTATGTGCCTATCTTGTTGGGCGCATAACTGATTTACACCTAAGTGTTCTGAAACTTAATACTTGAAAGAGTTAAGTGGCAGAACTTCTTGTGTCCGACTCACTGGGCGCATGAAACGTTTATGCGTCAAGCCAGCATGCGGCCATGTGCCATGCGGTACGGATGTATGCACCCCCCTCTTTTAGGCGCATGTCCTCTGCACTTCCTAGGCACAACTTTTCATGGCTTTGTCTTTTCTTCTGACACACATTTAGTAGCTAGTCACATCGGTCACTTCCCTGACACGACTAGTCTCATCAGTCACGCTCCTGATATACATTTAATGACCCGTCACTCAGCATCTTAACCGAGGAATTGACTTTGCATCTTGCATGTGGCCAACTTCTTGCATGCGACCGTCTTCTTGTATGCAGCCAATTTCTTGCATGCGGTCGTGCTTCATGCATGCGGTCTGCTTCTTGCATGAGGCCAACTTGTTGTATACGACCATCTTATCTCATACGTCTATAACACTTGTAGTAGTTTAACTTCTTTTAATATATTTTCTTGTTCAGCCTATTATGCTTGATTCTTATGCATGCAATCTTTCTTTAAATTGCTTATAACCTGACTGTGACAACTTGCCATAATATGAAATTCCCTGAACATGAATTATAGTTACACTGATAATCTTGAACTTCCGACACCAGACTTGTACTGATATTTTCGATAATAGCTCGTCGTATCGAGTTAACCTGACATGTACTGCCATTCCTGATAGTGGCTCGCCGAAGCGCACTCCTGACATGCTAGAATTTCCTGGATTGAATTGCTTAAACTGATAAGATAACTTCCTGTGGTTGATTGCTTGTTCCTGTCCTGAATGTACTTGTCAAGCTATTGTCCTGTCCTGTCTTGCAACATGTCTAAGGCAAATTACTGAACACCACGATCAGAAATCCTCGATGACTTGTCTAAGTTGATAACTAGAGTAATATTCTAGAAAGCATTTAGAGAGATTTTCTGGCTATATGCAATCCCGGTATCCCAGCGACACATGGTGGATTTTGAGCCCTCTGTCGTGGGGGACATACTTCCAGCATGCCGTCGAGTGTTGCATTACCTGTAAATTACTATACCTGATATAATCTATTTTGTGTATCCTTACACTTGGATAACCCGTATAGTCTGCGACGTATATGGCTGTATAAAATCTCAAACTGCATGTGTTAGTAACTAGGACTATGATAACCCTAGTTAGTTAATTATAGCAAGCCGTATGGCATGATTGACCGTGATTGCTTGATTTCTAGTCTGATCTTGTCCTGATTCATCCAGCTACTAGTACTGAATTGTAACCTGAGTACTGATTCCATATATCCTTATTTAAATACTCCAGAACTGTTTAACTGTTATTTTACCTGATGCATCTGTTTACTCTTTTCCTATATTATATCTTACTAATTTGTCTGTATGCTGGTTTTAGTTACTAAGTTGGCTCTCTTGTGGTACTTGCTATTTTGAGGTCTGATTCCACTGGTTTTGTATGGCCAATTTTTGTCGCAGGATCTTTCGTACTTTCCGTCTCAAGATGGTGAACACCAGGAGCACCCGAGACATTTAGTGGATTTTCTTCTCCATCACCCACTTGATCTTGCACTTATACTTTTGAGATATTTAGCCACTGAGCACGTGTTTAGCTCATATTTTGGAACTCGATATCTTGCCTACGGGCCTACATGTAAAGCATATTCTAGACTATAGCTAGAGCTGATCATGTAATATTATACTCTCGCTAGTTCTTTATTTTTTAACTAGCTTCATGATCATATGTTTATGTATAGTTTGGGACGCCTTACTATGATATTTTTGGTGATCATACCTCTTGTAACTTGTTGCTTGCTTGAGATTGAGACAACTAGGACTCTTGACCCAGGAATGACTGTTAGATTATAGAGTAAACCCTCACATGTCTAGACAGCCGTGATCGTATCTCAGGGTATTGAGTACTCTGGTATATGTAGCTGGCTTTGTCCGTTTCCGCTCTCCAGTATTTTGGTTCTGAGACGTGACATAATTTTTGTCTTTGTATTAAACTTTTAGCCTTACAAAATTAATTTTATTAGTATGCGATCTATTTACATGATGGTCCATGGGTAACTCCCTATAATTAGAAGTTGGGATGTTCAAGCCCCTCTCTCCAATTAGACATAACACCCCCCTGATCGCGAGGACATCGTCCTCAGGGTGTCTCATCCCTCTAACGCTGACAATATTCTATTGTACCGACAATCATTCGAGAGACTAAATATTGTTCACAAGTTGTCTGAGACAAATGGTTGATATGCAACTTCTATCAATTAAAATAATATGAAGCAACATTATATGTTATGCAACACATTTCTTTCTTTCTTTTATTCTAACGACCATGCCGTGTTCTTCCTTATCAATTCATTTAGTTCTATCAATAGTCTATAACTCAAGCATGCAATATTCTCTTTTAACTTAGATTTTTAAGATATCATTGATCGTAGGGACATAGCAAGGGAATGTAAATGATTTATTTTATTAAGGAGTGGAGATATGGATAAGAAGAATCAACATCACTCACATATTAGAGAATTCGTCGAGAGATAAAAACTTTTTAAGCAACTGTTAGGCCTCGCTTATGCGTCTTCCTGAAATTGCATAAACAGAGGTTCAACACACTTCTCCATATCTTCCTTTTTTTTCTTTCAGTTTACGATGTGAATGCAGAAATCAATAAAGGTAAGCAACGGAAATTATTCAACGAAAAGCAAACGACAAAAATCCATTAATAAAAAGCCAATAGCAAAAAATGTCCAAAAATAAAACAACAATGAAAATAATGGGAGAAGATGCTCTTATAAAAAGTTCTTTCTCGAAGCACGATTCTTTGTAGTTTGGACACAATTTCGATAGGAGCCAATCCATTGATTGGAGAGGGTCTCAACTTGTTCATACCGATCAATCGATACCGACATACCAACAGGATTTTCCACACAGTGCCTCCCCCCGCAGGGCACTACACGAGCAAGCTTTGTTCCATGCCCAATATCTTAGAAGATTTTGCCTTTCTATTACATGCCCTACTGAAAATAAACCCTACTCTTAGATTGGTTGAATCAGAGAGATCCACAGTCCAAACTCTTTGAAAATCGTCATTAAAGCCTCTGTCCTAGATCTTTTTAGCTTCAATGAAAACTATAAGATCATCAACATAAAAAGATAAGATACCGCTAGAGACACCCTTTTGTACAAATAGTTACTCCACCACTAGCCACCTCAATCTTCATAAAGTTGGAGAATTATTCAACAATGATTGCAAATAAGACCACAATAAACCCCCTTGACGTAAGCCTCTATTCAGAAAGAATCCATGCGGCTCTCCATTAATAAGGACCGATAACGTAGGTGTTATACGCTCACGAAATTTGCAGCTTTAAAATTGTTCGATAGACAACCGGACTTAAGTTCTGTACAACATTGATGTTTCAATAATTTGACTAGTCCACACCTTTCATTTAAAACAGTCAACCAGTCTGTACTATCCAGCCAAGTTTCAACCATATAAATGTTATAGGTGAATAGTCGATCGATCATCCTATTTTATGCCAACATTTCTTGATTATTCTGATTTTATTTTATCATTTTGACCAATATTTTAAAATATGCATATAACATCTATTGAAATTTTTTCTATTGAGACATTTTTGCATTACTATAAAATTATAAATTATTAGTTTCTTTTTCTCTTTTCTTATTTAGGTCTTTTGTTCTCCCAAAAAAAATAAGAATTAGATCATCAACACGAATAATCTAAATTGCGATCTAAATTGACATGAGGTTTACTCACGTCATGTGAATCAGTTGAACAAATACCCAACACAATCGATGTTCTAGACCAGATTTGGATCCATATCCAACTTTAAAAATAAAAATAAAAATAAAACCTATTCTAATTTCACCTTTGCTTTAAAAATCATATGGCACCATACGTAATTAACAATTTTATAGGGCTTCTTTTGTAATAAAAAGAGTACCAAGTTTTCTTCAAGAGGCAAGAGGTTTGTGAAATCAATCGAGTGTCGACCGACTATGGACGTAAGTCTTCTTCTTCCAATTTTTTTCAGTGACAATTTCTATTTTATCCTTTCTATTTCCTATATTTCCATTTCGTAATCATCATTTTGTTTGCATAGTTCTACAGAAACCCATCCGAAGTTGTTCCTTCTAATGGCGTCCAAGCACCGGAGGGCTCCGAAAGGACGCTGTAAGGATTCTCTCTTTGTGCTCTCCGATTCCATCAAAGTTTGATTATTTGCAATTATTCGAACTGGAATTGGTACCAACTGATACTAATTTCTCTATTTAGGGTTATGGGTTAGGTCTAATAATAATTTAGGGAATTTGCAAAACCCTAATTCCGACTAAAAGTATTATTTAGGGTGTTGCTCTCCGATCTATATTAAAGTTTGAATCTCTGCAATTATTTGAATTGCAATGGCACTAATTTACTTAAAAGCAAAATTTAAGGGTAATGAGCAGATCTAATAATAATTTAGGCTTTCAAAACCCATATTGTATACTTACTCAAGCTTTCCATTCACCATAACAAAACCCTATTTCTAGCTAAAGCCATATATTCGTAACTTGCAATAGTTACCAACTACTTTGAACTGAAAAAGGTAGTGATTTGCTGATACTGATTTCATGATCTGTAAATAAACTTACTTTATGGGTTATGGACAGATCTAAAAATAACATTTCGTTTTGGAGCTTCTCATTTTACCATAACAAAACCTTAATTCTGACTAAACCCATAATTTTGTTTTATAAATTGCACTTTTTACTCTATTACGTATTAAAGTTTGATTTTTTTTTGTGCAATTATTTGGACTTTTTTTTCCCAATATAAGCCCCTCAAATCTTGCCCATTTCAACAGAAAGCCCCTTGAATCTTGTTATTTGGAAGGAGATCCTCAAAACTTTGCACATTTCAACATTAGACCTCTCGTTAGCTTTCGTTCTAGTTAAAGTAACCTAACCCATAGTTAACTTTAAACATTCTAGAGGAATGACCTTTTTCTCCCTAAGTTTTAGTAGAATGCATGTCGGATTTTTTGGGTTTGAGGTTGATTGAAGAGGAGAGAGTGGGATGGCCAAGGGAGGAGGAGGGTGTCTGAGTGAGAGAGAGGGGGGGGGGGGGGGGGGGGGATGGCCGGGTCACCGAGGGAGGGAGTGGTTGTGTTGGAGGATGGATTTCGGGTGGTTGGATTCGAATTTGTTGAGTTTTAAGGATGAAGAAGAGGAGGAGGAAGTGGTGGCCGAGAAGGGAGAAGATAGCACCAATTGTTGAAGAGGGTTGGTGCCTGGACCCGAGAATGAAGAAGGATGGATTAGGGTTTAACGAGTTTAAGTTTGACTTGAGAATGGAGGATGTTAGGTTTAATGAGTTTAAGTTTGAGGATTAAAAAAGAGGGGGTAAAATGGTAAATCTGTTGTCGTTAACTTTAATGTGGTCAGTTACCGACCTTAACCACATGACTTATGAGCAATAGTTTAGTGATTTGAGGGTTTTCCTTTTGAATAACAAGATTCAGAGAGCTTATGTGAAAACAGGCATGATATGAGGGTCTTATATTGAAGAAGCCCTTTTTGAATTGCAATGATACTAGTTTGCTTACCAATTTAGTCTAACGTTAACAAATAGATCAAATAATTCCTTTGAGTTTTGCATAACCTGTATCGTGGACCTGCTCAAGCTTGTCATTTTCACCATAACTAAACCCATAGGTTTGAACTTGTAAGTGTCTCCAACTGATAATTTAATATGAAGTTCGGATTTTGTAGCTTTAAGCATAGTCCTCTCTATTTGATAGAGAAAATTTTGGGGCTCTTCTTATTCTATATCATGCCTGTAGATATTGGTAAGAATCTCGGTTTGAGTAAAAGCTCAGTGGGAGTGTGGGACTAGTTCGTTGAAACTTTAGGAGCTTTGGTTCTTGAAGTGGACTGTCATGATATTAAATAGCAGTTAATGCTATTTGGCTACTTGTATTTGAGATGCCAAATTCCATAGCATGTCAATGCCTTTTATTTGAAGTATTTGGAAGTTATTTTTATTCAAGTTGTGGAGTAGTTACAGTCAATGCTCCATCTCTACTATTGAGCTTGACACGAGTTGCAACTCTCTTGGACCCAGCCATAGCTTAATTGTTTGCTTAACCTACTTGTACTCCCGACATGTCTCATTATCAACTCCTGCTGGAACTGCTTGCGCTTCAACTTGGTTGTTTGAGTAAAATCCAGTTTATTTGAGAAGTCCTGAATCACAAATACAGCTACAATTGGAACTTTGTATCTATAATGAATCAAACAATGGCTTTCAGTCATATAGTTGGATATTTCATTTTGTGCTGTAACCGAAGGAGCTTTAGAAGCGTGGATCTTTCATCAAATGCACATTGTGCTAGATAGAATTTCAAAGCTGTTATCCACTCTTGCTGGAATTCCTTGTGTTTGAACTGTGTTTTTGGGTTAAGGCCAGTTTATTTTGAGTAGTCCAGAATCACAAATACAGCTACAATGGAACTTCATATCAAACAGTCGGTTTTCCGATCATATAGTTGGAAATTTCTTTTCTGCTGTAACCTTAGAACCTCTATAAGTCTGGATCTTTCATTCAGTGCTTGACATATTCTTTGTGCTAGATAACTTTCAAAGCTGGAGAACACGAGACATGCTGGTGTTGAGATGATGTCAAAGAACTTTTGTTTCTTGTGGGAAAACTGATACTAATTCTATTGAAACAATGCTGTTAGCCTGTTAATTGTACCTACATTGCTACACAGTCACAAAGACGGACATGTTATACATACAACACTCATTTTAGTGTACAGATGTATTATTTTGGCATGCCACCTATTTTCGAGGTCCGTTCCTCCCTGCTAAGTGATTTCAACTGTTGTTATGCATGGCTTTGTAATACTGGTCCCTTCTAATGTTGTCCTGTGTCCTGACACTATGCAATTCTTTTGTTCTGAATATTTCAGGTATTCAGGTAGGCCTGAACTAATAAATGCCAATTGAACCAATCATGTAATTCTGCTGAAAGAAAGCATTAGCTTTAAAAGTTGAAACAGCTAAATGTTTTAACTTTTGGAGTTTCTTTTCTCTAAAATTCTATGTAACCTAGGTGGGATATCACATTCTTGTTCATTTTGTTAGTGGTTGTGATCTTTTGTCATGAGTCGCTACAATGGTGTTAATTGTTGAACTCTATTTAACGTTCGGTCTCCATACACCCAGAAGTTTAAGATTAGTCATTAGTGTTCGCCTATGAAAATAGTTCCCAATACCTACTATCTTTACTTGCACTTATATGCATCTTATTCTGTTTGGATTGTTTGGAGACTGCTAAAAACTAATGCACATCTCCTAATTGTTTGCTTGTATGTTTAATTTATGCACGTGTACTGCGTATGTAGTTTCACTATGTCTGTTTATATGCTTACAAATTGGCAAATATAGCTGGAAATAACTGAAACTTGTCCACAGCTATCCGTATGTGACTGGAACATCAGTCATAGGAATGAAATATAAAGATGGAGTTATCATGGCTGCTGACACGGGAGGTTAGTTTCCATGTTCATACCAACTTGACTGCACTGGTGATTTAGCAACTATTTCCAAACAATATTTTACTTGTACATACTTCTTTTAGTCTTTTCTTTTATATCATAGTATCTGTACTTATCTATAGTAAAAGGTAGTGCAATTTTCTTTCATGATATTATGAAGTTTGGCCTGAATAATACTATTGATGAGTAATGCCTCTTGAACTACAAATTTGGACAACACTGTTTTTACCAATGAATCTGCCCTAACATATGACTAATTTGCAACTAAATACACTCAACTATCCCCTATTTGTAACTTGCTACCCTAAATATTTTAATAGACAAGTTAGTACCATGACCTTTTAATTTTTTGCAAGTTAATACCCTCTGTTAGACTTCCATCCAACTTAACGTTCATGTGCACATCGCATGACCATTATCGACATTTTTACCCTTCAATTAAAAAGAAAATCCTACTTATCCCTTCTTCCATATACTTAACCCTAGATCTAATTCCAAATCTTACTTTAAATCTAACTTAATTGAGGATGGAGATGCTCGAAATGGTGTCATCCATGAGGAGGGGGAATCGTCTACAAGGTGGGCCAGCAACGATGGGGGTCATCAAGTGGGGATGAGCTGCCATGAAGGTTTTTTAGATGTTGGGAAAGGCGATCAAAGGAGTCAATAAGGATGGGGGTGGGAGGAGGGTGCTGGCCAAGAGAGTGGTGGCGGGACCTCCAAAAGGAGAGGGATAAGGTTGGTTGGTTGGTTGGGTGGGTATTAGTTTTTTTTAGGACTATGGTGCATGAGGAAGAAGACAAGGATATAGTGGTACTTTTTTATTCTTTTAAGAAAGTAGGGTAGCAAGTTGTAAATACTTGGAAGTTCAAGATCTTTAAATGCCAGTTTTAAAGTTTAGCGTAGCAAGTTGTCAATTTTGATACTTTATGGTTTTAGGAATATGACACATGAGGAGAAGACAAGAATAGAATGGTAAATTTATTTGTTCTTTTAACAATGTAATAGCAAGTTGCAAAAAGCTTGGAAATTTGGGGTATTTAAATGCTCCAATTTTAAAGTTTATTGAACAAGTTGTCAATTTTGATACTTTAGGGTATCAAGTTGCAACTCAGAGATAGTTCTATGTTGTGAAAAGCGCGCTTAAGCGGTGCTTAAGCGAGATTTGGCATTTGGGTGCCTCGCTTAACGATTTTTTACCTCAGAACAGAAATCAACGCTTAAGCTTAAGCGTCGCTTAGTAGCACCTCGTCTTGCCTTAGGCGCTTCACTTAACGAATTTTTTGAATTTTTTTTTTTTAAACCGAGCCACAACTTTTGTTATTTACATAGTTGGATGGTTGAAAAAAAATTTAAGAAGGAACTTTAGAGACTTAACTTTTATGTTTGATGGTATTTTGATGACTATGTATTATGTATGCATTGTCTGGCTTGTAGCTTGCATTTTGATTCTAGTATTTATATTGTTACTTTGCTTGATTGATGATTGGTATTATTATTTATGCATATACTAGTAGGATTGTATGAAAAAATATTGAAATTTATGTGTATATAGAGTATTTTACATGTACGAGAAGAAAAAAAAAATTGAGGCGCCAACTAAGCGCTATTAAGCGAACCGACGGCCTCGTCGCCTCGCCTCACGTTTAATATAACATAGAGATAGTTCATGATATTTAGTTGCAAATTATCCCCAAAATATAATCCCTTGTATTGCTTGTTTTCAGATTTTCAGTTGCTGCAAGTAGATGTGAGTTTAGATTGCTGATACATGTTAACCATGTAACCAGTGTTACTACCTACTAAAAAATTCAGTTCCTAGCCATGCTGTACAAATTTGCCCCTTCTACATTATATCTACCCAATATTGATAACCTAGAAGAAGCTGAATACAGATTTTAAGTTTTTCATTGTTACATGTGACACTTCTACAGTTTAATAAAAAATCACAATACACAGAGTCTGTACCTTTGTTGTGAGTTTGCTTAGGCTGTTGTTCACTTCAAGTCAAATCTAGAAACTATGTTGCACAACCATGGATACGACACAGCAGTTGAAGACAACATTTGAAGGATACCGCGTCACGGACATGACATCTATTTTGGTGTGCCCCTAGTGTATTTTGGATGTCGAGGATGTGTCCAATATGTGCCTGACATGACACAGGCCTAATATTTGGAGTGTCCGTGCTTCCTAGTCTAGAATATTAGACCAGATTGTTGCTCTGGTAAGAAAGTTTATTGCTGTTCAACCTTCAGTTATCAAATTTCGTGGAGGAATACTGTTAGCAGTTAGCTACACAAAGGTGCTTCTAGGTGGTTAGGAGGACACTAAAGGTAAAAAGAGGTGTCTTAAGATGCTAACTGCAAAATTATGATGATTCGTTATAGTATACACTTGCTCATACAAAAGGAAGACTATGTAGTCGTGCAACATTTAAACCTAAATTCATTGGTCCTGATGTACACAATTATCCCAACATAATGAAGGAGAAAGAAGTAAGATCATATTATATTTGTCTGGCAGAGTCATAATTGATTAGCCAAAGTTCTGAAACCGAAGAACCTATGATTCATATGGCATTGTTTTAACGAAAAAAATGGAAAGAAAAAAAAAACTGAGAAAATGGAGGGTGATAATTATGATAATGGCTTTTGGCTTTTCTTCTGTTCTTTCTCATAGGGTTGGATGGTATAGCAGCCTTTCCTTTAAGGGGTTGGGGAAGATAAAAAGCTGCATATGGCACAAACAAAAAATGCATGTTATGTCTAAAAATGTAGAAACGAAATAGACGGGGGCAAGACATATTTAGAGAAATGGCTCTGCCCTTTGATGCTGCATAAATAATTAAATTCAAATAACTAAAAGACCATATGCTATAACATGGTACATGGAAATTCGGAAATTCAAGGCCCTCGAGTGTTGCACTTTTAACCAAAACTTACTGAATCATTTGGGATAGTAATCTTATTTACCTGTCATCTCAGTTGGTTTGCTATTGAGAACAACAAGATTGAGAACCATAAATGGAACCTGATGGTGGAAAATAAGTGGAAACTGGATTTTAAGCAAAGAATCATCTAAGAGAGGATCAACCACTGTGATAAGAACCATTATGATAACCTTTCACTTATCATCATTTCCAGTGAAAAAGTTATCTTCAGTTCTTAGTAGATAGAGTTTAAGATTACTAAATTTCAAAGAGATTCAGATCTTTAGGAAATGCAGCTGACCCAAAAATTTGGGATATAGGTTTCTTTTTCTTGTTATTATAGGTCTTCAGGAAAACCAGTTCGATAGAACATAATTGTTAGAGGCGAAAATCATAGCTAGGCCCCAAGGTCCTTCAAGGCATACGAGCTAAGTGCAAAACCGATTATCAGAGCAATGCACATGTATAAAAACAATTGAGACTGTCTCGAACTTCTTTGTATTCTGTCCCAGGCTGCACTTGTTTGCAGCAAAATAGGAAGCTTCAATGGCGCTTGAACCCTAGATGGGGAGGGTCGCTGATGCTATTGAGTTCTTGTATAAGGTTGCACTTTGTTGGCAACAAAGCAAGGCACAACCTCCCTTGTTCTGAGCTTTCTTGTCTAGGGATGTGCCTAGGCATTCTTTTAATACATATAGATAGAAATTGAGAAACATTTTTTAAAAGTCAACAAGATGATAAATTGGGGTAAAAAAAACCCAAGATGATATTTCAGGAATTGAAGTGTAGAAAGAACTGAGAAAGCTACCTTTAGGAAACTCAACAAAGTATTTCATTACTCAATATAAAGTGGAGATGTAATGGTGTTGTCCTTCACATAAAATTACGTAAGTGAACACCTTAAAATGGCCAAAATACAGTGATGTTTCCTTCATACGTTTGTTTACAGAAAATGTCTCCAGTCTACTTCTTTAGATGTACTGCAGTTTTTTTTTTTCCTTTTTTTTGAACATCAACATGTCCCAGCATATTAGAGTGTAACCTCATTTCCATTCTGACATCAATAGCTGTGGCATGCACCCATGCTAGAAACTGGGCTAAATCGGTGCTTGAAGCAGTTCAGGCTTTGCCACACCATGTTCCTTGTCTATTTCGATCCTTAGTTTGTAGGAGTAACTAGATGGATTATGTTGCTTATTGATACTGTTGCTAGAAGTTACGCATTTCTTTCCAACAATGGAACTTTAGATAGCTACTATTTTAGTAAATTTTTTCTTATAAAGGTGTTGTTGGCAGGTTCTTATGGATCCACCCTACGATACAAAGGTGTGGAGCGGATAAAAACTATTGGCAAACATTCTCTTCTTGGTGCAAGTGGGGAAATAAGTGATTTTCAGGAGATCCTGCGTTATCTTGATGAACTTATGTAAACTTCGAGTCTCCCCTTTTGATACTAAAATTCAAATGAAGTTTTCAATATGTTTTACCATCTAGAAGTACATGGACAACCTTCTTCATTAATTATGTATAAGCACTCATTATATACCTTTCTGCAGTCTATATGACAATATGTGGGATGATGGGAACTCTCTGGGCCCTAAAGAAGTCCACAACTATTTGAACCGTGTGATGTATAACAGACGCAACAAATTTAATCCTTTGTGGAATTCACTTGTACTAGGAGGAGTGAAAAATGGACAGAAGTATCTTGGCATGGTATATACATTCATGTAGATATACAACATCAAAGCTTTTGTCCTCTCTCTCTTTTATCTGCATAAATATGTGAAGTGGTAAATCTTAACTTTTGTTTCCTTGGGCGGGTCTTGTCCAGGTTAACATGATTGGTACACATTTTGAGGACAACCATGTTGCTACTGGGTTTGGAAATCATCTTGCAAGGCCAATTTTACGTGCTGAATGGCGTGAAGACCTGACCTATGAAGAGGCTGTGAAGCTATTGGAGAAATGCTTGCTTGTACTTTTATACCGTGACAGATCAGCAATCAACAAGTTTCAGGTATGCTCATGTTTGACCTTTCTTTCACTATATTCATTGTCAAATATTCAGGACCAAGAAGCAAATTCCTATCCATCTATACTTGCTAATTTGTACTCTAGAGGAAGCTTGCACATGTTAGACAACATTTTCCTGCTTGCGCATAATCACGTGCGCATAATCACGTATACATAGAAGCAATGAAAAGCTGAATATAGATCAGTAGTAGCTGAATGTAGACTAGTAAGGGAGAGAAGTGGGTGTGGGTTCAAATCCCAGCCCGGGCACAAATTTAATCAAATGGGAGGGAGTCTTGGTTCTACTGGCCTGCCAGGAAGAGGGGAGATGATTAATGACTAGCATTATCTCAAAAAGAAATAAGAAAAAAAGAAAAAGAAAAGAAAAGGAGAGTATAATTTTAAGTCCAAACTTGCCTATACTTGATCCTCATTGTGCTCATGTTTGTCACCAATTTAAACTTAAGGTGAAAAATCATACTTTGATTAAAAAAGACTAGTTTCTCTTGTGGATATTATCCTGATTTCGGCAACAAGGAGGTACAAACTTTCAGCCTCCCCCTTGGAATCACTCTATATCAAAACCCTATTCAGCTTGGAGCGAGTGGCCTTTTATAAACGTGATTTGATTCAGTTGATTTATGTTGAGTTATGTGTTAAGTTTAGTTTAGTCCCACATCGGGTAGACTAATTGTGAGAGGGGTTAGTCTCTCCTATATAATATACTCCCCCCTCTTCTTAATAAAATTAATTCATTATTCCCATCTTATATGGTATCAGAGCCAAAAGTCTGACTCTCTCTCCCCTCCCACTTCTCTCTCAAACCCTAGCCCCACCTCGTTTCCGTCTCCCGCCCCCCCTTGTCGCAGCCGCCCCCTGCCACAGTCCCAGCGCCGCCCCCTCCTCTGCCCGCCAGCCCCCTACTGCTCCACCTCCCGTGCTCGCCCCTGCCCTATCTCTGGCCGGTCGTCCGCCCCTGCTCCGCCTCCATCTACTGCCCCCCCTGCCGTAGTCGACACCCCCTCCCAAGCCTCCAGCCCAAAACCCTAACCCTAACATGCAGTTGCCGTCCATCCTTCCTGTCTAAACCCTAACTCTGAAGAAAAGAAGTATATCGGCGGTCAGAGGGTAGACAATGATTTGTTTGGTGAACCTCTGTTCCTAGATTACGACTTCAGCAGTTAACAAGAGTAGACAAGTTGCTTGTTTACGTGGATTTTTGTTTTCTTCCTACCCCGATATCCACATCAGGATTTACACAAAGAGTAACCTGTGTTACTTCTCTGTCCTGGCTTGTGTGATCCTCATACGATCTTTACTTTCCATGCGCGTGCTGGTTCTGGCTACGTTGATAGCGCATTGGTAAAGTTGATGTGATTATTGAAGTCGGGAAGATCCAACGACGGTCGAATCAAGTACATTGCAGGATGACAAGCACTAAGGCGACTAGCAGTGCTACTACTACCGGTGTCAGGAACGCATTGGCGGGACCAACGGGCACTCTCACGACTATTTTTTCGATTCGACTCGTCGATCGGCGGTTGGACGGATCATATGGTTAATCAACATGGCGAAAGAAGGTTGAGAAAATACTTCGAAAAATACGATTGTCCAAGCGTCTGACTGACAACACTCCAGAGACGATTGATCCCACATTTGAGCAGTGGAAGACGGATGATAGTCGAATGTTTACACAGTTGATGAACTCAATGGAACCATCAGTGGAGGACATGGTTCATAACACGGACACGATAAAGGAGTTATATGAGGTTCTAGCGACGACGTTTGATGGAAAACGTGACATGTCTCGTATCTACGACTCGGTCGTCTGCATCTACCGGGCTGAACAGGGCGATAAGTCTCATAATAACCACTTTCGGACCTTTAAGGCTATGGTCGATAAAGTTGACCGTGTATTACCTCTGACGACGGATATCAATGAAGCGAGGGCTCAACGTGAGCAGCTTTATGTCATGACATCTTGCCTCTCTCTGTCCTGATGCAGACTCAGTTCACTCTTAGATCATTGCTGGATCCGAGGTTCCATCTCTAATGGAAGCTCATTTTCGTGTCCTACGGACAACAAAGGTCGTCGAGACCTCTCCAAGTGATGTTCCTGCTGATCGATCTGCTTTTGGTGTCGCTCGTACTGGATTTCGTGATGGTCGTGGTGGACGACGTGGTGGCCGAAATGTTGGCCGTGATGGTGGACGACGTGGTGGCCGTGATGGAGACCGTGCACCTGCTTCAACTGTGGTCTACAAGGTCATTTCCAGTGGCAGTGTACCAAAGCTCCTGCCGCAAATGTTATCTCAGATACTCCTGATTTTGGCGGTCGATCCGTACAAATGACTGATGAATTATATGAAGACTTTGTTGAGTTTCAAGCTCAACGTCGAGGTGAAGCCTCTATTTCTGGGCCACCGCAGGGTACTCAGCGGCATGTGTGATAGTCGAAGCAGTGGGTCCTTGATTATTGTGTGTCTGCTCACTTGACAGGCGATGCAGGTATGATACGAAATTATGTACCGGTTGGTTGTTTGTCTAATATTACATGTGCCAATGGTGGTTCGCTGACAGTCCGTAGAAAATGATTTGCTCGTCTTTCTTCGGGACTGTCACTACATTTTTGTATTACATACACCTGGAAACACATTCAGCTTACTCTCAATTAGTCGGATTACTCGCGATATGTATTGCTCGATAACATTCTTTCCTGATGGTTGTATTTTTCAGGACCTAAATACTGGAAAGACTATCGGTAGGGGGCATGTGGCTGGAGGCTTGTACTTGTTTGATGAAACTTCCTATGTTGCCTGTTCTGGTGTGAAACTTGATCCTTTTGAGTTACACTGCCGGTTATGACATCCATCTGTCCAAGCCCTCCAGAAAATGTACCCATCTTTAGATGTTTTACGTTCTTTTCATTGTGAGTTATGTAGTTTGGCTAAGCATCATCGGGTTTCCTATCCAGTCAGTCAGAATAAAATTGCTTCCGCTCCCTTCGAGTTGGTGCATTTCGATATATGGGGACCTTGTCCGGTTGAATCTATGATGGAATTCAAGTACTTTGTTACCTTTGTTGATGACTACTCACGTGTGACTTTTGTTCATCTAATGAAAAATTGTTCCGAATTATTTAACATTTGGTGCAATTTTTATGTAGAAATCAAAACACAATTTGATGTTCCGATTAAATGCGTTCATAGTGACAATGGTCGTGAGTATGTCTCGAGTTTATTTCACATATGTCTCGAAATGACATCATCCATCAAACTTCATGTCCTTACACACCACAACAGAATGGTTTGGCTGAACGCAAGAATCGTCATCTCTTAGAAACAATGCGTGCTCTTATGTTCCAAGCACGTACTCCAAAAAGATTTTGGTCGAATACCGTTCTTACGGCTTGCTATCTAATTAATCGCATGTCGTCGTCTGTTCTCAATGGCGATACTCCCTTCTCTCGGTTATATCCCAAACGAGAGCCGTTTCCTCTACCTCTCTGAATCTTTGGTTGCTTGTGTTATGTTAGGGATACCCAACCAATTCTTTCTAAATTAGATCCAAAGGCTATCCAATGTATTTTCCTTGGGTATCCTGAGGATCAGAAAGGGTATCAGTATTTTTTTCATTCTTGAAGTGGTATTTTTTCTCTCGGATTATTACCTTTGTTGAAACCGAGTTTCCTCCACTTCCACAAACTACTAATTCGACTCCGCAAGTTTACCCAGAAGAGAATTTCTTGTTGTTTACTGTTCAAACACAACAGCCCCTCGTAAGGGTGCCCTCCTCTACCGAGCCAATCTTCCGGTCCGACGTCTGCAAACTCCAGCTCCGTCAGTACGAGCATCGCCGAAACGAGTTTTGCCGATAGTGCCCTCGGACATAGCGCCTTTATCCTCCTCTAGTTCCAATGATTTGCTTCCGCCTGATCCGCCAGCTCAACCTCGTCGTACATGTTGTAATCATCCCTTGTATGTTGACAATTACAAAGGACTTGCGAGCCATACACAATTATTGGTGGCTACTATTGATGAGATTCAGATTTCCAATACTGTAGAGGAGGGTCTTAAACATCCCGGCTGGCGTGCTGCTATGGAAGATGAGATGAAAGCACTTCGAAAAAACCATACATGGAACTTGGTTGATTTACCTCATGGTAAGAAGGCAGTAAGTTGCAAATGAGTGTTCAATATTAAGGTAAATTCGCATGGCACCCTTGATCGCCTGAAGGCTCGTCTGGTGGCAAAAGAATATTCTCAGACATATGGTGAGGATTATTTTGAGACATTCTTTCCAGTTTCTCGGACGACCTCTGTGCGCGTACTCTTGGCCTTAGTTGTTCGCTATGACTGGTCGTTGCTACAGCTGGATATCAAGAATGCATTTCTTCATGGAAATCTTGACGAAGAAGTGTATGTGGTGCAACCACTCGGGTTCGTTGCAAGGGAGGATAAAGTGTGTCATCTGCGGAAGGTCCTTTATGGTCTCAAACAATCCCCTCGTGCATGGTTTGGTCGTTTCACAAATGTGGTTACTCGGTTTGGCATGAGCCAATCGATGAAGGATCATTCAATATTCTACCGTCAGACATCAGCTGGAAGAATACTACTTGGTGTCTATGTGGACGATATTGTGATCACATGAGACGACATTCAGGGCATTGCAGGACTAAAGAAGTTTCTAGCAGAACAATTTCAAACCAAGGATTTGGGATCGTTGAGATGCTTTTTGGGCGTAGAAGTCACACGGGGTAAGCGGGACATTGTAATGTCTCAGAGAAAGTATGTACTAGACATCATAAATGATATAGGAATGATGCAAGCTAAGGGAGCAACCTCGTCTATGGACCCAGGGATAAAGTTACTTTCCGACGAGGGGACACTGATGACCAATCCGGATGAATATCGTCGAGTAGTTGGGAAACTCAACTACTTGGCCGTTATGACTCGTCCAGACATTTTCTTTGCCGTCAGTGTCGCAAGTAGATTCATGTCTTCTCCATGAGTTCCACATTGGGAGTCAGTTCTCAGAATTCTGCGCTATCTAGTTCAGAACCCGGGAAAAGAAATTCGGATGGAGAATAAGGGACATACTTTTGTTGAGTGTTTTACTGATGCCGACTTGGGTGCCAGTCTTACGGATAGACGGTCTACATCTGGCTACTCGGTATTCATTGGCGGAAACTTGGTATCGTGGAAGAGCAAGAAGCAGAGTATGATCGCACGATCAAGCTAGGAAGCGGAATATCGGGCCATTACTCATGGCACAACAGAAGTTATATCTTCAGCATCTTCTACAGGAAGTGGAAGAAGAAGCAGGATATAAAGCAGCAGATATGTGGTGTGATAACCAGTCTGCTATTTATATTGCTACTAATCATGTATTTCATGAAAGGACAAAGCACATTGAAATCGACATTCACTTTGTCCGTGATGAGTATCAGAAAGGGATGATAAAGTTTCACCACGTGAGGACCGGCGATCAGATAGCTGATATATTTACAAAGTCTCTTCTAGGTCCTCGAGTTCAATTTCTCTGTAACAAGCTGGACATGATTGACATCTATGCTCCAGCTTGAGGGAGGGTGTTGAGTTATGTGTTAAGTTTAGTTTAGTCCCACATTGGGTAGACTAATAGTGAGAGTGGTTAGCCTCTCCTATATAATGTACTTCCCTTTCTTCTTAATAAAATCAATCCATTATTCCCATTCTACACTTTATATGTAGGATATAGTAAGCCCATTTCAAGCTCTAGCTATAGTTCAATTTGCATCTAGATCCACTTGGCCTAGTTTGTTTGGGTCAAAGCCAAATTATTTTCACATACCAGCTTCCTAGTTATTTGGCAATGATTCTGAACCACACCAGGTCAGGTCAAATGTTTATTTCAAGGGAGCTGGTGGAGTCCTAAAAACGGGTTGGGTTTATTCTCTTTTGTAAATGGGTAGAGATGATAATGGACTGGTTTAGTTTGGGTTTAGTTTGGGTTGAGCTAGGTCCAACCCCGGTCCAATAATATTTTGGGCTAAGAAAATTGGCCCAACCTTAGACACGTGTCCGAATCTGGCCCTTCGGTATGACCCACAAGCTTGTAGGGCCGTCCAATTAATTAATTTTTTTTTTTTATCTTACAACAATTTAATTGTACTATTGAATCAAATACAATTTTCATACACTTATTAGGTCGGTCAAATGTGGTTGGTAGAGGGTGGTCGACAACACTTGCTTGGGAGAGAGAGAGAGAGAGAGAGAGAGAGAGAGAGAGGGGGGGGGGGGGGGGGTTGAAGGTGGTCGGCAACAACACTCAAATTGCAAGAGACATTTAATATGTGGGGGGGGGGGGGGTGGATTTTTACTTGTCACTGCTTATCTTAGCTAAATAATAAATATGGTAGCTTATAGCCTTTATATCATTACTTCAACAGTTCCCCTGTTCCCTTGCCTTAATAAGTCAAAAATTAATCCAATCGTAGGATTAGTAGGTTAAAATGTTTTATGTTGCCCCTGTTATCTTCTTACTTCCCTACTTTCTCTATTTCCCTCATCCACATTGATACCGGTCCTCCATTTTCCTATTATTTCTACTTATCCTCTTCTATTTTAAAGAATCTAAAGCCATCATCACCAACTTCTCCTTCACCATTAATACTTCCTGAAGCGTAAAAATGGTGTCCGTGTCCGTATCATGTCTATACCTATGTCCGTATTTCATGCATCCAGTGTTCTAAATGGTGTCCGCTTCGGCCGCCTAGGCGGTATGCGGTCGCTCTTCGCACCGCTTTTGCCGTTGGCGCCTTGGCGATGGAGTAGACGACCAGCAGAGGTTTGGCGGCATAAACGGAGGTGAGTACGTGGCACGCGATGTACTCTAATTCAAATTTTGTAGTATAATGAGTTAGCCGGCGGTGTATGCGAACGTCTAGACGGAGCAATATCTGACTAGATATTTTGGCAAAATAGTTTTGCAAGCATTATGGACCTATGAGTCACATTTACATGACTTAAACTTCATAAATCTTTGTTCTCCAATTTAGCTATGCATAAAAAACTCTTAAAATATGCATATTATGAAAAAACAGTGGCAAAATAGTAAAAAAATATCCAAAAGGTGGACCCTTTCCGTCGCGCACCCGCCTACCGTCGTTTTGAACATTGAATGCATCCTAGATATTTTGTATCTATTTGAAGATATCGTTGTCCAATATCTGTATCGCGTCAGGATTCATCTTCCTGTTTTCGTAATCATGCAACATAGCTCTTCTCAATTTTCATGCCCTTTCACTCTCCCACTTTAAGTTCATCATTGCCAACTCCTCTAACCCATAGTTATTAAAAGCACGCCTATGCCCGCGCCTAGGCAAGAAGCTCAGCACCAAGGGAGGTTATACTTATACCTGGCATCAGCTAGGCGTGTGCCTTGCTTTTCTTGTGAACAGGTGTGACTTTATACGAGTCCCTGTATCTTCATATACCCTTTCCATCTATGGTTAAAGCAGGCAAGTGCTTCCTTATTTTGTTACAAGCAGGTGTGATCTAGAACATAACAATACAAAACAGTCTAAGATCCAAGACCTTTGTTTTAATTCTAATCATACATGCACCTTGTTTTGCACAGGCACACGTCTCGTTTTTGTGCTTTGAACCTAGGCACGAAGGACCTTGGAACGTAAGTGCTCTTTGTCTTTGATAACTAAGCTCCGTCCTAAAACCTACTCACCATTTCCTCTCACATTGCGCTCAGCCTCCTCCCCCACTTTAGTTTAAACCCATCACTCCGACCTTTTCCTCCAATAAATTCATCCACCAACCAAAACAAAGTGTACCCCATTAAAATAATTTAGGAAGAAAAATGATGACCTACTTCAAAAGATTGAATTTTGAAGAAAAAAAATCACATGACATATATGCATCCCAATCGATCTTGTTTCAAGTTTTCAAAAGGAGAGAAAAAACCATTAGAGAAAAGGAGAGAGAAAGAAGAGAAGGGGTAGGGACGAGGAGGGGCAAAAGTGTTAAAAATTGAAATCCATTAAGTTGACTAAATGTTCACATTTTCCTTTTTCCATCAGTTGAGTTAACATGGAGGACTCATAACTCAAGTATTAGCGATTTGTGGTCTTTACGCAAATAACAAGATACACGAGACATAAAAATAGCTAGATTAATGGCTTACATGCAAATAACCTTCATTGTTTTATTTAAATGTCAAAACCTGATGATTTCGTATACTCCATTTAGAACTGTCGATATTGGGTACTCATCTAAAGGATCTGGTACAGATACCAAGTGTTTGAACCTTGGAGAGAGAGAGATGGATCTCATGCATAGAATCAAACATGATAGTTGAAATGGAGAACTATTTTGGAGTATTTTATGACCGTAGGATACCTTTGAAGTTGAAAGAAAAGTTCTGTAGAACTGCAATAAGACCAACCATCTTTATTGATAGGAGTGTTGGGTAATTAATAAATATGTCCACATAATTAATGTAGCTGAAATAAGAATGTTAAGATACATGATTGACAATACATTAAAGTAGCTGAAACAAGAATGTTAAGTTGGAGGTGACAACAAATGAGGACAAAATAGAGAATCATCTTAGGTGGTTTGTACATGTGCAACATAGACCAATAGATGCTCTAGTAAGGAGGAGCGATGAGGTAGTAGTTAAAGGGACCGCTAGGACTAGAGGTAGGCCTAGACGAACATGGATTGAAGTTTTAAAGAAGATTTCAAATGATGATTCCAACTTGGTATGGATATTGGATATTTCAGATGATGATTCCAACTATGTATGGATATTGGATATTTCAAATGATGATTCCAACTTGGTATGGATATTGGATATTTCAAATGATGATTCCAACTATGTATGGATATTGGATATCCAAACCCTGAGTAGACGACCTACCCGATGCTCGCCCTAATAGAAATCTGAAGCTTGGTTGTTATGCCCCTATTATTGTATCATACAGTTTACGGCTTCAGTTTTGTCACTCTAAATTAGCACTTGGAAGTCTTGAATGAGTCTTAACTAAATTACCTTTTCCTCCTGACTGGCTGCCATTTTAAATCCTGCTGCAACAGAAAGAGACTAGTTTGGTGCCTCATTCTTCTTTCTGCGGTTTAGTTGTTTGCAAAGGCTGGATTTTACAGTGTAATAGTAATACTGCCAGTAGATTAAATGCCATGACATGAACATGGCCTGGACTCAATTTGGATTAGATGCCACACAGATATAATATTATCTATTTGTCATCAAGTTGGCTTCATTGGGTTGTGGACAGTGTTATGTATAAGTGACTCGTAATTCCACCCCTATTCGCTCCCTTTTGTACTCTCTATTAGAGTCTACTGGGTACACTTACGAGTTAATTGGGGGTTTATATATCAAAACCCTCAAGTAACCCAGGATCATCTTAGATTGTTATACATAAGTAGGGTTTTTTTCCTTCTCTTCCTTATTCCCTCACTTGCATTGCTGCTGATCTCCGACACTGCTGCTGTCACTGGATCAGGTAATTACCCTAGAAGCCAGAAACTCTTAAAAGGTCAAGAATCTCAGTAAGAACCTCGATTCGGTGATTCTTACTTGGGAGTTCGTTTCCCTGATGACATGAGCTCATTTCTCTGGCAACGGGAGTGCGTTTTCCCGTCGACATGAGCGCTTTCCATAATATGTCCATAATTTTAAAAAAAAAAAAGATAAATTTTGAGAAGAAAGAAAAAAAAATTAATACACGTTTATTAAAGTACCAAGAAACTAAAGATTACTTACCTTGACATAATAAAAAATCAACATATAAATTATCACTCTGTAACTTTGTACTGAACTTTATAAATTCTAATAAATATTAAGATATTTATAAGTTTTGATAACAATAATTAATAAACAAAAAAAATTTAGTAGTGCACACTCCCATCACGCTCCAAACTTTAGACTCTTCTAAGTAGTCGCTATTTCCCGCTCCCGCTTCCGTCCCCTCTCCTGCTTCTGGCTTCTTAAGGGTGGGACTGCTGGCTGCTTCTCTTTTTTTCTTTTTATAAGAACACTGGTTATGGAGTACTGCATTCAATATTCACTGCATGATGACATCTGGGCAGCTAATAAAATGAGAGCATCTTGGTTGTCAAGGGTTGGATTGATTACTCTGCATTACAGATTTTCTTTTGGTTTTTTAAGCAAGTGGCAATGTATGGCAATACATCTCAAAGTCTCAGGTAGGGAAAATGTTATGCATAACTTGTAGATGAGTTTGGATAATAGATTATTGTAGATTGTCCAAACTATCATATTTTGAGTCATTGATATTGAAATTGCTTTGTCAAAGCTAAGGAATGGAGAGTTGCTCTTGGTTGTCAAGGGAGTACTCTACATTACGGATTTTCTTTTGGTTTTTTTAAGTAAGTGGCAATGTATGGCAATACATCAAAAAAGTCTCGGGAGGGAAAATGTTGTGCATAACTTGTAGATATGTTTGTATATAGTTTATTATAGATTTTGTCCAAACTGTCATATTTCGAGTCATTGATATTGAAATTGCTTTGTTAAAGGGTAGTAAATGGTGAGTTGAAAATCTTGTTCATTCAGATATCTCCTAGTCAATTACGAATGTGCACTTATAGCTTTTGGTTCATCGAGCAACCTTACTTAAAAGTAATTTAAATTACAGATAGCAAAGATCACAGAAGAAGGGGCGACAATTTCTAAACCTTACTCCCTGAAGACTTTCTGGGGATTCTCTGCTTTCCAGAATCCCACTGTAGGAGCTGAAGGATCATGGTAGCCTGTCAATACTTTCCCTGGAGATACTTGAGTTTTTGCTTGTTGGCGTCCCTATTGTTTGCACAATCATGTCTACATGATCTCAAGAAGTCCATTGTGGTTACTTTGCAGAAACTTGAAAATGGTGGCTGGATGTTAAAAGTAACTTGATTTCTGGAAAACAGGATATTATATTACCTTGTCCAAGATTATAACCTTCCCTGATGTTTTAGCTTCATACTATTCTTCAAATTTGGACAATATTGAAGCTTTTAAGATTTTTTTTATTTAGGTATTGGGTTTCAATTTCTGGTATGACTGCTTGTCCTACAATGAAAACAGAGCTATAACTATTGCTAATAAGTAGAACTTGCTGCACAAGAATTTCTTAAAATAACCATTCAGTGCATCCTTTCATAGGAAAGGTAAATAAGTTGGTAAAATCTAGCATTTTCTTGTACCTCTCACCTTGCCTTCAACAACATCTCAGGCTAGGAGGGACTACTAATGTTCATAGGTCAACTTTTTTGTCACTTTTTAATTATGTAAGATGGAAAGCTATGCACCAGCCATTCAAGTTTATACATCCACTCTTGGTACTGCTGTGGCTCATTGAAAGTTTGTGATATGTTCAGTTCATACAAGTTCTGAGCTTCAGGTATTATGGGTGGACCGATATTCAGCAACTCTTTTTTGGATCTGCTCCATCAGCAGGAGAGTACTGCTGCTTACCAAAAAACAGAACTAGGGACGAAAATGGAGTTGGATCCGGCCGAGCTCTGACGTGCTAGACCCAACTCGGGACAGAATTGGATTGGGAGACTTATGGAGGCAAGTTTCAACATATGAAACAGAGACAGTTGGAGAGAAACATATCCGACTCTGCCAATGAATCCGCCTCATCCGCCTCCAACACTAATTGGAAGGAATAACTTGCTTCCTTATGAAAAGAATCCATCCAACCAGGATGAATTGAATTTATCTCCGCCCGCTAGTCACTAGAGTTATATATATATATATATATATATATATATATATATATATATCACCGGGACATTTATTTACGGGAAGTACGGGACGGAAAAGTATGGGAGGATAGTTTTTTCTCGCTCTCCAAATCCCAGCGAATAAAATACACGGAGAATTCTTTCTCTGCTATGGTCATGTATGCACACTCTTCCTTGTCCACCATTATCAACTTCAGCGCCTTCTCCACCTCGTTCGTCCCTCTCCATCTCAACTCCAATCGCTCTCTCCACCCCACCCCACCCCCAAGAAGGGCTGTCGCAAGGGTCTGGATGTCTCGCCACCATCGGTCCCCTTCCCATCCAAGGTGGCGTACTGCAGCCACGAGATATTATTTATCGGCGCGCATGCAGGTGCCGCCGCAGGACGTCAACGACTCCGGCGTCTTCGAGCCCCAGCTCATGCAGATTTCTATGATACCTGTGCAGCAAGGGTGACTCAGGAATTAAGCTCTTCACCAATATTGTTTCCGATGTCGCGCGAGGCTCCCCTGCTCCGTCCCCTCCTTCTGTAGCTCTCCCCCCCCAACTAACTCGTCGACCAAGACCGCCACATTCCAGTACAATTAAGTTCATCGTCTCATTGGCTGTAGTAGTGACCTTGGCTATCATGATTTAAACAAGATATATAGTCGAGTATTCCCTTTTGGAGCAAGTCTTGTTTCTGCTCTCTTTAGTTTGTTGTTTTATTCTCGATGATAGTTCTACTATATGATTCTGCATTGGAAGTCTGTATCAACACGAGGCATTTGTACGCATCTTCTTGATTTTCTATATATGTTAATTTGTTGTTGGATTTTTTTCATGCAACCTTATCGGAGCCTCAGCGGTTGTGGGCTTAATTGATCTAATGCTCGAGGAAGATATATATGCTGGATGAGTGAGGGATTGGAGTTGAGGAGGAGGACGGACGAGTGTGGAAAAGGCCCTGAAGTTTATAATAGTGGACGCGCGCGCGCGCGCATATATATATATATATATATATATATATATATATATATATATATTCTAGTCTAATCTAGTCTAGTCTAGCAGTTTGTGGAGAGACATACGGATAGGTCAATGTCCTCCCCCCCCCCTCTCTCTCTCTCTCTCTCTCTCTCTCTATACATATATATATATATATATATATAGAACAAGCTCTTTCACAAGACGTTGTATTTTTTTATTAGATAAACTAAGCATCGTAACTTATTTAGTTGAAGACAGATGTGGAGGTGCACTTGAAGGTGGTCCAGGTGGATGAGCAGACCTCCATTTGAAGTTGGTAGATGGAGGCAATATTTCTCATCCTCCTTTCGGAGGAGACGAAAGCTCTGATCCGCTAAGGAGCTCAAGGTGTCTAAATGGGCGAGTCGGTCCGGAACCCGTTACAGGCTCGGTCCGGTCAAACCCGGTCTAGGCCGGTTCAGACCCGGTCAACGATCCGAACTGGCTCTGCCCACCTCCTCCGCAGGTCCGAAATCGGTTCGTAAGTCCGGTCTGATCCGATATGCAACTTTGCGGGTTCGGACCAGTCCGATTTTTTTATTTACTTTAATATATATATATATATATATTAAAGGAGCAACGAAAATAATAAAATTTCTACTCAGAACATACAAGTTTAAAAAATTCCAAAAATAGCATCATAACGTCCTTTGTAAGAACGTTTTACGGTTTTCAAGAAAATTTTATCCACTGCCGTTAAAAAAAAAAAATTCCGTTAAAAAGAAATTTAAAATAAATAAAATAAGAAAACGTCCTTTGGAATGACGTTTTTTTCTAGAAAAAAACATTCTTTGGAAGGACATTTTCCTTCTTTTTTTTTTTTTTGAACTCTCTCTCACTCACTCTCTCTCTTCTCTATTCTCTCCCTGCTCACTCACTCTCACTCACCTGTTTTATTTTTTTTTAAACCGTTAACTCTCTCTCTCTCTCTCTCTCTCTCTCTCCTCTCACTCTCTCTCACCCGCTAACTCTCTCACTCACTCTCTTCTCTTTCTCTCTCACTCTTCTCTCTCTCTCTCTCTCACTCACACTCTTTCTCTCTCACTCTCACTCTCTCTCTCTTCTCTCACTCTCTCTCACCCGCTAACTCTCTCTCTCTTCTCTCTCTCACCCGCTAACTCTCTCTCTCTCTCTCTCTCTCTCTCTCTCTTCTACTTATTAATTCGTTTTGCCTTTAATTATTCTGTGTTTTACTCTACGCTACGCGTGAAACTTTTTACAATTTAATATGGCATATTGGAAAGGTTCTATATAGGTAGTGTAAATTTCACTACATGTAAAATATATATTGAACTATGAGTGAGCAGAGAGAGAAGTGAGAAGAGAGAGAGTGTGAGTGAGAGAGAGGAGAGAGAGAGAGAGAGAGAGAGAGAGATAACAGTTTAAAATAAAAATAAAAATAAAACGGGTGAGTGAGAGTGAGTGAGAGAGTGAGCAGAGAGAGAATAGAGAAGAGAGAGAATGCGAGTGAGAGAGAGGAGAGAGAGAGAGAGTAAAAAAAAAAAAAAAAAATCCTTTGAAGGACGTTTTTTTATAAAAAAAATTAACGGAGTTTTTTTTTTTAACGTCATTGGAATGAATTTTCTTGAAAACCGTAAAACGTCCTTACGAAGGACGTTATGATGCTATTTTTGAATTTTTTTAAACTTGTATGTTTTGAGTGGAATTTTTATTATTTTCGTTGTTCTGAACGAAATTTTTCGTGAAGTAAATAAAAAAATGAACCGGGCCGGCCCGGATATATATATATATATATATATATATATATATATATATATATATATATATATATAAATTTTTATATATAAAAAAATCGGGCCGGCCCGGTCAGGCCCGACCGTGGACCGGCCCGGACCCAGACCGGTTCGACCCGGTCCTATCCTGACCGGATCATGGGTCCGAGCTGAGTCAGATTATTTGTTGACCGGATCGGTCCGCCGCTCTCTTCGGGTTGAATCCGACCCGGTCAAACCCGATTGACCCGGACCACGGATCGGTCCGACCCGGCCCAATACACACCTTGATAAGGAGCTTATGAAAGCAAACTTGCCTCTTGTTTCAAAAGTTATTCCAAAATGAACCAAGTCATCTAAACTATAAGCAATAAACAGTTATTACCAAACAACATTTACCAAAACAAAAACAAGCACCTGGCAAAATAAGCACAATACCAAACCAGCCTAAAAACCGGAGAAAGTCCATTTACCAAAGCCTAATTAGTAAGCTATAAGTACTTCCATACATAATGTAAAAAAAATAAAACAAAAATAAAATAAAATAAAAAATACATCTTCCCCAAGATTTGAACTAAGATCATAGTTCTATTTTTGGTACAAAATTATTTATATATTTAAATAAAAAAAATTTAGGTTCTATTAGTTCATGGAATTTTGAACCATCGTCCTGTCCGTCCAGGACCAGAGCCAGGGCCGGCCATACTCGTGTACAATATCTTGTCACATCCAAAAATAATCGTTTTATTAACACTGTTAGATGACATGAACCCTCCATAGAAAAGGTTGAAGCACTAGCAGAAATAACTAGGAAGATGCTACATTGACTGCATGATTGACCTGAGGTTTTGGCACGTCCGCCATGTGGCGCAACTCCGTTCGTCCCGGCAGTTTCTCCACAGCAATTGAAGAAGAATGATGACTGTTATAGAAAACTAATCCTTTTCCTTGTTAGAATTAAGCAAAGGGTGAAGAAAAATAGAAATTTGTATTGAGAATGGAATGTTTTCTGGCAAGATTGGTGTGCATTGAAAGAATATAATAGTGAAGCCAACTATAAAGAGCAGTACAAATATAATGGTGAACAGTAAAGTAACAGATGTGCATTGAAAGAAACCACAAAAGCTGTATGCATGCTGACAATGTAACATGATTCTATGGACTCTCATCAAGGTTTCGTTCTGCATGAGCGGTAGCCGGTTGCATATCTTATGGCAAGTTTTTGGTCTGATGTCTTCTGTGGTGTTTGAGACGATGAATTGTTAACAATTATGATGAATTTATTGTGTTTTTTGTTGTTGTTGAGGACCCTGTTCTTTAGAGGTTTCTTGTTTCCTCTTGGAGCAGAGGCGGAGCCCAGAATGGACATGCGTGGGCTGTTGTCCGGCCCAAAAATTGAAAAAAATATTTGAGGAAAAAAGAAATAAATACAAGCAGCATAAGCAACCCATTCATTGTCCATCCTAAAATTAACATGAGTTAGTTGTCCAAATGGTACATGAAGAATGTAGTAGTTGCTGTTTTGGTGATTGAACTTTTTTTTTGGGTTTATTTTGTACCTAAGCTTTGTATTTTAGTTTAAAGAGTGCCTGAATAATATTTCGTTGGTATTTTTGGACGGAAGTCGACAAAAATGAACATGTGATGCTCACGTGCCTTATTTTTCGTAGTTATTTTGTCATGTTTTTGTTTTTCGACTAAGAATATTGGTGTTCGAAGAAATTCTACACAAACAAATAGCTTTTGTCGAGTACAAAATGGCGGCTCTACAATTAGTTATAGCCGACGTATCGGCTGATCATGACAACAATAATCCTAAAAATAAGACACGTGACCATCACATGTCAATTTTACCAGTTGTTCATTTCAAGTTCATGAGATTGGAAGTTTCCTCCACTCCAGAATATGAAAAGCATGGAATACTTGCAAGTTTAGCTAAGTTTGTGGCTTCTGAATTTGAAACATTATAATAAATCAAGCCCCCACCACGCAGAAGGAAAAGCACACAGTTGTTGCTTCTGAAGTAGACACATCAATTTGGCTCTCTTTATGGGCGAGGGAAGATTAAACATCACCATTTTTGACATATGACACGCAGAGGCGTAGTACACTCACTAACGGCTACTTTTATGACCACCTCGAAATATAAATTACATATGGCAATTATTATCAGTACATATTGTTGCAAGTATTACTTTTTCCACATTATACCACATTATTGTTGAAGATCTTTGTTTGCATGTTTGCAAAGATTAAGAGTTAGAAGAACAGGTGAAACGAAACAGTCCCAAACCACAAAAAATAAACGAAGACACGGCTTTACTCATGTTTAACATCAAAGAGAGTAGTTATTCCTTCCAGGCCACTAATCTCAAAGAACTTGTTAGATGTTTCTCAAATTCCAATTTAAATTGTCCACTATTCTTACAAGTTCAGGACACCACCACCTCTTCCTAGCTCAAGTTCTTGCAAATAATGCGTACATACAACATGAAGTGAAAGAGAGAAGGTAATAGTGGTACTTCTGAATGGGATAGCCTGGTTTGAAGAACCTGCGGATGTTTTAGGTGCCCACATTCCAGATCTTCAGTGACACCTCCATGATCAAGATCATCATATCTGATGAGATGTCAGACGTCGTCCAATGCTCTTTTCCATTCTAATAGCAATCACTTAGGTGGTATTTGGTAACTCCCTGCCACTTCCTTGCCGGTCATATACAAGCAGCAACAGCAAAAGGTTCTCCAGAGACTCTTTTGTAGCTAACCAAAATGTTGCCTCTCATTTGCATAGTCTAGTAACATCAAGAACAAACAATGATATTGTTTGTCCATGAAGAGCGTATACTTAAGAACGCCACTAAGAAATTCCATGAAGCAGATAAAGGTTATGAAAAAAGGGGGATGATTCAGTCTGCTTATGGAACATTGCACTTGTTACCCCCTTCACTGTTTTGGTTGATAATAAGTAAGTGACCTTTGAGAATGGTATAAGATAATAACACCTTTTTTTACACGCTATTCCTTCAATCACTGAGGACTTCAATCCCCTTATTAAGATCCTTGACCTCTGAAACTGAAATTATACCAAATATGTCAGATGCTAGCGATCAGCAAAGAAAAAATGGCAGAATGAATTCATAGGTGTCACTTTTGACTCAGTCTACACAGGAGGTTGATTTTGAAACAATGTCGACTCATTTTAAAACTGCAGGTGAACAAATAGTTGTCCTTGTTGGACCAATTGGAGAAAGAAAGTTCTTTGTTTTGATAGTTGTCTGTGATTCTATGATCCTTGTGCAGGAATACTTGAGGGACATAATCTAAAATTGTTAAGAATATAAATAGGGTGAGGGTAGAAAGGCTCTCCCTCTTTATTTCTTCTATCAGAGACAATATTCTTTATGGGAATGATAAAGAACGGACATGATAGGGTAGCATGTTTAGGAACTTTATGGCGGATAAAGATGTGGTAGCCATTGCAAGGACTGTATTGCGCAAGTACGTGGCTAACTGGGTTGCATACACATGGATACGGTCGGAATACTGTATTTTTAAATATATAAAAAAATAGGATACAAGTACAGAACGGATATATGCATGAGAAAATATCTATATACATTAGAATTTAGTCTTAATAATATATGTATTTATGCATGTTTTGGAAGTAATTAGGTTTTCAAAAAACCTCTACAAAGAATTTTATATGTTACTTTATAATATCTCAAATATGTTGCAACTGCTTCAAAAAAAAATGTTGCAACCATGCAAAATCACTTTCGACTATGTTTTGTGTCGCTTTAGAGCTAGATAAGGGCAAACCATGTCTGACATGAGTGTCCTGTCGGGTCGTCTGAAGGAGTATCAATGCAAGATTATGCTGCTCGATGAATCTACCAGTGCACTTGTTGGATGCTTTAGGATAGATACAAGGGAGAAAGCAAGACATTGCTCAAAACCACTCAATGGCAACAGTTCCTACGGTGATTTAATTCAATTGTGATAATGGACCAGAGGAAAAGTGGTTGGGATGGGTAAGTGTCAACCTTGGTTCCAAGTTCCAACAGCTGCGTTTATCCTTGATTCTCTCATCTGGACACCCAAATTGAATGCTAATTGAGTTGTACGATAATTTAGCCATGTGACGCTGATTGACGTGTAAGATATTTAGCAATGTTAAGGCTAAATGACTTGTAACTTGTAAGCTTAGCCTCCGAGTGTCATGAGTGTGAGATAACTAATTAAACCACGGAAAGAATTGCATTCCAACTCAGTTTCTAATAAATAGCACATCACATAAATTGGTCAAAACAATCATTATTAATATCTCACAAGATCCTACAAAGTTACCTCACATGTCGTCCCAGAATCATTGAAGCAGAATCTAACCCTCTACAATCCCACATAAATGCTATCAATGGTCTTGAGCTGCTCCATCTCCTCTCCATGGGCAACCCCGGGATCAATATAACACAACTAAACCATAAAACCATATAGCTTGGGTCAAGTCAATTCCAGGAACAGATGGAGAGCATGAATCTAGAAGATTTTGAGAGTCATATACCTGATACTGTGGTTTCCTAAATGTGTGTACTCCACGTTTTATAAATTTCTGCCACCCATTATTACTTGTAAGAGACCTTTCCAGATCTGCTGTTCTCTGTTAGCATGAAACAATCATTAAGTAGTTATAAACTATAAAATCACAAAAAAGTCAAAACTATAGTTTTAATCAAGCATGATACATATAATCTTAATCATGGTCTAATTTGTTATCCACGTAATTTAAGAATTTAGTACATGAGCTTGCGGCTGCCAGAACAAGTGTGCCTACTCATATAAATTTCATCTTTCAAGTTCTTATGAACGGAGGTTGAAGGTATTTAACCATGGTAAAGCATATTTTCCCTTCAAAATCATAATTTAGATGAAATATGGCTACTGCAGTGCAGAGATACGACAGACAGAAAACTTATAGTTGACAATCCAAACTCAACCTAAACCAATAACTATATGTAGAAACCCAAGAATTACACAAAACCATTACAGGGTTAGCCACAACATAGATCAGTCCCAGACTCCCAAATGAAAATAAGGTCCTACTCCCTGATGATACAAATAACACTAGAAACGAGTTTAAACCAGTTGGTGAGATTCATGGGCCAAAATTTAAGCCTCAGTATATCTCATGCCATTGTCAACACATCTTTGGACCTTCACAATACCCACACAATCTCTCCTTGGCTTGGCGAGATTCAGATGCATAAAATATAGGCTGTGGCAAATAGTATGTCTACAAGTTGAGCATTTCCATCTCAATAGTTTGTGATTAGTGTGTCAATAAGATTTTATTCAGGATTGTGATTATCTACAAGACTTAGTTTAGATGAGTCTAGCACTGAAATGAAGGTGAGAATAGATAAGTTCACACATAGTTCAACAGGAGATTTGATTCCATTAAAATACTATCAAGGTAATGGAGGCATCTGCTCTTATATTATTCCATAGACTTGTGCATGACTATTTATGTCAAATTGTCAATGTCACACTATATTTTTTTTTTGGTCCAAGTGTCATGTGCACAAATACACTTTCAACCCAGATTTACTTAAAGTGTAATAGATGCAGTAGGAATTCCAACATGGATTCTATCAGAACATTAGTAACATTAGTCATGCACTAAAGAAAATAATAAGGCTATCATACCCATGATATCATTCTAGGCACGAGAAAGAGCGCATCAGTATTTGATATATTGCTTTTACTTTTCATATTAGTACAGAAAAGGGTATCGAACATCTTTGTACTAGCTTGATGTACACTAGCAACAAGCATTTTGATCATTTCATTATCAGAAAGCGAGGTGTGGTTACTCAGAACTAAATTGGAAGGAAATAAACTAAACCGCATGGTTACTACCTTCCATGGTTCAATCTAGTCTGACTGGATTGATCAACTCGATTAAACTCCCTAATACCACATGATTTTGTACCTGATTTGGCATGTTCAGCACTGTACATGTTCAAATTGCATAGGAGCTGCTGAAATAGTCAACCTTGGTGAAGTGGTTTCTTTAAAAGAATGAGACCCCCAAACCACTTTGGGAATGAACCATAGATATAAGTTAAAAGGCAACAAAAACAAAAGAGTAGTTTTTTACCTAACACTAAAGGCCAGACAACTGTGAGGCCGTAAGCCCAAGAAAAATTCCAGTAGCCACCACACAGCAAAAATACTATGGGATCACTTGTAACATAAACATAATGACCTTCAAAGTTAGTCGATACCCTCTTAGTAAGGCAAGAAAACAGAGGAACTGTTGCTTTGAAGAATGTATGTATATTCATGAGAGGGATAGCTTATGATCTTACCTTTTCTTTCTTGATCTTTATAATTTTATCCACTAGAAACACGCACTATATATTTAGCCAATATATATTATTTCCAGTTAATCCATGAAAAAGTATCACAAGAAATATAAGACTAATATTAGAAAGTAGTACACCATAACCTACATCTAATATTAGAAAGTAGTATCTCCATAACTTACATGAGCAGGGTCTAAAACCAAAAGAGAGTATTTGTCTTTAGATCCACGCAACCCTTTCTTGACTTGGATCCCAATGATTGTTCTTGAATGGCCATCATGCTGGAAGTATAAAGGCCTGCTTAGATGTCAGTGAAGCACTTCAGCATCAGAAATGATAAAATTTACTAAGATGCATCAGAAACAATAAAAGGTCATGAAATCAGCATAAAAAATTGACAGTTTATTTGCAAGCTATTAAAAATGCAGAGATTGAAGTTAAATAGAAGAAACTCACGTTTTTTCACTGACGACTAGATGCATATTGTCCAATTTGCCACGATTCTCACCTGTAAAATATCTCCATATCCAATCAACAAGGATTTGATGGCCTTTGTTTTCTCCTTTGTTCGTCTTCGAACTATCTGAATCCATTTTAGAACCACTGATCTTTAGGTGACTAGCCAAACTAGGAGGCTTCTCTGAAAATGTTTCATTTGCTGAAGAACAACGTTGGACATCATTAGGTTTTTTCCTGTGCAAAAACATGTCCATTGGCCCATAAACTTCTTTTGTTGTCCTTTTGCCTTTAGATTGTCCTTCCATCTCTGTAGCATTAGCCATCGATTGTGAAGAAGATGATAAACTATCAAAGTCTACAATCCTAGCACGAAGTCCAAACGAACGAAAGAGGGTTGCACATTCAGTAGTTCCAATCCATTTCCTTGAACCATATATTTTTTTGTCAAATGAATATGAGCCAAGTGCATCAAAACCTCTTTCCCAAGCAATCTCAAGCCATCTTTGGAGTGAAGGGATGTCAGGAACAAAACCTGCGCCACCGAACAAAGTATCCCTTGATTCTTGTCTTTGCATCAATAAGTGAGAGCTCATCATCTGAATGTTGCGCCATCCACAACCCCATCCAGAATCCTCTGAGATGGTACTCTGATAGTGATCAATGTGGCCTGTTATTACACTTCTGATATCGTCCCTTTCCAATTCCAAACACCTACTCAACAAAGTGATAAGATCGCCTTCAACTTTGTAAAATGTGCTTTTAGTTTGTAAAGAAACTAAACAATATATCTGTTCTTGATCAGAGAGATCCCTGTAGTCTGTGGCACTGTGACATGGGGTGCTAGTTTTGGCAGTTCTTCCTGGAACATCAGAAGACTTCACATAATCCATTTGCTCATCCTGCGATGAACCATGGTAATTAGTAGGAAAATTACCGGGACATATATATATATATATATATATATATATATATATATATATATATATATATATGCACACACACACACACACACACCCACCAGATAGGCCTTTAGAATATGGTGAAAACAAGTGTAAGCAAAAGTCTATAAGCATGTCCTCAATAGAAATGGACATGACACTGGAAATGGAACCCCGGTCTAATAAGAGCATAAAAAATAAAAATAAAATAATCTGCTGCCGGAAAGAATGATTAGAATGCCCTTCCCAGGAGCCTACCCCAGTTTTAGGACTTGGTGAGGCTAATGCAATTTCTTGTGCTAATTCCATGTCCCTTGCAAGTTCTTCGTCCACAAAGTGGCTGTTTGCATGCCTGTACATGTTATTGACACAAATCACTGAAAATGCAATAACCAGATTAATTGCAGGAAAAAGTTTTTTTTTTTTTAGGTACAAGTGATACCATTCTAGCTCAGAGAAGGGAAGAGTGATATGACAGAAAGGGCAAGCTGAGGACATGCTCTGTAACTCAGTTCCTGGTTCAAAACAATAAAAATTTGGCCTCTCTTTTATGACCCAAGTAAACAGATACCAAATAGTGTAAAGTGCACAGGTTAAAAAATTAGACAAATACATGTAATACAGCAGAGATACTACATATGCACAAAAATGAAAAAGTAGTGGCTGATTGAAAGGATGAAACCTTTCAGGAAGCAAAATTTTTAATTTTTTTCCCGACATATTTTAGATGGAGAGAGGGGCACAACATGCCAGGCGGATGCCTCTGTTCAGTAAATCCACTGTAGGAAGTAACTAAACAAGCAGAAAACCTTACCTTAGGAAAAACACTAGTATATAAGATGATATACAAGATGTGTGGGTGATACACGAAATGAAATGTACATTTCCTGTACAAAGTGTACACTGTTTGTGGGTGATATAGGAAAACCTTACAGAATATAGTCCACTTCAAAAATTATATTATGTCTCCTGTGTGAACTGTACAATGTCCTTGACGGGCTAGAGTAGCGAAATAACTAATTTATGAAGGAAGAAATATAAGCTTTCAACAATATATGCTTAAATGTTAGGCAAGCAGAACCTTGTTATCACATTATAACAAGGTAAAGGGCTATAAGTGTTGAGATATAGTGGGGCACTTGAGAAACCTCTTGCCCATTGTTAAGACTAATAGAACGAGCTTAATGGAATTCATTTATTTTCTTAAAATGCACTAATGTGAAACACGAACATACATATATGCACAAGGTTAGTGTCTGAGTTCACACATAAAATGTCCGAGTTCACAGATGCAAGAAGGATCTTTTAAGGTTGACACCTAGTACTTGTCATGTTGAATTTGGATTGAGGTTGTAAAGAAGGATATGGTTTCTGTTAACGGTGCAAAGGAAATGGACCTTCAACATGCTAAATGGAAGAAAATGATTCAAAAAGTCAAACCCATTTTCTCACCAGTAACATACTCGTCCAAACTACTATTAGAGATGTTTGCTCGGGACACTGGGCACAATATTGTCTTGACCCATATAGCTTAGAGAGGGTTTCGGATTGCTTATCATGGCTGCTTATGCTCTTCTTCTTCTTTTTTGAAAAGCATTCCCGATAGTTGTTTGGTAATAGCAGTTTATCAAAAAAATTGGAAAGAAAGTTCAATTTCAGGGTAACTTTTGAAAGCAGGTGGGAAGCTACTTCCAGAAGGTGTTTCTGCTGCTGTTTTTCGAAAGTCAGTGACAATCACATACCAGGTCTTGAAAGGAATCCCTTAGGTCAAGGAACAACCCCCAGCATCCTATCCGATATGAAAATCTTTCAAATCAAAACTCCAAAAGTACGAAACTCCCACTAGGCACTATCCTTTATCTACATATGCAACTCTTAATTCGAGAACTTAAAGTAGCAGAATTGTACTCAAAGAAATGCTCTCATACACATTTCTTCGAACACATTGCGTGCAGTAGCATCACACCAGCCAAAATCTATCAATAAACCCAAATCCAATATATGATTCTTCCGCCATATATCATCTGTGTGCCTCTTCTTCTTCTCCATCGGTTTTTTTTTTTTTTTTTTTTTGATAAACGCAACGGAACGAAGAAATTGGCAATATATAAATTAGTAGGATATTGTGCATGAAAATAATTAAAAATAGCAATAATTCGCATAAAATAGATGAATTATAATGCAATTAGAGAAGAAATAGAGAATAATTATAAGAAGAGAGGAAGTAATACCTGCTTGAAGAAGAAGAAGAAGTAAAAGGAACGTTGTTACAATGTTTATTTATTAAGATGTAGAACATAAATAGAATAATGGTGTCTATGGGCTGGGTTTGGATCGAGTCTGAAACCCGGTCTAAATTCAAACCTACATAGCCTAGTATTTTAGTATGGGCTTTGGGCTCTGACAAACCACGAGATTACTGATAATGACCGTTAGTTAAATGAGTTTAAAAGGACAGCAAGATTGTCAAATCTTGCACCCCCGAACCGAGGTCACCAGTGGGCCTACGTATCCGGGACCGGGACCGGGACCGGAACTGAGACCAGCACCTTTGCAGCATATTCTAGAGTGAATAGGAATTGTATTTTTTTTTTATTCTTTTTTGCTAAATTGTAACTTGATATTCTCAAGTATTCGAATTTTTCAATTTGATATCCTCGAATTTCATAGTCGGCGGCTGCTGCTTGTTGTTGTTGTTGTTGTTGTTGTTGTGAGAACCCCCCCCCCCCCCCCCCCCCCCCACACACACACACACCATCCCTCTTTCTCCGGGGCGGTCGACGAGATGGGGTAGGGGGCTGTCGACGAGAGAGAGGGGGAGAGAAAATAGAGAATAATTTTGTCATTTTTTTTTTCTCAATTAACACCGTTATAACAAAAATGGAGGACGGGTATTAAGTTGATGCCTAACAAAGTTGAGGGTATCAAGTTAAAATTTTTAAATAGTTGAGGATATCAAATTATAATTTAGCCTTTTTTATAGGATTAATTACACTAACATATCATATATTTTATGTTTATTATATGTTGTATCCTTATTTTAAAAATAATGACACGAGATATCATTATTTTAAAAATAATGTAAAGGAATAATTTTACTAACTATTCTTATTATTTTCATAATAAGGGTACTTCGTATCTGTTATGTCAAAATAAGGGTACCCTATATAATAAACGTAAAACTTAAGGAAGATTAGTCTTATTGTAGTAAAATATTTGGGCTTGATGAGAATTTGGTACAATTTTTTTTTGAATGAAACAAATTCGTGGTTTAGAAAGCTTATATTGATAGCATTAGGTCTCGTTTGGTTCATAAAATCATAGTCTTGGAAAAATAAAGTCATTTATTTCATATGTTTGGATGCAAAAAGAAATAAGGAGGAAAAGAAAATAATTACTTAAAGAAAGAAAATTAGGAGAAAAAATAAGTTCCTCCATATCCATCCAATGATTCACTTTTCCACCTTAAGAATTCATTTTTTTTCCCATTTCTTTAGCCTTTTCAAAAACAGAAAAATATGGATAAAAGTTATAATTTTTCAATGAAAATAAAAAATTTTAATTTTCTTTCCTTTTCGCGAAGCAAACGAGACTTTAGAGATGGTTGCCATTTCTTGCAGCTCGTACTGTGGTATAACGACAGAGGATGGCCCATCGGTGGGTCGCAGGTGGTGCTGGGCGGACAACGGATAGAGTTTTATCAGTTGGTGGTTAAGGGCAGAAGCGTAGCTACCTAGTCGAGAGGCTGCACTTACGTCTTTTGAATTTTGAATTTTGATAAAAAAAAAAAAATTAGAAATAATTCTTTATTTTCTCAACTTGTATCATTTTATATTGTCTGACCGTATGACAGTCTTTAGTCTCACAAATGTAACTTCTTCTTCTTTCTAGAAACATACAAACGCTAGTTAGTGGGATAATTACAAGAGTTTGATGTTGTAACTCAAACACCAGTGTTTGAATAATCTATAACATAATCAAAGCAACACTTATGTGTCCTTCGAGTCCGAATTCGGAGCCTACTCCAAAAAAAATAGTAATAATTTTTTTATTAATTGTGAAAAGAATAATTTTCTATCATACTAATTACTTGAACTAACACATCATATATGCACAAGTCAATAAATAAGAGACGACTCTAGTTCAAGACAGCAAAAACGACAGTCCAGATCCCACAAATGAAAGGAACACATGTATAGATATAGATAGATCTAAAATAAAAGTAGTACATATTATGGACCATTCTTGGTGACAACAATAATTATATAGCTAGCATCCATGTAGGAAATTTCCATATTTGTTTGGCGCAAACATAAAGAAAAGAGCCATCCAACTTCAATTCTTTTTATGAACCAGTGGATTAGTTGGTCTTTGATAGTGATGCTTTCAATTGGATAATGATGTACTTGAGTTCCAGCCAATCAGTCTTCCTGATGTCAAAAGCTTTTTGGGATGAATGTATATCCAAAGAAGAATTAATGGACACTCCAATTGAGGGTTGTGATTCTTTATGGAAGTAGCTAGCAAGACAGAATCAGTGTATAATATAGTTGTTGTTGTGTTTTGAAAGACGCGGCAAATTACTCAGTAGGACAAGCAAATTACTCAGTTTGATTTTGGTGTTTCAATTTCATCCAAAATAAAAAATCGAATAAAACTTATAAAATTATTAAATATTCTTAATTTTATACATATTTTATGATTAAAAATGTATATTTTTATATATGTTTTGAAAAATAATAATTTAATGTATGCATTTTAAAGTCCAACTTTCGTATTTTAACAACTTGAACAATTTTTGGCACAAATTTGAAAGACAAAATATATATATATATATATATATATATATATATATATATATATATTATAAATTTTAATATAATTTAACCACAATATTAAATTTGAATTTGTCCATTAAACAATAAAAATAGACTAACCAACAAATCGAATAAACTAAATCGATTATCGGTCCGGTTCGATTTCAGTTATGCTTAATTTCAATTTGATTTCAAATATTTTGATTTGATTTTAAATCAGTAAGTAGAACCCTCGCGTCTAGAATTCATGTGCATACGGCATTAAAATTTGACAGCATGTACAAATAGACATTCGTTTTTAATATACAGTTTAAAATTTGAACTCTTTCTTCAAGAAGCAGCAGGTTCCAGCCTTTGAAGGATGTTATTTTATTTTTGGTTACCAATTAACATGTTCTATATGGTTGGTTTCTGAAAAATCTGGAGAGTTCATATAAATTTTTACTTTATAATGTCAGCACAAGAAAGAATTTATATGAACTCTCCAGAGTAACTTCAATAGTCCCTGAATCTTCTTTCTTCAGTCCCCAAGCATCACACGCATAATGAATGCCCTTCCATGAAGGATTGCGACATATACAGTTGCAATTTATGTGCAGTACTGAAATTGCTCCAATTTTGGCATTTACGTCTTTTGAGTCGCCACGTATCTTTCTAAGCACATCACCTCTTTAAAGCAAAAGCAGAGTGTGACATATGGAAGGTGTTATATATATATATATATATATATATATATATATATATATATATAAAAGATATTAAACATAGACTGATATTTCTACATGAACCAATACACATATGGACCAATAAAAATATAGTGTACTAATGTACATGAGTGCACATGTGATATACGAGTCTATTCTTATAGGGTAAACGAGATATGAGGCATAGACTCATATTCCTATATGAGCCATGCATATGGTAAACGGGATAAACTCCTGCATACATATGTGAACCAATAGAAATAAACTCCTACATCACATGTGCACCCATCTGCACTAGTACACTCTATTCCTATTGGTCCAAATGTGCATTGGCTCATGTCCCGTTTACTATATATATATATATATATATATATATATATGAGGGATCCGTATCCCCAATTTTTTGCATCCCCAAACATCTACATGTTATCAACCGTTGGATCTTAACCATTCAAAGCAACGGTTAAGATTAGATGATTTAAACAAGATCCAATGGTTGAAAATATGGGGATGCATAATTCGTGGGGATGTGGATCCTTCCTTATATATAGAGAGAGGGGGACGGAATATTGTACCAAATTATTACAATAATTATTACACCAAAAAATCTCAATCACACACACATTTATTTCAATCACGTTGTTATAAATCATTCCATAAAGTAGATGTCATGTTAGCATGCTTTATAATCACACATTTCAAAAAATGTGTGGATTAGATTGCTTCGTTCAATAAATATTGATGCAATATCCCCTCCCATATATATATATAATATATATATTAAACTTCTAAAATCAGTTGGATGAAGGGGCGGTCTTGAGTTCATTGGGGCCCTAGGCAAACTTTTATAATGGGGCCCCCATATTTATCCATCTATCCATAATATAATGAGACTTCAAAACGGCTCAAAAGTGAGCCGTATAAGTTGTATGTATATCATAATCAATTAATTATTTTTAAAATTTTAATATTACGTAAAAAATTGTTAAAAAATTAAATTTGATATAAATAACACTATAAGAATTTGAAGAACTCAGTCAACCTAGGGGAATACCTTCCACCTTAACCACATGAGCTACAAGAGATGTTTGTTATAATTAGATAATATTACGTAACTAACTGTTTCAAGACTCTTTATGAAAAGTATAAATATATCCATAACTAATTATAATTAAATATAATCAAATATATAAGAAAATTTTATTAAAAATAAATAAATAAATAAATAAAACTAATTGTTTAACTACTTAATATTATCTAATTAAAATTAAATAGCTCTTCCTACTCATCTGGCTGTGTACAAATTCCTGTAATATTATTTATAAAAAAATTAATTTTTTATAAAAAAATTTACTTAATATTTTTTTTTAATAATTGATTTATTATGTACATATGTCTTAGACTACTCAATTTTGAACTGTTTTCAAACTCTATTATATATATATATATATATATATATATGATCAAGATTTTTGTTTTTAATTATTTTTGCATATTCTTCGTTCAGATTATATTCTTAAACTATCATTTTTTTTTACAATATTTTAATTTTCTGAACCGTTAAAAATAAGACAATCCGACTGCAACCGTGAATGCTTAAGAACTGGAATTTCGATCCCTCCTCAATCTGGTAGAAAATCAGGCTCATAAATCCAATATACATGAGCAAACTCAAGACACAAAACCATCATTAACTTGTATATAAATCCAATATACATGATCAAATGTATGGATTATTTATGTCATGTAAAGACATTAGGAACCATGCATAAATCCAGACAGACAAGATTTAACGTGGTGAAGAGATTTTCTAAGTAGTTTTTATTATTTGGAGAGAAATATAAAACTAAGACTTATTTTGACATTCTCTAATAAGTATTCATATTTTGGGATTTCTATCCTGCGTCTCAAAAGACCTTTTTTAATATAAAAATCTAAATATAAAAAAAAATCTAATGTTTGGTCTCTATATTTATTCATACCTAGCGGCATTAAAAAAAAAATATTGTGGGATCCAGCAACTTTGGGACAGGATGAAGGAGATTTTTTTTTCATTTGGTTGTATATTTTTTGGTGGGATCATTTAGACACAAAAAAAAAAAAAAAAATTATATCAAATGCTCTACATGTATAACCCCTAATAAAGTCTATTTATCTTTTAATATTTTTCCTCTAGAATAGAGTCATACACAGAAACTCTCATTAGAGTATAGTTTTTTTTTTTTTTTTACAATGAAGGTATTCTATTATAGATTTTTTTTAAAGATCTTCCCATAGAAGGTTTCCTTATAGACATAAATTAGGACAATAACCGATTTTATTCAAATTACCAAAAAATTCCTACTAATATCTCTACTAGTATAATATGGTTTGAAACGACTCAAAAATAAGTTGTCCAAGCTGCATGTATATCCTCTACTAAATAAAAAAATTCTAACAACATATGTACCTCCTCAAGTAGTTAAAAATAAAAATTTAAATCCTTTTAACTACCTTACCATATAGAAATCCTAAAATATATTAATATTCAAATTATATTTTAATTAAATGCATGGTATTATTTAAATAAATATATATATCCAAAATTATAAAAATATATCTATAACATTTTCTAAGTAAAATATATTCAAATCATATTTAAAATATTTTAATATAATTTAATTTTAATTAAGTACATGATATTATCTAACTAAATATATATTCTAGATATTAAAAATATATCTATAACCAATTTTAATTAAAATATATTCAAATTATATAAAATATTTTAATATAATTTAAATTTTCATTTAATTTTTTAATAATATTATAGCTTATTTTTACATGTAACGTAGGTTAATGTGTGACATTGTCACTAGTATTAGTACATATTTTTTCCCACAATATGTAATTTAGAAAGACATGAGTTGAATGAACGAAAAATATTGAGAATTTGGATAAAGGGTTTAATTGTTGATGTGGACGGTGTCAGCCTCGGTAGGGGTGCAAACGAGCCAAGCCGAGCCAAGCTTTCATAAGCTTGAGCTTGGCTTGATTAGAATTAACCAAGAAGCTCGAGCTTGATAAATTTTTTATTTTAGAGCTTGAGCTTGGCTCGAGCTCGTTTATATTAAGCTTGAGCTTGGCTTGGTTTGAGCTCGAGCTTGGCTTGATAAGCAAGCTTGATAAGTTCAAACTCAAGCTCGTTAAGTTTGATTTTGAGCTTGTTCAGCTTTATTTCAAGCTCATTAAGCTTGATTTCGAGCTTAACGAACTTGATTTCAAGCTAGTTAGGCTTGAATTCAAGTACCTATAATGTTAACAATTTATTTATAAAAATTCAATTTAAAAAGTTTCTTAATATCAATTATTAAGGACATATAATTATATACAATGCACACAACCATATTGTTATACAAACATGCATACAATTAGAATTCAACAAAAAACAAATTAAAATTAAAATAATAAAATAAATTTGTAGACTGCCAACAACGAGCTCCTAAACGAGCTTCTAAACGAGCCAGCTCACGAGTCAGCTCGCAAGCTTCTAAACGAACCAGCTCGCGAGCTCAAACGAGCCGAGTACTTCTAAGCTTGAGCTTGACTCGTTTATTAAATGAGCTCGAAAATAAAGCTTGAGCTTGACTTGTTTACTAAACGAACCGAGCTCAAACGAGCTTTTATCAAACCAAACTTCGAGCAGCTTGCGAACGATTTGGCTCATCTGCGGCCCTAAGCCTCGGTCTATGTTTTCCTTGTCAATCACCATTCTACCATGTTCACAAATGCATTATGTTCTGGAGCTTTCTAGTACGTGGGCCAGCGCAAAATTATGGCACCTCTCTCTCTCTCTCTTTCTCTCTCTTGCATCGGTTAGAGTTGCAAAAGATTCATAGACTTTGCTGACACAATGGGGACACAATGGGGACTGGTGAGTAAAGCTATGAATAAGCTGATGATATGTTTCCCCAAAAGTTTGAAAGCTTAGTATAGAGTAGTAAAACCTCAGCAAAACTATGGGTTTTAAGGGTTTCTGTTTCCAAAACCAAACCACCATTCCATAATGTAAATTGACAAGAGTGGCACCTAACTTTTAGGCTACGCTGGGCAGAATCATGATATTGAAAAAGAAACTTTAGCTAATAAAAGGAGGAGGAGGCAGTAAACATCAGCTTAGGTAAAGCAAGAGATAGGGAGCCCATTTTGCAGTGCCCGAAAGAAAGTAAGCCTAAAGGAAAAGTGATTTATTTTTTCACCTCTAATAATTCAGTTTTTTTTTCAATTTTAAAATTTTTTGACTTATATTTTATTTTTTTATTCATATTCAGGATGTACCTCGGTATTTTATATTAATATATAAGATTACTTCATTTTTGACGAAAATCGTCTTTTCCTTATGATCAAAATGTACTTCCCACTCACCCTCTTCCCCTCCCACTCCTCCGCCGACAGGCTACCGTCGTTCTCCGCTCCCCTCCCCCTCACCCCCTCCCCGCCGGGAGGGGGGGGGGGGGGGGGGGGGGGAGCGGCGTGGAAGGGAGCGGTGGCGGGGAGGGGGAGAGAAGGGGGAGGGGAGGGGGTGGCGGAGAGCGGCGATTGAGACGGCTTCCTGCCGGCTAGAAAAGGGGAAGAGGAGAGAGGGATGAGTGGGAGGAATATTTTAATCAAAAAAATTTGGTTAAAACAGCTGACCCTTAGAAACAGACAATTTTCGTCAAAATTGAAAGATCTTATACATTAATGTAAAATAGTAAGATGTACATTGAATATGGATTAAAAAAAGTGGAGGATAAGTTAAATCTTTTTAATTTTTTTTGTTTTTTCCAACTTCGAGAAAATTTTGATAGAAATTATAATTTTTCACATGAAAAGATTTTTTTTCTTTTTTCGAACCAACGAGGCCTTAGATGATCTTTCAAGAACTAGTGTCACGTCCCAGTCCCAAAATGACGAGGGACTGAGCACGTGAGCAATGGCCAGCAGCACGCACTGATGGACAACCCAATTTAATGGATCCATCAGGGCATGCTTAAGCTGTAGTCTAGCAGTACTAGGTACAAGTCTCAGGCATTACTAATCTCATCCACAGAATAACTCAGATTAATTGCCAGAAATAATGCAATGGAAATAAATATGCAATATCAAATAAGGTTATCTCGGGAAACAAATCCGAGAATTATTCTGTTACAATTAAGAAAAGACAGGAATTTAAATGCTGGAAAATGTAAATACTGAGTAGTTGAAGCCGGCGCTCAAGAGAAGTCTTCGGCCACTATCTCGTCCTCTGTTCCTGGTTCTGTTCCGAGGAGTGCTCCGGTACCGTATACTTCTGGGTAGTTCTCTTCAGCTGTACCTGGGGACATCATCCATTCCAGGTCCTCAGGGGACATAGCAAGGTACAGAAAAACTCAAGCCAAATGAATATCAGTGCAGCAATAAGATAATCAGCAGGGTAAACTAAGTAACCAACTATGTGATATGCAATATGAGAGCAGCACTAGATCTCAGGCTGAAGCCACTACAAGCTCTGTGTCGGGGAGCCGGTAGCGGCAATAACTATGAATTACACTATGATATATACTATGTTATATATATAATATCAGCCTGTAGTCTGTGTGTCTCTCCCCACCCAATGTAATCACGCAAGCCATGACCATAACGTCTCATGTCCATGTCAGCGGGATTATAACTAATGCAGCAAGTCTGGTAGCTATGAATCAAAATGTCTAAGAATGTAAAGTCTATGTCCTATAACATGCATCCTATACAGAATCACCTTGAATGTCTCAGGAAGACTCTGTCTCATGAAATAAAGTGTCCTGGGTTCTGGTGTACTTGTTAGGACAAGTACGAGAATTATCGGGTCTCGATATCCATGTCTATGTGACGTTACACAACCCCGCGTACGGAGTTGGCACCCGACTGTGATCGGACACTAAGTACGTCACACGTCTCCTAGGTTAAGCAGTTAAAATATGTTTATATTTAATTCACCAGAAATCAAGTAAAGTACTATGTCAAGAATTACTGAGATTTGGCAGGCTTTATTTGTCCATTATTGCATGATTAAGTCCAGAAAATAATTAGCAAGCTGCAGGGTTTGGCAAGGCACACTTGCCTGTGGTTCCGGTTCCAATTGCGGCTCTGACTTCAGCTGGAATTGCAGGCGGTACTCCGATTGCTGAAACAATTATCACCATCAGATCCAGAAAATATCAATCAGCTAGAAACGCCTGTCCTTGGGTCCAATTTGGAGACAAGGGCAAAAACGGCAGTTTCGGGCCAAAACGGGGTCCACCGGTGGGCCCGCTCTGCACCGAAAAACGCGTCAGGGTCAACGGTCTCCAAATTCACCAAACTCAGTGTCAACAGGTCAGAAACGCTGATACGAACCCAACGGAACTTTCAGAAATGAATTCCGATGAGCCGATCACAAAATCGTCCGTCGAACGGGGCCTGTGGGGCCCACGACACGCGATTTCGTCAACGTTCTCAGAATCGAACCTGTAAACCCCTGAATTTTCAAAATTATTAAATCTTGGATTTTTCCCAATTTTCTGGAATTTTCTGTAATTTTTCTGTAATTAAAATCAAGGCTTTCAATAAATAAATGATTTTTAATTGGCAATAAATATTATTAAAATATCATGAAAATAATATTTTTGGATGTAAAATGGAAAACTGGACTTAGGGCAATTTTTCTGGATTTTTCTGGGCCTCAGACCTATTTTTAAAATGCCTAAAAAAACTATTTACTAATTAATTAATTAATTAAAACTGTTTATTATTATTATTATTATTATTTTTATTATTTATATTATTATATTTTTATTTATTTTCTTGGGCCGGCCCTCCCAGTGGGCCGAGCCCAGCCCAACCCTCAGCCCCGGCCCAACACCGACTTAACGGGTCGGGCGGGTCTGCCCGGACCCGCGACCCGACCCGTCAGACCCGGCCCCCTCTCCCAGTTCTCCCCGCATCCTCCGGCGGCGCCCGCGTCCGGCGCCGCTCCGCCCGGGCCGCGCGCCACGTCGGCCACGCCCCCGCCCGCTCCGCGCACCTCCGCACCGGCCGCCTCCCCCTCCGCCGTTCCCGGCGTCTCCCTCTCCCTCACTCCCCTATATAACCCCCTCCGGCCTCCTCTCCGCCACAGCCACTCGCCGCAACCCTAACCACCCCGTCCGGCGACCCCTCCCCAGCAGTCGACGCCCTCCGCCGCCGCTGCCCAGCCACCCTGCCACGGCCGTGCCGTCCCCGCTTCTCCCCCGGCGGCCCACGAACCCGACAGCACCAGCAGCAGCAGCCGTAGCCGCCGCTGCCGGCCGCCCTTAGCTCCCGCCGACCGCCACCGGTTCCGTCCAGCCCCGGCGACCCTTCCCCGGCCCTCTCCGGCGCCCCTCCGGCGGTCCTCCGGCCACCGCAGCGAGGAATCCCCTGAACCCTAACCCTAGCTCCCAATTCTCCGTGTCGTGTCGGACACGACACGGACACGAAGATTTTCGGTTTCTCGGGTCCTGTTCAGGTACTCGTATCTTGCACCCTGTATCTCCGTTTTCAATTCCGCAAATTGTGTTGTGAAGCCTGTATGACCCTCTCGGTGTCCGGACAAACTGTTCGGGGCACCGCGTCCTGTGGTGATCGCACACCGCGATCCAAAAACAGGAAAAACCAGACCCTGTTTTACCCCGGAACCGAGTACGTCCCGCCAAACGGGACGACTTGGTCGCGTGCGGTCTTCGCAGATACGTGCGCAGCGTCGATACGGACGTGTGAGATTTCACGGAAGCTGATTCGGGTGTGCGTGCACACCGGAATCAACGCGTATCCGCGGACATCGCTCCGTATCCGTCTTTTCGGCAATTCACCCTAATTTCGTGTACACTCGTCGGATCGAGACGAAACTTGCGCCATCGGACTCGTAGCGATACGCTGGTCCTGTGGGTCAAGTTTGGTTCGATTCTGAGAACGTTGACGAAATCGCGTGTCGTGGGCCCCACAGGCCCCGCTCGACGGGCAATTTTGTGTTCGGCTCATCGGAATCCAAATCTGGAAGTTCCGTTGGGTTCGTATCAGCGTTCCTGACCTGTTGACACTAAGTTTGGTGAATTTGGAGACCGTTGACCTGGACACGTTTTTCGGTGCAAAGCGGGCCCAACGGCGGACCCCGTTTTGACCCGAAACTGCCGTTTTTGCCTTGTCTCCAAATTGGACCCAAGGACAGGCGTTTCCAGCTATTTGACATCTTCTGAGCATGATGGTAATGTCTATTTCAGCTTTTGGACTCATCTCTGGACTTTTCCCCCAAGAACCTAACTAATCAGATCCAAACAACAGGCAAGTACCTGCACTTCAAGTTTAAATCTTTATATTGTGATAATTATTCCCTGCTTCACTAGTACCCTTGCTGATTACACGTAGTGTTAGAATACTGTATTTCATGTCTTGAATATTGGAATTCATGTCTTGTTTTTCGTGTCGGGTGGGAGAATACTGAAAGGCATGTAGTTTACCCTTCCCCATGCATTGTTTAATAGCTGTTGGTACACGACTGTCCATCAGCCAGATCTCGATTGTATTGTTTAATAGCCGTCTATGACGGCCAGATTAGCCTTATAAACCCCTACATGCCAACTATGTATTCTAAAACAAACACAAGTTCACACAGATAGTTCTAGTCTTGTTATAGTTCTTACTGACTATTGTAGTTTCATTTCCTGTTTCACTTTAGTTCCTGCTTTCTCATATTCCTGTTTATAGTTGTGACTCTGAGATATTGACATTCTTTATGCAATTTTCCCAAAATGATACTCAGTTTAATTGTCATAAATAATTAGTTTAATCTTGTTGTGCACTGTGTACTTTGCTCCTTTCCTGACTGGATATGTTGTTTAGGCGATGATGAGAACCTTGCTCCTACCTATTATGGACCCTATGAGCCAGCAGGTGATACAGTTGCAGAGCCGGTTCCCACCCAGGAGACTACTCCTGCAGAGTAGTTAGCATTAGCTATCTTATTCCTATTTCTTATCTTATAAATCGGGTTTGTCCCCGATTTTATTTTGGAATTCCTGTACTAAACATTTGAATCTGTTGTTACATTTATTTCCAGTTGCAAATCTTAAGTTTCATTTCTCCTTATTATCTTGCCCATGTTGTTGTGAATGAGCTAGTTAGTAAATCTGGACTTGACCTAGACAGCGTACTACCGCCGATTCTGCGGCGTAGGCTGGACGTACCCACGCACTCGTGCTCGAACTTCCGGGTGCGGGTCGTGACACGTTTTTATGGTGGCCCATGCAGGTCTACGACTAAATTGTTCGGTTTCAACTTAGGGACCGAACAGGCCTGCAACAAGATTGAGGATTTTAGGATAAAGCTCATTCACAGTATAGGGTCATTATTTCAATTCTTGATATCATTTCTGCTCAATTATCCTATCGCCTTTGATTTCCAAGTATCCTATTCTGATCTTCCTATCCCTTAATCTTTCAGAATGGTCCAGACCAGGAACACAGTAGGAGGCACATCAGAACCAGCTGAGCAGAATGTGCCCGAGACTCTTGCACTCCCGCCGCCTCCATCTGTCCCGGCAGTTACCTTGGATGGGGCACAGCTAATAGGAGTATTCCAGGGATTAGTGGAATCCCAGAAAGAACAGACTGCACTTCTGCGGACCAGCCTCTCGGAAGCTATTAAGTCCCAGGAGTCGCCACTCAAGAGGCCAGGAAGTGCCAAAGACTTCAAGAACCTTAGGCCTCTGGAATTCTACGGAACTGAGGGCATTCTCTACGCGGATGAGTGGATAGAGAATGTCGAGAGACTCCTGAAGACTCTCGGGTTCCCGATGATCTCAAAGTGGAGTCTGCAAGCCTGCAACTGTTCGACATTGCTCGAACCTGGTTCAGAGATGAACCCCAACTATCTGCTTCCGACGTCACCTGGGAGGACTTCAAGAGGCTGTTCAAGGAGAAATTCTACCCCGAAGTGGCTCGGGAAGCTCTCGAAAGCCAATTCGAGAGACTGGAACAAGGTAACATGACTGTTGATGAATATACTGCTGAATTTAGCAGGTTAAGCCACTTTGCGGAGTGCATGGTTCGTACCCCGGAGGACCGAGCCCGTAGATTCAAGAAGGGGCTGTCTCCGGATATTCGCCTTGCTGTCACCACCAGCCGAGCTCGCACCTATGAGGAAATTTTGAACGTGGCACAAGGCGTTGAGAGAGACCTGGGGCATAAGCTAAAGCGAGAAAGAGATACCGGAAATGCGGGACCCAACAAACGCCTTTTTCAACAACAACAACAGCAGAGGTCCCCGCAGCAAGCCCAGCGTCCTCTCCCTCGAGCTCCAGCACCCCAACACCAGGCTCAAGGACAGGACCAACAGGCTGCTACTTGTAACTTTTGCCGAAGACCGGGCCACACTTGGCAAGTTTGTAGGAAGAGACTAGGTGCCTGCCTATATTGTGGCTCAACAGAACATCAAGTGAGGGACTGTCCCGCTACTCCAAGACGCGGACAAGCTTACGTGATGACCGTAGAGAACGCGCAAACTCTGGAAGCAGCTAATGCGCGTAAGTGATTCATAGATACCTTTCCTAGTATTGTTTAGCTCATGCCTATTGGTTCGTGACCTCAGCCCCAACCTAGTAATTTTGAACTTGCTAAATAACCTAGTATATTTTAAATTGATAACTGTATAGATTCTTTAGACTTTTGCTATTGTGTTATTCTGTGAACTTCAATAATTTGTACCTCCTTTCATCATTATCTAGCGCACTTAAATTTTGCTGAACTTGACATATGCTGCTATTTTATAGCTTAGTTTTGCAAGCTTACCCTTTGTCGGGCTTGTTCAGGACACATGTATTATTGAGGCCTGATCAACCCCACTAATACAAGTGTCTACTCAGAATCAGTGTACTACGGTCTGATCAACCTTAGTGCATTTTGATTCGCACTTCGCACGACTACCTTACGTGGATTGAGAGATATAGTGACTAGTATACTTGCCCCTAAGACATGCCCGAGCATATCGTATCAGTTACATAACCGTACTAATACGAGCGTGCGAATAAATGATTACCAGAATAGAATCTCAATCCATAACCGCCTGACAATCCCCATTAGAATTCTTTAAACGCCTTGATCCCTATACCTCTGTTCTACCACCTCGCCCTTAAACTCTTTATTATTGATCCTCGTCTTCCCTCACTTCGGAAAGACAAATTCTGTGTTTGATTTGTAGTGCTAGATGATAACCCTTTATGACTAAGGCAATACCCTAGGAGATGTGTTTTGTGTTGCAGACTTAAAAATTTCAATACCATGATTTATTAAGTTGGACCTAGCTTTACTAGTTGTACAGCCTTAGAGGATATGGGTAAAATTTTAAGTTGGGTAGCGACCGCAATCAAGTGAGATTGGACCGAGAGAACCCTGCTATAATTTTAAATTTCGAGGACGAAATTTTTATAAGTTGGGTAGGTTGTAAACCCCCTGAATTTTCAAAATTATTAAATCTTGGATTTTTCCCAATTTTCTGGAATTTTCTGTAATTTTTCTGTAATTAAAATCAAGGCTTTCAATAAATAAATGATTTTTAATTGGCAATAAATATTATTAAAATATCATGAAAATAATATTTTTGGATGTAAAATGGAAAACTGGACTTAGGGCAATTTTTCTGGATTTTTCTGGGCCTCAGACCTATTTTTAAAATGCCTAAAAAAACTATTTACTAATTAATTAATTAATTAAAACTGTTTATTATTATTATTATTATTTTTATTATTATTTATATTATTATATTTTTATTTATTTTCTTGGGCCGGCCCTCCCAGTGGGCCGAGCCCAGCCCAACCCTCAGCCCCGGCCCAACACCGACTTAACGGGTCGGGCGGGTCTGCCCGGACCCGCGACCCGACCCGTCAGACCCGGCCCCCTCTCCCAGTTCTCCCCGCATCCTCCGGCGGCGCCCGCGTCCGGCGCCGCTCCGCCCGGGCCGCGCGCCACGTCGGCCACGCCCCCGCCCGCTCCGCGCACCTCCGCACCGGCCGCCTCCCCCTCCGCCGTTCCCGGCGTCTCCCTCTCCCTCACTCCCCTATATAACCCCCTCCGGCCTCCTCTCCGCCACAGCCACTCGCCGCAACCCTAACCACCCCGTCCGGCGACCCCTCCCCAGCAGTCGACGCCCTCCGCCGCCGCTGCCCAGCCACCCTGCCACGGCCGTGCCGTCCCCGCTTCTCCCCCGGCGGCCCACGAACCCGACAGCACCAGCAGCAGCAGCCGTAGCCGCCGCTGCCGGCCGCCCTTAGCTCCCGCCGACCGCCACCGGTTCCGTCCAGCCCCGGCGACCCTTCCCCGGCCCTCTCCGGCGCCCCTCCGGCGGTCCTCCGGCCACCGCAGCGAGGAATCCCCTGAACCCTAACCCTAGCTCCCAATTCTCCGTGTCGTGTCGGACACGACACGGACACGAAGATTTTCGGTTTCTCGGGTCCTGTTCAGGTACTCGTATCTTGCACCCTGTATCTCCGTTTTCAATTCCGCAAATTGTGTTGTGAAGCCTGTATGACCCTCTCGGTGTCCGGACAAACTGTTCGGGGCACCGCGTCCTGTGGTGATCGCACACCGCGATCCAAAAACAGGAAAAACCAGACCCTGTTTCACCCCGGAACCGAGTACGTCCCGCCAAACGGGACGACTTGGTCGCGTGCGGTCTTCGCAGATACGTGCGCAGCGTCGATACGGACGTGTGAGATTTCACGGAAGCTGATTCGGGTGTGCGTGCACACCGGAATCAACGCGTATCCGCGGACATCGCTCCGTATCCGCCTTTTCGGCAATTCACCCTAATTTCGTGTACACTCGTCGGATCGAGACGAAACTTGCGCCATCGGACTCGTAGCGATACGCTGGTCCTGTGGGTCAAGTTTGGTTCGATTCTGAGAACGTTGACGAAATCGCGTGTCGTGGGCCCCACAGGCCCCGCTCGACGGGCGATTTTGTGTTCGGCTCATCGGAATCCAAATCTGGAAGTTCCGTTGGGTTCGTATCAGCGTTCCTGACCTGTTGACACTAAGTTTGGTGAATTTGGAGACCGTTGACCTGGACACGTTTTTCGGTGCAAAGCGGGCCCAACGGCGGACCCCGTTTTGACCCGAAACTGCCGTTTTTGCCTTGTCTCCAAATTGGACCCAAGGACAGGCGTTTCCAGCTATTTGACATCTTCTGAGCATGATGGTAATGTCTATTTCAGCTTTTGGACTCATCTCTGGACTTTTCCCCCAAGAACCTAACTAATCAGATCCAAACAACAGGCAAGTACCTGCACTTCAAGTTTAAATCTTTATATTGTGATAATTATTCCCTGCTTCACTAGTACCCTTACTGATTACACGTAGTGTTAGAATACTGTATTTTATGTCTTGAATATTGGAATTCATGTCTTGTTTTTCGTGTCGGGTGGGAGAATACTGAAAGGCATGTAGTTTACCCTTCCCCATGCATTGTTTAATAGCTGTTGGTACACGACTGTCCATCAGCCAGATCTCGATTGTATTGTTTAATAGCCGTCTATGACGGCCAGATTAGCCTTATAAACCCCTACATGCCAACTATGTATTCTAAAACAAACACAAGTTCACACAGATAGTTCTAGTCTTGTTATAGTTCTTACTGACTATTGTAGTTTCATTTCCTGTTTCACTTTAGTTCCTGCTTTCTCATATTCCTGTTTATAGTTGTGACTCTGAGATATTGACATTCTTTATGCAATTTTCCCAAAATGATACTCAGTTTAATTGTCATAAATAATTAGTTTAATCTTGTTGTGCACTGTGTACTTTGCTCCTTTCCTGACTGGATATGTTGTTTAGGCGATGATGAGAACCTTGCTCCTACCTATTATGGACCCTATGAGCCAGCAGGTGATACAGTTGCAGAGCCGGTTCCCACCCAGGAGACTACTCCTGCAGAGTAGTTAGCATTAGCTATCTTATTCCTATTTCTTATCTTATAAATCGGGTTTGTCCCCGATTTTATTTTGGAATTCCTGTACTAAACATTTGAATCTGTTGTTACATTTATTTCCAGTTGCAAATCTTAAGTTTCATTTCTCCTTATTATCTTGCCCATGTTGTTGTGAATGAGCTAGTTAGTAAATCTGGACTTGACCTAGACAGCGTACTACCGCCGATTCTGCGGCGTAGGCTGGACGTACCCACGCACTCGTGCCCGAACTTCCGGGTGCGGGTCGTGACAGAACCAAACTTGACCCACAGGACCAGCGTATCGCTACGAGTCCGATGGCGCAAGTTTCGTCTCGATCCGACGTGTGTAGACAAAGTTAGGTCGAATTGCAGAAAAGACGGATACGGGGCGATGTCCGCGGATACGCGTTGATTCCGGTGTGCACGCACACCCGAATCAGCTTCTGCGAAATCCCACACGTCCGTATCGACGAGGCGCTCGTGTCTGTGAAGACCGCGCGCGACCAAGTCGTCCCGTTTGGCGGGGCGGACTCGGTTCCGGGGTGAAACAGGGTCTGGGTTTTTCCTGTTTTTGGATCGCGGTGTGCGATCACCACAGGACGCGATGCCCCGAACGGTTTGTCCGGACACCGAGAGGGTCATACAGGCTTCGCAACGCAATTTGCGAAATCGAAAACGGAGCTACGGATAAAAAGTTACACGCACCTGAAGGGGACCCGAAAAACCGGGGGCGAATCGTGTCCGACACGACACAGTGTCCTGTGTCCGACACGAAAAAGGAATTAGGGTTAGGGTTTAGGGCTCCGGCGGCACGCGGCGGAGGGAGGCTGCTGGACTGCGGCGGAGGGCCGGGGCAGCTCGGCGAGGGGCGCGGCGCTCGAGCGGAGGCGGCGGCGGCGAGCACGGCGGCCGGAGGCGCGGGGAGCAGCTGTCCTAGCTGCTGCTGCCGCTGCTGTCGAGCGACCGTCGCCGGAGACGAAGGGGAGGGGAGGAGAAGGAGGGGACTGGGCGCGGTCCGGTGGCGTCGGCGGAGAGGGCGGCGCGGTGGTGGAGGCCTGAGCGGGTGGTGGCGGTTCGGGGAGCTGGAGACGGCGGAGGGGGAGATATAAATAGGGCGGGGCGGAGCTGCGGCAGGCCGAGAAAGGCGGGGTCGTGGCCGACGTGGCGGGGTGCGCGGAGGGGAGGCCGGTGGATGCGGCGGGCGGCCCGGGCGGAGCGGCGCCGGACTCGGGCAGCCGAGGGTTCGTGGGGAGTGGGGGTCAGCCGAGTCGGGTCGGGTTCGGGTCTGGCCGACCCGCCCGACCCGCTAGGCTGGGGTGGGCTGGGCCTCGAGTTGGGTTGGGCCGGGCTGGCCCAACGGGCCGCGGGCCGGAGGAAAGGAAATAAAAATAAGTAAATAATAATAATAATAATAATAATAATAATAATAATAATAATATCAGGAAATTAATTAATTAATTAGGAAAATTAGTTTTTAGGCTTTTAAAAATAGGTCTGAGGCCCAATAAATTCCAGAAAAATTGCCCTAAGTCCAGTTTTTCATTTTACATCCAAAAATATTATTTTCATAATATTTTAATATCATTTAATATTAATTAAAAATCATTGAATAATTAAAACCCTGTTTTTAAATTACAGAAAATTCCCAGAAAATTCCAGAAAATTGTGAAAAATCCAGTTTTTTAAAATTTTAAAAATTCAGGGGGTTTACAATCTACCCCCCTTAAGAAGATTGCGTCCTCGCAATCAAAGAATAACCGGTCAACAGAGATGACGCGGTCGCAAGCATCGTTTGAAAACACATCACAAGAGGCTTCAGGGAAATATCGTTTCCCTAAAAATCGAAAGTTTACACTTTCCAGGAAAATCTAGTTAAAACTATAACTTTTATGAAAATCAGGTTATTATTAACAAGTTGCAAATTACTAGGTTGGGGCTGAGGTCACGAACCAACGGGCACGAACTACAACAAGACTAGAACGGAAAACTATAAATCACTTACTCGCATCAGCGTCCTGCACAGTCATCGCATAAGCTTGTCCTCGTCTTTGAGGTAGATTCCTCTGCTGCTGTTGGGCTTGCTGGAAGAGTGTCGCCTGAGGTGCCAGAGGTGGCCTCGGTGCTGGTGAAGCTGGTTGGTTCGCCCTTGGTGCTCCATCTCGATGCTGGGGACAGTCCTTGGCTATGTGCTGATTGGTGCCGCAAATCAGGCACAATCCCAACTTGCGTCTGCAGTCCTTCTCGACATGACCTAGCTTGCCGCAGTAGTGACAGGTAGGAAGGGTCTGCGAAGCTGACCTAGGTGGCTGGTTCGTGTGAGTTTTCTTTGCAGATTCTCCCGGTGGTGCTCTGTCTGGTGCTGAGGTGATTGGCCGCTTAAGGCGAGACTCTCTCCTGGTGACGCGTTCCATGCGTCGGGCTGCAGCGAGAACATCCGAGTAGGAGGTAGGTGCGACGGATCCGATGAGTTTCTGCAGCTCAATGTTCAGTCCGTCGAAGAATTTCTCGGCCTTCTCTTCCTCCGTCGGGATCAGGGTTGGGGCGAAGCGGCTCAGACGAATAAATTCTGCGTTGTACTCTTCCACTGTCATAGAGTCCTGAGTGAGACGGTTGAATTTGTCCCACAATTCGGATCGTGCGATAGCCGGAATGTACATCTCTTGGAAGAGTCTGGAGAACTCCTCCCAAGTGACTCGGTCTGGTCCGAGTCGCGTCTCCTCAGACAACCACCAGTGATGAGCGTTGTCCGTCAATTGCATTCTGACGGCTGTCATCCAGCGTTCCCGTGGAAGTTCAGCTGCTTCAAGTTGATGTCGTATGTTGGTGAGCCACTCATGAACTTCTGTGGGCTCCTCTTTTCCAGAAAAAGTGCGGGGCTTCAGTTGGAGGAAGTCAGTGATTGAGCCTGTAGTTGGCCGTCGAGCTGGTAGGTTGGCCTGCTCCAGTGCAGTTACAATGCTGTCCCTCCAGAAATTGGCTTCGCGACGCTGAGCCTCGTGTTGGACTTGTTGCTGAGCTTGCATCATCGCGTAGATCATTTGGAATATCTGCTGCCCGTCAATTGGTTGTCCTTGTGGGAGTACGGCCGTTGGTGGAACGAACTGCGGCGGAGGCGGAATATCATCGCGTCGGAATCGGGAGTTAGGTTGACCTGCCTGCTGGCTCTGTTGAGTTGTGGGAATTCCTCCGACGGGTGTCACTTCGTCGTCGTAGGTGACACCTGCAGCTTGTGGTGTTCCGACGGGAGTCTCATTGCACTCTTGTGGGTCCATTTTCCTGTATCAAAATAACCAATAAGAGGCGCACAGGAATCAAGGCAAGATGCAAGTAAATTATTTGAAGTCGATATAGAGATCAAAAACGATTCAAGCAAGTGGATGAGATTCTAAAACTTATCATATTCTTATTGCAGGCCTGTTCGGTCCCTAAGTTGAAACCGAACAATTTAGTCGTAGACCTGCATGGGCCACCACAAAAACCATGTCACGCCCCAGTCCCAAAATGACGAGGGACTGAGCACGTGAGCAATGGCCAGCAGCACGCACTGATGGACAACCCAATTTAATGGATCCATCAGGGCATGCTTAAGCTGTAGTCTAGCAGTACTAGGTACAAGTCTCAGGTATTACTAATCTCATCCACAGAATAACTCAGATTAATTGCCAGAAATAATGCAATGGAAATAAATATGCAATATCAAATAAGGTTATCTCGGGAAACAAATCCGAGAATTATTCTGTTACAATTAAGAAAAGACAGGAATTTAAATGCTGGAAAATGTAAATACTGAGTAGTTGAAGCCGGCGCTCAAGAGAAGTCTTCGGCCACTATCTCGTCCTCTGTTCCTGGTTCTGTTTCGAGGAGTGCTCCGGTACCGTATACTTCTGGGTAGTTCTCTTCAGCTGTACCTGGGGACATCATCCATTCCAGGTCCTCAGGGGACATAGCAAGGTACAGAAAAACTCAAGCCAAATGAATATCAGTGCAGCAATAAGATAATCAGCAGGGTAAACTAAGTAACCAACTATGTGATATGCAATATGAGAGCAGCACTAGATCTCAGGCTGAAGCCACTACAAGCTCTGTGTCGGGGAGCCGGTAGCGGCAATAACTATGAATTACACTATGATATATACTATGTTATATATATAATATCAGCCTGTAGTCTGTGTGTCTCTCCCCACCCAATGTAATCACGCAAGCCATGACCATAACGTCTCATGTCCATGTCAGCGGGATTATAACTAATGCAGCAAGTCTGGTAGCTATGAATCAAAATGTCTAAGAATGTAAAGTCTATGTCCTATAACATGCATCCTATACAGAATCACCTTGAATGTCTCAGGAAGACTCTGTCTCATGAAATAGTGTCAAGTGTCCTGGGTTCTGGTGTACTTGTTAGGACAAGTACGAGAATTATCGGGTCTCGATATCCATGTCTATGTGACGTTACACAACCCCGCGTACGGAGTTGGCACCCGACTGTGATCGGACACTAAGTACGTCACACGTCTCCTAGGTTAAGCAGTTAAAACATGTTTATATTTAATTCACCAGAAATCAAGTAAAGTACTATGTCAAGAATTACTGAGATTTGGCAGGCTTTATTTGTCCATTATTGCATGATTAAGTCCAGAAAATAATTAGCAAGCTGCAGGGTTTGGCAAGGCACACTTGCCTGTGGTTCCGGTTCCAATTGCGGCTCTGACTTCAGCTGGAATTGCAGGCGGTACTCCGATTGCTGAAACAATTATCACCATCAGATCCAGAAAATATCAATCAGCTAGAAACGCCTGTCCTTGGGTCCAATTTGGAGACAAGGGCAAAAACGGCAGTTTCGGGCCAAAACGGGGTCCACCGGTGGGCCCGCTCTGCACCGAAAAACGCGTCAGGGTCAACGGTCTCCAAATTCACCAAACTCAGTGTCAACAGGTCAGAAACGCTGATACGAACCCAACGGAACTTTCAGAAATGAATTCCGATGAGCCGATCACAAAATCGCCCGTCGAACGGGGCCTGTGGGGCCCACGACACGCGATTTCGTCAACGTTCTCAGAATCGAACCAAACTTGACCCACAGGACCAGCGTATCGCTACGAGTCCGATGGCGCAAGTTTCATCTCGATCCGACGTGTGTACACAAAGTTAGGTCGAATTGCAGAAAAGACGGATACGGGGCGATGTCCGCGGATACGCGTTGATTCCGGTGTGCACGCACACCCGAATCAGCTTCTGCGAAATCCCACACGTCCGTATCGACGAGGCGCTCGTGTCTGTGAAGACCGCGCGCGACCAAGTCGTCCCGTTTGGCGGGGCGGACTCGGTTCCGGGGTGAAACAGGGTCTGGGTTTTTCCTGTTTTTGGATCGCGGTGTGCGATCACCACAGGACGCGATGCCCCGAACGGTTTGTCCGGACACCGAGAGGGTCATACAGGCTTCGCAACGCAATTTGCGGAATCGAAAACGGAGCTACGGATAAAAAGTTACACGCACCTGAAGGGGACCCGAAAAACCGGGGGTGAATCGTGTCCGACACGACACAGTGTCCTGTGTCCGACACGAAAAAGGAATTAGGGTTAGGGTTTAGGGCTCCGGCGGCACGCGGCGGAGGGAGGCTGCTGGACTGCGGCGGAGGGCCGGGGCAGCTCGGCGAGGGGCGCGGCGCTCGAGCGGAGGCGGCGGCGGCGAGCACGGCGGCCGGAGGCGCGGGGAGCAGCTGCCCTAGCTGCTGCTGCCGCTGCTGTCGAGCGACCGTCGCCGGAGACGAAGGGGAGGGGAGGAGAAGGAGGGGGCTGGGCGCGGTCCGGTGGCGTCGGCGGAGAGGGCGGCGCGGTGGTGGAGGCCTGAGCGGGTGGTGGCGGTTCGGGGAGCTGGAGACGGCGGAGGGGGAGATATAAATAGGGCGGGGCGGAGCTGCGGCAGGCCGAGAAAGGCGGGGTCGTGGCCGACGTGGCGGGGTGCGCGGAGGGGAGGCCGGTGGATGCGGCGGGCGGCCCGGGCGGAGCGGCGCCGGACTCGGGCAGCCGAGGGTTCGTGGGGAGTGGGGGTCAGCCGAGTCGGGTCGGGTTCGGGTCTGGCCGACCCGCCCGACCCGCTAGGCTGGGGTGGGCTGGGCCTCGAGTTGGGTTGGGCCGGGCTGGCCCAACGGGCCGCGGGCCGGAGGAAAGGAAATAAAAATAAGTAAATAATAATAATAATAATAATAATAATATCAGGAAATTAATTAATTAATTAGGAAAATTAGTTTTTAGGCTTTTAAAAATAGGTCTGAGGCCCAATAAATTCCAGAAAAATTGCCCTAAGTCCAGTTTTTCATTTTACATCCAAAAATATTATTTTCATAATATTTTAATATCATTTAATATTAATTAAAAATTATTGAATAATTAAAACCCTGTTTTTAAATTACAGAAAATTCCCAGAAAATTCCAGAAAATTGTGAAAAATCCAGTTTTTTAAAATTTTGAAAATTCAGGGGGTTTACAACTAGAGATGGAGATTTCCAGGAGCAGAGAAGCAAACATGGAATTAAAACTAAGACATTCTCATTTCATAAAAAAAAACTTTCCCAATCATGTTTTAACTCCATGTTTGTTTCTCTACAAATATGGAATTAAAAAATTTGAAGTTTTTCTTATTTTCTATGGTATTTTTTTTTTCAATCATGATTTCTATCACAATTTCTATCATACGTAGCGTTGATGTAGGACAAAAAATTTATATAAGTATTTCTACATGAAAACTCCTATATAAATTTTCTATACAAATTCTCCATATCTCATAGTAATTAATATTATATCCTACATCATTAAATTAACTATTTTATTTTTTGTCAAACAAGATAGAAATGGAGAAACATTGAAGAGTATTTTTTTTTTGTTTATACAGTAACTCTATTAGCTATGAAAGAAATTTTCTTAAAGTACAATAACAACTAAAATAGAAACTCAATTTTAGAAATTTTCATTGGATATGGCCTAACACGGATGGGTTATTGAAAACCACTTATGGACTGTTTGGTTCAAAAATTTAGAGTGCAGAAGTTACTAAAATTTAAAATTTTGACCACTTCATATGTTTGATTAGAGGATTTACAGACAATATTTATCTTAATTTGACATGAAAAGTAAATATTGTCTGTAACGAAATAGAAAAAAAAAAAAAATCAAAGTAGTGCACGAAAGTAAAAAATATTTCAATTTTCACTTCGCTCGACATAAGTTTTTTTTTACTTATGGTTTTTTACTTGACATAAGGTTTTTTACTTATGTCACTCGACATAAGATATGAAAAAGTTTCAATTTCAATTTCAATTTATCTTAATTTGACATAAGATTTTTTACTTATATCACTTTAACAAAAAAGTTATATTTTTTCTATTTACTTCAACAAACACTCAAGCACCAAACGTTTGAATTTTTTCATATCTAACCACTACTTTTTCAAAATACTCAAACGAATTTTTTTTTACTTCGTTTCAGTTCGCTCTACTTTATGGTATATGTATTCAAAATGTTGATTTCCGAATGTTTTAGTTCACCACAATGAGTCCAACCAAACAGTCCTTTATTGTAACTTGCAAACATAGAATGAATCAAAACAATAATTTGGAGAGTGAACTATGTTGTTCGGGATATAAATAGTAAATGATATAGAGTGCGTACAAATATATTTTTGAATGTCCATACTTCCTTCTTATAGAGTCGTGTTTTAAGAAAAGAATTAAGACAATGTTTATAGAGTACATTTCGACCATTTCGACTAACGTTGTACGTAAGGATGGTCATTAGAGCCTCGATAGTATGGTTTATTACAATTTATAGATTCTAAATTCAAAATGTATCATTTGTAGAATAATAAGATTTAATTAGAGCTTTCTAATTGTCCAATTACAGAGTAGTCTGGATCTCATAATTTTTACATTCAGAGTAGAATAATAATACTCAATTAGTGTCCTATAAAAGTCTCATTCCAGCCACAAAAAATGTACACGAGTATAAAAATTTCTACATTCAGAATATAACCCCCCATTTTCTAGAATAATAAGATTCAATTTGAAATTTTAAATTTTTGATTATAAATTTTATATTATTTTTTGAAAAAAAAGTAATGTCAAATGTGTATATCCACTCATGTCATCTGGAGCAATTTTTTTTTTTTTTTTTTAATTCTCGTACAAATCTAACATATTATACATTAAAATTTTTTTTTTTTAGGACAATTTGATATTATCCTCCTCTTAAATTAGGTATATTGATATTACCTAGTATTGGATTAAAAGTTAAAAATATCTTATGAAAGTATCGTTAAAAATCTGAAAGTGTTGTTAAAAAAATTTTAACAACACTTTCAGAAAAATATTTTCAATTTTTAATCTAACATGGAGATAATATTAATATACCTAATTTAAAAGGGAGATAATATTAAATATTTTTTTATATTATAAATTTGGGTTCAAAATGTATTCTTGAGCTCGATGCTCTTAGGCCCCTATTAATATGGGAGGATTTTTTTCTTTAAAAAAAAATTCTTCTAATGATAATTTTTATGTCTATTTTTATTCTATATGACGTTGATGCAGGTCTAGATGTAAACAACTCTCACCAAAATTTTCCATCTCTTATTGATTCTTTCATTTTCTGCTAGGGTAAAAATTAAGAACCATTAAATAATATATATATTTTTATAAATTTTACACTGACTAGCACAGAATTTTTTTTAAAGTTAAGAAGTCAAATTTAGAAATCCCCATAGTAGATGGGCTAAACTTGTCAGTAGTGCTAATAAAAGCTAACAAACTTTATATGCTCAAACAAAATACAAAAACAGCAGCAGCTGTAGCAGTTGCAGCACACAGAACTCCTTCACTTTACAACAAACATATTCACCTTTTTGCAAATTCATGCTCATCCATATCGCCAGCTAGCCTCAACTAATTCACTCAATCATTCTGCCGCGACCGCGGGGCCCGCCGCCGCCACGTGGAAGCTGGTCCGGCACGTGGGGCAGGAGCTCTTGGCCGTGAGCCACCTCTCTATGCAGCCGGCGTGGAACCAGTGCTCGCACGCCGGGAGCACGCGGACGCGGTCCCCGTCGGCGAACTCGAGGAGGCAGATCGCGCACTCCTCCGCGCCCGCCGCCTTCGCGCCGGCGGCGAATATCTGGGCCGGCGCGGAGTCCGCGTCTGGCGCGGCCGCCTTGCCGAGGGGCGGCTTCTCGGGGTCGGAGGAGGGTTCGTGGTGGCTGCGGCGGCGGTTGGCGCAGAGGAGGTAGCGGACGATGGCGCTGATGGCGAGGCCGAGGAAGAGGGCGCAGAAGAGGATGATGAGAGCGACGATCATGTTGACGCTGAATTCGCCGGCGCTGGAGTAGGGGCCCCACTTCGAGGGGGGAGGGGGAGGGTGGATGGAGGCCTCATGGGAAGAAGAAGAGGGGACTGCCATGGTACAGTTTTTTGGGTGTTCTTTGTAAGTAGTAGTATTAATAGTGTTTTATATATTGGGTTGGATATGGAGTGAAGTATTTATAGGGAAGGAAAGATCTAACTCGAGTGACCTTGTGGTTACTGGGAGATGTATAAGATCTTGATTGTGTGGAGAAAAGTCGGTGGATCGAACCACAAAAATGTATTATTATTTTTATTTTTTTAGTGGGAGTTGGAGACAGTAGGTCCAAAAGACATACAACACAGCGTGCACAAAAGTTCTGAGCGTTACGTCGGACATCTCAAATAAATAAATAAAAATTAAGACTTATGAGGTGATCATTTTGTTTATTCGATTTTAACCGTATCGAACTAATCAAAACTAAATAAATCAAAATTTTAAAAATACAAAATCAAACTGAAATTAGCGAAAACCGAACCAAATAATCTATTCGATTCTTTCTGTTGGACTATTGATATTGTTTAATGCATCGAGTCCAAAGTTGGAATCATAATTTAATTATATTAAAATTTATAATTTGTATACACATTTAATGTGGGAAAAAAAATTATACTTATATTTATTCTATTTGAAAGCTGTGTCTTAGACTAATTATTAAATTATCAAAATATGACTTCAAAACATATAAGCACACATTTTTAATTACAAAATATAAATATGCATAATTAAGATATTTATATAATTGTATAAATTTATTAGATTTTTGATTTTGATTCTAAATTCGAAATCAAAATCAAAATCGAGTAAATTCTAGTTAGCTCGTTTTCGGTCCAAAATCAAAACCTAATAATTTTTTATTTTTTAAATCTCACAGGTTCCTACTGCGTTATTTATTCTTGGTCGTTTTACTGGCTCCAGGAAGGAATGACAGCCTGTGGTCCTTGCCTTGTTATTTTGGTATGGGTGGCCCCACCTATGGAGGCGCATGTGGATGATTACCGAAAAGCATGGTACAATGACTCACATTACAGAAAGTCAGGCCGGCCGACTTCGGATTTGAACCATTACTCTTAATAGAACAACCTTTAGAATCGATTCAGTCCAAAACTAACTTAAATCTATATATTTTTTCTGCACAAGGTCACTCACTATCTTCTTCTTCTGCGTGGCTATTCAAAAGTTCGAACTGTTAGGCTTCGGCTCACTAACGTGTCTCGAACCTTATAGTTTGTTCGGAGCCGAGAATTGTTGATATTATGATATGTTTCTTGAATGTTTGATATTGACAATTACTTATCAACTGAAAATCCTCCGAAAAGAAATCTCCAGAAGAACAATAATGGATAAATGAGAAAGAGAAATCTCCAGAAGAAACACTAGTGAATCATGAATAGTGTGATTGATTGGGTTATTTTTCATCTGCAGATGGCTCCAAACAAATTTGATTCCTGCCTTCCAGAAATGGACGCCAACAGATTTCTTCCCCTCAGTTTGATATTGACACACGGGCAGCATGGTGAGACTAGTTCTGAGAAAAATAAAATTTGCAGTTTGTAGTGTTACATGTGGGAAACCTAGGGGTGAGCAACGGTTCGGTTCGGTTCAAATCGAACCGAATATCCAAAAATTGAAAACCGTTTTTTGCAAAACCAAAAATCGAACCGAATTTGTAAAGACCGAAAAAGACCGAACCGAATTAAATCGGTTCGGTTCTCGGTCGGTTCGGTTTTTTAGGTCCAAGTGGTGAGTGTATTCCAAATTCATAAAAATTGAAAAAAAATCAAACCTAACTGAAAAAAACCAAAATTGTGTACCAAAAATAACAATAAACTAATTTTATACCAAATGATGAGTGTATATCAAATTTATAGGTTTTATTTTATTTTATAATGTAGTGATTCGGTTTTCGGTTCGATTCAGATTTCGAAATTCAAAACCGAAAACCGAAACGATAATCAAAATTAATCAAATGATAAAACCGAAATCCGAACCGGTTGATTAAAAACCGAACCGAATTTTAAATTCGGTCCGGTTCGATTCGATTTTCGGTTAAAAACCGAGAATTGCTCACCCCTAGGGGAACCTGGATAAGTATAGCAGCCACCAATCCTTTCAAGGATAGCTTCAAATAGAGCTCCCTTTCCTTGAGGAAGGGGTTAGCAAATGGAATCACTTAATTTTAGGTTAGTGGAAGAAAGCTTGTACTAAATTATGCCACAACTTGTGGAGTGTTTCTATCATGAATTTAAGGCTGAGATATTTGAGGATTTGGTAATAAGAAGGTTTGAAGTGGATTGGCCCCATGCATTTTTTTTAAAGAAAGGGGGAAGTTTACCTCAGAATTAATGATTGTGGTCATAGACTAATAGTACTATTTTTATTTTTTTTTTCTTTTTTAGATGTCCGACGTAATATTCAAAATTTTGTACACGTTGTATTGCACGTCTTTTGGTCCACCATTTTCAGGTTCCATCATTTATAATGAAAGGAATAATACGTCTCCATGGCTTAATTCGTTCATCTTTCGTCATCCAGTCAGATCTTATGTCTTTTTTCGATAACCACAAGGGTCACTTCAGTCCGACAATAGCACCATTTTTAGTACCTGATCCGACACTTTTTTTTAATAGAAAACATAATCCTATTGTGAAGCTTAATTTTATTGATCGCACAGTAAAATAGAATAAAATTTCCATAATCAATCAGATTTTACCATAAACTATTAAAATTAGTAAATTGTTAACTTAAAGTACTATAGTTAGTAACTAAAATACCTTAAACTTTTTTAACTTGGCAACTAGTTATTCATATGCCATTAACAATAAGTAAGTTTCAATTTTTTTTAATAGTAACTACCTTATCGATACAGGATAGCAAGTTACAAATAGATAAAACTAAGAATATTTGAGGGTTAATTATAATATCTTAACTATGGTAACTATATAATTTTAATAGTTTAGAATATCAACTTACAAATCTGAATATTTTGAGAATATTTAATTATAAATTACCTCCTTCATTTTTTTCAAATAGGCCATAGGATGCAGTTACTAATTTAAATTATTTATTAAATTGTTTTTCTCATTCAGGAATATTCTTTGTATATGTTTACTAATTTAAATTATTTATTAAATTTAACATGAATATTTGGGTAAGTTGTATCTATAATTTATTATATAATAGAAAAAGTTGAGACTTTATCATGAAAGTTTATGTTCCAAAAATGTATTTACTTATATTTACTAATTAAAATTGATCATTAAATTTAACATGAACATTTAGTTAATTACATATAGAATTTTTTTTAAGGAGGATGCTGTTTGCTCTTCCAAAATTGTATGAAATACATGCATGTATACATTATTATATAATATGAAAAGTCGAGACTTAAACGTAAATTTTTTTTTTCCAAAAATATTATTTATCTATGTTTACTGATTAAAAATATTTTTTAAATTTATCATGTGTGTTTGGATAATTGAATATAAAAAGTAAAAAAAATTAAAAGACTATTATTTCCTCCTTTCAGATAATATAAAATACAATATATATACTAGTATTATATGATAAAGACACAAGTGTTTAGTATTAAGTCAAATCATTGATTTTTATTAAAATTAGTTAATCTAAATATGTTGTTTTCTTGGTACTCTCTAATTCTTCTATTATTGCAGCTAAAAGGGTCCTTTATCGCGGTTGGCTGAAGAAGGATTAAAATCTCTTTCCTAACTCCCTAGGGTCCAATCACACAATAACCAGAAAATTTATTGTACATAAAATATTTTTAAACAAATTAACTAAAACAAAATAATTTTAAAAAAAATTGAAATCACGAAAGGTTTCGCCATCTCTGATGGCAAAAATCTAATTTTTTTATATTTGTCAAATTTTTGCTAATTCAGTAGGCAAAAATCTGACGGCGGTTTTTTTTTTTTTTTTTTTTTTTTGTTATGTTTTTTTGTTGTTGATTTTTTTGGGATAATTAGGTTTGTTTTTGTTTTTTTTTTTCTGTTTTGATTTTATTTTAATTTTTGAAAAAAAATGTTTTTTTAGTTTTATTTAGGTTTAGTTCTTTTAAAAAAAAAGTTGTTGGAGCTATAATTTTTTTAAATAAATTAGAAAAAAATAAAATCTAACATTCAAAATAAAATATGTTATCATTGAACAACCAAAAATAAAAATAAAAATTATACCGTAAGAATATTAGGTCTGCCGTCGAGCAGACTTCGAGCGGCCATAACTATTTGTTTGAAAATCGTTTTTCTCAAACAACAGGTTGATTTGTATGTTTTCGAAGAGAGTAACACAATTCGTGTAGAAAAAAAATTTCATCCGAAGCAAGACGCACATGTTACATGCAAAAATATAAAATTTAAAACTTTAAAGTATTATAACTTTCACTGAGAGATCGAAACAAGGTCCAGTTTGTGCCAAAATAACCGTATAAAAAAGTACTACGGGATAAACTGTTTCACAGTTTGACGAAATTCAAAAAAATTAGAATCATAAAAAACGATGTTTTGACCTCCAAAATTTACTTTCGGTAATTTTATTTTCAAATATTTTTATTATCTATACTAATTTGTTATTATCTATACTAACATGAATGATAACAAAATCTATGATTAATATTATTATCAATATTATAATTTTCTTTCATATCACTAAAAGATAATTTGTACAAAAAAATTAATTTAAATAATTAATTATATAGATAATAAATAATTAGTTTGTTATTTATTTAATTGTGATATCTATTTTAATTATGATTTCTAATAAATACATGTTTTTAATTTTAAATATGTGTTTAGTTAAATAATAACAAATTACTATAGATAATAATTATATTTTTAAAATTATATTAGTATACATAATAATAAATTAGTATAGATAATAATCAAACGGTTGCTATTTCTAAAATTATATTTTGAATGATAATAGATTTGGTATCTAATATTTGAAAAAATATTTTGGTTAATTTTAAATTGTCTTTAGAAAATTTATTGGTTAATTTTTTATAAAACTAACTCACACAAAACCCAAACCCAGCTATCAAACAAAAAAAAAACACAGAAAAACCTAAAAAATAAACCAAAACAAACCAAAAAAAAATATTGTGAGATTTTTGCCAACATGAAGTCAAATGTTCATGAAGTCAAATAATAAATAAATATTTTTAGTTAACAATTATACTCTCATATGAATTATATTATGTAAAGTATTCATGAATTCAAATGATAAATATATATTTTTAGTTGAGTATAGAATTGATAAAATCTATATTTTTTTACTTTCTTTCTTTCTACATTTCTTCTGTACCAAACAAAATAAAGTGTATATATTTTCTTTTTTATCCTTCCTACTAAACACAAAAGAATTAAGAGAAATTTTGAATTATCCCCACTTTCTTTACCATATTTAAGGGAGCACCCCACAGTTTTTACATAATGTACAAGACCTCCCACTTTTGATGGAAACCGTCTAAGACTAACGGTCAATTTCTTTGACATAAAATTTTGGACGAAAATACTCTTCCCATGTACCGTCTTCTTTCACACCACCCCTACTGCTGCACTCCACCGCTCGCCCCCACCGCACGCCTCCGCCACTGAACCCCCCTCCGTCGAAGCCCCTCCCTCCCCGCCACGGCCCCTCCATGAGCACACCCCGAGCTCATCCCCAGCTCCCCGCGCTGGCCACCCTTCACCTGCCGTCGACCCCCACTTTCCGCCACCGACCCCCTCCCCGAGCTCGCCCCCCCTCCCCGCCACCGACCCCCTCCCTATGCTCGCCCCCCCTCCCTTCCCAGCCGTCGCCTCACCTCCTCCCCGCCACCGACCGCCTCCCCGCGCTCACCCCCGTCCCTCCCCCGCCGTCAACCCTCCTCCCTCGCCGCCATTGCTATTGCTGCAGCTGCTGCTACCTGCAGGGGCGGGGAGGGGGGGGTCGGTTACGTGGAGGGGGAGTCGACGACGGAGGAGGAAGGGGGAGGCGAGCGCGGGGAGGGGGTGGGGGCGAGCACGGGGAGAGGGAGGGGCGAGCGCGGGGAAGTGGGGTGATGCTGCTGCCCGCGGTTGCGGGCGAGGGGGTCGACGGTGGGGGAGGGAGGGGGTGGCGGTGGTGGGGAAGGTGGGGTTCGACGTCGGTGGAGGGAGGGGGGCGAGCGCGGGGTGGTGAGGGGTGCGGTGGTGGTGAGGCAGAGGCGGAGAAGGTGGCGGGAAGGGGGGAGGGAGAGCGGAGGCAGGCGGCGGCGGTGGAGGGGAGGTGGGGGGAGGATGGAAGAGGAAGAAGAAAATAGAGAGGAACATTTTCGTCAATTTTTTTTGTCAAAGCAGTTGACCGTTAATTTCTGGAAGGATTCCGTCAAATGTGGGGGACATTATGAAAATAACTGTGTGATGCACCCTTAAATATGTTTAAAAAGTGGGGGTAACTCAAAATTTCTCAAGAATTAAATGATCTCTCATTTCCATATGGAAGGGTAATACATCATTCTAATTTTTTTTCTTCCTTCCACTTTTTCATCATTCCTACCAAACAAATTCTAATTGTGTGTTTGATAGGAGAGAAAAGCGGGAGAAAAAAATGGAGGAAGGAAATGATTCATTTTTTCTTGTTTGGTATGAAAAAAAAGTGGATAAAAAAGTGACGGGATTACTTTTCCCTCGTAATCTAAGAAATTCGGGCTTCATTTGATAGGAATGATAGAAAAGTGGAAGAAATGAAAAAGAGTAGGATGTATTTTCTTCCATATGGAGTGATTGTATTTCTTAGGTTACTTTTTTTCTCCTCTTTTTTTCTTTCTTCTACTTTTCTCTCCTACCAAACCTCCATAAACCAATCATTTCAATTTGTTTATTTAATAGTATAAAAAGAAATGTAAGATTTGAGATTGAAATCGATGTTCTTTTGAAAAGCATAAAATTTGCTGTACAGAAAATAATTTTAAATAAATTAGTAAAAATAAAATTTTGTCTGAGAAGTTTACTGTAACGAAACGGTTCGCCAACGCAAATGACGAAATTCTGAAAAAATAATTTTTTATTTACTTTTGATATTTTTGCCAACCCGGTAATATGACATATACAGCTTTTTTTTTTTCGTTTGAGTTTTATTTGGTTTATTTCGTTTAGTTTATTTTGTTCTGGTTTTTATTTTTTTTGGGAAAAAAGAGTGTTTTTTTAGTTTTAGTTCTTTTAAAAAAATTGGTTGCAGCAATAATTTTTTTAAATAAATTAGTATAATCTTTTTATTTGGTTTATTTTTCAGAAATTTTTCTATACCTATAATTTTTTATATAAATTAGGAAAAAACGAAAAAAGTTTGAAAACTTTAACAGTAACGAAATAGTTCGCCAACTGAGTTGGCAAATTCTAAATTTTTTTTTTGGTTCGTAACTGTGTTTTCACCGATTTTGAGATATTTTTGAACCGATTGTTTATGAAAATCTCTGCTTGGTAATTTTTATAAGGCAATGGTTTTGAGGGGTTTTATTATTCTATTTATGAAAACCTTCGATTGTTTATGAAAACCTCAAATTATTTATTTCAATTATTTTTAAAAAAAAATTTAGAACCGCTCGTTACCCGTTCATAACCGCAACTTAAAATCACTCAAAATTGGATTACTCATAACCGGTACTCTAAAAATATCTAATAACCGATACTCCCACAATTGTCCTTAAAGTTTCTATCGTAATCGAAAGTTAAATCGATCTTATTACGATTAGTAAATTATTTATAAATAGATAATTTTATCGTTAAAAAATAAAAAATTTATTCTTATCCCATTTTTAATCATCTTCAAACTGATATATTATATGATAATGTTTGAGGGTCCGAAGACACAAATTTTTACTCGTTAACATCGAAATACCGAAAAAATTTGAAAATAAATTTACCGAAAGTAAAATTTGGAGGTTGAAATATCATTTTTTTGCGATTCTAAATTTTTTTTTAATGTCCGTCTAACGGTAAAACCGTTTATCCCACAGTACTTTTTGTTACGGTCATTTTTGCACAAGTGGACCTTGTTTCAATCTCTCAGTCAAAAGTTATGATACATTAAAGTTTTAAATTTTATATTTTCGTCTGTAACATGTGCGTCTTGCTTCGGATGAAAATTCTTTCTACACGAATTGTGTTAATCTTGTCGAAAACATATAAATCGACATATTGTTTGACAAAAAACGATTCCCAAATAAATAGTTATGACCGCTCGAAGTCTGTTCGAAGACAGACGTAATTTTTTTACGGCAGTTTTTATTTTTATTTTTGGATGTTCAATGATAGCATATTTTATTTTGGATGTTAAAATTTTATTTTTTTCTAATTTATTTAAAAATTTATTTTTACAACATTTTTCAAAAAAAAGAACTAAACATAAATAAAACTAAACAAAAACACTTTTTTTTTCGAAAAAAAAAATCAAACAAGAACAAAAAAACCAAACTAAATAAACAAAATAAAACTCAAACGAAAAAAAAAAACGTATATGTCATATTTTTGCCAACTTAACTGGTAAAATTTGGACAATGCGAAAATTTCGTCAACGAGTTTGGCAAAAATATCACAAAGTAAATAAAAAAAATTATTTTTTTCAGAATTTCGCCATCTGCGTTGGTGAAATATTTCGTTACATTTAATTTCTTAGAAATTTTTTCGTTTTTTTATTTTATTTAAAATTATTTTTTGTAGAACAAATATTTTGTTTGAAAAAAGGATAGGTAGTTTGCCCGAAGGCAAAACGGACCTCCCCCCAACACACACACACACATATACACACACAAAGTGGAAGAAAAAGTTGATGCTTATATTAATTAACAATTATATCCCAATATAAATTGTATTATTTAAAAATTATTCATGTAGTCAAATGGTAAATAAATAATTAGTTGAACATAGAATTGATAAAAACTATATATTTTTTTTCTTTTACTTTTTGTTCTTTACCAAATAACCGAAAATGCGTATTTTCTCTTTTTCATTTTTCTACCAAACACAAAGAAAACGATCTTTACTTTTCACATCAAAGTAAAATACATCGTACAATTTTTTTTTTCTTCCTACCAAATGCACTTTGTATTTTTTCCTCACACTTTTATTTTATATTTTTTCTCTCCCATTTTTCTCTCCTACCAAACGAACATATGAACAAGATCTTGTGAGTCCTCCTAAAATCCATTCCGTAATATATATATATATATATATATATATATATATATATATATATATATATATACCAAAAATAAAAAATAAAAAAAACCCTGATATTATGACACAAGCTACAGCGTAGGTCTCTCGAAGACCTCAAGAAATGATTTAACCGAGTTCACTGCCGAAGCAGATGAAGGTTAGTGAGCGATGTATGTGCGTCTAAGAGAGACCCATGATTGTGTCCGATACAGAACCATGTATACCAAGGTCATTGTTTTGTTTCAATCGACATGCACGTGGGCTGTTGAAAAAGCTAGCTACCTTCGTATCTGAGTAATACATGATAACCGTTCGCTTTGTCCGTGTTCGGCGTACTCCGCCTGTGGTCCTCAGGCGCCTACCGGTCCCGAGCGACTGCAACCGCGGCTGCGCCCCAGGGTTTTGAAGATAAAAGCCGATATTATTATTTGTGAAGAATATTTAAGATATTTCATTCATCATGATATTACATATATATACATCGACATATCAACTTGGGACCTAAGTCACATGACAAATCACCATAAATACAATTTAATTCCAATACTCCAATCACCATATATAGCCAGTCAATCACCATATATAGTTAATCACCATAAATGCAATTTAATGATACAATTTAATTTCAATACTCCCACTCAAGTTGGAGCATACAAGTCACAAATGTCCAACTTGAGCAAAAGAAACTCAAATTGTCGTTTGCCCAAAGATTTGGTGAAAACATCCGCCAGTTGCCCATCCATTGGCATATGAGATGGACGAATAACTCCAGCAAGAACATATTTCCTCAAAAAATGACAATCCACCTCAATGTGTTTTGTGCGCTCATGAAAAACTGGGTTCTGCGCAAGATGTAAAGCAGATTGACTATCACAAAACAAATCCATAGCACACGAATGTTGCACCCCCAAACTGTCAAGCAACCCCTTGAGCCACTTAAGCTCACACGTGACCGCGACCATCGCACGATACTCCACTTCGACAGAAGAGCGGGACACCGTCACCTATTTCTTTGTCTTCCAAGAGATGGACGAATCACCAAGAAAAACCAACCACCAAGACAAAGAGCGTCGTGTGATGGGGCAACTCGCCCAATCAGAATCACACCACCCCCGGAGCCGCAAATCATAGTCAGAGCGAAGAAGAATGTCTTGACCGGGACAACCCTTCGGATATCTAACAACCCTCAAAGCCGCATCCCAATGATCACGTCGGGACTCATACATAAACTGCGACAAGATGTGAACAACATAAGCCAAATCCGGCCGAGTAAACAAAAGATAAATCAGTCGTCCCACAAGCCGCCGATATGCTTTTCCATCAGACAAAAGTGGACTTGTAGAGCGTGCCAGTTGATGATGTTGTTCCATGAAAAAGCTTGCAGGTTTCGCCCCCAACAATCCTGTCTCAGAGATAATATCTAGTGTATATTTTTGTTGACATAGAAAAATACCTTCCGCACTTCGAGCTACCTCAACACCAAGAATAAACTTCAACGCCCCAAGGTCATTCATGTGAAAACATGTACTCAAATAATTCTTAAAGGCAGTTAGAGCAGCGAAATTATTGCCAGAGAGAATCAAATCGTCGACATACACAAGAACATTTATCTGAACATAGCCCTTATGAAGAGTAAAAAGCGAATAGTCATAGTACGGTTGGCAAAATCTGTACTCCCGCAAAGAATGTGCCAACTTCGCAAACCAACAACGAGACGTCTGTTTAAGCCCATAAAGAGATTTTTGAAGCCGACATACCTGACCAGGGTGTTTGGATTGGAAACCAGGTGGTAGTTTCTTATACACTTCTTCGGTAAGGTCTCCATATAGGAAGGCATTGTGAACATCCATCTGATGTAGTTTTCAATTCTTTGCTACGGCTACAGCTAGAAAGGCACGAACAATAATTATTTTTGCAACCGGAGCTAAAGTATCATTGTAATCAATCCCTTCAACCTGATGATTTCAAAAAAAAAAAAAAACCAAACGAACTTTAAGCCGCTCAACACTCCCATCACAGTTATACTTTATCTTGTACACCCACCGGCTCCCCAGAGCACGTTTTTCAGCTGGAAGCATCTCCATGGTCCAGGTACCACTATCCTCCAACGCCTGTATCTCCTTCTTCATAGCTTCTCACCATCCTGCATCTTTAACCGTCTCTTTAAAGGAGGTCAGTTCTGTACCTACAGTTACAACTGCAAGAAAATTCATGTGTCTCAGAGAAAATCGATCACAATTCAAAAAATGTGCTATAGGATAAGGAGTACTTGAGGAGTGATTCGACATGGTGGAACGTTGGGAGGGAGGACTATGAGACAACTTTCATATTGTATTTGTAACAAATCACGGATTTCACAGACGGAATCTTGGTACGCATGCCACGCCTCAGTGCACCCTCACCATTCGACACCACCACCGCCCTCTCATCCTTTGCTGTCGCAGCCGCCACGACTGCCTCTGCCACGGCGGCCTCCGTTGCCGCATTTTCCACGACGGCCTCGGTCTTAGCCGCGTTGTCCTCTACGGCGGCCTCTGCCTCCACGACGACCATCCCATCCATATGAGGTAGATCAAACCCCAAAGTATCATCGTCCAAGACAAGGGGCCCCAGGTCAGGAGGGGCCATATCATCACGATCATCTTCAACAGAATATGGAAACTCATTCTCATAAAATTTAACATCTCGAGAGACAAAGAAATCACCAGTAGCTAGATCATAAAATTTCCAACCCTTCTTGCCATGGGGTATCCCACAAAAATATATTTTCGACTGCGAGGAGCAAACTTATCCATCTTAGCTTTTTGGTTGTGGAAAAAAAAGATAACAAAAAATACGTAATTCATCATAAGAATGAAGAGCACAAAAATAATATTTCATAGGGGGTTTTAAAATCAAGAAGTCTCGAAGGAGTTCTATTGATCAAATAACCAGCCGCCAAAATACACTCACCCAAAAAAAAGATAAATTTCCCTGAAAACGTAAAGCACGTGCCACATTCAAAATATGTCTATGTTTTCGTTCGACCCTCCCATTATGCTGAGGTGTACCTACATAAGATGTCTAAAAAAAATACCATTATGTGCAAAGTAGTCGCGCAAGCAATTCAACTCAGTACCATTATCATTTCGCACAATGCGAACTTTGGAATTAATTTGCCGCTCAATCATAGAAAAAAATGACGAGAACATCTTGTATACTTCAATCTTATCAATTAACAAAAATACCCAAACAGCACGAGAAAAATCATCCACAATTGTAAAAAAATATCGAGCTCTACACGAAGAAGGCACGGCCCCCAAAGATCATAATGTATCAAATCAAAAATTGCAATATATCGAGAGTCACTGACAGGAAAGATACCTCGTGTTTGCTTTTTCTGATGGCAAATTTCACATGCCTTATTTACTGAACTACTAGAGCTACTGACAACAGAAGTGACTTTACTATTTTATCAGAAGGATGCCCAAGTCGCTGATGCCAAATGTCCAGAGAAGTCGGCCCAATCACTGCCAAGGCCTGAGTCTTCGATACAATATGAAAGTAGTAGAGTCCATCCCGCCGTTCACCGACGCCAATTAGGGTCCTCAAACTGGAGTTCTATATCACGTACAATTTTTTAGTGAATTGTACAACACAATTTATATCCTCAATAAGATGGGCCACAAAAATTAAATTGTAATGTAATTGAGGTACGAATAGAACATTCGTGAGAACCACGCATGGTACAAGAGCAACACGCCCGTAGCACGAGGCAACCGCAGTCCGTCCGTTCGGGAGTCCAACCGGATACTCCTCCATTGTCATCACCCCCGACAATAAATCCATATTCCCCGTAACATGATTCGAAGCGCCTGTATCAATAATCCAAGGTGCAATGGACTTACCCACCATACGATCCTCCGAAGATTTGGCTGAAGAATACCAATCATAGAAATAAGTTGTTGCCATTGTTCCGGAGTCAATCCCTGCACACCGTCGCCGCCGGCACCATCATCTGCCATCTGCGGCTTTGCAACAACGAAGCCACTTCCTGCCACCGCCGCACGCACTTCTGTATCTACTCCACGTCCACCACCAGCCGCATGTCAGCTAAATCGGACATTGAGCTAATCCTACAGTGGTTTCTCCTCCTCAAAGTATGGTATTGTCTTCTTCACCGAAGCGTCGATAGTATGAAAAATCCACTGTGCAAGCATCGATTGGACGCAATAACAATCCTCTAATTGATCATTCTCCGAAGGTTTATTGATAAACCCATCAACAAACCCAAATTTTCGTCGAGCCCATAGAAAATGCCGAATAGATCTCGACCATTCCTCATAATTCTCCCCATGAAATACCACTTTCATAATTGTATTGCCCGGATTGTCATTAGAACCAAGGTAATACGGGGATGTGGTATCGATCCGCGATGCCACCGACGTAGAAGTCCCGCCGTCGTCGCTCGTCATGTCATCGTCGCCGCTCGACATACCGCCACCGCCGCCGCTCGAAGAAAACGTGTCCTAGCCGTTAGGCTCTGATACCATGTGAACAAGTGATAGGAGATAATATTCTGGATATTTCATTCATCATGATATTACATATATATACATTCACATATCAACTTGGGGCCTAAGTCACATGGCCAATCACCATAAATATAATTTAATACAATTTAATCCTAATATCCCAATCACCATATACAGTCAGCCAATCACCATATATAGCTAATCACCGCAAATGCAATTTAATGATATAATTTAATCCCAATATTATTGTTATAATTAAGTATTTTAAAATTGAAATCAATTCCTCCGAACTCGATGTTATTATAAGTCCCTCTTTCACAATATATCGTGTGCAAGGTATCACAATAATGCTATGGCTGTGCACTAATGTACATTATTTCGTACATAGTTGTATGTCTGTAGTTTCAATTGGAGAAGGATATGGGATATTGTTCCATTGACAAGGACAATTCCGACATGAAACGATTGTATCGAAAGACATGTAGGTTATTGTTGACGTGTAAATTTTTTATATATAGTATATTGGGGTTTTTTACTTTGCTTTGGGAGTTTTAGTCGCACATTAGAAAACCACCAATGTGTATATCTCAACATATAACTTTCCTTAGTTTTGGTATATGCACATGGGGTGGCGACCCATGTGGGTTGACTTTTCTAGAGGGATTAAGTGTGAACCCCATTATGACAATCTTTATTTTGTCACCACCTTTGGGAAGTTTTTCTTAAGAGCTAAACCCAAAGGGACTTAGCCTCGGACTCAAACTCGGACTTGGACTCGGGCTCAAGGGCACAAAGTGGCACTTTGTTAGCTCACTTTTCACTTAGCATCGTCGCATGGCGCTCGAGCGCTCCGTTTATGTGCGAGTTACATGCACGGTTACTTGCTTGGGCGCATGCTTCGTGGAGCCATGGGGTCAGGTGCGCATGCGGCTACGCATGCAGTTAGGTGCGCATGCGATCTGGTTCCCATGCGGTTCGGTGCCCATGCGGCTAGAAGCGCTTGCGGTCAAGGGCACATGTGGCCAGGTGTCCATGCGGCCTAGTGCGCATGCGGCCAGGAGCCCATTCGGCCAGGGGCCTTGCAGCCTGGAGCTATCCGACCAGCAAGTTAGCTTTAGCGAGTCAAGTATGGAGGGGACATGGACTGCTGTTGGTGGCTCGTTGCGACGCTGTCTTCCCTTTGAAGTACATCACGCAGGCGGCTCGTGGCTCTTTGTGCCACGCTGCTGCAGCTTTCGGCGCATGACAGCGCTGTCTACTCTGTGCAGTACATCGGCGCATACAGCCTGGTTTTTTTCTCAGGACGCATGGAAGCTGAAATACTCTTTAAATAGAGGCTCTCCTCTTTTATTTAGAGTGTTGGAAAAATTGAGAGAGAGAGAAAATCGAGAGCACCAGCAGGACCCGCGGCAACAATTATCATCCTTCCATAGGAATCTTCTGAGTGATCTGAAGGTGACCAAGATCGTTCCAGAAGTTCTCGTATGAACTTGCTGGATCATGGAGGTAGATCGTTGTATAGCACGAATCTTGCCTTGATCTCTGGTGGTTTTGATCACCCCAGCAAGAGTTTCCTTCTTTGTTTATCTGTTCTTGTTCCTGTTCTTCTAGGTGTAGCGTCTGCGAACGTAAAAAGAAAAATAATTTTCTGATTCTTGTTGTATTTGTATTTTCTTTGAGTTGTCAATTTGTATCATGTTTCTTATTTAGTGCTTCTGTGGGTTGTATGTCACTGTAGAGAAACTCTTGTGTGAATCTCAGTGCACCAACTTCTCTTCTGGAGTTTGTAGAGATGAACTCTTGTGTGAGTCTCTACTTTGTGGCTATCTCTTCTTCTTTGATCTGACTTCAGGACTAACAAACTCAAGGTAAGATCCGAGTTAGAATGGAAAATCACTCAAACCTTTTCGATACTAGCTTTCACAAGCTTGAGAAGTTTGATGTCGAACACTACAATATTTGGAAGATGAAGATCTCCTTGAATCTTCGTCTTGTCAAAGTTGCTTATGTGTTGGTTGATCATGAACGCTCGACCATATATTGTGATATATGTGGGGGATTGTTGGTATTTTTTACTTTGCTTTAGGAGTTTTAGTCCCACATTGGAAAACCACCAATGTGTATATCTCAATATATAGCTTTGCTTAGTATTGGTATATGCACATGGGTTAGTGGCCCATGTCGGTTGACTTTACTAGAGGGATTAAGTGTGAACCCCATTATGATAATCTTTATTTTGTCACCACATTTGGAAAGTTTTTCTTAGGAACTAAACCCCAAAGGGACTTAGCGACCCGGTCTCGGACTCGGGATCAAGGGTGCAAAGTGGCACTTTGTTGGCGCACTTTGCATTTAGTATGTCAGCTAGTCACATGATGCTCGTGCGCTCCTTTTGTAACGCCCCGTTCCCCTGGTGCGGGGAGCGCGACTAAGAAACACAAGATGATATCGTTTGATCGGGATAGATTGAAACAAGAACTCGTCCTCGTTATGGATTTGTTTCTTCGGAATCGATTCCCATATTCAGTGGACCGTGCCCCCGGGATCGACTTAGCGGCAGAGTCAGGAGGGACCTCTCCGCTGTTATCTTTTGTTGCCTCGGATTTCGATGTCGCTTGTTGCATTCGTGCTTTGAGTTGGTTTTCGGATTTGCTTGTTTTTTTTGAACGGTTTCGATGATTCCATTATTTTCGTTCATTGAATTGCACTTCAATTCCGAGATTGGAAAGAGAGAAAGAAGTATTGATCGAGCTGTTCGTGTAATGCAGGTGAACGAGCAGTAGGCGGCTTACGAGCGGAGTCGTGAAGCGCCTCTTTCATTCTCTCTTCCAACCATCTAAGTGAGTGGCTACCATCCCGATTAGCTAGCCTTGCTTCCAAGTCTTCACACCTAAAAATCTTGCATTCTTGTTGCCCCGATCAAACGATACCAAGTAATAACTAAAAGATGTCAAGATAAAAAGGGAATAGACTTGGTTAATGCTGCTTGTCATTCAACTTGGGAACGGTTACTCATGTGCATGCTTGTTCGTTTGGAATGTTTACCATATGCATCAATTTTAGTTAGAATGCATATTCTTTTATAAATTATGCTAATTATGAGTCATATCTTGTATGCAACAAATTGTTCATGGAGGCTATGCAAAATGAATCATGTATTACTCGTGTTGCCTCAACTGCATAAAGTGATAATTTAAGTAAACATCGTGTGTTCGATCATGGACAACTTGTGCACAAGGGTATAAGTTCTGCGGACGGTCGCTGGGGCACTGGCACCAATCCGATCCGGGCGGAACTTCGTGTGTAGTCAATCGTGTGTGGACTGGATATCTTGCAACGCATCGTGTGTTTATCTTGTGGCCATCGTGTAATCTCGTTGCATGCTATCCTTGTCCTTGACTAGTCCATTATGGCAATCAAGCCAGTGATCCTCGTGTGTATTTAAACCTGTTGCAAACTAACTTATGTTTTCGTGGTAGGGAAGACATGGTAAGTATTGTACAGGTGGTTCAGACGGGCAGGTAAAATCCACCGAGCGGTGACAAGCTCATTTCAGTAAATTCTATATGCTGCTTACTTGTAAATAAACTAAGGCAAGATAGAAACCCACAAATAATATGCATGCTTCATATAAACAACGTGTTGATTGGTATAGTTCGCTTAGCTCGCATTCACTAGTATGTTTCGACATGCTGCCCCTCGTTGAAACAGGTTCCCCGTACTAAGGGGAACCGAGCAAGGAGTCGAAGTCGTCTTCCCGATCCAATCCAGCTGTAGGCGCATCCTGTTCGTGCCGTATTTTGAAGCAGGAGCTTGCAACTCTATATACACAATGCAGCTCCGTGGGAAAGCCGTCCTCCAGCCAGGAGGTCTTTATCATTTTGAAGTTTAGTAAAGGGATGTAATGTACAGGACTGCTATCTCATTTTGTGCCAACACTTTTGTAAGCCCGTGCGGCAAGTAGCTGACTTGTTTCAAGAGTTTGTAATAGATGTTTATTATCAATAAAGAGAACTTTTTCATGTTTCAAATCTGTGTTTCAATTTATTTGTGTACTCTGAATATGTGCTCGTTATGCAAAATACTTTAGCCTTGTGCGGGCGCAACCCCAGGCCCGCACGTTGGTCACGGTTCGGGGGACGCCCCAACGATTCCACGGAATCGGGTCGTGACACCTTTTATGCGCCAGTTACATGCATAGCTGCTTGCTCGGACGCATGCTTCGTGGAGATATGCGGCCTGGAGAGCATGCGGCTAGGGGCCATGCGGTCAGGTTCCCATACAGACAGGTGCCCATGCAGCCAGGTGCGCATGCGACCAGGTGAGCATGTGTCCCGGTGCGCATGCGGCCCGGTGCACAAAATAGACCGGTGCTCATACGACCTGGTGCGCATGCGGCCCGGTGCCCATGCCGCCAGAAGCACTTGCGGCCATGGGCCATGCGGTCAGGGGTATATGAGGCCAGGTGCCCATGTGTCCCGGTGCACATGTGGCCAGGAGCCCATGTTGCCAGGGACCTTGCGACCTGGTACTATGCGGCCATTTGCTATGTGGCCAGCAAGTTAGCTTGAGCGAGTCAAGTTTGGAGGGGACAGGGACTGCTGTTGGTGGCTTGGTGCAGAGCTGTCTTCTCTGTGCAGTACAACGCGCAGGTGGCTCGTGGCTCTATGTGCCACGCGGCTGCAGCATTCGACGCCTGACGGCGCTGTCTGCTTTGTGCAGTACAGCAGAGCATGCAGCCTTATTTTTTTTCTCAGGCCGCATGAAAGCTGAAATCCTCTTTAAATATAGGCTCTCATATTTTATTTAGTAGTTGAAAAAAATTGAGAGAGAGAAAAAACTGAGAGCACCACCAGGACCTCCGGCAGCAATTAGCATCCTTCCAAAGGAATCTTTCGAGTGATCCGAAGGTGACCAAGAGCGTTCCAGAAGTTCTCGTGTGAATTTGCTGGATTCTGGGGGCAGATCGTTATATAGCAAGAATCTTCCCTTGAGCTCTGGTGGTTTTGATCACCCTAGCAGGAGTTCCCTTCTTTGTTTTTATGTTCTTGTTTCCGTTCTTCTTGGTGTAGCGTCTGCGAACATAAAGAGAACAACAATTTTCTGATTCTTGTTGTATTTGTATTTTGTTTGAGTTGTCTGTTTGTAACATGTTCGATGTTTAGTGCTTTTGTGGGGTTGTGAGTCACCGTAGAGGAACTCTTGTGCGAATCTCAGTGCACCAACTTCTCTTCTGGAGTTTGTAAAGTTGAACTCTTGTGTGAGTCTCTACTTTGTGACTACCTCTTCTTCTTTGATCTAACTTCGGGACTAACATAGTAAACATTGTGCCCTTAGATGAATATCATGACTACCCTATTGGTGGTCCTCCATGCACTTTTCTAAGAAGCAGGGTCGACCCTGTGGTAAGCCTGACAAGCCATCGGGCTTGGACAACCCTCCTATTAGGACAAACCTCCAGGCCCCTAATTTCCCATCTTTTTGCCAATAGAGCCTCCGCGATCCATCCCAAGTTCTCTCTGTCAGTTGAACTAGCAACCCACTAGGTCCATATTTTGAATTTCCACTGGAAAGTCTCGAGTAGCTCAAGAAGAGGAACTTAAAATTCGAGCTCCATGTCGCCGTCAGAACCGAAGACTTCGACGTTGCTGACAATCCCACTCGCTACCAATTTTTTGATATCTTCTTTTTGTAGTGCCCCGCTCCGCGTAGGCACTATGTACAAGAGATATCGCTTTACTGGCTCGAGCAGAAGCCTTCTCGAATTTTTCTCTGATCGAAACATAAGACAATTGATTTAGGTGATTGGGGAGAACTTCATTCTCTGATTCTTGTACGCCTTAATACTAAATCTGGGTTTTTGAATGCTTGTTCTAAGAAGATAGTTTCATAATAAGAATGATAGAACCTGACTCTACATGATTAATAAGAGAACCCATATAGCTTGTCATTGAAACGAATCTGCTTTGCCTAACTAGAGCACTTGAATGATTGTCTAAAAGAGATAGAACCATTGTCATGCTAAGAAAAGATAGAAATATTGCATGCTTAGTTACGTGGACACTGCTATCGAACGAACCGCTGCCATGCTAATAAACAAGAGTAAAAGAATGTTCATATGTTTCCATCGAATTCTAAACAAGAATAGAACTGCATGCTTAGCTAAAAGAGATAGAAGAATCGTGCCACGTTTTGCTTGTCATTGATGCTTGAAAGATAGAACTGCTTGAATAACTTCTATAGTATGCTATTGAACATATCGATTGATTGAAAGAAAGAAGATTGAACTTATCGAATTTATCGAACGTATAGAACCTTTCGACTTGATTGAAAGAATAGAATTGAGGGCTCTGGCTCTATTATTTGATATCTTGTTTGCTTGTCTCGAACATGTGCATTATATAGTCTTTATCTGATAGAATCACATTCATCGAATCGGTCTTTGGACAACTTGTGCACAAGGTTTATCTCTCGAGCGCTTCCTGGGGCACTGAGATCGCTCTTTCCTGGGGGAGATAATCGAAATACCCTGAGGCTTGTAGTCCTCGCGATTATGGGGGTGTCCTGTCTAATAGTTAGCCTGGACTTGTAGTCCCAGATACTGCTATTCACGGGTTTTTCGTGGACCATCATGTAGTTAGGGTGCATGCTAGGTTTACCTTCTTGTATACCTAACTGTTTGATACAGAGATAGACAGAGAAATAGAACCTTATTCATACATATGCAAATATTGCTAACTTGTATGTCTGCTGCAGGGATAACCGTTCGACAAAAGGGATAATAATCACTATATAAGTGATATATTATGTTGTATATCGAATTGCATCGCACCTAAACTTTCATGATTGCTTGAATATTGATGATCGCCTTGAATAGTATGAAGAAGATAGTCCACTAGATGCATGCCAGAGTCTTTGAAAGAATGAATATGACTCACGAGACACGCTGTGCACCAGAGATAGTAATCGAATTTGCTTATCGTACATGAACTGATTGTCTGCTTGCTTGTATATTGAATGTGAACTTTGATTTCAAAAATGTTTCCAAAAAGAAGTAATATGACTCCGTTCCTGCACTGCATGTAACAAACCTAGGTAAAACTAGAAAGATCACTAGTAATGTAATATTTTATAACATAATTACTTAGTGTTGGTTTTAGTGAATGTTGCTTCTGTTCGTTGATTTTAGATTCACCAGTACTTTCTCCACAGTGCTGAGCCACCAACAGTTTGCTTGTTCGCAGGTCCTGGATCGTCCGAGGAAGCGATAGTCGTGCCTCATCCCCAGGACCCGAAAATCTGGTTTTGATGCCTTGAGCCGTATCGATCGCTTTGAGCTGCTTTTGTATAGAGGGACATAATGTATGGAACGGTGCCATTGTTTTCAGAGAATCTCGTGCCTTGATCTTTGCCCTGTATACTCAGATGGATTATTGTTTGCAACAATGTCCCTCCGTTGCGTACTCGATCGATTCGATGATAGCCACGACTTTAACTATGTTGCCTGGTGCAGATGCAACCCCAGGCTCGCACGATATCACGTCCCGATGAAAACGATCGTCCCGCGGGAGCGCTGGCACGATGATTCGTGCCTAGCGGGAACGGCCGATTTCTACGGGAGATCGATGCGTGACACTTTTGGAGTTAAGGACAAACAACAAGAAAAAATGACAACTAAATTTAGTCCGACTAGAATAACCCAATCTTCTAGACCGGTACCGCTAAAAATGGAGGTTTCAAGATTTGCAAACACTTATTTCCACAGCAATAACTTGGTCATGCGTCATGCACGCTGCTGGTGAGAGGAAACAAATGCCGACGCACTCACGTACACTTCAAGACCACATTCATTGCTCTACTAGCCATTAGCCACCATCGGCATGCTAATCTTCTTGCAGGGTTCGGGACTGGTGGTTGCTTTGTACACATCTTCGCTATCTTGACCTCATAATGGACATTGTGTTTTCTGGCCGAGGTTTATATGGCTCTATTGTTAGGTTTTGATTGTTCCATGTTCATATAGAGATTTATTTCCAGTTAAGGATCCTTTATTATCTATGGTCATTCACCATACAAGTTTCCTTTTGAGTTCTAACTCCATCTCTAATAGAACTCAATGATATTGGATTCTGAAACCCTTTGTGTGATCTATCTGTGTTATTTCCCATCACTTAAAGTATCCACAACAAATTAAGCTGAACAAATGCATCTTGAATTTCAAATTTATAATAAAATAAAAAAATTTAGAATGGGTTGTTTCTGTATAAAAATATTAGAAAATGATCAAATAACATAAAATAATCTTTGATGACAAAGATCGAAAAATTATATGTTAAAAAAATAATATAAAATCTGGAATACAGAAATTGGGGCTCTAGTTTTACTTTTCTATAAAATGCGTTCCTATGTTCTGAATGTAGTAATTTTCAGGCTCAGACTATAGCTCGTGACTGAGACGGGACTATCATAGGATTCCAATTGAACTTTATTATTCTACAAAATTAACTCCCATCTTCTGAATCTAAAATCTAGAAATTGGATGATCCTTACTATTGATGCTCTTAAAACATAATTAGTAATGTCCATCCCAATTTCTAGATTATAGATTCAGAATGAAGGAGCTCAATTTGTATAATAGTAAGACCCATACTAAGTTCTAATTTCTAGATTCTCAGGCCCAACCCACCCAATGTAGCTATAGGTTGGACATGAGAATTTCTAGATTCAGAATATAGGAAATCATTTAGTAGAATAGTAAATCCCAATTTAGAGTCCAATTCTAGATTTACATTTTTTTTCCACATTAATTTTGTGACCACATAATCTTTGAGACCAAAGCTCATTTTATCATTTATTACTATTCTCATACAAACCCAACCATTCTACATTTACCCATTTTTTAATGTTGGGTCTCAAGATGAAATTTTGAGCACCATCTATTAATAGTAAGGCTCATCCTCAGCCCCAATTTCTAGATTCAGAATTTTGAAGCTCATTTTGTAAAATAGTAAGTTCAATCACTAGTCCTAATTTCTAGATTTTCGGTCATATCCCACCCATAGGTGATAAATGTTTGGCTTCCCAATTTCTAGATTCTAGATTATACGAACTCATTTTGTGGAATAGTAAATCCCAATTTGGAACCCAACTTTCTAGATTCAAGATTTTATATTATTTTTTTCACATCAATTTTTTTACAACACAATCTTTGGAACCTGAGCTCACTTTATCATTTCCTACTATTTTCATATAAACCCAACCCATACTACATTTTATTTTTTTAAATTTTGGACCCCAAATTGCATTGGAGAGTCCCAACTACTGAGCATCATTAATAGTTGGGACCGCAAAGTACAACTTGAGGCCCAACTGAAAAGTAAAAAGTTGATTGTAGAATTGGTTGGGACCGGACAAGAATAGTAAATATCTTATTCTCCAGGCCCAACTCAAAGTACATACATATATGTGGTGACCTAACATGTAAAAAAAATAATTTTGGTCAAAAATATTATTAAATCTAGAATTTAAATTTTTTGGCTCCAAATTGGGACTTACTATTCTATAAAATGGGTTCTTACAATCTATAATCTATAATCTAGGAATTGGAAGGATCAACCTATGGCTCCCATGGGTGAAATGAAATCCAAAATCTAAAAATTAGAACTAAAAATGAGACTTATTCTACAAAATGAGCTTATACAGTTTAAATCTAGAATCTAGAATGTGGGATGTGTTGGGGTACAATCTGAATTTGGTGAATTTTGGAGCCAAAATATGATCAAAGATTTGATTTGATATAATTAAAAAATCTACATTAAATGTAAGATTTGATTAGATTTTAAATTTGTATCAAATATTTAATTTGAACATATTTGGACGTCAATAATTGGTGTTGGACTATTTTAGGTGGAATATGATTCTTATTTTAAGGTTTTCTATTTAGAAAATCATATTATGACAAAAAATAGGATTTCTCATCCTATAAATATAGGAGGATGGAGGCAAAAAGAATAGCACAAGTTGGAGATTCGGGGTGCTCGTCCACAGAAAATTTAAGAGAAAGTTTGTGCTTTGCTCTTAGGACTTCGCTATCCAAGACAGAAGGAAGAAATAGATTTGATCGAGGAGTCGTCGCCTTCGCTCAGGGAGATTACTACGGGTTGGTGAGTGATTTCAATTGTAATATCTTTCTTTTCTTCATGAGTGTAGTGAGGGGGTTGAATCTATTAGAGCAAATAGTTCAACATTGATTTTGTCAATCTTGTAATTTTACCTGAGTTAGAAAGGTTAGAATTTGTCCAGGTGACGTAGTCACCGCCATATACTTGCCTTTATCTGTGTTTGGTGTTTATTAGACAGGGGTTGGTTATCTCAGGTGGGTTGGCCTAAATTTTCTGCTGTAGGCATTCTCAGACACGGTATCGAAACACTTGCAGGGCGTGTCCAATTCCCAATATATGGTATCAGGGCTACTGGTTTTGGTTCTGGCAACTATGTCTACGGAGCAGATGAACACTCGTATGATCACCCTCATCGGGGGAGAATTGGACGATTTGGAAGCCAAGGATGGAGGATCTACTCTTGTGCAAGGACTTGCATGGTCCATTGGAGGGCGACAACGCTAAGCCGTCAGACAAAGTTGCTGAAGACTGGAAACGACTGGATCAAAAGGCTATTGGATTCATCCGTCAATGGTTGGACGACTCGGTGTTTCACCACGTGTCCATGGAAAGTTCGACAAAAGCATTATAGGAGAAACTACATTCGTTGTACTAAAGGAAGACGACTAACAACAAGACATTTCTGATTCGCCAACTCGAAGTACAAGGAGGGTGCCCCAGTGGCACAAAATCTGAACGAGGTTCATGGTATTATCAATCAGCTGTCTGCGATGAAGATGGTGATTAATGATGAGCTTTGAGCCCTTTTGCTTTTGAGTTCTCTGCCGGAAAGATGGAAGACGTTGGTGGTGTCGCTGAGCAACTCCGCGCCTTGTGGAGTTGTCACGATGGAGGCAGTCAGAAACAGCTTGTTGAATGAGAAGATCCGGCGTAAGCAAGTGGAATCGTCGTAGGAGTCCGCTCTGGTGGCTTCCTACAGGAAGGGAAGACCCAAGTCACAAGCGAGGACAAGAGAGAGTTCTCGGGATCTTGCGACTGTGGATCGCAAGGAGGGCTGCTATTACTGTGGTGAAAGGGGTCATATAAAGAGGAACTGCACGAAGTTCATAGCTGAGAAGGCCAAATGCAAGGATGATCAGGAGAATCTCACGGCTATAGGAGATCTCATTATTGCAGCAACCGACGCAGAGGAACCTTGTGACATGTGTCATGATGGCGATTGGGTCATGGACATAGGAGTATCTTCACGTCATACCACGACGACAGATTTGGACGTGTGAAGATGGACAACAAGGGGACGACTGTGGTTGTAGGCATCGGTGATGTGCACTTGACAACAGAGCTTGGTGAGAAGCTCTTTCTCAAGGATGTGCGACATGTACCGAGTTTACGCTACAACTTGGTTTCGGTAGGGAGGCTGGCGGATGATGTCTGTCGCCGTTTATTTAGGGACAAAGATTGGATGCTTACGAAGGGTTCCCAACAGCTGGCTCGAGAAGATTTATGTTGTGGTATATACAGGCTCAAACCGATGAGTTGTACAGGAAGATCACAGACATCAGATGGAGGCTCGAGGGGTATTCGACATGAGTTGGTGTAATGTTCCGCTCCGCGTTGGAACTATGTACAAGTGATATCGCTTTGCTGGCTCGAACGGAAGCCTTCTCGAAGTGATCCCCGAATCGAAACGCAAGATGATTGATCTAAGTGAGTGGGCAAAACTTCATTCTCTGATTCTTGCACGCCTTAATAATAAATTTGAGTTTTTGCAATGCTTGTTTGCTAAGTAGTAAATGTTCGCATTGGAAATGATAGAACGACAACTTGCATGCTTAACTAAAGAACTTGAAATACTTGTCTAAACGACATAGAACCGTTGCCATGCTAAGTCAAGAAAGAAATGTTGCATGCTTAGTTATACTGACACCGCTATCAAACGAACACTTGCCATGCTAATAAGATAAGTAAAAAAAATTGCTTGAATAAGTCTCTATGTCGTATGCTAAACAAGAGTAAGAACTGCATGCTTAGCTTGAAGAGATAAATAGAACCGTGCCCTGCTTGCTAAATTATAGATCGTTCATATGTTTGCTTGTCATCGTTTATATAATTGCTTGTCTTTGATGCAAAAGCTAGATTGAATGTATGCTTGTATTGTTACAAAGAGTTAATAGCTTGTCTTAATAAGAGAAAAGACTAGTAGCCCGCCCTGATGTTCCGATCCTACGAGATCTAGAGGGGTGCGACTATGAGATAAGAGAAAGAGAAAGAGAAAGAAAAGAGATAGTGATATGCTTGTTCATGTTTTGTGCATCATAATAATTTTTTATCTGATTAATGTTGCTTGTCATGTCGGACAACTTGTGCACAAGGTTTTTATCTCTCGAACGGTTCCTGGGGCACCGGGGATCGGTTGGTCCAGAAGAGATTTTGTTGCACCATGTTGTTTCGGTCCTACGGGATCTAGGGAGTATTCTTATGTCTATTAGTGAAGAGCGGAACCATGATGTCACAGTTGTTAGTATTCTTGTGTGTTGGTGAAGAGCTGAACCATGAGTCACAACTGCTGACATACGCGCGTGCTAGTGCAGAGCTGAACCTTGATTCACCGCTGCTAATCATGGGGCAACCTATGGACCATCATGTAGTTAAGGCGCATGCTAGGTTAGCCTTCTTGTATACCTAACATTTTGATGCAGAGACAGACATGGAATAAAATATATATGTTTATGCAAATTATTGCTAACTTGTATGTCTGTTACGAGGATAACCGTTCGACGAAGGGTAAGAATTAATGAATAAGTGATGCATTAATTTTCGTTTATGCTTGAATTTTATATTGCCCCTAGACTTGCATCTTTCACTTGATGTTCGTCGCTTCCCCTTAGTAATGAATTGATCAGTCTACTAGAAATAACTTGTGTTCCTAAAGAGTTAGTAAATATGGTGCACGATACATGCTGCACACTGCACGATAGAACATTGTCCCCTATTGTATGCTTAATTGTTTGAATATGCAAACTGTTTCCAAAGCTATATTTTCGAAAGAAGTAAACTGACTCTAACCCTGTGCTGTATGAAATGAACCTAGATAAAAGTAGCAAGATCACAAGTAATGTAATATTTTGCCACATGCTTACTTAGTGTTGGTTTCATGGAGTGTTTCTTCTGTTTGTTATTTATTCTCACCATTACTTTCTCTAAAGTGCTGACCCACCAACAGTTTACTTGTTCGCAGGTACTGGAGCGTCCGAAGAAGCGATAACCGTGTCTCTTCCCCAGGACCCGAAAATCTGTAGTCGATGCGTTGAGCCGTATCGAGATGCTTTGAGCTACTTTTGTATAAAGGAATGTAATGTATGAAACGATGTCATTGTATTTGAGAGAAAGCTTGAGCGAATTATAATCTCGGCCAAGCGCAGCTTGCAACACTTATTGAATATCAATAAAGAGCTTGTTTTCATATGCCATTGTGTTCTTTATTTTTCTGCAATATTGTGTCGCTGTTTATATCTTTGAATAACTTATTTGCCCTTGTTCAAAGCTTTGGCTTTGTGCAAGCGCAACTTAGGCATGCACGACATCACACCCGTGCGAGGACGGTCGGTCCCGCAAGGACCCAATCGAGGACGAACGGCCCCTGGGGGATCGGGACGTGACGGTTGGATCGTCGAAAACTTGCTGAGGAGGGACTTCGAGATACTTTGAGGATTACGGAGGATTCGGTTCGTCGAGACAAAGCGATAAATAGTGGTGAGCCAAAGATTGAGGGTCAGTATGTCGGTCCCATGACAGCTGGTCAGTCTCCAGGTGGGGGTTGCTTCTCGGATTCGATTTTGGCGATGGGTGGTTTGCCAAAGATTCACGGAGCGACATTAGTTTCAACAGTTCGAGGCTAGAGAGGAGATCAAGGTTTGCAACAAACTCAATTTGAGGCAGGAGCGTCACCATTCACACAGTTTTGGGAGAGCTGTGGGTCATCGACGACATGCACTGTATGTGATGTTCTGTTCGAGGATGCATGTGTATGGGGGAGCTTCAAGTTCGGACACGAAGGTGGGCAGATTCAGGAGTTCGAATCTCGGAAGAATCGTACCGTCCGCTTGGTTGGGCCAGCCAAGGGTGAAGAAGCTTGTCGGAACATTAACACGTTTCGGTGGAAGACGAAAGTCGGGGACATGTAGCCAAGACTCCCGATGAGGCTGATAGTCAGGGACTTTGGTCTCAACCGTGTCAATGATGTCGGCAGGATCCTAGTGGTACAGAAGGTGCTACGCATGGCAGTTAGCGTAGACGTGACGGTCGAGCAGATGGAGATGAAGGAAGATGCAAAGCAACTCGGAGGATCAGAGATCGGCGACATGGGGGAGCAGAAGCTCTATCGCGGGACGACATGCATGGAGTCCAGTTAAGAAGCCATGGGGTCAACACCCTCTCATCAGATTGGAGGGGAAGATTTTTGGGGTCCAGTCTGGATTTGCTGAATTTTGGAGCCCAAATATGGTCAAAGATTTGATTTGATATAATTTAAAAATCTACATTAAATGTAAGATTTGATTAGATTTCAAATTTGTATCAAATATTTAATTTGGCCATATTTGGACGTCCATAATTGGTGTTGGACTATTTTAGGTGGAATATGATTCTTATTTTAAGATTTTTTATTTAGAAAATTCTACTATGACCTAAAATAGAATTTCTTATCCTATAAATATAGGAGGAGGGTTGAGACAAAGCATAGCACAAGTTGGAGATTCGGGGTGCTCGTCCACAGAAAATCTAATAGAAAGTCTGTGCTTTGCTCTTAGGATTTTTCCATGCAAGACAGAAGAAAGAAAGAGATCTGATCGAGAAGTTGTCGCCTTCGCTCAGGAAGATTGCTACGGGTTGGTGAGTGATTTCAATTGTAATCTCTTTCTTTTCTTCTTGAGTGTGGTGAACGGGTTGAATCTGTTTGGACAAATGGTTCAACATTGATTTTGTCAATCTTGTAATTTTACCTGAGTTATAAAGGTTGAAATTTGTCCAGGTGACGTTGTCACCGCCATATACTTGTCTTTATCTGTGTTTGATATTCTTTAGACATGGGTTGGTTACATCAGGTGGGTTAGCCTAAATTTTTTGCTGCGGACACTCTGATACACAGTGTCGGAACGCTTGCAGGACGTGTCCGATTTCCAACATCTGGTATCAGAGCCCAATGTTACGAGGCTGGTTTGAGCGGCTCTAATTGGTTCGAGACAGATGGTGCTGAACGTTCATGGATTATATGGGCTCTTATGAAGGTGGAGTATGAGCATCAACTACACGAAGTGGCTTTTAAGGTGGATCTTACGACCACAGAACCAAACCTGACACGTTCATCCACACCACTATTGGGTGCCAACCACAACGTCTTGCTCTACCTTGGACTCGTCAGATCTATTTTTAAAGTCAATTCGTGTAGTTGATGTCACGCCCCGGACCCGTCGGGCCGCCGCTCCGCCTTGCCCCGCCCCCGTATAGCCGGGATTATCGAACCGGGCACGAATCACCGCGTCCCGGCGCGTCGGACGCGAATCACCGCGTCCGTCCCGCGGGTGCGAGGAAGGGGTGGTGTGTGGCCCGCACGAGTGTATCGGGGACGTGATGCCGTGCGGGCCTGGTGTTGCGCCCGCACAAGGCCAATCGTTTAAGTTGATAGTTGGCTATCATTGCATCAATCGAGTAAGCAGCGGAAAGGGACTTGTTGCAAAGCAATGCATTTAGCCAACTGAGTATTCGGGACAATCGAGGCAACTTGGGTTCCTTTATGCAAAGGCATTCGTTCGTTCCATATATTATGCCCCCTTATACGATAGCATCTCGGGGCAACAATCGAAACCAGGATTCTGGGTCTTAGGGACTGTGGCACGCCTATCACTCCCTCGGACGATCCAGTACCTACAAGCAAGTAAACTGTTGGTGGGTCAGCACTTTTATAAGTACTGGTGAGATAAAACAACTGAACAGAAACAAGCATTCACTCAAACCAACACTAAGTAATCATGTTATAAAATATTACATTACTAGTTATCTTTCTAGTTTTACCTAGGTTCGTTTCATGCAGTTCTAGCAGAGTCACATTACATTGTTTGGAAACATCTTTGGAAACAGAGTTTCATATGCAATAAGCAAGACAAGCAATCGTTCATGTTCCAGGGTGTGCGCAGCGTGTCTCGTGCGACTCGAGGGTCAGATGCATAGCTAGACACACAATGCACATCTTAGGGGCAATCCTCTATCCAAGCCAACACAATGACTTAGCTATATGCAGGACGATCCCCGAGTATCTCAGGATCAGCATCTGGTTGTACAGCATACCAATGACTCATTCATCTGATGCTAATGGCAGCTGTAACTCATGGTTGCTTTCCACTATCTCTGTAGCAGCCGTGACACATGCAGTTTAGCTCTCCACCAAAAGCCATTGTCAGACCTCGTGCGAATGCATGGAACACTATCAAATAAACTCTAGTATGCAGACGAGACGAACCATCAGAACAGTTATCGTTGCTGCGGGACAATCCAACTTATCACTTGAACACATTCAGGCACAATATGGTTCTCTCGAAGCATAGACGATAGTGAATATGTTCATGCACTCTAGGCAAGCGTTTCAGGATTCTCGTTAGCAGACTTATCATTTCAAAGACAAGCTAGGTGAGTTCGTTCATTAACATGCAAGGCAGGTTCTATCATTCTTTTATGAAAACATTGCAAGCAAAAACTTAGGTTATTATTAAGGCGTGCAAGAATCAGAGAACGAAGTTCTGCCCACTCACCTGATATATAATGCCGACGCGGAGCGGGGCATTACAGTTGATGCTCCTACTTCACCTTGAGAAGAGTCCGTATAATCCACGAACGTTTAGCACCATCCGTCTCGAACCAATTAGAGCCGCTCAAACCAGCTCCGTAACCATGGGCTCTGATATCACTTGTTGGATCTCTTGGGTACTCGGTTAGCGAAAATGAACAAAGGTAGCCGGAATGTGCTAAGGTTGTTCGGCTAGCGAAAACGAGCTAATGTGGAGATTGTTGGATTGTATCTCGTTTCCAGTTGAAAGCTCAAAAGAGGGTGATAATGAAGTTGGTAATTTAGTCCCACATCGGATAGGAGGTGAGATCATAAGGTGTAGATAATTGAGATTGGTTCAGTCCTTAGATGAGAATTTTATTTTAAAACATATGGACCCAATCAAATATCGTACCTCATGGACTAACTTTAAGTCAAATCACACCGCGTTACCAACATGTACAACTACACGTTGATTTGGCTCAGATAGTGCCAAGTATACACATTCTTTTCTTCCTCTAGATGTCAGTTGCAGGACGAAGGAAAATCAAAATCTAACTCGTTATATACATCTGTTATCACAACGATACCGATTGATATCGACAGGATCGATGTCATAATCTGGATCAAAATCATTATCCTTCTCTTTTTTATTTTTAATTTTTTTGCAATGTATCATTTTCTGAATTGATTGGTATGCTACATACAACATGCTAACAATAATTGTGAGGCTTTCTCATTCTTTTGAGAAATTAGTAGGAAGGAAACGTTCTGTCAATAAAGATGATGAAAAAGTTGATGGTGAAAATTTTGCCGAAAAAGTGAACTTGGAGAATCTTCTGCCAACTATCGAAATGTTGGCATGGCAAGCATTTCATCAACTTAGTTGGCGAAAAGTGACCGGTGAGTTGCATATGGTTTGTTTATGGCTAAGAAGTACAACAAGATGAGAAGTATGAAACATGATAAGTATATTTGTAAACTCATTTCTTAACTGGTTACACACTTGACATATATATTAAGGGTATCACATATACAATATTAATGCCAAAGTTGTTGCAGTTGAGTTTTTTCATAATCTCACATGTAGCCGTTGTTATTTTTTTGCTAACTATTACTAATGAACTCATTCTAAACCAAACCAATCCCAATGTCATTTTTTCGCCAATAAAGTTAGACGAAATTTTTGTCACTTAATTTTCAGCCAACTGTGTTGGCAAAATTTTGGCATCTCTAGTTTTCCGTCATCTCTGTTGGCGGAACGTTTCGTTACTACTAAATTTTTTTTAACTTGTTTCGTTTTGAATAATTTATTCAAATATATTTTTGTTACAATAAATTTTCTGATAGTAGATATATAAATAGTCGAACCAGAACCCTAAAGACCAGGTGAGAAGGATTTCTTAGGAATAGTAAGAGTATCTTACACTAAACTGGTTATTGATATTTCCTTTTTAAATTTTTTTCCCTGTAGAATCCAAACTTGAAGGAGGCTACAATTTGGAACCACCAACTCAAACGCATTAAATCTTACACTGTATGCTCAAGGATGCTGATGATTATGATGAGGTTAATTGCACAGTTCGATCATAGTATGCAATATCGGTCGATGCCGATCCGATAAGGTCGATATCAATATGATTTATCATGTCATGATCTGATATTAATACCGATCGATACTGACTTTTGGGATCTCTTTTCTAGCCAATTTGACAAAAAGAAACCGATAAGCAAGAATGTAAAAGAGAAAACTTAGCTTTCGCAGGTAAATCAATCGACAACAGTGACTACTATTTCAAAACTACTAAGTAAAAATATAGAAAATAATTAAAATTACGCTTAAATATATATATATTTTTTCTAAATTTTAAATTTTTATTAATAAATATATTTTTTTATAAAAAAAATCTGATATTTCGCTTCGAAACCGTCTATACTGCTTATATCGCCGAAGTTGATGCTCATAGAAAGGATCCGATATCGGTTCTTTGCGAACCTTGTTTTCAATACAGTTGCCTCCATAATTACATTTTATAGCATTATTCTTGTTATTTTTGTGAGTTTGCTTCTTGACCTGGAGTTTAACTGGATATGTACCTTTTATTTCTTTGAGTTTGCTTATTGACTTGCATTTTTTGCTTCTTCACCTGCACTTTTGAGAGTTTGCTTCTTCACAGGTGCAGAGCTGAGATTCATCAAGATGAACCAGTGTGAAAAATAAATAAAGATCTATTCTAATATATATTTTTTTATAATAAAAAAAAATCAGAAATTAAATTATCTAAAATTAACATTACAATATCTTTCAATGGAGATATGAACTATCATTTATTCTAAAATTATATTTTTAAGTTTCAAGAATATTTGGGCATGCAAAATAATGATTGTAACAAAGACTTAACTAAATATGGGTTAAAAGTCTAATTTTACAAGTTTTTTTTTCTCTATATGTAGTTATATATATAAATAAATCTAAAAATATATAACATATATATACGTATAATTTTTTTTGAAGGCCTATGAATTCGGGAGGCCTAGTGCAATCACTCCCAGTGCACTCCCACAAATTTGTCCACGAGTTTCATCTATTAATAACAGACGGGTTATGTTTGTAGACATTAATCCTGAAGGCTGTGGTGATGATGATGTTAATATTTTTTTCCGTGTAACTGTGAGATTTACTTCTTGTCTAGATTGTATAAAGGTGTCTAATGGATTGGGCGGTCCAAAACCTGACCAGGACCGGTTCGCATCAAGGTGTCTAATTTGGTGAAGAGACTACTTATTCGTTGTCATGGAAAATGATCAACCACCAGAGCAACGTTGACAAGATCCACAACCTCAGTCCCAACCACAACCTCAGGGGTTACAACGACCTCAACTTGAAAGAAGATCAGAAATTTGGTTGCACTTTAGCGAAGTTTACAATGAGCATGATATCGAAAAAAGAATCTCGAAAGAAATTCTTGTTTAATGTTAGCATTGTAGGAAACAACTCAGTGAAAACCTAACTGTGGTACATGAAATCTACGTATGCATCTAAACAAGTATATCTAGTATCTTGCATCTTCTTGAAAAAAATGTATTATTTTTCAATATGTATTATTATTATTAGATAGTCATATTTAAATTATGTGACTTATGTTTGAAATCTTGCTTTCAGTCTCTCTACAAGATTCGTATGTGGTATTAAAAAGAAAGCTTAAAGAAATAATGAAAACAAAAACTCAAATATAAGTTATATATTTTTAATGTAAGTTATGTTTGAGTTTTTGCTTTTAATCTCTCTACAAACTTCTTTTGGAGCATTACAATTTATTTTAAAAAACAGGTTGCAAGCAGAAATCCAAACATAAGTCTTATGACTTATGTAAAAAAAATAATATATATTAAAAATATATTAAAATATTAGCATAAATTTTTTCTCTAATATTGTAATCCATTTTTTTTTAATGTGCAAAGCAAAAGGCCATTCATTTAGTTTTTTTTTTTAAATTTAATTTTTCACGGGCAATCCCAATCCGGTCTTGAACCGGCCCAGGTCAGTCCGATCAGGCCCGGCCCACTGTTTTTCACTTCCGAGTTCGGACTGGATTTGAGTTAAAAGAAATTTCGGGGCGGGTCGTCCGGTCCGGTCCGCCTCCACCTCCAGTTGAGTCCGGTCTGACCCAGAACAAGTGAAGTTGGATCAACTCTGGGCCGGGCCCAGTCCGGCCCGTCCACAGACACCTATAAGATTATACAACTTGAATGAATTGAAATTCTTAAAACTATTGATGTTCTTAGAGTGAACTTTTATATATGGAATAATTCTTGTCATACTTGTTTGCTGGACTAGATTTGGATGGAATATTGCTTGTTTATATGTTTGCAGTCTTTTAGTCATAGATTGTACATGCAGTAGGTATTCGAAGCATTAATACGAAAACATACATAAATAGTTCTGTTATTAAATTACAAGATTGATTCATGTCAAGAACCTTTCCTCACAACCGTTTATTTTTGTCAAAAAAAACCTTCTTCTTTTTTTTGCCTTTTTTGTTCTGCTGGGTGTAAATTAAGTTTGTGCATGGAGAATTTCAATTACGCTTATATCGATGGTTGTAGGAATTGGGTTGAAGATATTCCAAGCCCCTTTTCGTCAATGGATTCGTTACATATACAAAGGAGTATGGTTCGTCCGACAAATATGTCCATCACGGTAGAAATTTGGATGAAAATTTTTCGAGTCCAGTTTCATCAATGGACTCCTGACGTATATCTCTTAGATTGTTGAAGTTTAACTTGATAAATAAAGCCGTCAATGGCAGACCTACATAGGGGCTGGTGGGCTCTAACCTATCTTAGAACAAATATTTTTGTTTTTGTTTTTTATGTGAGTCGGCCTACAACTAGTCCAGCTTATCCTACTGCAGTCCACCCAAACTTGAATTTCTAGTTCTGCTCTTGACAGTCGTGGCTAAGAACAAGTACTTCATTGCTGGTTTGAAGTTTCTCTGTAGATAATATAGCCGATTCAAACATTTTGCGTGCAATAACTACTATTGTTTCTCACTTCTGTTCTCCTGAACCCCTAGTTTTAAAATTAACAATGCTGACAACTTCTGTTGTAGTGTTAGTTCCTTAATTTTTTTTTAGCTTTTTTTGACTAAATAATTTAGTGCCACCTATGACATGATTCTTAATAAAGCAGAATAGGAAAAAAAAAAGTTTGTTAACATATACTTACTCACACTAACACATTTATTAATGTACATTTTACATTTATTAATACTTATTTAAATAAATAAGACATGTATTAATAAATGTGTTAGTAAAAATATCAATAAAATTGTACATTTATCAATGTGTTAACATGTGTTCTAATATATTTAAATATATGTTTCCAAAATGTTAGTCCAACCAACATTTCGAAAATATATGTTTGAGCTAACATCCGTTTCCAAAATTTTTATTTTTTATTTTTTTTATCTATAGATGGCATAAGACGAACTTACAGTATTCTAATGGCTTTTTTTTTTTTCCGTAATAGCGCAAGGAGTGACAAAAGAAGTTGGTACTGTAAAATTGAACGTCTTCATTTAACTAAAGATGGCTATATTAATTGACTCTCTCCTCTATGGTTACTGTATAAGCAGCCTAAAATTTAACAAGTCTAGGAACCTCAATCTATGATCGCGTCTCTGAGCAAGTCATCTACACAAAACAGTTTGGTGGTATTGTTGCATCATATATTTTTTTTTCCAGACAATATCAGTGATTAATCACGGTTTCTGTCTTGGACTACTAAGTACAAAAGTTCCGTTGTACTTCTATTTTTATTTTGTCAGGCTGGGTTCAAACCCACGTCTACTTTAGATGTGGTTTATGTTCATTTGGAGTGCTACAGGCGCCGACCGGGGACTCTATAAAACTCGTGTGTCAAGGCCAGTAGTTAAATGTTAGTTCCGAAGGCAAATTAAAATAGAGGAGATATACAAAATAGAGACTCACATAAGTGTTCGTCTCTATAAAAGTTGGTGTACTGTAAGTCACTCAAGAGCGCCTCTACAGTGATACATAACTCCACAGCAGCACTAAACCACAAACATGTTACAAATTGACAAAAGAGAAAGAGAAAAAACAAACACAGCAAAAAATAGAAAGCAGTAGCTACAGCAGTAGCATGCAACAAGCAGCAGAGCAGCAACTGCAGCAAGCCGCAGCAGAGCTACAACAAGCAGCAGAGCAGCAAGCAGTAGCAGAGCTACGGCAAGCAGCAGAGCAGAGCTACGGCAAGCAGCAGAGCGGCAAGCAGCAGAGCAGCAGCAAGCAAGCCCTATATATATATATATATATATATATATATATATATATATATATATATATTATACTATATATGTATACTATATACATAATTATATATATACTATATATGTACCTATATACATATGTATACTATATTCTATATGTACCCTATATATATATACACTCTATATTATATATATATATATATATATATATATATATATATATATATATATATATATATATATGTGTGTGTGTGTGTGTGTGTGTGTGTATCTATATATGTATCTATATATGTATACTATATTATATTTATATATATATCTTACATATATGTGTGTATCTATATATGTATTCATATATGTATCTATATATCTATGTATCTATATATATATATGTATACTATATATTATCTATATATGTATCTATCTATATATATATATATATATATATATATATATATATACACACACACACACACACACACACATATGTAAGATATATATATATATATATATATATATATATATATATATATATACACACACACACACACACACATATGTAAGATATATATATATATATATATATATATATATATATATATATATATATATATATATATATATATATAGTGTGTGTGTGTGTGTGTGTGTGTGTGTGTGTGTGTGTGTGTGTGTATATATATATATATATATATATATATATATATATATATATATATATATATATATATATATATATACACGTTATTTTTAAATTTAAGTTTTTATATAGATATTTGTCCCATCTATAAAACAAAAATAGCATAAAATTGACCTAAAAATCTAGTGGGTTAAACCTACTTAATTATATTTTACGAATTAATGTGAATTATTCATGATATAGGTTATCTGGACCCTGTCACACACTCTGACTTGTTTCACCCGCTTTGGACCCCAGGCGAGTACAGTCGCTGATGGTTTTTTTACTGATAATTTTTATAACACATGTAATATTGTTGTACTTGATTTTTGACACGAACAAATACAGATTAGCATATCTTGTGTTTTTAGACATTAATTTTGTGTAATACTTGATATTCACTTGATTCATGTATGCTAGTCGGAACGAATGTCTAGATTTTCCATTATAACTTGTCTAGATTTTGTATAATACTTGATATTCACTTGATTCATTGTACCTCAGACGTATATGTCTAGATTTTCCATTATAACTTGTCCTTTGAGCCTTTGCTATTGCAGCTTGGTTGTCACAGTGTACATGGATAGCATGAACTGGTTTGCTCCACAGAGGAATATCTGTTACCAGATTCCTAAGCCAGTCTGCTTTCTCAATGGTGAGGTCAAGAGCTATAAATTCTGTCTCCATAGTAGATTTAGAAATACAGGTCTGCATGGTAGAGTTCCACGCAACAACAGCTCCACCTAATGTGAATACATATCCACTTGTGGCTTTGGTCTCATCTGTATCGGAGATCCAGTTTGCATCAGTATACCCTTCTAATACAGATGGGTATCCTCCATAGAATAATCCAAGGGATATCGTGCCCTTTAGGATCTCATTACCCGTTCTAAGGCAGTCCAATGTGAATTATTCGGATTACTAGTGTGCCAACTAAGCTTTTCTACTGCGTAGGAAATATCAGGTCTGGTACGATTAGCAATATAGTTCAGGCATTCGATTTGCTGAGAATACTTTAACTGATCCACACTGTCTCCTTTATTCTTCTTTAATCTGATACTTGCATCATATGGAGTGCTTACGGTTTTAGAATCAAAATAATTAAACTTTTTTAGAACCTTTTCTATATAGTGAGATTGGGAGATACCAATTCCCTCAGAAGTGCGATTTATTTTAAGTCCTAAAATTATATTAGTATGTCCTAAATCTTTCATATCAAAAGTTTGAGACATGAATGATTTGATATCATAAATAATATCCATGTCAGTACCAAAAATAAGAATGTCATCAACATACATGCATAATATTACACAAGAGCTACCAACAATTTTGCTATATACACATTTATCAGAATCATTAATAACAAAACCATATGATAGAATTACCTTATCAAATTTATCATGCCATTGCTTTGGCACTTGTTTCATCCCATAGAGAGATTTAATTAATTTGCATACCTTGCGTTCTTGTCCTGGAACAACAAACCCTTCAGGTTGTTCCATATAGATCTCTTCTTGTAAATCTTTATTCAGAAATACAGTTTTTACTTCCATTTGATGAATAAACAGTTTATGAACAGATGCAATAGCTATTAACATTCTAATAGTAGCAATTCTTGTAACAGGAAAGTAAGTGTCAAAAAAGTCTACCCCTTCTCTTTGTTTGAACCCTTTAGCTACTAACCTGACTTTGAATTTCTCAATAGACCCATCAGGTCTTAACTTCTTTCTTAAGATCCATTTGCAACCTATTAGTTTATAACCTGTAGGAAGGTTAACCAAATTCTAAGTTCTATTTGATATAATAGAATTTATTTTACTATTTATGACATCTTTCCAAAATAAGGAATCAACTGAGGACATAGTCCCTTGATAAGATATAGGGTCATCTTCAACAAGATAGGAGAAAAAACTTTCACCTAGGTCTGGTTCTCGTCTTGTTCTTTTACTTCTCCTGGGTTCTACTGGGATAATCTCCTCTGGTTGTGAACTCGAGGTTACATCAGGGACTTGTGTAGAAATAGAAGATCTAGGAATTCTATTTTTCAATGGAAAAATATTTTCAAAAAAGTAGCATCCCTAGATTCCATGACCGTGTTAGCATCAATACCATTTAGCTCACTCTTAATTACAAGAAATCTATAAGCAGTACTATTTTGGGCATATACCAAAAATACACAATCTACGGTCTTGGGTCCCAATTTCCTTTTCTTAGTAGGATGGATAGAAACTTTAGCAAGACACCCCCACACTTTACAATATTTCAAAGATGGCTTTCTACCTTTCCAAAGTTCATAAGGGGTCTTATCAGTCTTTTTGAAAGGAACTTTATTTAAAATATGACATGCAGAAAGAAGGATTTTCTCCCCACAAATGATCAGATAAACCATAGCTTCCTAACATAGCATTAATCATATCAAGAAATGTTCTATTTTTTCTTTCTGCTACCCCATTCTGTTGAGGAGCATATGGAGCAGTTACCTCATGTATAATGTCATACAATTCGCAAAAAGGAGTCAAACTCGGCAGAGGTGTATTCACCCCCACGATCAAACCTAAGAATTTTAATTTTTTTTCTAGCTGGTTTTCAACTTCAGCTTTAAAAGATACAAACTTACTGAAAGCTTCATCTTTAGTTCTAAGTAAGTAAACATGACAGTATTTTAAATAATTATCTATACATGTAATAAAATACCGTTTACCACTACGAGTAAGAATACCGTTCAATTCACAAATATCGCTGTGAATAAGCTCCAATTGAGAACTCCTTTCAACAGAATGAAAAATTTCTGGGTTTTTTGACTTGTGTACATATATCATATTTTTTATTCCTGCTCATGTCAATCTTATAAATCAATTGCAAATTAGACATTCTCTTTAAAGAGTTAAAATTAACATATCCCAAACGACCATGCCAAATATCACAACTAACAGTATTATAAGAGAGAGCATTCGAATCAGAAGTAGAAGTAGAGGCAATATTATTTAAACAGGAATTTAAAATGCTGCAAGGTATATCCACAGAAAGTTTAAATAGACCTCCACAAATATATTATTTCCCAATAAAGTTATCGTTCAGGGAGATAACAACTCGATCAGACTCAAATACAAGTTTGTAACCATGTTTATTTAGCAAATAGCCAGAAATTAAGTTCTTGTTGACGTCCGGTACGTGCTGCACATTATGCAAAGGGAGAATCTTTCCGAAGACAACTTGAGGTTCACTCTTCCCTTTCCATGCACTTTGTCAGCACTCGAGTTTTCCATAGCTATTGATTCGCCTTCCTCAACCTATCAGTAGGAGAAAAACGAATCAATATTAGGACATACATGGACATTTGCCCCTGTATCAACCCACCAGTCAGTAGGCTGATACGAGGACTCTAAATCAGAATATACGGTTACAAACCCCTGATCATCGACACCGACAGATTCGGCCCTGGCTATGATAACATGAGCCTGTGGAACAACATGAGCGTCTACAGGAGTTCGACGATCATGATTCTAAATTTTTTGACCCTTCTTCCTATGGCGGCATTGCCTAGCAAAGTGACAAGGCTTACCACAATTGTAACATTCCCGCTTAGGTCTATTACCTTTTTCAATCACAGCTTTTGGCTTAAGAAACTGTTTCTTTGCAGGGTTCCTGTTCTGATGGTTGTTCCTTTGTTGATATGGTTGGCCCTTAGGCTTTTTCTTGGTTTCAGCAATGTGTAACTTTGTCTTGAATTCAGTACTTAGAGGTTCCTTATCTCTAGTTCTACCTTCTTCCTCGATGCGGAAGGATACAAACAGGTCGTCTAAGGACATAGGTTCCTTACTATGTTTTAGTTTTAAACCAAACTCTTTCCAGGACTGTCACGCCCCAGTCCCAAAATACCGAGGGACTGGAGATGCGTGGCAATGGCCAGCAGCACGCACCCATGGATAACCCAATTTAATGGAATCATCAGGGCGTGCTTAAGCTGTAAATAAGGTCTACTACAACAAGTCACACTAATCTCATCCATAAAGATAAAGAAATAAACTGCATAATCAAATGGAAATAAGTAGCAACAACATCACAGCAAGTCAGTCGGAGGAATAATCCGACTATAGTCTGAATAAGCTAGCTCTATAGGCCAGGAACAAAAGATATAAACATGAAATAAATAAATGAGTACTGGGACAGGCACTCAGGAGAAGTCCTCAGCAGTCACCTCGTCTTCAGTGTTCGGTTCAGCTCCAGCAATAGCTTCAGCTCCGGTCCCGTATACCTCGGGATACTGCTCCTCAGCTAAACCTGGGGACATAATCCATTCCAGGTCCTCAGTGGACATAGCAAGGCACAAAATAAAACAAGCCAAATGAATAAGCAGTGCAATAAATAAATGAACAGCAGGGTAAACTAAGTAACCATCTATGTGATATGCAAATGAGAGCAACACTAGTACTCAGGCTGAGACCGCTACAAGCTCTGTATCGGGGAGCCGGTAGCAGTAATAACACGTAAAGGGTCTAGCTCTGCTGGAGAGTCTACAACCTCACAATAATAGTAGATATATATAGAACAGCCTGTAGCCTGTGTGTCTCTCCCCACCCAATGTAATCACGCAAGCCATGACCATAACGTCTCATGTCCATGTCAGCGGAATTATAACTAATGCAACAAGTCATACTGTCTATAATAAATGTCTCTATCAAGTCCTGTATCCTATACAGAATCACCACGAATATCTCAGAAGGATTCTGTCCATGATAGTGTCAAGTGTCCTGGGTTGTAGGGTACTTGATAGGTCAAGTACAAAGTAAGGGGATCGTAAATCCATCTCTAAATGACGAACCCAACACCGCGTACGGTGTCGGCACCCGACTATGATCGGACACTAGGTACGTCATACGTTCCCTAGGTTAAGCAGTTTAAATCAGTTTATATGAATTTGCACAAGAAATCCAACAGAGTATTTTTACAGAAAATATGAAAATAATGACTGCAAGTTTGGCAAGGTGCGCTTGCCTGATATTTGAATTCCACTTAGGTCCTGGTTTCAGAAATTTCTAGAGATGTCTCTGAAAGCTGAAATAAATAGTACCATCACGCTCAGAAGGTGTCAAACAGCTAGGATCGCCTGTCCTTGGGTCCAATTTGTAGACAAGGGCAAAAACGGCAATTTTGGGCCAAAACGGGATCCACCGGTGGGCCCGCTTTGCACCGAAAAATGTGTCAGGGTCAATGGTCTCCAAATTCACCAAACTTAGTGTCAATATGTCAGGAACGCTGATACGAACCCAACGGAACTTTCAGATTTGAATTCCGATAAGCCGATCACGAAATCGACCGTCGAGCGGGGCCTGTGGGGCCCACGACACGCAATTTTGTCAACGTTCTCAGAATCGGACCAAACTTGACCCACAGGACCAGCGTATCGCTACGAGTCCGATGAAGCAAGTTTCGTCTCGATCCGACGTGTGTGCACGAAGTTAGGGTGAATTGCAAAAAAGGCAGATACGGGGCGATGTCCGCGGATACGCGTTGATTTCGGTGTGCACGCACACCCGAATCAGCTTCCGCGAAATCCTACACGTCCGTATCGACGAGGCGCACGTATCTGTAAAGACCGCACGCGACCAAGTCGTCCCGTTTGGCGGGGCGTACCCAGTTCCGGGGTAAAACAGGGTCTGGTTTTTCCTGTTTTTGGATCGCGGTGTGCGATCACCACAGGACGCGATGTCCCGAGAAGTTTGTCCGGGCACCGAGAGGGTCATACAGGCTTCGCGTAAAAATTTACGGAATCGAATTCCGAGCTACGAGGAGGAAATTAGGAGTACCTGAACAGGGCTTCACGAAACGGGGTTTTTCGTGTCGACACTCGAGTTCGTGTCCTGGATGCTGTGTCCACGCTGTGTCCGGCCTAGGGCTAGGGCTAGGACACGCTGCGGTGGCCGGAGGACCGTCGAAGAGGGCTGGGGGCAGCCGAGGCGGTCGAAGTCGTCGGCGGCGGCGCACCGGAGCGGGCGCTAGACAGGCGGCCGGCTGTTGCGGCCGGAGGCAGCGTCGGAGGGGTCGTCTGCGGGAGGAGGAGGACGAAGAGGAAGGGAGAGGTGGCGGTTCTGTGGGGCTCGTTGGCGAGGGTGCTTGCTGGGGCGGCTCATGGCGGTTGGGAGACGGAGGGCAGCGGCCAGGGGAGGGGTCGGATCTAGGGTTCCGGCGTTAGGGCTTGGGTAGGGGAAGATGAGGGAGGAGGAGGAGGTCGGGGTATTTATAGGGGGCTGGGGCGAGGGTTAGCCGGGGACGACGTGGGCGAGGGGTTCGGAGGGGGAGGCGGTCGTGGCGGCGCCTTTTCCGGCGGGCGGCGGGAATTTCGGGCGGCGTGGGAGTGACAGGGGAGAGGGTGAGGGAGATGCGGGTCGGGTCGGGCGCGGGTCCGAGTTGGGCGGACCCGCCCGACCCGCTAGGGTGTGTGAGGCTGGGCTGGGCTGGGTTCTAACGGGCTCGGCCCACTGGGCTGGGCCGGGCCCAAAACAGTAAAAAAATAAAATAAAAATAAAATAATAACAGTAAATAATAATAATAATAATAATAAATTAATTTAATTAGAAATTAGTTTTTAGGCTTTTAAAAATAGGTCTGAGACCTAGTAAAATCCCAGAAAATTATCCTAAGTCCGGTTTTCTATTTTACACACCATAAAATCATATTTTCATTTCATTTTAATGTTATTTATTGGCAATTAAAAATTACAAACTCACTACAGGGCCTATGTAAATTCTTGAAAAATTGCATATTAATTCCAAAAATTAATTTTTAAAAATCTAAAAATATAGGGTGTTTACAATCTACCCCCCTTAAGAGGATTGCGTCCTCGCAATCGAAGGGTAAACTATAAAGGCAAAATTTATATAATTAAAGAATGCTTAGGTTCTACCTGATTCTGCAAATAGGTGTGGATAACGCTGCCGCATAACATCTTCTCGCTCCCAGGTCGATTCGCCAGGAGAGTGCTGCTTCCAAGCTACTCGAACCAGCCTGATTGTCTGCCCTCGCAGTGTCTTCTCGCTGGTGTCGAGTATACCCAGTGGCTGTTCTTCGTATCTCAGGCTAGTTCCCACCGAAATCTCAGAATGATCAACTATATGGCTTGGGTCCGTCACATACCTCCTCAGTTGTGAGACATGGAATACGTCATGCCCTCCCTCTAAGGATGGAGGTAATGCAAGACGGTAAGCCACCTCACCGATGCGCTCCAAGATATCAAATGGCCCAATGTACCTTGGGCTTAACTTGCCTCTGCTGCCAAATCTGATAGTACCTCTAGTGGGCGAGATCCTCAAAAATACATGCTCTCCTTCCTTGAACTCCAGGGGTCGTCTGTGTGCATCGGCCCAATGCTTCTGTCTATCCTGGGCTGCACGGAGATGGTTCTGAATCTGTTTTACTTTCTCCACTGTCTCCGTTACCAACTCTGGACCCAGTATTTGACGTTCGCCAACGTCGCTCCAGCATATCGGCGATCTGCACTTCCTTCCGTACAGTGCCTCGAAAGGTGCCATCTGAATGCTTGCCTGATAGCTGTTGTTGTAGGAGAACTCCACTAAGTGCAGATGATCTTCCCAAGATCCTCCGAAGTCCAGTATATATGATCGCAGCATATCTTCCAAGATCTGAATTGTGCGCTCTGATTGGCCATCTGTCTGGGGATGATAGGCAGTACTGAATTTGAGCCTGGTGCCGAGACTCTCTTGCATGCTTCGCCAGAAGTGAGATGTAAATCTTGAGTCTCGATCTGATACAATACTAACCGGCACTCCATGTAATTTTATGATCTGTCGCATATACATGTCGGCTAGTACTTCCGTGGATTGTCCGAATCTGAACGGCAAGAAGTGAGCCGACTTAGTGAGTCGATCCACGATGACCCATACTGCATCCTTACCACTCGGGCTTCTTGGAAATCCAGTGACGAAGTCCATGGTAATATGCTCCCACTTCCATTCCGGGATGGGAAGTGGCTGCAACATACCTGCAGTCCTTTGGTGTTCGGCCTTCACCTGCTGGCAGACTAAATATTTTGCCACAAATCGGGCAATCTCCCTTTTCATTCCATGCCACCAGTAATATTGTCTTAAGTCCCGGTACATCTTGGTTCCTCCTGGATGAATCGAGTATATGGAGCTATGGGCTTCTGTCATCAATTCCTGCCTTAATTCTCCATTTGGAACACATAGGCGATTTCCGCACCTTAATGTTCCGTCCTCGTGGATGCGAAGTCCCGTCTGCAGGCCTGCTTCTGTTCTTTCTCTCAGCCTTCGGAATCTGGCATCATTAGGCAAAGCTTCCCTGATTCTCTCCACTAGCGATGACTTTACTTCGAGGTTGTCACGACCCAATTCCGTAGAATCACTTGAGGCGTCCCCCGAATCGTGACCGCCGTGCGGGCCTGGAGTTGCGCCCGCACAAGGCTTTAATGATTTGCATAGCAAGCACATATTCAGAGTACGCAGATAAATTGAAACACAGATTTGAAACATAGAAAAGTTCTCTTTATTGATAATGAGCATCTATTACAAACTCCTGAACGAGTCAGCTAATATGTCGAACGGCTTACAAAAGGGTTGACTCAAAATGAGATAGCAGTCCTGTACATTACATCCCTTTATAAACTCAAAATGATAAAGACCTCCTGGCTGGAGGATAGCTTTGCCACGGAGCTGCATTTGTGTATGAAGAGTTGCAGCTCCTGTCTTCAAATGCTTCAGGGGGCGCGGTGAAGATGCACAAACAGTTGGACTGGATCCGGTAGACGACTTCGGCTCCTCGCTCGGTTCACCTTGGTACGGAGAACCTGTTTCAACGAGGGTCAGCATATCGAAACATGCTGGTGAAGGCGAGCTAGCCTGACTATACCAATCAACACGTTGTTTAGTGAAGCATGCATATTTGTGGGTTTCTATCTTGCCTTAGTTCATTTACAAGTAAGCAGCATATAAAATTTACTGAAATGAACGTGCCACCGTTAGGTGGATTTTACCTGCCCGTCTGAATTACCTGCACAATACTTACCATGCCTTCCCTGCCACGAAGACACAAGTTAGTATGCAACAGGTTTAAATATACACGATGATCACTGGCATGGTTGCCATAATGGACGTAGCCGTGGACAAGGATAGCATGCTACGAGAGAACACGATTGCGCTGCAAGCTATCCGGTCCCGAACATGAAGACTACACACGAGTTCTGCCCGGATCGGATCGGTGCCAGTGCCCCAGCGACCGTCCGCAGAACCAATACCTTGTGCACAAGTTGTCCATGATCGAACACGATGAACAAGTTAACAAGTCATGCATTTGAGGCAACACGAGTGCAAGAACACGAGTACACGACAAGCAGTATTGCATAATTTATTTTGCATACCCTCCCTGAATAATTATGCATATACAAGATGTGTTCTATACTTAGCACGTTTTATAGAACATTTGCACGAACAAGCATACGATAAGGCAATAGTTCACAGGTTTGATTGACAAGCATAATAACCAAGTCTATTGTCTTTTATCTTGGTTTCTTTTATTATTATTATTTGGTATCGTTTGATCGGGGCAAAGGAGTGAAGCTTGGAAGCAGGGCTAGCTAATCGGGTTGGTAGCCACTCACTTAGATTTTGGAAAGAGGAAGGAAAGAGGCGCTTCACGACTCCGCTCGCAAGCCGCCTACTGCTCGTTCACCTGCACACGAACAGCTCGATTAATACTTCTTCCTCTCTTTCCAATCTCGAAAATAGAAGTGCAGTTCAATGAACAAAAATAATGAAAACCATCGAAACCGTTCAAAGAAAACAAGCAAATCCCAAAACCAACTCAAAGCACGAAAGCAACAAGCGACATCGAAAACCGAGGCAATAAAAGATAGCAGCGGAGAGGTCCCTCCTGACTCTGCCGCTAAGCCGATCCTTGGGGCGCAGTCCACTGAATATGGGAATCGATTCCGAAGAAACAAATCCATAACGAGGACGAGTTCTTAATTCAATCTATCCCGATCTAACGATACCGACTTGTGTTTCTTAGCCGCTCTCTCCGCATCGGGAGAACGGGGCACTACATCCTACCCAACTAATTGGAAGTTTCGTCCCGAAACTTAGGGTAGAACTTACCGTTAGGGATTATTGCGTTCGGGACGGCGATCAGGAAGGTTCGGGCAGGAATTAATAGCATGGCCTGATCGTCCACAAGTGAGGCATAATCCAAGTCTCAAGCGGCAGTCCTTCTTGTCGTGTCCAGTCTTTTTACAGAACCGACACGTAATGTTCCAATATTTTATTTGTTGACTACCGTCGTTCCGATGCTTTGCAGCGTTGTTTCCTCTGTCGTTGCTTTGGCGTTTGTGATTGTAGGTATGCACAGCGCCGGCAGGAACGTGAGGATAAAATGGTTCAAGCGACAGGGCGTGATTCATGACTTCACGCATCGTACGATACTGAGGAACGACTACGTGCGAATGGATGGCAGGGCGTAGTCCACCTTCAAACCTTCTAGCTCGACTCGCTGCATCAGGTAAATAGGCCCTAGCGAATTTGGAGAGTCGGTTGAATTCGGCGGAGTACTCCTTAACTGTCATGCTGCCTTGCCGCAGCTGCATGAACTTGTTTTCCATTTGACATTGTACTGGAGGGGGTACAAACTCCTCTTCGAACGCGGCACGAAAAGTCGTCCACGAGATCGCCTCCTCTCCGTGATCAAATTGGAGAGATCGTCGATGCACGTCCCACCAATCGTGCGCGTTGAGGCTGAGCTGTAGTTGCGCGCAGGAGACGCGCTTCTCTTCGGGGACCTCTAACAGAGCGAAGTGATCTTCAAGTTCGGCCAACCAATCTAGAGCTACGACTGGGTCCTCAGTCCCGTTGAATGGGGTGTTGCAGACTTTCTTGAAGTGGCCAAAGTCGAAGGCAGTCACGTCCCTCGCCCTTGGAATTTGCGGCGTCTCTACTTCAAGCACGGGCTGTTCCACCGGAGTCGCTGGCGTTGCCGCGGACTGGTTGGATGCCAAAGTATGAATGATCTGCTGCAGGGTATCTACCTGCTTCTGTTGGACTGAGAATCGTGCTTCTATATTGTCTTGAAACTTGAGCTGACTCTCTTCCTCCCGCTTCTCGGCCCGTTCATAGCGAGCCTCGTCCCTTTGTTGGTTTGCCTCCAACATCTGCAACATTCGTTGGACGGGATCGATGCTTGGCACGGCTCGCTGGCTCTTTGAACTTCCCGAAGTATCCGAACTACTTTCTTGGCCTTGCGTTTCGTCCGGAGTTTGTGCTGCAGATTACGCTGGAGCCATTCCTTCAAAAGAAGGTAAATTACATTAGGATCATAATGTATTATGGACTTATTGCATGAACGTATCTCATTTTGGCCTAGCGAGTTCAAGAGTTCGCACAGGAATTGATCGTTAAAGGAACTTTTCCAGCACGAAGTCTAAGGAACTTTGAATCTGTGCTCTGATACCACTATGTCACGACCCAATTTCATAGAATCACTTGAGGCGTCCCCCGAATCGTGACCGTCGTGCGGGCCTGGAGTTGCGCCCGCACAAGGCTTTAATGATTTGCATAGCAAGCACATATTCAGAGTACGCAGATAAATTGAAACACAGATTTGAAACATAGAAAAGTTCTCTTTATTGATAATGAACATCTATTACAAACTCCTGAACGAGTCAGCTAATATGCCGAACGGCTTACAAAAGGGTTGACTCAAAATGAGATAGCAGTCCTGTACATTACATCCCTTTATAAACTCAAAATGATAAAGACCTCCTGGCTGGAGGATAGCTTTGCCACGGAGCTGCATTTGTGTATGAAGAGTTGCAGCTCCTGTCTTCAAATGCTTCAGGGGGCGCGGTGAAGATGCGCCAACAGTTGGACTGGATCGGGTAGACGACTTTGGCTCCTCGCTCGGTTCGCCTTGGTGCGGAGAACCTATTTCAACGAGGGTCAGCATATCGAAACATGCTGGTGAAGGCGAGCTAGCCTGACTATACCAATCAATACGTTGTTTAGTGAAGCATGCATATTTGTGGGTTTCTATCTTGCCTTAGTTCATTTACAAGTAAGCAGCATATAGAATTTACTGAAATGAATGTGCCACCGTTAGGTGGATTTTACCTGCCCGTCTAAATTACCTGCACAATACTTACCATGCCTTCCCTGTCACGAAGACACAAGTTAGTATGCAACAGGTTTAAATATACACAATAATCACTGGCATGGTTGCCATAATGGACGTAGCCGGGGACAAGGATAGCATGCTACGAGAGAACACGATTGCGCTGCAAGCTATCCGGTCCCGAACACGAAGACTACACACGAGTTCCGCCCGGATCGGATCGGTGCCAGTGCCCCAGCGACCGTCCGCAGAACCAATACCTTGTGCACAAGTTGTCCATGATCGAACACGATGAACAAGTTAACAAGTCATGCATTTGAGGCAACACGAGTGCAAGAACACGAGTACACGACAAGCAGTATTGCATGATTTATTTTGCATAGCCTCCTTGAACAATTATGCATATACAAGATGTGTTCTATACTTAGCACGTTTTATAGAACATTTGCACGAACAAGCATACGATAAGGCAACAGTTCACAGGTTTGATTGACAAGCATAATAACCAAGTCTATTGTCTTTTATCTTGGTTTCTTTTATTATTATTATTTGGTATCGTTTGATCGGGGCAAAGGAGTGAAGCTTGGAAGCAGGGCTAGCTAATCGGGTTGGTAGCCACTCACTTAGATTTTGGAAAGAGGAAGGAAAGAGGCGCTTCACGACTCCGCTCGCAAGCCGCCTACTGCTCGTTCACCTGCACACGAACAGCTCGATTAATACTTCTTTCTCTCTTTCCAATCTCGAAAATAGAAGTGCAGTTCAATGAACGAAAATAATAAAAACCATCAAAACCGTTCAAGGAAAACAAGCAAATCCCAAAACCAACTCAAAGCACGAAAGCAACAAGCGACATCGAAAACCGAGGCAATAAAAGATAGTAGCGGAGAGGTCCCTCCTGACTCTGCCGCTAAGCCGATCCTTGGGGCGCAGTCCACTGAATATGAGAATCGATTCCGAAGAAACAAATCCATAACGAGGACGAGTTCTTAATTTAATCTATCCCGATCGAACGATACCGACTTATGTTTCTTAGCCGCGCTCTCCGCATCGGGAGAACGGGGCACTACAGAGGTTAGCCAGCAAACCATTTTTTCCAGGTAGAACAACCTCTATCTGCAGATCTTGCAAGTCTTGTAATAGCTGAGGCTACTCCGTTAAGAAATAAGCCGAGGGTTTTCTGCTGAGGGCGTCGGCTACAACATTTGCTTTCCCCGGGTGGTACTGCAGATCGATGTCAAAGTCCACCATCAACTCAAGCCAACGCCTTTGCCTCATGTTGAGCTCCTTCTGTGTATAAACATACTTTAAGCTCTTATAATCAGTGAATATCTCGACCTTTTCTCCATACAGATAATGTCTCCAGATCTTTAATGCAAAAATCACTGCAGCTAGCTCCAGGTCATGCGTTGGGTAGTTCTTCTCGTGGACCTTCAGCTGCCTCGATGCATAAGCGATAACCTTGCCATGTTGCATCAAGACACAACCTAGTCCACTACCGGACGCATCACTATATACAACAAAATCACCTGACCCTGAGGGAAGAGTCAAGACTGGTGCTGTTGTTAGACGCCTCTTCAGTTCTTTGAAGGCATTCTGGCATTCTTCCGTCCATAGGAACTCCTGATCCTTCCGTGTCAGCTTAGTCATCGGCTCTGCGATCCTTGAAAATTTTTCTATGAACCGTCGGTAATACCCAGCAAGTCCAAGAAAACTTCTCACTTCCGCAACAGAGGTAGGGGTAGGCCAGGTTTCTATAACAGTGACCTTTTCTGGGTCCACAGACATTCCTTCACCCGAGATAATATGCCCTAAGAATGGCACCTTGTCCATACAGAACTCACATTTGCTGAGTTTGGCATATAGCTTCTCCCTTCTCAAAGTTTCTAGCACAATTCTAAGGTGTTCCTCGTGCTCTTCGTGGTTCTTGGAGTAGACTAGGATATCATTAATGAATACCACCACGAACTTATCCAAATACTGATGGAAGACCCCGTTCATCAAACTCATAAATACGGCGGGTGCGTTGGTTAAACCAAACGGCATAACTAGGAACTCATAATGTCCATACTTAGTTCTGAAGGCCGTCTTTGGGATATCTTCCTTCTTCACCCTAATCTGGTGATAACCGGATCTAAGGTCAATCTTTGAGAATACCTTAGCACCACTCAGTTGGTCAAACAAATCATCAATGCGTGGTAATGGGTACCGGTTCTTAATAGTTACAGCATTAAGGGCTCTGTAATCGATGCACAACCGTACAGATCCGTCCTTCTTGGGTACAAAAAGTTTAGGTGCTCCCCATGGTGAAACACTGGGCCGGATAAATCCTTTCTCCAGAAGGTCATCAACTTGTGTTTTCAGCTCTACTAACTCCTTAGGTGCTAGCCGATATACCGATGAAGTGATAGGTTCGGTTCCTGGAGTTAGGTCTATTGTGAATTCTATCTTCCGATCAGGTGGTAAACCTGAAAGATCGTCGGGAAACACATCCACAAATTCCGTTATGACTCTTGGGTAACTTGAATCTTCTTCTACAGTCAATACCCTAAGAGTTGGCTGGACACCTTGTTCTACAGCTTCTCGTAGAAATTCAAACTCAGGAAGGCTAGGGGGTCTAAATATCACTTTTCCAAGCCGGCAATCCAGTGTCGCATGGTACTGACTTAACCAGTCCATACCAAGTACAATATTGTAATCAGGCATAGAAAAGATCAGGAATTAGGCTCGCATCTCTCGGCCACAGACTACTACCGAACATGATCTACAAGTATCACTAACCGGGATAATTCCACCTCCCGTTAGAATTCTCTTCATCTTCGAGAGAGGTGCGGTAGCTATTCTATGTGTGGCTACGAAGCTAGCAGCAATAAATGAATGCGAGGCTCCAGAATCAAATAATGCTACAGCAGGAATTGAAGCTACTAATATGGTACCTGCTATCACTTCGCCTGCAGTAGCTTCCTCAGTGACTGCTAGTGCATATGCCTGACCTCGTCCCTGAGCGGGACCCCTTTGTTGACGAGCTTGTTGGAACAATGCTGTTAACCCCCTTACCCAAAATTAGAGCTACTTGGCTTAGATAGTGAAATTAGGGCTAAATTGAACCAATTAGAATTAGAACACGGTATTTAATTTAATTACGAAATAATTATGACACGTAGCGCACCTTACCGTTGCCCGATAATTGGAGCACCTCACGAGCCGTTGCCTATCTACGAATTTCACAACATTGACCTAGACGTGCCCGTCTACCTTTCTGGCCCTTGTGCGACTTATAATATTGCTCTCTAATACTATATTATAGCCGCACAACAAACGTCGCAGACGTTATTTATTAATTATAAATAAATTCTCAATTTTGTACCCTTGTGCGTCCCAATTGAAGTTGGGTACACAATCTGGACCGTTTTGTGCAAACCAAATTTTATTATATTCTACACTGTCCCCTCTACGCCCCTGACAATTTTGGCCGCCTGATTTAATCCCATGTACTCCTAATTAATTTCAGAACATCGTGCGCGCTTCGATTTAATTAATTAAATCCAATTTCTGCCTTTGTGCAATTTTCTAATTGTTGGGGGGCTTTTATGCAAAAATGCATTGAGGCATCTCCGCCATTGGACAATTCATGAAGAAACTCAATTTTCCCTTCATGTAGATTTTTTCTATAATTTTTACGAGGTGCAACGCGCGCACATCGCTCTCGTATATTTAAACCCCATCCTTGCATTTTAAATCATGTAATTTCTAGCCTATCACCCTCATGTGAGCCCAAGGCCATCCATAGGAGATGTTGACCAAGCCCAACAAAGTTTAGGTCAAACTCACCTAGGTCAAACCCTAAAACCCACATGAGTATTTAATATAATTTTCTTCTTCCTTTTCTATTGGAAAACCAAACCAATACAAATATTCAGCCGACTTCTATTTCCTCTTCCCTCTCCCTGTGCTCGAACTCCTTCCTGCCTGGCCTCGCCGGAGCAGTCACGGCCATCTCCACTCACAACCAGCCGAGCCTCCTCCCTAGAGCTCCTCCCTCTCTTCCTCCTCCCCTGCTGTCGTAGACCGGAGCCACCACAGCCGGCTGAACTCACCGCTGCTCCTCCCCAACTTCCCCGACTTCATCTCCTTCCTCTCAACGAACTCCACCCCATGGCCGACCATGCAGCCGATGACCCCTCCGCCTAGCCGGCCGAGCACCTCCACAGCATCCCCTACTCCGCCGGAGGCAAACACCACCAGCGAGCAGCCCGCTCACCATCCACAACGGTCACCGTTTTCCGGCCTGCACCGCCCCACCCTGTTACACGAACCACCATTGTTATCTCGATGACTCGCCGCCATCACCCTCGTCTCTGACGACGGGATCCGGCCACCACGACCACCCCCACGTCATCCCGACTCCATCACGACCACCAGCAACCCCATCACGACCACCTAGCCTCTCCTCCCCCCGCTCTCCTCCTCAATCACCCCCTCCTCGTCGACATCCCCATGCTGCCCCACCTCTGTCATCAACTCCCCTCGCCAGATCGATCATCACCACCACCGCCATTGCAGTCGCTATCATCACCCTGACCTCTCCACCTCTTCTCCGACTCCCTGCCACCCGGGCCAACGATATCACGACCACCACACCTCCATCAATTCCGGCCATCTCCCCCTGACTCAACTCCTCCACCCTCTTCCAACAGCCCCCGACCAGACTCCTCTTTCCCTCGAGCCACAACCGTCATCACCACCACCATTGCCACCCCCTGGCGGAGCTCCTCCTTCCTCCTTGGCCGGAGCTCCCCTGGCCGGGCCTCCCCCGGCCGACACCACTCACCACCACAGTGAGTTTCTTCCCCCTCTTCCCTCCTTCGTTATGTTTATATATATTTTATATGTATATATGTGTATATACGTATATGTGTGCGTATATGTATATATGTGTATATACGTATATGTATGTGTACATATGTATGTGCGTATACGGGTGTGCGTATAAATAAATATGCATATGTGTATAAATAGTGTATTTACTTAATGTATATGTATATGTATATATTTAATATAATTGGTATATATATAAATGCATATTTTAGTATATGTATTATTGGTATATGTATATATATATATATGTAGGTCTTGTATATACGTAATATAGTTTCAATATATAAATTGTATATATGTATAAATATATTTTTTTATATGCTTTTAATATATCCTTAATATATATAGTATAAACTTAATTTGGTGTCTTAGTATTAGAATATTTTAATAATAATGTTGACAATATAATTATATATATTTTCAAGGGTATTTTGGCATATATATATGAGTACATATATATTGTTCACCTAGTATATATTAGATATGTGATTAAATGGTACATATATAAATATTGTAAATATATTTGATTTGGTGCATGTATAAAGTGTAAGTATTAATGCTAGTTAATAATAGGTATAATATGTTGACCATAGTTGACTGGTGTTACCTTAGTATACCCCCTGAGTCCCGTGTAAATATTGTTGTGTGTGTGCACCAGTGTAATGGCTAATGATTTTATTGTATTATATTCATATGTATATAGGATGTTGGATTTATTCCGCACGACTTTTGGAGCAGGTTATTGGTACATCGCAGCTCTCTGGCCAGGCAAGTATACCTTGCCATTGTACTGTTATTTATATTCCATATGTTGCACGCATCTTTATTTTCTGTCTTTAGTTCATATATTTTAATTGTTATATAAAATGCGCGCGACGGTGACGTCGCGAATGTTTTATTTATGTATTGCATTGACCTTGTTAATGAGACTACCCCATTATCATGTAGCACCATTAGGTTCATTGGCCGTGACACAGTGGTTACACGAGTATGAGTCTCATATAGATCACGGACTGCGTGACAGGTCTGGCCTCCTGTACGTATGGGCCGTGCGATAGGGATAAGTGCCAATAGAAACTTTGCATGCTAGTAGACCTGGCGGTTATTAGAGGTTTATCGTGTCATGGACATGACATGCTTAGAGCATTGGGTGGGGAGAACAACAAGTACCGCATTTGAGCTCCTTTACACTTTTTCTCCTGTACGCCCGGATTCTCCGCTGGAGATACGGGTCATGATGACCACTATATATTATGTACTATCAGGCGGGCCACCGGCGTTCAAAAGACGACGTGCCTTTTAGGCCCCTGGATCTCCAAAAGAGAACCATGCCAAATCCTAGTTTTCAGCCAGATAGCTCACTTGTGGAAAAAGTTGTTCTTAACTGCATTCACATAGATGGTTAGGCGACCCCAATGGATGTTTATTTTCAGTACTTTATTGGCATGTATTTAAGTATCTTGTTACGTCCCTCTGAGGACCTGGTCTGCTGCCAGGTGTGCCTGTTCTTGAGTATTTGCAGGAGCGCAGAATTGGAAGGATATAGATGCTTCATGGATGTCTTCTCTTCGAGCCGTGATTGGTAGCTGGTACTTATATTGTTTGAGTGAGTTGTACTTATATTGTATTTACTTTTCCTATTTGAGTTGGTAGTGGATTTGTTTCCATCCAACTGTCATCCTTAGATACTTCTTATTGAGATCTAGTTTCATAGATACTGGTTATTATTTTTATATGATTTTGGTAGATGAGATTTAGATTATACCCCGTGACTTGTATTACATTTTATACCACTTGTGGATTTGATATTCATATTACAGCGTACGTATGGATTTGGCTTCCATATATTGGAGTTGTCATATCCATGCGGCTGTCATGCTTACGTGTCCTAGTCCTACGTATTTTTGGGACTGGGACGTAACATGTTTTTGTGGTGGCCCATGCAGGTCTAGAGCATATTGTCTCGGTTACGTTACTGTGCCGAGCAAGCCTGCACCTAGGACTAGAATATAGAATCTCATCCACAATTGACTATGATTCATCTTCCTCCTCTCTGTTCTATTTTGAACACATGCATCCTGCTTGATTCCTGTGCTTTCCTAATAGTTCTTTAAGTATAGCCTTCTCCTAGAATATAGAAGTTTCTGTTGTTAGATGATAATTAGAGTAGCACACCTATTTAGAATACAACGAGATTATAGATACACCACTAAGTTTAGAATATCTAGCGAACCCTAGAATCCCTTATCCCTATAATTGGTTTACCATTACCCCGGATGTATTATGAGGACTTGAGAGTAGTATAGACACTACTAGAGTTAGTTAGAAGGTTACCATAATGTTTGCCCCTAGCATTGAGGAACCCATAGAAAACCAAAACTTAATATTTGGACTGAACCTAACCTTCATAGTTAGATGATATTGGAACTATAAAACTTATGTCATTGTCTTATTATTAGTAGACAAGTACCCTAGAAAGCCAAGAGCAATGCATAGAATATTTCCCTAATCATACCTCAAACATAGTAGCTAGCGTACCACTTCCCTTTAGAAACCATGATGCTATCTATAGGCCCTATTTTAAATTTTACATCTTGTTTCTCTGAAACCCTAGCGCTCACCACTCGCGCGACGACTAAATTATGATCTTCTTTTAATCTTTCAATTCATGCCAATCTGACGCTTCTGATTTTAGACCAAGCAATTGTATTCTATGATAGGATATATGGTTTGCTAAAGTGATAGTGTAAATCTTGAATTTTGAATTGTGTGCCTTGTAGTTAGAACCTGATAGTTAAATTGTTCAATTAGATTGTGATGATTACCCCTAGTTGTAGACCACGTAATTTGTACCCTCACCTCGATACACGTTAGACCCCTCCCCTTTAACGGCCAGTAACTCTTCTATCCTTACCATTGACACTTGCTTGTAAGTGCTATGACTAAGACTTAGGATGACCATTACCTACATAAAAAAAAAGATACCCTAATCAATACCAAGATTTTTCCTCATATACCCTAATAAAGAGTTTCTGTTTTATTTACATGTACAAGATTATTTTGTAGGACCCTCTTAAGACTGTCACAGTATTGGTTTAATTATTATAAGTTGGGTAGTATGCCTCACAACCTAGTATCACATAGTCCACTTGACCCATCGAGGTAGTGTAACTAAATGACATTAAATGCTAGCACTAGACGACAGTGTTTATTCAGACGGTAGAATTTAGAGGCCCATGCCCTATTTGGTTGACTAGCGACTTAGACAAGGAGGTTGTATGATAACTGTAGAGATTGTAGAGTCTTTATTATTATTGCATATTTTGTTTTGGTTGGTGAACTTGAATTGACTTGTACCTCATTTCATCATCATCTAGCGTACTTATATTTGTCGTACCCCCTTGACTTATGCCGCTATTATAGCCTAGTTTTTGCAAGCTTATACCTTATCAAGCTTATTCATGACATATGTATTAGTGGGTCGACACACCAATACATTTCAGAATCAGTGTATTACGGTCTGATCAACCATAGTGCGCTTGATTCGCCCTTCGCAATAATACTTTACGTGGATTGAAATATATAATTTACTAGTAGACACCTGTATTTGCCCTCTAGATATGACTGAGCGGATCGTATCGGTTACACAAATACGAGCATGCAAATACGGATCTACCAAATAGGATTTTAGTCCACAACTGCCTTGACAATTCCCCTTGGATTCCTTGAAACGCCTTGATCCCTATACTTGCATTCTATTACTCCTCCCTTGAACTCTTATTTATTGGTCTACGTCTTTCCTTATTCGAAAGGACGAAACATCTTGCTTGGTATACGTTTGATATATAGATAGTACTAGATATTCTCCATAGGCCAATCTTATTGTTTGGTGACTACCTTTTATAAGTGATTAAGGGCATATCATAGAGGATATGTTTGGTGTTAAAAGACTGAGGATTAAATAACATGATCAAATAAATTTGGGACATAGCCTTCTTAGGTGTATAGCCTTAGATGATAGATGGGTAAATTTTAAGTTGGGTAGAAACTACCATGTTAACTTAAGGAGAATTCTTATACTGCAATCAAGTGAGGTTAGATAGAGAAACCCTACCCTAGTTCAATTTCGAGGACGAAATTATTTTAAGTTGGGTAGATTGTAAACCCCCTTACCCAAAATTAGGGCTACTTGGCTTAGATAGTGAAATTAGGGCTAAATTGAACCAATTAGAATTAGAACACGGCATATAATTTAATTACGAAATAATTATGACACGTAGCGCACCTTACCGTTGCCCGATAATTGGAGCACCTCACGAGCCGTTGCCTATCTACGAATTTCACAACATTGACCTAGACGTGCCCGCCTACCTTTCTGGCCCTTGTGTGACTTATAATATTGCTCTCTGATACTATATTATAGCCGCACAACAAACGTCGCAGACATTATTTATTAATTATAAATAAATTCTCAATTTTGTACCCTTGTGCGTCCCAATTGAAATTGGGGACACAATCTGGACCGTTTTGTGCAAACCGAATTTTATTAATATTCTACACTGTCCCCTCTACGCTCCTGACAATTTTGGCCGCCTGATTTAATCCCATGTACTCCTAATTAATTTCAGAACATCGTGCGCGCTTCGATTTAATTAATTAAATCCAATTTCTGCCTTTGTGCAATTTTCCAATTGTTGGGGGGCTTTTATGCAAAAATGCATTGAGGCATCCCCGCCATTGGACAATTCATGAAGAAACTCAATTTTCCCTTCATGTAGATTTTTCCCATAATTTTTACGAGGTGCAACGCGCGCACATCGCTCTCGTATATTTAAACCCCATCCTTGCATTTTAAATCATGTAATTTCTAGCCTATCACCCTCATGTGAGCCCAAGGCCATCCATAGGAGATGTTGACCAAGCCCAACAAAGTTTAGGTCAAACTCACCTAGGTCAAACCCTAAAACCCACATGAGTATTTAATATAATTTTCTTCTTCCTTTTCTATTGGAAAACCAAACCAATACAAATATTCAGCCGACTTCTATTTCCTCTTCCCTCTCCCTGTGCTCGAACTCCTCCCTGCCTGGCCTCGCCGGAGCAGTCACGGCCATCTCCGCTCACAACCACCCGAGCCTCCTCCCTGGAGCTCCTCCCTCTCTTCCTCCTCCCCTGCTGTCGTAGACAGGAGCCACCACAGCCGGCTGAACTCACCGCTGCTCCTCCCCAACTTCCCCGACTTCATCTCCTTTCTCTCGACGAACTCCACCCCATGGCCGACCATGCAGTCGATGACCCCTCCGCCTAGCCGGCCGAGCACCTCCACAGCATCCCCTACTCCGCCGGAGGCAAACACCACCAGCGAGCAGCCCGCTCACCATCCGCAGCGGTCACCGTTTTCTGGCCTGCACCGCCCCACCCTGTTACACGAACCACCATTGTCATCTCGATGACTCGCCGCCATCACCCTCGTCTCTGACGACGGGATCCGGCCACCACGACCACCCCCATGTCATCCCGACTCCATCACGACCACCAGCAACCCCATCACGACCACCTAGCCTCTCCTCCCCTTGCTCTCCTCCTCAATCACCCCCTCCTCGTCGACATCCCCATGCTGCCCCACCTCTGTCATCAACTCCCCTCGCCAGATCGATCATCACCACCACCGCCATTGCAGTCGCTATCATCACCCTGACCTCTCCACCTCTTCTCCGACTCCCTGCCACCCGGGCCAACGACATCACGACCACCATACCTCCATCAATTTCGGCCATCTCCCCCTGACTCAACTCCTCCACCCTCTTCCAACAGCCCCCGACCAGACTCCTCTTTCCCTCGAGCCACAACCGTCATCACCACCACCATTGCCACCCCCTGGCGGAGCTCCTCCTTCCTCCTTGGCCGGAGCTCCCCTGGCCGGGCCTCCCCCGGCCGACACCACTCACCACCACAGTGAGTTTCTTCCCCCTCTTCCCTCCTTCGTTATGTTTATATATATTTTATATGTATATATGTGTATATACGTATATGTGTGCGTATATGTATATATGTGTATATACGTATATGTATGTGTACATGTGTATGTGCGTTTACGGGTGTGCGTATAAATAAATATGCGTATGTGTATAAATAGTGTATTTACTTAATGTATATGTATATGTATATATTTAATATAATTGGTATATATATAAATGCGTATTTTAGTATATGTATTATTGGTATATGTATATATATATATATGTAGGTCTTGTATATACGTAATATAGTTTCAATATATAAATTGTATATATGTATAAATATTTTTTTTTTATATGCTTTTAATATATCCTTAATATATATAGTATAAACTTAATTTGGTGTATTAGTATTAGAATATTTTAATAATAATGTTGACAATATAATTATATATATTTTCAAGGGTATTTTGGCATATATATATGAGTACATATATATTGTTCACCTAGTATATATTAGATATGTGATTAAATGGTACATATATAAATATTGTAAATATATTTGATTTGGTGCATGTATAAAGTGTAAGTATTAATGCTAGTTAATAATAGGTATAATATGTTGACCATAGTTGACTGGTGTTACCTTAGTATACCCCTTGAGTCCCGTGTAAATATTGTTGTGTGTGTGCACCAGTGTAATGGCTAATGATTTTATTGTATTATATTCATATGTATATAGGATGTTGGATTTATTCCGCACGACTTTTGGAGCAGGTTATTGGTACATCGCAGCTCTCTGGCCAGGCAAGTATACCTTGCCATTGTACTGTTATTTATATTCCATATGTTGCACGTATCTTTATTTTCTGTCTTTAGTTCATATATTTTAATTGTTATATAAAATGCACGCGACGGTGACGTCGCGAATGTTTTATTTATGTATTGCATTGACCTTGTTCATGAGACTACCCCATTATCATGTAGCACCATTAGGTTCATTGGCCGTGACACAGTGGTTACACGAGTATGAGTCTCATATAGATCACGGACTGCGTGACAGGTCTGGCCTCCTGTACGTATGGGCCGTGCGATAGGGATAACTGCCAATAGAAACTTTGCATGCTAGTAGACCTGGCGGTTATTAGAGGTTTATCGTGTCATGGACATGACATGCTTAGAGCATTGGGTGGAGAGAACAACAAGTACCGCATTTGAGCTCCTTTACACTTTTTCTCCTGTACGCCCGGATTCTCCGCTGGAGATACGGGTCATGATGACCACTATATATTATGTACTATCAGGCGGGCCACCGGCGTTCAAAAGACGACGTGCCTTTTAGGCCCCTGGATCTCCAAAAGAGAACCATGCCAAATCCCAGTTTTAAGCCAGATAGCTCACTTGTGGAAAAAGTTGTTCTTAACTGCATTCACATAGATGGTTAGGCGACCCCAATGGATGTTTATTTTCAGTACTTTATTGGCATGTGTTTAAGTATCTTGTTACGTCCCTCTGAGGACCTGGTCTGCTGCCAGGTGTGCCTGTTCTTGAGTATTTGCAGGAGCGCAGAATTGGAAGGATATAGATGCTTCGTGGATGTCTTCTCTTCGAGCCGTGATTGGTAGCTGGTACTTATATTGTTTGAGTGAGTTGTACTTATATTGTATTTACTTTTCCTATTTGAGTTGGTAGTGGATTTATTTTCATCCAACTGTCATCCTTAGATACTTCTTATTGAGATCTAGTTTCATAGATACTGGTTATTATTTCTATATGATTTTGGTAGATGAGATTTAGATTATACCCCGTGACTTGTATTACATTTTATACCACTTGTGGATTTGATATTCATATTACAGCGTACGTATGGATTTGGCTTCCATATATTGGAGTTGTCATATCCATGCGGCTGGCATGCTTACGTGTCCTAGTCCTATGTATTTTTGGGACTGGGGCGTGACAAATGCTGCCTGAGGTGGTAGAGGTGGCCTGGCTCCTCCAGGCCCTGTCTGTGTTGCTCCCCCAGCTGGAAGAGCTGCAGGTGGAGCTGGTCGATTCGGAACTCCCTCTCGACGTTCCGAACAGTCCTTTGAGAAGTGTTGTCCATATCCGCAAACCAGGCAGAGTCCCAGCTTGCGTCGACATTCCTTTTCAATATGTCCTACCTTGCTGCAGTAATGGCAACTAGGCAGGTTCTTAGTTGCTGCTCTTGGAGGCGGGCTCTTCTGGGACCGTTTAGCAAATTCCCCTGGTGATGACTTGGACGGTGCTGAGGAGAAGGGACGTTTCAGGTTTGATTCCCTCCGAGTAACGCGCTCCAGCTAGGACGTCGGTGTAAGAGGTGGGCGCGACCGATCCGATTAACTTCTGAAGCTCGAACCTGAGCCCATCAAAGAACTTTTCCGCCTTCTCCTCTTCGGTAGGAATTAGCGAAGGGGCGAAGCGGCTCAGGCGAATGAATTCGGCGTTATATTCCTCCACCGTCATGTTGCCCTGGATCAGGCGGTTGAATCTGTCTCGGAGTTCTGACCGAGCAACAGCAGGGATGTACATTTCCTGGAAGAGTCTGGAGAACTCCTCCCAGGTAACCTGATCATGTTCGAGCCTTCTTTCTTCGGACAACCACCAATGATGCGCGTTGTCCGTCAGTTGCATCCTGACGGCAGTCATCCATTTGTCCCTTGGTAGTTCGGCGGCCTCCAACTGATGCTGTGTGTTCGTAAGCCATTTATGCACTTCAGTTGGTCCCTCCTTGCCCGAGAAGGTACGGGGCTTGAGTTGGCGGAAATCTGTAATAGATCCCGTCGCTGGCCGTCTATTTGGTGGATTTGCATGCTCCAATGCTGCGACTAGGCTGTTCCTTAGGTTCTCGGCCTCTCGGCGTTGGGTCTCCTGTTGAATCTGTTGTTGTGCCTGCATCATGGCGTAGAACATCTGGAACATTTGCTGGCCGTCCATTGCCTGTTCTGGTGGAAAGACAGGCATCGCAGGAGGGAACTGGGGAGGAGGCGGGATGTCATCACGCCTGAACCTGGAACTTGGCTGGCCAGTTTGATTGCTCTGAGAGGATTGTCCTCTGGTATCTGGCGTTGTTCCAGCTTCGCAGGTAAACCCTGCTTCAGTCGGTGTACCCAAGGGGGTCTCATCACCACTTCTGGGATCCATAACTTTGCACCAAAAGGAAATAATGAGAACGCACAGAGGAATCAAAACAGGATGCAATTCAAGCAATTAAATTAAATTCGACATAGAGTTCAAAAATGATTCAATCAATGGATGAGATCCTATAACCTATCTTATTGCAGGCCTGTCCGGTCCCTATGTTGAACCGAACTATTTAGTACTGACCTGCATGGGCCACCACAAAAACCATGTCACGCCCCAGTCCCAAAATGCCGAGGGACTGGAGATGCGTGGCAATGGCCAGCAGCACGCACCGATGGATAACCCAATTTAATGGAATCATCAGGGCGTGCTTAAGCTGTAAATAAGGTCTACTACAACAAGTCACACTAATCTCATCCATAAAGATAAAGAAATAAACTGCATAATCAAATGGAAATAAGTAGCAACAACATCACAGCAAGTCAGTCGGAGGAACAATCCGACTATAGTCTGAATAAGCTGGCTCTATAGGCCAGGAACAAAAGATATAAACATGAAATAAATAAATGAGTACTGGGACAGGCACTCAGGAGAAGTCATCGGCAGTCACCTCATCTTCAGTGTTTGGTTCAGCTCCAGCAATAGCTTCAGCTCCGGTCCCGTATACCTCGGGATACTGCTCCTCAGCTAAACCTGGGGACATAATCCATTCCAGGTCCTCAGTGGACATAGCAAGGCACAAAATAAAACAAGCCAAATGAATAAGCAGTGCAATAAATAAATGAACAGCAGGGTAAACTAAGTAACCATCTATGTGATATGCAAATGAGAGCAACACTAGTACTCAGACTGAGACCGCTACAAGCTCTGTGTCGGAGAGCCGGTAGCAGTAATAACACGTAAAGGGTCTAGCTCTGCTGGAGAGTCTACAATCTCACAATAATAGTAGATATATATAGAACAGCCTGTAGCCTGTGTGTCTCTCCCCACCCAATGTAATCACGCAAGCCATGACCATAACGTCTCATGTCCATGTCAGCGGGATTATAACTAATGCAACAAGTCATACTGTCTATAATAAATGTCTCTATCAAGTCCTGTATCCTATACAGAATCACCACGAATATCTCAGAAGGATTCTGTCCATGATAGTGTCAAGTGTCCTGGGTTGTAGGGTACTTGATAGGTCAAGTACAAAGTAAGGGGATCGTAAATCCATCTCTAAATGACGAACCCAACACCGCGTACGGTGTCGGCACCCGACTATGATCGGACACTAGGTACGTCATACGTTCCCTAGGTTAAGCAGTTTAAATCAGTTTATATGAATTTGCACAAAAAATCCAGCAGAGTATTTTTACAAAAAATATGAAAATAATGACTGCAAGTTTGGCAAGGTGCACTTGCCTGATATTTGACTTCCACTTAGGTCCTGGTTTCGAAAATTTCCAGAGATGTCTCCAAAAGCTGAAATAAACAGTACCATCACGCTCAGAAGGTGTCAAACAGCTAGGATCGCCTGTCCTTGGGTCCAATTGGAGACAAGGGCAAAAACGATAATTTCGGGCCAAAACGGGGTCCACCGGTGGGCCCGCTTTGCACCGAAAAATGTGTCAGGGTCAATGGTCTCCAAATTCACCAAACTTAGTGTCAACAGGTTAGGAATGCTGATACGAACCCAACGGAACTTTTAGATTTGAATTCCGATGAGCCGATCACGAAATCGCCCGTCGAGCGGGGCTTGTGGGACCCACGACACGCGATTTCGTCAACGTTCTCAGAATCGGACCAAACTTGACCCACAGGACCAGCGTATCGCTACGAGTCCGATGGCACAAGTTTTGTCTCGATTCGACGTGTGTGCACGAAGTTAGGGTGAATTGCAGAAAAGGCGGATACGGGGCGATGTCCGCGGATACGCGTTGATTCCGGTGTGCACGCACACCCGAATCAGCTTCCGCGAAATCCTACACGTCCGTATCGACGAGACGCACGTATCTGTGAAGACCGCACGCGACCAAGTTGTCCCGTTTGGCGGGGCGTACCCAGTTCCGGGGTGAAACAGGGTCTGGTTTTTCCTGTTTTTGGATTGCGGTGTGCGATCACCACAGGACGCGATGCCCCGAGCAGTTTGTCCGGGCACCGAGAGGGTCATACAGGCTTCGCGTAAAAATTTACGGAATCGAATTCCGAGCTACGAGGAGGAAATTAGGAGTACCTGAACAGGGCTTCACGAAACGGGGTTTTTCGTGTCGACACTCGAGTTCGTGTCCTGGACGCTGTGTCCACGCTGTGTCCGGCCTAGGGCTAGGGCTAGGACACGCTGCGGTGGCCGGAGGACCGCCGGAAAGGGCTGGGGGCAGCGGAGGCGGTCGAGGTCGTCGGCGGCGGCGCACCGGAGCGGGCGCTGGACAGGCGGCCGGCTGTTGCGGCCGGAGGCAGCATCGGAGGGGTCGTCTGCGGGAGGAGGAGGAAGAAGAGGAAGGGAGAGGTGGCGGTTCTGTGGGGCTCGCCGACGAGGGTGCTTGCTGTGGCGGCTCACGGCGGTTGGGAGGCGGAGGGCAGCGGCCAGGGGAGGGGTCGGATCTAGGGTTCCGGCGTTAGGGCTTGGGTAGGGGAAGATGAGGGAGGAGGAGGAGGTCGGGGTATTTATAGGGGGCTGGGGCGAGGGTTGGCCGGGGACGACGTGGGCGAGGGGTTCGGAGGGGGAGGCGGTCGTGGCGGCGCCTTTTCCGGCGGGCGGCGGGAATTTCGGGCGGCGTGGGAGTGACAGGGGAGAGGGTGAGGGAGATGCGGGTCGGGTCGGGCGCGGGTCCGGGTTGGGCGGACCCGCCCGACCCGCTAGGGTGTGTGAGGCTGGGCTGGGCTGGGTTCTAACGGGCTCGGCCCACTGGGCCGGGCCGGGCCCAAAACAGTAAAAAAAATAAAAAATAATAACAGTAAATAATAATAATAAATTAATTTAATTAGAAATTAGTTTTTAGGCTTTTAAAAATAGGTCTGAGACCCAGTAAAATTCCAGAAAATTATCCTAAGTCCGGTTTTCTATTTTACACCATAAAATCATATTTTTATTTCATTTTAATATTATTTATTGGCAATTAAAAATTACAAACTCACTACAGGGCCTATGTAAATTCCTGAAAAATTGCATATTAATTCCAAAAATTGATTTTTAAAAATCTAAAAATATAGGGTGTTTACAAGGACGGGGGAAGTTTATTAATGAAGGCAGCAATTAGAAACTTATCAGCAAATGACATATCTTTCTGAGACATCTCGTGTATGCTTGTTTGAAGGGTATTAGTCTGTACAACAACAGACTTCTCATTTATCATTTTAAACTCTAAAAATCTGTCTACTATGTAAATCTCAAAATTTGCTCCTTCATTGGAGTATTTTTTACCGAGAGCTTCCCAAAGCTCTCTGGACGTAGAGGTAGTGCAATATATATCATAGAGCGTGTCAGAAAGACAATTGAATTTTTTTTCGTGACAGATAAAGTCTGTCTCATTGTAGAACTCTAATTCATAGGTCCTGGCAGGTTCGTGTAAGTCATGTAGGATTTTTGGTTTTTGAGAGTAGTTCATCCTACGCTGCCATCTCTTAAAGTTCAGGCCATCAAACTTCTCCGGTTTGAAGGAGTTATGAATGTTGGTTGACAGTTCTTCTGCGGTGGTGTTCATCATGTAGATAGAAATTTTCACAAACAGAAAATAGAAAGTAGACAGAAGTTACGAAAATTTCATTCTAAGATTGTTGAAAAAATTCCTAAAGAATGCAAATTGGAAGATGTAAAATTAAAGACAGAAAATAGTAGAGGATTTGAGGCACGTTACACGCTGTCCTTAGAACAGAATTTTGCCCCACAAATAGTGCAGCGGGTTCCTGTCGATCTATTTCCGAGATACAACGAATTCTTCGATCCGCTTCACCGTGCATCCGGTGGCGAATCCCACGAACGATCACAATCTTGTCCGAAGAAGAGAGAATGGACGGGAGAGTTTTTGGAGGAATTTAGGTTCTGGTGTTTTTCTTTTCTTTTTCGTCTCTGTACGATTGTTCTATCGTCCCGAACAGAGAGCGAGAGAGAGAAAAGAAAAAAATAGATTTCTGTTTCTCAGATCTCAGAATCGTGTCCTGGATATATCTCTCACGTAACCTTTCCCACTCTTTCCGTAACGGAATTACGTGAGAATGGTTCCGCGGAAGACCAGCAACCCAACAGACCAAACAAACAGAAATAAAAAATAAGTTGAGAAATTACTTTTGTACCCATGTCCGTTCCGTGGCGCGTAAAGTGCTAAGTACGCGACTAATAAACACGTAAAAATACGCATTAAATTGTGCATCCATTTGCAGGTTTGGATGAGATCTAGACTATCCCCTACAAAGCTCACTTACCCACTGAGAGGGATAAAATAATATATGGAAAGGAGATTGACTTCTCCGTTTCTATGTGGGACTAAATAAAAGAGTTATTTTTATTGAATCACATGGATAAACAAACCTAACAATGGTTCTCGTGTCAATACACCGTCAGTCCTCAATCAAGCCGGAGGAGGATTGAGGTAGAAGGTGGTTGAGAGATGCAAAGAGAATTATACGGTTTGAGACTTGAAGATGGTGACTTAATGGTGATTGAGAAGAAAGATGGGCAGAGGTTAGTGGTTTGCATTAACACGTAATGTTAAAAAAAATTATATAATCGCAAACCCAAAAAGTACCAAAACAAGCCACATACCATAATCTAACAACAATGGCATAGACAAGATTTTTATTTAGGAGATCCAACGCTTACAATTTAAAAATAATAATATAATAAACATATTTTATAATTTCAAAATTATTATATATAATATTAAATGTCATAAATTATTACAATTACTAGATAACAATTTTTTTTAACAATAAAACTCTTTGTGATTTTATATTCTAAAAAATATTGAATGATATTCTGATTGTAAATGACCTTCAATACGTCTCTTTTAATATATATGTGCCACCAAACAATCAACATCATTTCATTTTTCCAATCGATTATATAATCAAGTCTTAAAGAATCGTAGTAATAGTAGTAAGCGTACATTCTTATCATTTTTAGGAGTCAATATTTGGTTGTAAGACAATGTGGATCAATTATTACATGTAACATGTCATGCATGGTCGAAACATAGAAAATGTTAATTTTTGTAGTGGATTTTATGCTTTGTTTTAAAGAAAAGGTAAAAGTAAAATTCACTTGGGTGTTTGCTCTTAATACCAACTCGGTTATGTATATTTTTAATCCCACATTGGATGAGAGCAAGCCAAGGTCATATATTACTATTTTGTTGTGCATAAAAACTTGTGCTATCACCCACACGTAAAGTTTGGGTGAAACTAAGATATTTAGAAAACATATAATAGTTTCTTGTCCTGCATAGTTTGGATCAGCTAAAATATTTAGAAAGAGATGATATTACTTAAGTACAATATATTCTTCACACAAATATTTAGAAGGAGAAAAATATTACTCAATATTTTTTTCACAGGAGACGCAGTCACGTTCCGTCGGAACCAGCTGACTAAATTCCTGTCTAACAACCATATTGGAATGGTCCGTTTTAATAATTAAGTTAGTTACAAACTAATAATATAATTTTTAAAAAATATGCTAACAGAAAAGAAAAAGAAAAAGAAAAAGAAAAAAAAACTCACGTATAATGGTAGTCTTGCAAGAATTACAAAAAAAATTCTTTCAGATATTAACATTAAAAAAAAAAGGTAATGGTGAGTCGTAAGTTGAAAAAAAAAATGATTATCTCGAATACTTAATTAAGAATTAGCCTTCTACAAAAGATTAAATAATTATATATTAATTTTTATTCGTATTTTCATAAAAGTAAAATAAGAAAAAGAAAAAGAAAAAGAAAAAGGAAAGGAAAAGGAAAAGGAAAAGAAGATTATAGCCTTATGCAAAAGTTAAAAAGTTTCAACTACTACTACTGCTACCTTATTTTTGGCATTTTTATGCCACTTGTTTCGCATAGAAAGTACACTTCAGCTAACGTCATACCAAACGTCACCCCAAAATTAACTTACCATTATTATTATTATTATTATTATTATTATTATTATTATTATATTGTCGTTAGCGATTCCTCAACCGTTCAGATTTCTAATAGTTAAACTAATGCTCCCAACTCCCAAGCGTGGGTCAGGTTACGTCACCTGAAAGCAACATTCACTATCCGAAAAAGAAACCTATCACTGGCTGTTGGGCTCACCAATGACGGGAGAATCTCGCGTCACTGGTTTTGGCTAAAAGTTTGGTATTTTTTATCGAATACTTTGAATTGTTCGGAACTAAGATATTATTCTTCCCAGGTGATACAGTGCATATATGTCCCTTACATCTTTCATATTAATTATTAGACTAAATTGCATTTGATACCCTCAACTATCAAAGTTTTATAATTTGATATTCTAAACTTTCAAAATAGTCACCTTAATATCGTAAAAAATAAACTTTCAAAAACACACCCCGCTCTTCCCCAGCCCCTCCCTCCCACCGCCGCTCACACCCCCCTCCGGCCTCGTCCACGTGCACACGACTCGGCCGCGCACCGTCTTCTAGCGCGCCTCTTTGCCGTGCCCGGCCCGAGTGCGCGCCGCTCGGTTGCAACCCCCTCCCCCCCCCCCCCCCCCCACCCCCGCGCGCGCGCGCACCGACTGCGCCTGTGCTCCCACCGTGCATGCCTTGCTCATTGTCCGCGCCCGTGCGGCGCCCGCACTTGCGCGTCGTCTATATATATATATATATATATATATATATATATATATATATATATATATATATATATATATTGGTGTTTTTGTCTTTGGACTATAAAAGGTAGTCCCACATTGGCTACACCACCAAGTGGGTATCTCAATATAATGCTTTGCTTGTGTTGAGGTGTGTACATGGGGTGTGGTGAGGCACATGGGTGCAATGTGGGGTATTTTATTAGGATGAAGAAGGATTAACTCCTTAATGAAAGTATTTATGCTTTTTTTTATTCTCTTGGAATTTATTCCATAGGAGCTAAGCCCTTGCGACTCGGGCTCAAGGGCGCTTAGTTGGCGCACTTTGCACTTAGCACGTCAGCATCGACGCAGGTGCTTGTGAGCATTTGATGCGCTCTTATGGGCTGCTGCATGCGCTGTTGCTGTTGCGGATATATTTGAACGATTATAAAAAAATATGGTCTGTTATTCAGATCCATTTTTTTGGATTTAAATTAATTCATGCCTATCTTATGAGGATTCGTAATTAATCTGTTCCTATCTTTCCGTAACTGTTAGATTGCTAGAATTTTTACCCTCTCTATATAAATACTCTCTTCGTGCCTCTTTGAGGATGGAGTTGAAAAATAGAGGAGACGAAGAGAGTTGCAGCAACCGTCATTGCAGTCCAGGAAGTTCGTACGAGTCCAATTAAGGAGGTGACAACGAGCATTCCAGAAGTTCTACGTGAACTTGCTGGTTCCTGGGAGAAGATCGTGTGGGGGCAAATCTTGCTTTGAGCAACGGTGATCTTCATCACCTCAGCAAGCAAAATTTATTCTTCTTTCTCTTCTCTTTTGCTAGTTGTAAACTCTGTTCTATCCATTTGCAACTGTGATTGCAAGAAAGAACGAGAAAATAGTTTTCTCTAATTCTTTTATTATCTTGTTTCAAGTTATAATCAGATCCTATATATAATCTTCTTGTTGGATCGAGAGATATCAGGAAGGAAACTCTTGTGTGAACTCCTGATCTCGACTTCAACTTCTGGTTCTATCATCTTTGATTAAGCCTCAGGAATAACAATCTCAAAGTAAGATCCGAGTAAGATGGAGAACTGATCAAACATTCTCGATACTAGCTTCCACAAGCTTCAGAAGTTTGATGACGAACACTACAATATTTGGAAGAGGAAGATCTCTCTGAATCTTCGTCTTGTCAAAGTTGCTTATGTGTTGGTTGATCCAGAACCTACCATACCTGAAGATAGAGGAGAACTTAAAGGTTGGTGTGGCGCAGGAAGCACACAACAAGTAGAAAAAAGACAACGACCTCTGCAGGCTATTGATCCTCAATACAATGGAGGACTCGATGGCAGAGTCTTAAAACGAGAAGGAGAAGGCGAAAGACGTTTGGGAAGCTCTTGAGAACCATTACAGAACTGATGAAAAGATGTCTAAAATCCATCTCGTTGAAAAAAAATTTACTTTACAATTTGAAGATGAGAAGGTAATGCTCGCCGCAAGTCAAGGAACTTCTGAAGATGCAGCAGAAGCTGGAGGAAGAGAGCATAAAGTAGGAAGTTAAGTTCATGGTAGGGGCTATTGTCACCAAGCTTCCTCCAGGCTGGATCAAGTTCAAGACTGACATATACTGTAAGAAGATAGAGATCCAGTTCGAAGATCTTCTTCACTGAATTCACATTGAAGATGAGGCCAGGGGACAACTGAAGTTGGATTTCCTGTCCAAATAGTTGGCAACGACAAACTTGGTGCATGCTGGTGATTCCAAGGGGAAGCAGAAGGATTATCACAACAAGAAAAAGGACTTCTGTAACGCCCCGCAACCGCTCGGAGCGTTACGCTGAATCGGATTGAAAGAATCAAATGCTGGTTACATTTGAAATGTTGGATTTTTGGGAAGAAGGATTAATCGAGTTGTCCGTTGAATCGGATAGCTGATGACTTCTAATTTTCGAGATGACTTCCAATTTTCGAGCGTTGCTTCGGGACAGCTGACCCTAGCGACTTGTCCGTTGAATTGGATATGGATATGGTAGACCCATAGAATGACCCTTGAGGTGGCATATTTGGGAATGCGTCGAGGGCAGATATGAGCAATAAGATTTGGCTTATTGACTGAGTGTTGGATTCGAGAGACCCTTGGGATAGTCTTCAGCTGAAGATGCAGCCGGAAGATCGAAGCGATGGTGGAAGGTAGCCTAGTCAACTGATGAGATTCAGAGTCGCAGATTTTTATCGATGGCATCGCCTCTGACTCATCGTGCCCTGGAAGGGAATAGCATTCATATGAATTGACGACTGTGAAACTAGCTCGTGAAGTTAAAGCAACGGCTCGTTCAGATCAAATTCTTGCGAATACTGGAAGGGACAGATTTGCCTCAGATTTACAAGATGTCTCAGAACTTAGTCTGGGAAGCGTGCTCGTTCGGAAGGCGAAGGTGATATTCTATGCTTCGAGGCAGTGGAAGCAGTACGAAAAACTATTCCATGCGCAACCTAAGAATTGTGGCGAGTGTGTCCATGTTGAAATCGTGGCGACACAATCCCTTTGGCGTGGCGGCGAGATCTTCGTGGATCACACGAACCTCAATATAGATGTTCACCCTATGATATATTGAGATGGCAGGAAAATATGTTGGACTGAGCTGATCTAAGCAAAGTTGATATTTGGGTAAGTCGCATAGCTGGGGTAGATCAGTTGAGATGATCGTTCGGTGCACGAGATAATATTTCAGAATAGTGCTCAATCGAAAACGTTGGAATGGAAATCGGGATTGATTCAATTGGAAGCAAAGCAAATGGATGCCTCGAACATAAAGATACCCTTGTAACTTGTTCAAATTTGCTATCGCAAAGCTCGGCTGAAATGCATGTATTTTAGGGACGCCTTAAATATATGTACGATCCAAAACTAAGCGATACGAAGAATTCGTATTGAGCTGCAAGGAGGATGTGGGAATTCGTGAAATTTGTACGAGCATTCAGCAAAGCGAGATGCGGAGTCGGAATTTGTGAATATGAGAGTTGCATAGAGCAGATCTATGGAATTGGATTATGGCATGCTAGTAAGGAATGAGTACCAGCACGGTTCGTGGACGAACCTGATTCTAAGTGGTATATTATGTAACGCCCCGCAACCGCTCGGAGCGTTACGCTGAGTCGGATTGAAAGAATCAAATGCTGGTTACATTTGAAATGTTGGATTTTTAGGAAGAAGGATTAATCGAGTTGGTTTCAATGTGCAGATGGCTAGCGGGTTCGATGCAAATCAGGTGTTCGTTCAGAACAGTACTGAATAGCTGGATGGAAGCGATAATGCCGTCTTCTTTAATCCGATCGGTCGGATGATTTGAAGAGCACGGCCTGCTCGCACGGTCATACCAGTTGAGTAGATCGCGCTTGCATCGGACCACGGGTTCAAGGGATTGGCCATATCGGCAGGACGGGATGCCTAACGGGATCAAACATTATGAGTGGGCTCTTTTCCTTCTTCTCTACTCCTTCATGCCTAATAATATGGAAACACGTAAAAGGCTTGAACACTTGGGCTGAAATATTTGGAATCACTACACTGAGGCGTGCATAGAGTGTACGTCGTTGGCTTGGTAGGATTGTGGCTTAGATACGATTTACGCGTTGGATAGTTGGAGCGATAGTTGGATTATTTATTTGAGGCAGTCGGTTGGATAATTGGGATTATGCTTGGGTGGTTGGAATTATACAAGTTGGAATGATACAATGAGGCAATCGGGAATATCAAAAATTCGGGCGAGCGAGCGTGCATCCGTGCGCGTGTATCACTTGGTCGCTTTGTCTTGCAAAGCGAGCAGTTGTGGTTCAAAATCGAACAACTGCATCGGCGAGGGTGTTGTGCCGCTTGATGGAGCATCGTGCCATGAATGGGGCATTGTGCCACCGAAACGGCATTGGGCCATGGGATTGCTTTGAGCATGGGTATTGCACCAAGTTTATAAATACATTGATGTAAAGCGGCAATGTGAATATGGGCATAACTTGGGCACAACTTGAGAGATTGTGCTTATGGGTATTTTGGTGCATTGGGCTATATATGTTGAGGTCAAGATTTGGACTCCTTAGTTGGATATGTTGGAAGAATGGTTATGGATGTTCGGTTGGATATTCGGTTGAACGAGTCTAGGATCGCTTGGTGGGGCGAGAATGTTCGATCCTCTCGTCATACCTACTTTCTGTATGTCACGGACAACCTGTGTACACAGGGTTTGATATTTCCTCGAAACGGCATTCCGGGGCACTGGGAACGTATCGATCCGGAGGGAAATATTGATTCGTGCTAGTCACGATGCATTGCGGGACCTCCAGCGGGGCTTGCTACCCGGGCTGATAGGGCGCACTGTTAATGCTTGGATTATGTCCTTTATGGCTTTACCAGTGACTTCATATAGATAAGAGTTGGCTTGCTTTTCTTTTATTGGTTTGGCTTTCGTGTAGGCGCGGCCACCTTGCCTCGGCAAGAGTGTGCACTCGATATTGGGATATAAACTTTGGTTGAGGATGGATATTGAGGCGAGACTGTTGGTTCGATATGTTATCGTGCAAGCGATGGCATTGAGTTAGACGGGTCGGATATATATAACTGCTTGTCCTTTGGTTTGAGTTGAATGCTTGCATGCTTAAACTGCTTTACAGCTTTCCTTAACATGTCATCCATATGCCATGAAATGAATCTAGGATTCAACTAGAAAGATTACCATTTAACTGTGTGCATTCACTATTTTACTTAGTATCGGTTTAGGCGAGTGGGTTACCCCGCTCACCAGTACGGTTGTGTACTGACCCACATTTGTGGGCATTATTTCAGGTACACAGGCGTAGTGGCGCTGCTTGGATATACGGGACAAGATGTATGAACTGTAAGTACCTTTGTGGGCTAGAGAAAAGAGCAAGAGTATTTCATCGTCTTCGTGGCATCGCCTTTGTGGCATTGCCTCGGGGCATTTCATTTGGACCCTATCGTGAGCTTCGCTGTGTATTACTCTGTCACGTCCCAGTCCCAAAAATACGTAGGACTAGGACACGTAAGCATGCCAGCCGCATGGATATGGCAACTCCAATATATGGAAACCAAATCCATACGTACGCTGTAATATGAATATAAAATCCACAAGTGGTATAAAATGTAATACAAGTCACAGGGTAAAATCTAAATCTCATCCACCAAAATCATATAGAAATAAATGACCAGTATCTATGAAACTAGATCTCAATAAGGAGTATCTAAGGATGATAGTTGGATGGAGACAAATCCACTACCAACTCGAATGGAGAGGTAAATACAATATAAGTACAACACCACAACACAATATAAGAATACCAGCTATCCATCACAGCTCGAAGAGAAGACATCCTCGGATCACATGTAACCATCCAAATCTGTGCTCCTGTAAATACTCAAGAAAAGATACACCTGGCAGCGGACCAGGTCCTCAGAGGGACGTAACAAGATACAGAAAATACGAGCCAATTTGAATACAGTAAACATGCATATAATTTGAAAATAAATAAGTACGCTGTACAAGACCATCTATACGAATGCAAATGAGGACAACTTTTTGATGTATGGGCAAGGGTAGGCTACTCGATCTAATCCTCACAACCTCACGCTCGTCAGTGGACATCATCAGCCGACATACCTCTGGGGTAGCGACCCTCGGACTCCATCAATCGACATACCTCGGGGGTAGCGACCATCGGATACGACCCACCATAGTGCGTGCTAGTGACTACAGTGTTACCAGAGTGGTTAAAAGCCCATACGCCTAATAATTGTCCTCTATGATACTAAGTGCCATGTGTGTGTCAACATATCTAATACATAGTAATGACTGAAATAAAACTACACATGCAAGAAATATACAGAATGCAATAAATAAACAGAAATATAAATAGCATGCAAAGTACTGTAAATAATTTGGCAGGGTATCTTGCCTGGGGTCCTGCTGCTGGTATGAATCAGAGTCCAAGTCACAGTCCAAAAAGCCTATGTATTACAAATTTATCATGTCAAAAGATAATTTATTTTAATTTATTTAATTCTGGAATAATTACTCTAAAATTCTATTTTAATCTTATTATTCTGATTTTTATGTTAATTCCTAAATTTTGTCCAAAAAAACTGAATTTTATCAACTCGAGACTCATGGCACGCAAATCGAGGCGATCTGTTGACCAAAAAGTCAACCGACACAAACTCAACTTTCATGCATGATTTCCTGTAGATTTCAGCGTTAAAAATATGCTGGAATTTACAGCTCGTCCGAATTCAAATTCGTTTGGGAATTATGGCACATACAAATTTTGTATTGTGCACCGATGGTTAAATTCTAACCTAGAAGTTCTACAGAATTAACAGTATATAAATACTTTGAATTAAATTCTGGGAAAAACATATGTCAATGATCTCGATATTAGCTTTCCAAAACTTTAAACGGTTCATGATTCTGATTCCTGGTTCTCCCGAAATCGCGAAAATATTGAAACACGTTTATTTTCGGACATGCTGTGCTCTACGAATTTTTCAGAATTTAATACTAATAATTTAGAAAAAACAATTTATATAATCAGAAATATAACCTCATTATCGTTCTAACAAAAAAAACTGGAGCGCGTTTGGAGTCCGGAGCTAAGAGATATCGTCTTTTTAATTCGTCATAACTAGTAGAAAATGAGGCTGAATTTATGCGAATTTTGACTATTTTTGGACGAAAAAGAGAGGAATTTGGAAAAGAAAAATATGAAGGATGAGGTATTTATAATGGTGGACACTACTTAATTAAATACGACTAGGATTGGTTAATTTGGATAGGATTATGATGAATTTAAATAAGGATAGGATATGCATGAAGTTGATTTTCTAGTAGGTTCAGGATTTGAATTAATTTAAAATAGAGTTTGAATTTATCTCAATAATTTATAATCTTGAATATAATTAAATATAATACAAATAATTTATAAAATCTTATTAATATCTATTAACACTAAATTAGCATCTATCTAATATTAAGACTATATATATCCAAATAAATCCTAATTAATTTCAAAAATCTAAAATAACCTAAAAATGATTCTAAATAAATATTTATATAAGTAAATATATCGAAAAATTCATTTGCTAATTAAATAACAGAATACTCTAAAGAAATTCAATATCTATAATAATATAATAATATAAAATATACACAAATACCTATTTTGGGTGAGAGAGTTTACATACTCTGGAGTGTGCTTGGTACATAAATTGGCTTCCGCTGTAACTTGGTTGTTTCGATGATAACTTTGGTGTTTGACAACATTGCCTTGTACGAGCGCAACTCCAGGCTCGTACGGCATCACGTCCCGATGGGAACGATTGTCCTGCGGGAGAGCTGCAACGTGGTGATTCGCGTTCAGCAGGAACATTCGAGCTTGCGGGAGATTGGGGCATGACAACTTCAACCATCTGAAGGTGAAGTCGGCTTCATTCAAGCCAAAGCCCAAGTCCGAAGTGACTTGCTTCAATTATGGAAAGAAGGGCCACTACTGGAGTGACTGCTGATCCAAGCCAAACAAACAGAGCAAGGTGAGCCTAACAAGGTTGCTATAATTGCGCAGGTTGTCACGACTGGTGTCGACTCTGACTGGTGGGCGGACAATGGGGCATCCTGCCATGTTTGCTCAAAAAAAGAGTTTTTCACAACCTACAAGCCTACATCTGAGAAGGTTATGGTTGCGAACCAGGCACAAGCTGAAATACTCGGGACCGGAAAGGTGGTACTGAACCTGACTTCAGAGAAGTCGTTGACACTTCAGGATGTGAAGCATGTACCAATGATAGCCAAGAATCTAGTCTCAGGAAGTCTTCTCTGCAACGCAGGCTTGAGGATGGACATTAATTTTAGACAGATGATGATGTCTTATAAAGGAACATACTTCAGAAAAACTTTCTGTACCAAAGGGATATTCAAACTTTAACTTGTAACTCCTGCTACAATGATAAATGCAGTCGCTTCTTCTGGTTACTCTCTTGAGTTATAGTACAATAGACTAGGACATGTTCATTGTAAAAAAATAAACAAGATGTCTAGTCTAGGGCTTATCTCCAAATATGGGGGTAAGGAGGTGGAGAAGTGTGAGGTCTGTGTACAGACAAAGATCACCAGAAAGCCGTTTAAATAGGTTAACCGAAGCGCGGATCTTCTGGAGTTGGTGCACTCAGATATCTGTGACTTCAAACAGTTCTCCACAAAGGCCAAGATGAAGTATTTTATTACATTCATCGATGACTACTCGAAGTATGCGTTCGTTTATCTGCTCAAGTTAAAGGACGAAGCATTCGAGAAGTTTAAGGAGTTCAGGGCTGAAGATGAACGTCAGATAGGACAATAACTTAAGAGACTTAGAAGTGATCGAGGAGGAGAGTATAGGTCTATTGAATTCGCTTTATTATGAAAAAATATAGAATTGTCAATAAGATGACTGCTCCGTATTCTCCTAAATCAAATGGAGTAGCTGAGAGAAAGAACATGATGTTGACAGAAATGATAAACTCAATGCTATTAACTGCGGATCTTCCAAACTGCTTCTGAGGAGAAGCTGCATTGACGGCTAAGTTCATCCTGAACAGAGTGCCGTACGCAACATCTGATGTCACTCCTCATGAACTCTGGTTCAAAGTCAGACCCAACTTAAATGTCATTCGAGTGTGGGGATGTCTGGCATATGTTAAGCTTTCGGACTTGAAGATTCAAAAATTGGGTACGAGGACAACGAAGACCATCTTCTAGGGTTATGCTGAGAAGAGTGATGCTCGGAGGTTTCTTGATATGGAATCAAATTATTTTATTAAATCTCGCAACGCATAATTCTTTGAAGATAAATTTGTAAGGCACAATAACATTATTATCGTGGATATTCCGGAGAATAGTATGGGTGCACAGGAGGCTGAAGCTTCCTAAGAAGATGTAGTACATGAAGAAGTAGTCATTCCAGAGACAACATTCGAACCAGAACTCGCAGAACTGAGAACTAAGCGGGTGAGAAAATAGAAGGACTTCGGAGAAGATTTTATCACCTATCATGTGGAAGCAAATTTGCTTACCTATGATAAGGCGGTGAAGACTAGAGATGTTGTCTTCTGGAATAAGGCTATCAATGATGAGTATGACTCAATAACCTTTAACAACACTTGGGTGTTGGTCAATCTACCTGAAGGAGCAAAACCGATTGGATGCAAGTGGATTTTGAAGAAGAAGATGAAGGCCGATAGAACTGTTGACAAGTTTAAGGCAAGACTAGTTGCTAAGAAATTTTCTCAGAAGCAGGAGATCGACTACTTTGGCACATATGCCCCAGTAGAACGGATGGCGACCATCAGGATGTTGATTGCTTTAAGTGTAATACACAAGTTAGTCATTCATCAGATGGATGTTAAGACAATATTCCTGAATGGAGAAACCGAAGAGATTTACATGCAACAACCAGAAGAATTTTTTATCAAAGGGATTGAAGACAAAGTCTACAAGTTGGTAAAATTATTATACAGTCTGAAGCAAGCTCCCAAGATGTGGCACGAGAAGTTTGATAAAGTTATAAGATCAAACGGCTACAGGGTCAGTGAAACAGCCAAGTGAGTTTACACTAAGTTCGCTGACGGGGGAGGAGTTATCGTTTGTCTATACTTGGATGACACGCTAATCCTGGATACGGATCTAGCATGTGTCACTGAGACAAAGAAGTTTCTCTCATCTAAGTTCAGTATGAAGGACTTAGGGGAAGCTGATGTTATCCTGTGGATAAAGATCATCCGGGCAGACACTGGAGTGGCGCTGTCACAGTCTCATTATATCGAGAAGATGCTCACACTTTATGGATATCAGGATCTTCCAAGGATCGATACTCCGTACAGGTCTGATAAGAAGCTAAAGTTAAATCCAAGGAAAAGTGTCATGCAGCTAGAGTACTCTAGCGTCATCGGGAGTCTGATGTATGCAACAACTGCCACCAGGCCTGACAAAGCTTTCGCCGTAGTAATGCTTAGTTGATTCACGAGCAACCCAGGTGTGCAGCACGAAAAGGCTATGAAGAGGGTCACTACCAAAATATGAAGAAATAGCGACATTTTTAGCGACGTCATAATAAAACGTCGCTAATATTAAATACTTGAGCGACACCTAAATTAAACGTTGATATACGTCGCTATTGGCGACACATAGCGACATTTAGCAACTGTACTTCGATTTTTTACAGAATACCCGCTATAAGCTTCTTTAACGTCGCTAATTTTTATGATTTAGCGACGTTTAGTGACGTATTTATCGACGTTGCTTTTTTGATTTCCTGAATATAGGGTTCCCTCGTCTATTCGACTTTTTATTTCTTTTTTTTCCAACTTTTCGTTTCCCGTACGCCCCCACCAGCAATCCACCCTCCCCCGGTGATGCTCCGCGACTCCGGCGACCCACCCACCCCCTCGACCGCCTCCTTTGCCCCTCCCAGCCCGAAGGGGCCCTGTTCGCCCCCCAACCCCGACACAAGCGACCCCAGACGCGGCTCCTCCCCCTCCGGCGCGGCTTCTCCCCTTCGGCGTAGTCCTCCTCCGTCGACCCCTCTCTCAGGCGCCCCTCCTCCCTTTCTCCCGGCTCGGTAAACCCTAACCAGACCCGGACACAACTAGGACACAAACCCATACTGGACACAATCAGGACACATGGACAAACATAGGACACAACCATTATCCCGACACATGGACCCGAATACATGGACACACACGCATGACACAACCCTACATGACACGATTTGTACTAACACGGACACACATGTAGACACATATGGACACAGACACATACGGGCACATATGGACACACGTGGACACAGACATACATGGAGACACACCCTAGTTAGTATGGAAGTTTGGTTGCGTAATTAGGAAATTTGGTTGCTCTAGTGTATCACACACATGGACACACATAATACAACACCCACAACTATGCTATATAGTTGTTTGATATGATTTTATTATGAATTTAGTATCATATTTTGTTGAATATCATATTGGCTTATAAGTATAGAATTGTGTGTGTGTTCATGAGTATGCGTGTGTTCATGTGTTTGTGTGTGTGTGTGTGTGTGTGTGTGTGTGTGTGTGTGTATGTGTGCGTGCGTGTGCATGTCAAGTCAATACTAAATTGTGTCCAATTAGCGACGAGATATTGGATTATATGAGAAGTACAGTGCATACGGGGCAATCCTCGAAATAGGAGTAGACGTCAACCTCTTCTTTAATTCCTCAAAAGCAATATGTCAATCCTCCGTCCAAACAAACTCTACATCCTTCCTGGTGAGTCTGGTCATCGGCTCGGCAATCCTCGAAAAATCTTGCACAAACTTCTTGTAGTAGCCTGCCAATCACAAGAAACTCCTGATCTCTGCTACTGAACTCGGGGTCTACCAAGACTCCACTGCTGCGATCTTCTTCGGATCTACTGAAATACTATCATCAGTCACAATATGTCCCAAGAACTCCACCTTGTCCAAGAAGAACTCACACTTAGACAGCTTTCCATACAGCTTCTTCTTCCTCAGCACATCCAACACAATCCATAAATGGTCCTCGTGCTCCTCAGTTGTCTTCGAGTATATGAGTATGTCATCGATGAACACCACCACAAACTTGTCAAGGTACTGATGTAAAATCTTGTTCATCAAATTCATAAATACTGCTGGGGCATTAGTCAACCCAAACGACATCACCATAAACTCATACTGACCATACCGAGTCCGAAAAGCAGTCTTCGGTATGTCCTCCGGCTTCACTTTCACCTAGTGGTAACCTGATCTCAAGTCTATCTTAGAAAATACCATGGCACCACTCAACTGATCGAACAAGTCATTAATCCGTGGTAAAGGGTATTTATTTTTGATAGTGAGATTATTCAATGCCCTGTAATCAATGCACATACGCACTGATCCATCTTTCTTTGGTACAAACAATACCGGGCTCCCTACAGAGAAGAACTCGATCTGATAAATCCCTTATCCTGCAATTCGTCCACCTGCTTATTCAGTTCCACCAACTCGCTGTTGTTTACTCTATATACATGTTGTAAAATTGGTTCTGCACCTGACACTAAGTCTATAGAGAATTCAACATCTCGATCTGGCGGCAATCCTAGCAATACCTCAGGAAACACATCCAAGAACTCTGCTATCAACGGATGCGGCAACTCCTTGTTTTTTACCATAGCTCTGCAGATAATGCCTTCTCCCTGCTCTGCAGCTCCTCTAGCAAACTCGAACTCTGGCTCTCCTGGTGGACCAAACAAAATTCTATCTCCTCTACAATCTATACTAGCACGGTGCCTACTCAACCAATCCATCCCGAGTATAATATCGTAGCTCAAAAGTGGCAATACAAATAGACACGCACTCAGCTCCCGGCCTCCCAGAGTAATTCTTCGATCTTTACAAATATCATTAACCAGGATAATGCCTCCCCCGGTCATGATCTTGCAAGTCCTAAGCAAAGACTCAGCTACCAAACCATGCTTCAGAACAAAAGAAACAGATACAAAACTATGGGAAGCACCACGATCAAACAAAGCTAAAGTGGAATAGAATCAAGAAGAACAGAACCTGCGATGACATCTTCGGTGGGCTCGTCCTCCTCGACGGTCATAGCAAACGCTCGTCCCTGTCGTGCACCTCCCTGATGTTGATGCTGGATATAAAGCTGCTGCTGGGTCGGAAGCGGCGGTCCCCTCAGCTGTACTGCAGGTGGTCTCGCCTGTGTCCTCGGAGCTGGAGCTGCTCCCTGAACTGCACGATGAGGATTGGGAGGACACTCTCTCCACTAATGCCCTTCGGTACCACAATACAAACAAACCTCCAACCTCCTCCTGCAAACTTCCCAGATGTGGTCGGGCTTTTTGTAGTAGTGGCAAAGAGCTTCCTGTAACTATTTTTGCTGCTGCGGTGCCTGGTAAAACGCCGTCCTAGCTAGAGTCTGGTGCTGCTGCGCCTGCTGAAAAGTCCTGGACTGGAAATGAGGATGCTTGGAAGATACTGCACTACTGTTGACCCCCAGGAAAGAATCGCGACCTCTCTTGGGTTTCAAACCCAACTCCCGCTCTACCTTGCATGCCTCCACAAGTATCTTTGAGTAAGTCTCATAAAAAGACGGAATGATGATCTTCACTTCCTAGTTTAGATCCTCGCAAAAATGAATAGCTTGAACCTCTGTCTCTCACACCAAATCCTCTGCAAATCGGCTCAGCCTGCCGAACTCTGCAGCGTATTCCTCCACAGACATGATCCCCTGAATGAGGCTCTCAAACTGCCTCCACAAGTCTAACCTGTCTGCCCGAGCAAAGAACTTCTTCTTGAAGAGCTCCTTGAATACCTCCCAAGGTTGTCCTACGTCAGCAAGAATTGGCTCATTCCTGAACCAAGTGCGGGCGACGTCGAACAGTTGAAGTCCTACCGCCTCAACCTTTAGATTCTCAGAAAGATAGGACACCCTCATAAAACACTCAATATTCTCGAGCCAATCATCAGCATAGACGATGCCTTCCGTCCCTTTGAAGACCCTAGGCTCCAGTTTCTTGACGTCCTGAATTTTGCCTGGCCGAAGCTGAGCAACCTGAGGAGCAAACTGCTGTTGGACCGAAACTCCTCTCTCTACTACGGCACGAGCAAGCTGATGAGCACTCTCGATGCCCTGTCGCAAGACGTCGGTCTGTCTCTGGTGTGCCTCAGACTGAGCCCTCTACGTCTCCAATATCTCGTAAAATAGTGAGAACATCTGCGTCGCATCTGCTGGCACAGAAGGTGGAGGTAGAAGTCCCTCAGATACAACTGGCATAGTCCTCTGAGTAGGAGGTGGACCCCCGAAACTAGGTGACACTCCAATCACCGAGGAAGTGACTGGTGCAGGCCCTCGGGATGTTACAAACCTCTCATAAGCTGCTCTACCTTGCTGCGATCTAGTCTTAGGCGGCATCCTGAGACAAAGCGAAAGAAAGAATCAATATGACACATGATGTAAGATACTCAAAGGAAGGATAGTTTATAGATCAAATATCAATATTAAGGAAGAATAGTTGAATGAATCAAAAGAATTTTCCTAGATGTGATTGAGTATTCTCAGCCTATGGCCTATATCCTCCATCCTGAAGTAGGCTCCTAATAGCACTCAATTAAGAGCACCACTACGAATCGCATTAGTTGCGACCTCGAAGACTTGCATGGGCCACCACTAAAAATGTGTTACGACCCGCACCCGGTGTAGGGATGCAAGTCGGGAACAACGCCCAGCCTACGCCACAGAATCGATGGTAGAACCCTGTTTGAGTAATCTTTCTAACAATACAATAAGCCACCATCAATAACAATATACTCAATCACAGATCTACGATAGAAATGAGCACGAATATGATAAAAGAATAGAATAGTCACAAAACACTTATGAGTCTAAATAATAACATCAATGAGTCTGAAAAAATATTAAACAATAAGCTGGAGACAAATCCAGTACAAAAGAATGACTAAGAAGCTACAAGTCCCGGGTCATCTGTCTTAGTCGGGATAAGTTTCTCCTGAACCAGGGTCTCTGACTCTAAGAGCATCCACAGTGGGAGTAGTTTCAAGTGCTATATTTTGACTTTTGTCAAATTTTATAGCACTTGAGGGCTACAATGGACTCTTGTCCACACTTGAAAAATGGTAGAAAGCCAAGAGACACTCCAAATTTGGAGAGTCCCGTAGCTGGTCTATATTAATCGATGGGCCCACCAAAATAACCTGTCATTTATTTTTCTCCCCTTCCTCTCTCTCTCTCTCTTCTCTTCAGAGAAACTTTTCCAGACCCTTTTTTCTTCTTCTTCTTCTTCCTTCTTCTTCTTCTCCACATATTTAGTTTGTGGATTTTTTTTATCTCATTTTGTTTGATTTGTTTAACGAAAATGAGAAAAATTATCCATACAAAATTTCAAGAAATGAGATAAAAAAATTCAAACAAAAATGAGAGAAAAAAATTAACAGACATCTTTGTCGTCAGTATTGGTTAATGGTTCTGAAGGGAAATGAGGAAAAGCTTTAATAGTTATGAAGAGAATGAAAATGAGGGAAAATATGGAGGAAAAAGGAAACAAAAATGAAGAAGAAAAATAGGGAGAGAAAAGACGGAGGAAAATGGAGAAGTTAATTTGGAGTGTCTATTTTGGAGTGTACCATTGTGTGCAAATATCAAGGTGACACTCCAAAAATAGTTTGGAGTGTGATTTGGAGTATGATTTGGAGTATGGTTTGGAGTGTCCCCACTGGAGATGCTCTAAGCCCACAATATCTTGAGGTCTGTAATGAGTAGGGTACCACTCCTCAGTGTCATCTGAAAAAAATATATCCAGTCAGGAAAGTAGCAGAGTATATCTCTAACAGCAGTTCTAATCAATGATATAAACTATGTAACAGTAAATATATGTGAATATACAAGATACAATAATAGGTACAAGAGATATACAATAAAGATAATACTGGAAATAAATACAAGAATGAACAATATGACAATGAACAAGAATACTAATGACTAAGTGAGTGAGTACCAGCTTTAACATGTGATCATCTTGGAAACTTGATACAAGATATATGGCCTGGTTAATCATACGTGCGGTGTATGATTAACACTATTCAATGAACAAGATTTGATATAAGGAGGGTATGATCACATATCTACACTACATACTCTCCAACCCCGACTGGTATTTTGGATCCAACCATGGTACGCTATGGCACGAGATTCTCTAGGAAGATAGCTACTCTCCCCGAGAATCAATGTCTGTAAATGTACAAGAAACAAGGAAACAAGTCTTGCACAAGATACACCATATATACCAAGGAATAATATCTCATGACGAGATCCTGATATACCAATCCGTGTAACCATCGTATCAAGAAATCATGGATATCTGCACTAGATACAATGAACATAGAGGATATCATAAATGAAAAACTATCAGAGAATATACTCGCCTGAAGTCCGGTGAATAGTATCACAGATGTCTGGTACGGTGCCTCAAAGACCTAGATAGGGAATATAATATCAATACAAGATTTAGAATAAAAATAAGTTAAACTAGTCAACATTTAGGTCAAAGAGTCATTTCTAAGTCAAAATAGTCATACTAGGTCAACTCTAAGTCAAACCGATCAACCTTGGTCAAACTACCTATTTCTAGGTTGTATGAGTCTATCTCAAGGATATTGGCTTCATACACTATGAATCTAGGCCAAACAAGCTAAATCTAAGATACTATGATACCGTATATCAGGATACGCAAACAAAAGATATGAAATAGCATATATGCATATCCAAACAATATTAAATATACTAATCCTAATTTTAATTACTAAATGGATACCTTGATTTTGAACCAATGCGGTATCGCACCACTAAACTCCCATTTTGATACTCAAACCCAATACTTTGAGGATCCTCAATACCTTGGCATTTACCTTGGTATCTCAAGGTAATGCAAAATCTCACTCATAGCTCACTACCCAACATTAACTATATGCTAACAACCAACTACTAAGAGATATAATAAACTAATGCATAGATACCAACTATATATATATATATATATATATATATATATATATATATATATATCTTGTGTATCTCCAAGTTATATATGTATGCATGTATAGATATACCTATGTAGTAATTTGTAGTTAGTAGGTAAATATATATATATATATATATATATATATATATATATATATATATATATATATATATATATATATATATATATATATATATATATATATATAAATATAACTACTACTTTAATAAACAAGTACTTACATATAGATAACTTAATTAACTAGATAACTAGCTAAACTATATGTATACATATCTATTTATAACTACCAACTAATAACAACTAACTAACTATCAAACTAACTATTAACCAAACTGTTAAACCATACCTTACCTTGTTGTTGTTGCTACTGAATCTGCTGATGCTGCTAGGCTTTGCATAGCTGTTGCTGCTGCTCCTTCTTTTGCTGCTGCTGTTGCTCTTTCTTTTACTGCTGCTGTTGCCCCTTCCTTTTGCTGTTGCTGCCTTTTCTTTTATTGCTGCTGCTGCCCCTTCCTTTTGTTGCTGCTGTTAGCACTGTGCAGTGCTGAATGCACACTGCCCGAGTCTAGCCCCCTCATTACACAGACCTACCAGCACACCTATATATGTATCTATCCATACACTATCTAAACACATAGATATATAACCACTCTCACTAGTAGCTATAATATATATCTATATACACTCTCCATATATATATCTAGATTCAAAACATATAAATGTACATATATGCACACACTCATTCTTCCACATATCATATATACAATACCCCTCTCAACTACACACACACACACACACACACACACACACACATACATATATATATATATATATATATATATATATATATATATATATATATATATATATATATATATATATATATATATATACAACCACATATACATAAGTACATTTATATATAAATACACATTTATATATATATACGTATGTGAACATAATACATATACACTACTAGGTTCCATACATATATATATATACACATATACATATATATTCCACTTACATATATACATATATCATACTATTCAATAGCTATATATACACACACACACACACACACACACACACACACACACACACACACACACACACACACACATATGAATCCATCTATTACAATTAGCTAAGAACAATAGAAATTGGATCTAGAATACAACACAGCAAACATGTGGAGTGCATCGCACGCGTATCACACTAGATCTATGATACGCTTGCGACACAAGTCCACCACACAACCAAATATACCCTGAAGGACACGAACAAGTCTAAATTACTATATATAAATAATATGAAGAGTCAAACATACATCTACGTGTCCGGGTCAAAATATGATGTGCACAAAATCTCGTATTGGAGAAAAAATCTCCAAATTATTGGGATACGACCCACACGTATCCAATTATGGACACGATACTAGCCACAAACAAGCAAACATATACCAAATTGATCTATATGACCAATTGACAAATACAACAAGTGTCAATCTCGGAATTCTTCCAAAATTGACATAAAAAGTACCATAACTTTCTCTATAGGTCTCCTATGAACTCAATTCAAATTCCTATTGGTAGCCTATGCATATGTGTTAGTTTCTCATGGTTAAATCTCAGTTTTAGAACCTAATTAAAGATAAAAAACTAAATTGTACCTATTGGGAGATGGATTTCCAATGCAACCTCCAAATTTGATGAAATTGGTCTCCAACTTGTAGATCCTTGCTCCTCTTTGTAGATCCTTACTTTCTTCTTCTAGATCCTTGCTCTAATAGTCTCCATTGGTGATTTGAAAAGGAATTGGGATAAAATTTGGTAAGAAATTGATGTGGGAATGAAGAAATTTGGTTGAGGAAGATTCTAGATCTAGTTTTGAAATGAAAAGAGGAGAGAGAAACTTTTCCCCCCTCTTTATAATGGTCGGCCCCATGTCCATTATACCCCTTGGGATCTCTCATGAAGAAATAATTAAGGAGGGAAGGTTCTAGTCTAATGGTTTTAATTAAATTAGTCATTCTCCTAGTGAATGGGCTTCTAGTTGGGCTCAATTCTAATAATTTAATATTGTTGGTCCATGAGTCTAAACTAAACTAGTTAGGTCCACTAACACAATTCCAAAATAATAAACTAACATCTAACGATAATTAAATAATATAATAAATAATTATTTAACATGCACAATATTTAATTAATTATGAAAATACTAAAATATTCTTTCCTAGAAAATATAGTAGTAACAAATTTGGTTATGAAACGACACAGGATATGACATAGACCCTAACCAAAGTCGAGACACGACACAGACCCTAACCCTATCTGAGTTAATTAGACGCAATCTTGGGTATCAAGTGAGGTGTTGTGCAGTGCACACTTGTGCATAGTGCAGTGAGGGTGTGTGTATATGGATATCTCGGTGCTGCGGATACTAACCCTATCCTAATCCTAACTCGGACACACACACACACGCGGACACTAACACTAACCCAAACTCGGACACGCGGACACACTAACACACATATACCCACCCTAATACGGATATGAACACACACACACACATGTTTGTTTTATGTCATCTCATGATACGTATGATAAAATTGTAGGACAAATGGATATGAAAGCTTAGGACAAGATTTCGAGGATAAGGTTGTAAGCATTTTATCGGACACAAAAACACGCATATATGTCAAGTGTGGATATCCAGTAGTGTATCAGTGTGTGTCAACTATGTATCCTGGACCAAAAAAATTGACACAGGATATCCATGACTTGACTTTTCAATTAGAAAGTCATGGCCTAAACAAATGTTAAGTATGGATATCCAGGATACAGAGTTGACATTCACTGATACACTGCAATATAAGTATCCAGGATATAGAGTTGAATGGAGAAGTATCAGTGCTAGGACTAGGTGTATCAGTGCATGTCACGCCCCAGTCCCAAAAATGACGAGGGACTGAGCACGTGAGCAATGGCCAGCAGCATGCACCGATGGATAACCCAATTTAATGGATCCATCAGGGTATGCTTAAGCTGTAGTCTAGCAATAATATGTTACAAGTCTCAGGTATTTCTAATCCCATCCACAGAATAAACACAGATTAATTGCCAGAAATAATGCAATGGAAATAAATATACAATATCAAATAAGGTTATCTCGGGAAACAATCCGAGAAATTATTCTGTTACATTTAAGGAGAAAAGACAGGAAATAAATTGCTGGAAATGGAAATACTGAGTAGTTGAAGCCGGTGCTCAGGAGAAATCTTCGGCCACGACTTCGTCCTCTGTTCCTTGTTCTTCTCCAAGGAGTGCTTCGGTACCGTACACCTCTGGGTAGTTCTCTTGAGCTGTACCTGGGGATATAATCTGGATCCAGGTCCTCAGGGGACAGCAAGGTACAGAAAATACAAGCCAAAATAAATACGGTGCAGCCGATAAAATAATCATCAGGGTAAACTAAGTAACCAACTATGTGATATGCAATATGAGAGCAGCACTAGAACTCAGGCTGAAGCCACTATAAGCTCTGTGTCGGAGAGCCGGGTAGCGGTAATAGCTATGAATTACACTATGATATATACTATGTTTTATATATAATATCAGCCTGTAGTCTGTGTGTCTCTCCCCACCCAATGTAATCCCACGTCTCATGTCCACGATGCCTCATGTCCATGTCACGCACGATTAAACTAATGCAGCAAGTCTGAAAGCTATGAATCAATTATTTAAGAATGTAAAGTCTATGTCATACAACATGCATCCTATACAGAATCACCTCGAATGACTCAGGAAGACTCTGTCTCATGGAATAGTGTCAAGTGTCCTGGGTTCTGGTGTACTTGATAGGACAAGTACGAGAATTATCGGGTCTCGATATCCATGTCTATGTGACGTTACACAACCCCGCGTACGGAGTTGGCACCCGACTATGATCGGACACTAAGCACGTCACTCGTTTCCTAGGTTAAGCAGTTAAACATGTTTATATTTAATTCCACAAGAATTTCATTAAAATACTATGTCAAGAATTACTAAGATTTGGCAAGCTTTACTTGTCCATTATTGCATAGTTAAATCCAGAAAATAATTAGCAAGCTGCAGGATTTGGCAAGGTACACTTGCCTGTGGGTCCGGTTCCAATTGCGGCTCTGACTTCAGCTGGATTTGCAAGCGGTACTCCGATTGCTGAAACAAACATCACCATCAGATCCAAAAAATATCAATTAGCTAGAAACGTCTGTCCTTGGGTCCAATTTGGAGACAAGGACAAAAATGACAGTTTCGGGTCAAAACGGGGTCCACATATGGGCCCGCTTTGCACCGAAAAACGTGTCCGGGTCAAAGGTCTCCAAATTCACCAAACTTAGTGTCAACAGGTCAGGAACGATGTTACGAACCCAACGGAACTTGCAGAATTGGATTCTGATGAGCCGATCATAAAATCGCCCGTCGAGCGGGGCTTGTGGGGCCCACGACACGCGATTTCGTCAACATTCTCAGAATTGAACCAAACTTGACCCACAGGACCAGCGTATTGCTACGAGTCCGATGGCGTAAGTTTCGTCTCGATCCGACGTGTGTACACAAAATTAGGACGAATTACAGAAAAGTCGGATACGGAGCGATGTCCGCGGATACACGTTGATTCCGGTGTGCACGCACACCCGAATCGACTTCTGCGAAATCTCACACGTCCGTATCGACGATGCGCACGTATCTATAAAGACCGTGCGCGACCAAGTCGTCCCGTTTGGCGGGGCGTACCCAGTTCCGGGGTGAATCGGGGTATTATTTTTCCTATTTTTGGATCGCGGTGTGCGATCACCACAGGACGCGATGCCCCGAGCGGTTTGTCCGGGCACCGAGAGGGTTATACAGGCTTCGTAACGTAATTTGCGGAATCGAAAACGGAGCTACGAGCGAAAAGATACACGCACCTGAAGGGGGCCCGAAAACCTGGGTCAAACCGTGTCCGACACGTGTCCGACTTGTGTCTGACACAGGAAAGAATTAGGGTTAGGGTTTGGGATTCCTCGTCGGAATCCGGCGGAGGACGGCCGGGCTGAGGCGGAGGGGCCGGGGGCAGCGGCGAGGCACGCGGCGGCGGCGTACGGCGACGCTGAGCAGCGGAGGCGGCGTCGGACGGCCGGGGGTGAGCTGCTGCTTGCTGCTGCTGGGTCGGGGGAGGAGGAGAGAGGGAGGCTGGGCTGGGCAGGGTGGTGCGGCGGCGGCGTCGTAGCTGTGGGCGGAGGCGGCGGCGACCGTGGCTAGGGCGGAGAGGGGTGGTCTGGCCGGAGGAAGCTCGGGGGGGGGGGTTATAGGGCTGGAGAGGGGAGGGGGAGGCCGAGGATGGCGGAGGGCGTGGCGGGGTCGTCGTTGCCGAGGGGCGCGGGGCATGGCACGGCGGGAGACGCAGGCGGAGCGGGGGACGCGACGGCCGAGTCGGGTCGTGGGGGAAGAGAGGTGGGAGCGGGTCGGGTGCGGGTCGGGTGCGGGTCTGGCCGACCCGCCCGACCCGTCAGGCCAGGGTTGGGCCGGGTTGGTTGGGCCCAAATGGGCTGGGCTAAGGGGAAATGGGCCGGGCCGATATTAAATAAGAATAATAATAATATAAAAAACAATAAATTTAATAAATAAATAGATAATTAACTAAAATACTTTTAGGTGTTTAAAAATAGGTCCGAGGCCCAATAAATTCCAGAAAAATTGCCCTAAGTCCAGTTTTTTATTTTACATCAAAAAAATATTATTTTTATAATTTTTAATATCATTTATTATCAATTAAAAATTATTTAAAAATTAAAACCCTGTTTTTAAATTATAGAAAAATCTCAGAAAGTTCCAAAAAATTGTGAAAAATCCAGTTTTTAAAAATTTTAAAAAATCAGGGGGTTTACAATCTACACCCCTTAAGAGGATTGCGTCCTCGCAATCAAAGAATAATCGGTCAACAGAGATGACACGGTATCGTTCGAAACACATCACAAGATACTTAGGGAAATATCGTTTCCCTAAAAATGAAAGTTATACACTTTCCAGAAAAATCTAGTTAAAGAAAAAAACTACAACTTTTATGGAAACCAAGTTATTATTAACAAGTTGTAAATTACTAGGTTGGGGCTGAGGTCACGAACCAATAGGCACGAGCTACAACAAGACTAGAAACGGATAACTACGAATCACTTACTCGCATCAGCGTCCTGCACAGTCAGCGCATAAGCTTGTCCTCGTCCTTGTGGTAGATTCCTCTGCTGCTGCTGGGCTTGCTGGAAGAGTGTCGCCTGAGGTGCCAGAGGTGGCCTCGGTGCTGGTGAAGCTGGTTGGTTTGCCCTTGGTGCTCCATCTCGATGCTGGGGACAGTCCTTGGCTATGTGTTGATTGGTACCGTAAATCAGGCACAATTCCAACTTGCGTCTGCAGTCCTTCTCGACATGGCCTATCTTGCTGCAGTAGTGACAGGTAGGAAGGGTCTGCGAAGCTGTCCTGGGTGGCTGGTGCGTGTGAGATCTCTTTGCAGATTCTTCCGGTGATGTTCTGTCTGGTGTTGAGGTGATTGGCCGCTTGTGGCGAGACTCCCTCCTGGTGACGCATTCCTTGCGTCGGGCTGCAGCGAGAACGTCTGAGTAGGAGGTAGGTGCTGTAACACCCCATTTCGTTCAAGCGGATTGCCGTCTCAATCGGCAATCGTGCAGCTGTCCCGACCTGCTTTGCCTCGATCAAGAAGCAAAGGATATCCAGACTTGTCCCTACGGGAATCCGGCTTGGACTTTCAGAGGCTCGCTCAGACGTATCGCTCTACCGAGGCGAATCATCGCTAAGGAGGGTGGCTACGGTAAACTTGTCTTTGCTTAGCCAGCACACATAAAACCTGGAATCATATATGCTAGTCGCTAGGTGAATCACCCCCTGCATGCTAATAAATCCAACGCACCTAGCTAAGGGAATAATCCTAACCTGTATTGCTATGCTAGAACATGGAAAGGAAATACTGCTTATATTCAGACCCTCGCATGCTAAGTCCCTTAACGGTTTCATCTCTCGGACTACCTTCGGGCCCGAGCAACGTGCCTGCTTATGTTCCTAGAAGCGCATGCTTGTCTGCTTGATAGTTACCGTATTTTCATCCAAACCCCGGAAGACTACTACGTAGTCGTTCCATGCCTGAATGAACCTGCAAGTATCCGGGACCGTTAGGTCACCAAGGCAGCCCCGAACCAGGAGAATGCATCAAGACAAGTTATTGTACAGAACCAAGATTCAAGTATCCCGTATACTCGTGTACTCGTGTTCCCGTGCACTCGTGTTCTCGTGTTCTCGTGTTCTAGTGCACGCGTGTTCTCGTGTATCTCGTGTAATCGTGTTGCCTGAGATTGATTAATTCGTGTTGCCTGAGATTGGTTAAATCGTGTTGCCTGAGATTGGTTAACCCTGACTTGCATGTCGCGGACTAGTTCCACGGACGGTCACCGGGGCACTGGGGCCGATCCTGTCCGGATGGAGCTCGTGTGTAGTCTCGTGTGCAGGGAGGATAGCTTGCAACGCATCGTGTTCGTGTGCCTCGTGTACACGCATAGCATACTATCCTTGTCCTCGACTACGTCCATAATGGCTTTGCCAGCGACCGTGTTCATATAGATAAGTCATCCTCGCTTAGCGGCTATCCGCGTGCGAGTCACTGCATCGCATCAAGAACAACTAAACATCTGAACGATCATGTTAAAATGACCCTCCTGTTTGCATATGCTTGCCTCCTGAATGCTTATACTTGCCCGTGCTTGAATTAACATGTTTGCCTCAATGTTTGCCTTGGACAGGGAAGGAGATGGTAAGTTGGTAAGTCTCGCCGTGTTTCCTCAAATATCGCACGGCGCACTGCCCGACACGTTAGGCTATTCAACGTTTGCATGAAACTGATCCTAAGACAACTAGAAAGACAACTTAATAGTTGTGCACGGAACCTGTATTACGTGTTTGGATTTGTCGAGCGGGCGAGTAGCTTCCCCACCAGTGCATTTAATGTACTGATAATCCACCAGTTTGATATGCAGGGTGCGGGAGAACCTCGTGCGGTGCGGACGCCTCCAACGTGCGTGCTAAGGCCAGGAGTTCCCTCTGAAGCCTTGCAACGGTGCGTCCGGGACTGAAGCTCATATACAAGACATAAGTTGTGAACATCGCCTGACCATCGCCTGTACAAATCATTCCACAGTTGTAGCCACTTGGCACGTTTTTACTGTTTCAGAGAGAGGCTTGAGCGACTTGTAATCTCGGCTATACGCCGCCTGTAATACATGTTTCATATCAATAAAGAGATTACTTTACTTGTTTCTATGCTTCCGCTATATTTGTCGACTCAGTGAACCTGTTACCGATCGCCTATGCGTTCATGACTCCGCTGCACTCGGACAATCTGTGCGACTCTGTGGCTTAGAACTCTTGCCTCCAGCCAATGAACCATGGCCTTGCATGGGCGTGGCTCACGCTCGTGCGGCATCACGTCCGGATGGGTTAAGCGATCGTTCCGCGGGAGCGCTGGCGAGGGTGATTCCGGCCTAGCGGGAATGGCCGATTTACCTGCGGGAGATCGGGGCTTGACAGGTGCGACGGATCCGATGAGTCCCTGTAGCTCGAAGTTTAGTCCGTCGAAGAACTTCTCGGCCTTCTCTTCCTCTGTCGGGATCAGGGTTGGGGCGAAGCGGCTCAGACGAATGAATTCCGTATTGTATTCTTCCACCGTCATAGAGTCCTGGGTGAGGCGATTGAACTTGTCCCGCAGTTCTGATCGTACGATAGCCGGAATGTACATCTCCTGAAAGAGCCTGGAAAACTCTTCCCAAGTGACTCGGTCTGGTCCGAGTCGTGCCTCCTCAGACAACCACCAGTGGTGCGCGTTGCCTGTCAATTGCATTCGGACGGCAGTCATCCAGCGTTCCCGTGGAAGCTCAGCTGCTTCAAGTTGACGCCGAATATTGGTGAGCCATTCATGAACTTCCGTGGGCTCTTCCTTGCCGGAGAAAGTGCGGGGCTTCAGTTGGCGGAAGTCAGTGATTGAGCCTGTCGATGGCCGTCGAGCTGGTAGGTTGGCCTGCTCCAGTACAGTTACGATGCTGTCCCTCCAGAAGTTAGCTTTGCGACGCTGAGCCTCGTGTTGGACTTGTTGCTGAGCTTGCATCATCGCGTAGATCATTTGGAATATCTGCTGCCCGTCAATTGGCTGTCCTTGTGGGAGTACGGGCGTTGGTGGAACGAACTGCGACGGAGGTGGAATGTCATCGCGTCGGAATCGGGAGGTAGGTTGACCTGCCTGCTGGCTTTGTTGAGTTGAGGGAACTCCTCCGACTGGTGTCACTTCATCGTCATAGGTGACACATGTAGCTTGTGGTGTTCCGACGGGAGTCTCGGTGCATTCTTGTGGGTCCATCTTCCTGTATCCAAAATAAACAATAAGAGGCGCACAGGAATCAAGGCAAGATGCAAGTCAAAATTAGTTCGAGTACGATACAGATATCAAAAACGATTCAAGCAAGTGGATGAGATCCTAAAAACTTATCCTTTCTTATTGTAGGCCTGTTCGGTCCCTAAGTTAAAACCGAACAATTTAGTCGTAGATTTGCATGGGCCACCACAAAAACCATGTCACGCCCCAGACCCAAAAATGACGAGGGACTGAGCACGTGAGCAATGGCCAGCAGCATGCACCGATGGACAACCCAATTTAATGGATCTATCAGGGTATGCTTAAGCTGTAGTCTAGCAATAATATGTTACAAGTCTCAGGTATTTTTAATCCCATCCACAGAATAAACACAGATTAATTGCCAGAAATAATGCAATGAAAATAAATAGGCAATATCAAATAAGGTTATCTCAGGAAAGAATCCGAGAAATTATTCTGTTACATTTATGGAGAAAAGACAGGAAATGAATTGCTGGAAATGGAAATACTGAGTAGTTGAAGCCGGTGCTCAGGAGAAATCTTCGGCCACGACTTCGTCCTCTGTTCCTTGTTCTGCTCCAAGGAGTGCTCCGGTACCGTACACCTCTGGGTAGTTCTCTTCAGCTGTACCTGGGGACATAATCCGGATCCAGGTCCTCAGGGGACAGCAAGGTACATAAAATACAAGCCAAAATAAATACGGTGCAGCAGATAAAATAATCATCAGGGTAAACTAAGTAACCAACTATGTGATATGCAATATGAGAGCAGCACTAGAACTCAGGCTGAAGCCACTATAAGCTCTGTGTCGGGGAGCCGGTAGCGGCAATAGCTATGAATTATACTATGATATATACTATGTTTTATATATAATATCAGCCTGTAGTCTGTGTGTCTCTCCCCACCCAATGTAATCCCACGTCTCATGTCCACGATGCCTCATGTCCATGTCACGCACGATTAAACTAATGCAGCAAGTCTGAAAGCTATGAATCAATTGTTTAAGAATGTAAAGTCTATGTCATACAACATGCATCCTATACAGAATCACCTCGAATGACTCAGGAAGACTCTGTCTCATGGAATAGTGTCAAGTGTCCTGGGTTCTGGTGTACTTGATAGGACAAGTACGAGAATTATCGGGTCTCGATATCCATGTCTATGTGAAGTTACACAATCCCGCGTACGGAGTTGGCACCCGACTATGATCGGACACTAAGCACGTCACTCGTTTCCTAGGTTAAGCAGTTAAACATGTTTATATTTAATTCCACAAGAATTCCATTAAAATACTATGTCAAGAATTACTGAGATTTGGCAAGCTTTACTTGTCCATTATTGCATAGTTAAATCCAGAAAATAATTAGCAAGCTGCAGGATTTGGCAAGGTACACTTGCCTGTGGGTCCGGTTCCAATTGCGGCTCTGACTTCAGCTGGATTGGCAGGCGGTACTCCGGTTGCTGAAACAAACATTACCAACAGATCCAGAAAATATCAATCAGCTAGAAACGCCTGTCCTTGGGTCCAATTTGGAGACAAGGGCAAAAACGGCAGTTTCGGGTCAAAACGGGGTCCACATGTGGGCCCGCTTTGCACCGAAAAATGTGTCCGGATCAAAGGTCTCCAAATTCACCAAACTTAGTGTTAACATGTCAGAAACGATGATACGAACCCAACGGAACTTCCAGAATTGGATTTCGATGAGCCGATCACAAAATCGCCAGTCGAACGGGGCCTGTGGGGCCCACGACACGCGATTTCGTCAACGTTCTCAGAATTGAACCAAACTTGACCCACAGGACCAGCGTATTGCTACGAGTCCGATGGCGCAAGTTTCGTCTCGATCCACGTGTGTACACAAAATTAGGATGAATTGCAGAAAAGTCGGATACGGAGCGATTTCTGCGGATACGCGTTGATTCCGGTGTGCACGCACACCCGAATCGACTTCTGCGAAATCTCACACGTCCGTATCGACGATGCGCACGTATCTGTGAAGACCGCGAGCGACTAACTCGTCCCGTTTGGCGGAGCGTACCCAGTTCCGGGGTGAATCGGGTTGTTATTTTTCCTGTTTTTGGATCGCGGTGTGCGATCACCACAGGACGCGATGCCCCGAGCGGTTTGTCCGGGCACCGAGAGGGTTATACAGGCTTCGCAACGCAATTTGCGGAATCAAAAATGGAGCTACGAGCGAAAAGATACACGCACCTGAAGGGGGCCCGAAAACTAGGGTCAAACCGTGTCCGACATGTGTCCGACTTGTGTCTGACACAGGGAAGAATTAGGGTTAGGGTTTGGGATTCCTCGTCGAAATCCGGCGGAGGACGGCCGGGCTGAGGCGGAGGGGCCGGGGGCAGCGGCGAGGCACGCGGCGGCGGCGTACGGCGACGATGAGCGGCGGAGGCGGCGTCGGACGACCGGGGGGGAGCTGCTGCTTGCTGCTGCTGGGTCGGGGGAGGAGGAGAGAGGGAGGCTGGGCTGGGCAGGGTGGTGCGGCGGCGGCGGCGGCGACCGTGGCGGTGGCTAGGGAGGAGAGGGGTGGTCTGGCCGGAGGAAGCTCGGGGGGGGGGGGGGGGTTTATAGGGCTGGAGAGGGGAGGGGGAGGCCGAGGATGGCGGAGGGCGTGGCGGGGTCGTCGTGGCCGATGGGCACGGGGCGTGGCGCGGCGGGAGACCCGGGCGGAGCGGGGTACGCGGCGGCCGAGTCGGGTCGTGGGGGAAGAGAGGTGGGAGCGGGTCGGGTGCGGGTCTGGCCGACCCGCCCGACCCGTCAGGCCAGGGTTGGGCCGGGTTGGTTGGGCCCAAATGGGCTGGGCTAAGGGGAAATGTGCCAGGCCGATATTAAATAAGAATAATAATAATATAAAAAAAACAGTAAATTTAATAAATAAATAGATAATTAACTAAAATACTTTTTAGGTGTTTAAAAATAGGTCCGAGGCCCAATAAATTCCAAAAAAATTGCCCTAAGTCAAGTTTTTCATTTTACATCCAAAAAATATTATTTTTATAATATTTTAATATTATTTATTATCAATTAAAAATCATTTAAAAATTAAAACCCTGTTTTTAAATTACAGAAAAATCCCAAAAAATTCCAGAAAATTGTGAAAAATCCAGTTTTTAAAAATTTTAAAAAATCAGGGGGTTTACAGTGCATGTACTATATTTCTGAGTATTCTTATGTGTGTATAGACGAGTAGACTTGTGACATGTACTGTAATTTAACTATTTTCTTGAATGATGTCTATTTATCTTTGCATATCTGGAGTGAATGTCATTTGGATAATATACACTACCAAATATTCACATGAGTATATACTTGAACGATGTTTATTTATCTTTGCAGAAGTATCTAGAAATGGATATGAATTACTATATGCGTCATCGTTCGTGGATGTACTTCGAATTAGGTAGTTCGATCCTTTTGATAATATGTGCAGTGTACGGGATAAATTCATAGAGGGTGTACAGTAGTTCCTGCAGTTCGTCAAGGCGTTCCCTCAGAACATGGACGGTACCAAAATTAAGTGTCCGTGTGTAAGATGTCGCAACTTGAAATATCATCCAAAAGTGGAAGTCACATATCATTTATACTCGAAGGGTTTTACGCCAAATTACTATCAGTTGACCGCGCACAGAGAACTTGTGTCTTTAGCATTAGAGTCGGAGCCTTACGTAGAGCTGTATATGGATGTCCACGACCACGCTGCTTACGACGACGGTGGGTGAACATGGTTTTTGATGCGGCGGGGCCTAGTTTCGATCCGAACAATCATGATGCAGCTGAGGAGACACCGAATACCGATGCTGCAAAGTTCATGGAGTTGTTGGAGAATGTAAGGACTCTATTATATCTTGGTTGTGAGGATTATTCACCATTGGAGGTGGTTACAAGATTATTGAGCATCAAGTCCGATTTTAACATGTCGCAAGAATGCTATAACCGACTGATGGATTTGATTATAGAGATCTTGCCAGAGGGTACAAAGTTGCCTAAAGACTTCTACCAATCTAAGAGGATGGTGAGATTGCTCTGGATGTGATACGAGAAAATTGATGCATGTCACAACGGGTGCATGTTGTACTACAAAGACGAGAAGGATGAAGAAGCGTGCAGATTCTGTGGTGCTGATCGCTAAAAGGCCACTAGTAGAGGAAAGTCTGTCGGTTCAAGGAAGTCTACCGATTCGATGCACTACTTGCCTTTGACGTCGCGGTTGCAGAGGTTGTTTATGGTGAAGGAGACTGCAGAAAAATGAGTTGGCACAGGCATGAACAGATCGAAGGAGTATTGGATCATCCATCTGATGGAGAAGCATGGAAGCACTTTGATCGCGAGTAACCAAATTTTGCTTCAGATCCGCGTAATGTCATATTGGGGCTCTCCTCCGACGGTTTTACCCCATTCGGACTTTTGGGCTCCCAATATTCGTGTTGGCATGTGATCGTCGCTCCGTACAATCTACCGCCTTGGATGTGCATGAAGACTCCGTATATGTTCCTAACCGTTATTATCCCAGGTTCAAACAATCCAAAGAGGAACATCGATGTGTATTTACAGCCTTTGATAGATGAGTTGAATCAGCTGTGGAAAGTAGGTGCTGTCACGACCCGTACCCGGATATTCGGGCACGAGTACGTGGGTATGTCCAGCCTACGCCGCAGTGTCGGCGGTAGTACGCTGTCTAGGTCATATCCACAGTTAAATAAATTCTAGCTCATTCACAATATTATAAGTAGGCAAAGATAATAACAGGAAAAGGAATGCTAAGATTTCATAATCAAAATGTGACAACCAGATCCATAGTTTTTATTACAGAACCAGAAATAAATCGGGGACAAACCCGATTACTAGGATGAAAGGAAAATAATAACTAACTGCTAACTACTCCTCAGAAGTAGTCTCCTGAGTGGGAACCGGCTCCTCAAGAGTATCACCTGCTACCTCATAGGGACCATAATAGGTGGGGGCAAAGTCCTTATCATCGCCTAATATGTCAACGGATCCAGTCAAGAAAGGAGCAAAGTACTAAAGCACAACAAGATTAAACTAAATATTTAGGACAAGTAGTGAAAAGACTGACTAAGCTGTCACGATCACAATATGCATAATAAATAGTAACAATAACTAAGAGTTAATTGCTGTAAAACAGGAATATGAGTAAAACATGATTAATTGCAATAAACCAGGGACATGAGTAAAACATGAATATAATGAGACAGGAGAATGGAACTACAACAAGACAAGAAACTATGTGTGTGAAATTGTGTATTTTAGAATACATCGTTGGCATGTAGGGGGTTATAAGGCTAATCCGGCGTCATAGACGGCTATTAGACAGGAATAATCGAGATCCGGCTGATGGTACAGTCGCGTACCAACAGCTATTAGACAGGAACAGGGGGAAGGGTAAACTACATGCCTCCTAGTATTCTCCCACCCGACACAAAAAGCAAGATATGAAATCCAGTATTCAAGACATGAAATCCAGTATTCTAACACTACGTGCAACACGAGCAATCGTGCAACGATTGTATTCCAAGTAGTCCAACCCAATACCCAACGGTTCCACACCTTTGTTGTACGAGCAACTCGTGCCAACTTATCTGATATTTCTCAAGCCAAACTCAAATCTGCCCAACTGATGCGCCACAGCCGAAATTCCAACTTATAGCCAACACAATCGCTAGACGAGCAACTCGTGCAAGGATCCATTGTCATCGAATATTTCTACTCCCAACATGCCGCATAACCAAATCTCGTTAGCCAACCAACTGATCCATTGAGGCAATCAGAAACTCCAGCACGATAAGCCAAGCCAACCCAACCCAACGAAAGCCCACACTTGTTGCATAAATGCAACAACGCCAACCAACTAGCTGCACGAATGCAACAACGCCTAACGAGGCTAAGCGATCCTACGAAAACCAACCAAGGCAACCCAACAAAGAATAATATGCAGCCACAACAAGCAATAAATAGACTTATTGCGTGAAACATCCGATGCAGCACCGAGTAGAGTCAAGAGCTAAACGACACGCGGAGGATATTTAGAGTTTGTGATGAAGCGAAGGACCAAGTCCGAAGAAATAAATCGGGCGCTCTGATACCAATTTGTCACGCCCCAATCTCCCGCAAGCTCGATAATCCCTGCTGAACGTGAATCACCACGTTAGCCCTCCCGCAGGACAATCGTTCCCATCGGGACGTGATGCCGTACGAGCCTGGAGTTGCGCTCGTACAAGGCGATGTTGTCAAACACCAAATATTATCATTGAATCAACCAAGTTACAGCGGAAGTCAAGTATTGTGTACCAAGCACACATCAGAGTAATACGCAGCGAAGCTCACGATAGGGTCCAAATAAAATGCCCCGAGGCACTGCCACAAAGGCGATGCCACGAAGACGATGAAATGCTCTTGCTCTTTTCTCTAGCCCACAAAGGTACTTACAGTTCATACATCTTGTCCCGTATATCCAAGCAGCGCCACTACGCCTGTGTACCTGAAATATTGCCCACAAACGTGGGTCAGTACACAACCGTACTGGTGAGCGGGGTAACCCACTCGTCTAAGCCGACACTAAGTAAAATAGTGAATGCAAACAGTTATATGGTGATCTTTCTAGTTGAATCCTAGATTCTTTTCATGGCATAGGAATGACATATTAAGGAAAGCAGTAAAGCAGTTTACGCATGCAAGCATTCAACTCAAACCAAACGACAAGCAGTTAAATATATCCGACCCGTCTAACTCAATGCTATCGCTTGCACGATAACATATCGAACCATCAGTCTTGCCTCAATATCCATCCTCAACCAACAGTTTATATCCCAATCTCGAGTGCACACTCTTGCCGAGGCAAGGTGGCCGCGCCTATACGAAAGCCAAACCAACAAAAGAAAAGTAAGCCAACTCTTATCTATATGAAGTCACTGGCAAAGCCATAAAGGACAAAATCCAAGCATTAACGGCGCTCCCTATCAGCCCGGGTAGCAAGCCCCGCTGGAGGTCCCGCAATGCATCGTGACTAGCACGAATCAATATTTCCCTCCGGATCGATACGGTCCTAGTGCCCCGGGAAGCCGTTTCGAGGAAATGTCAAACCCTGTGTACACAGGTTGTCCGTGACATGCAGAAAGTAGGTATGACGAGAGGATCGAACATTCTCGCCCTACCAAGTGATCCTAGACTCGTTTCAACCGAATATCCAACCAAAGCATCCATAACCATTCTTTCAACATATCCCCACGGATTCCAAATCTCGACCTCAATATATATATATCCCAAGGCACCAAAATACTCATAAGCACAATCTCTCAAGTTGTGCCCAAGTTATGCCCACACTTCACATTGCCGCTTTCCAACTTAGTGTTTCACATTGGGTGCAACACCCCACACTCCGAATAATCCCATGGCACAATGCCCCAACAGTGGCACAATACCCTCGCCGATGCAGTTGTTCGGTTTCGAACCACAACCGCTCGCTTTGCAAGACAAAGCGACCCAGTGATACTCGTGCACGGATGCACGCTCGCTCGCCCGAATTCCCGATATTTCTATTGTATCATTCCAACTTGTATAATTCCAACCATCCAAGTATAATCCCAATTATCCAACCGACTGCCTCAAATGAATAATCCAGCTATCGCACCAACTATCCAACACGTAAATTATTTCAAGCCACAATCCTACCAAGCCAACGATGTACACTCTATGCACGCCTCAGTGTAGTGATTCCCATTGTTTCAGCCGAAATATTCAAGCCTTTTTCGTGTTTTCCATATTATTAGGCATGAAGGAGTAGAGGAGAAGGGAAAGAGCCCACTCACAATGATTGATCCCGTTAGGCATCCTGTCCTGCCGATAAGGCCAATCCCTTGAACCCGTGGTCCGATGCAAGCACGATCTACTCAACTGGTATGACCGTGCGAGCAGGTCATGCTCTCCAAATCATCCGACCGATCGGATTAAGGAAGACGACATTATCGCTTCCATCCAGCTATTCAGTACTGTTCTGAACGAACACCTGATTTCCATCGAACCCGCTAGCCATCTGCATATTGAAACCAACTCGATTAATCCTTCTTTCCGAAATCCAACAATTCAAATGTAACCAGCATTTGATTCTTTCAATCCGACTCAGCGTAACGCTCCGAGCGGTTGCGGAGCGTTACATAATATACCACTTAGAATCAGGTTCGTCCACGAACCGTGCTGGTACTCATTCCTTACTAGCATGCCACAATCCAATTCCATAGATCTGCTCTATGCAACTCTCATATTCACTATTTCTGACTCAATATCTCGCTCTGCTGAACGCTCGTACAAATTTTACGAATTCCCATATCCTCCTTGCAGCTCAATACGAATTCTTCGTATCGCTTAGTTTTGGATCGTACACATATTTAAGGCGTCCCTAAAATACATATATTTCAGCCGAGCTTTGCGATAGCAAATTTGAACAAGTTACAAGGGTATCTTTATGTTCGAGGCATCCATTTGCTTTGCTCCCAATTGAATCAATCCCGATTTCCATTCCAATGTTTTTGATTGAGCACTATCCTCAAATATGATAATTTTCTACCGACTCAATCAGTTCGTGTTCCAAACTCAATCCATCCAACTATTTCTGAAATCCGTACTAGCAACATCTCCAAATATTATCTCGTGCACCGAACGATCATCTCAACTGATCTACCCCAGCTATGCGACTTACCCAAATATCAACTTTGCTTAGATCAGCTCAGTCCAACACATTTCCTGCCATCTCAAAATCTAACAGGGTGAACATCTATATTGAGGTTCGTGTGATCCATGAAGATCTCGCCGCCACTCCAAAGGGATTATGTCTCCACGATTTCAACGTGGACACACTCGCCACAATTCTTAGGTTGCGCATGGAATAGTTCTTCGCGCTGCTTCCACTGCCTCGAAGCATAGAATATCACCTTTGCCTTCCGAACGAGCACGTTTCCCAGACTAAGTTCCGAGACATCTTGTAAATCTGAAGCACATCTGTCCCTTCCAGTATTCGCAAAGATTTGATTTGAACGAGCCGCCACAGTCGTCCATTCATATAAATGCTATTCTCTTCCAGAGCACGATGAGTCAGAGGCGATGCCATCTACAAAAATCTGTGACTCTGAATCTCATCAGTTGACTAGGCCAATCCCACCATCGCTTCGATCTTTCGGCTGCATCTTCAGCTGAAGACTATCCCAAGGGTCTTTCAAATCCAACACTCAGTCAATAAGCCAAATATCATTGCTCACATCTGCCCTCAACGTATTCCCAAATACGCCGCCTCAAGGGTCGTTCTATGGGTCTACCATATTCATATTCGATTCGACGGGCAAGGTCGCTTAGGGTCAGCTGTCCCGAAGCTACGCTCGATAATTATAATCATCACGATGGACAGTTACTATAAACCATGCTATATCTCATCTGTAAATCCGAATCAAAATCCAACCATCCATCCGAACGAACTCCCGAATTCGAGCAATGTGCTCGTTGAAACCGTCTACCATCAATCCGCCGTTCTGCCCTGAATCTATCAAATTTCCGAATTGCATGTTCGATTCTCGCACTATCGATTTCAATGATTCTCGAAACCCAAGACTTGCTAAAATTCAAATCCGTTTGTCGCGTTCCACAATGCACGTCCAACTTACTCGAGCAGCACAGTTATTTGTTCCGACGTTGCTCCCACATTTAGCTATCTTTAAAAGTCTGTCCGCCAAAATCTTTTGCCTTCTGTTGTTGCCACAATCCGTCCACGTCTTTCCGGAGAATCCATCTACCATCGTTGCACCATCTTGCCCAAAATTCTATTTTCGCTAACCTGAGTCGACTTCTCGAGCAACAATATTCATAATCTTTCAAGTTTGTGTGAATCCATCTCATTGTCCCTCCAGACCAATATCGTGTTTCTTTGCTCAACCAACAGCTCAAATGTGTTGCCCAAAATCGTAGTTCGTGCTCGCTATCCTTCCGATAATCCCATCGCTTTGCTCAAGCATAACCCAAATATTCGTTCCGATTCCGCCCATCTCTTAAGCCCAATGATACTTCCATTTGCACGATTCCGTTCTTGAGTTCTCAAGTCTAATGTATCGAAGGATACCCGAGTCAAATTCCATTGCACTATATACCACTTGGAAATATAGTTTCCCTCGTGCGTAATCTGCGTCAACCAGCGTCTATCCCAAACCGACTTATTCCGAGGTGATTCTGTCGAATCATAACTCAATATTCGCTTGCTCCATTTTCATTCCTTCCAAATCAGTCGATTTGCACCAACCGACTTGTATTCGTTATCCGAGTCCGTTCAGGCAATTCCCATAGATGTTTAACCAACATATTTCCAATGCCTTGCTTAACACGTTTGATCCCATATACCACTTCGAATCAAGTCGCTACTCACATTACGTTTCCTTTTACGAATCCAAAAATCCGTTCAAACCATCCCTTAGGTGTGATAATGCCATTCCCATCTTAAGTCTGACACAAAAACTTAGCCAATTCTTTAACCATAAATCTCGTTAGGCAACTCGTGCTATGTTCCATTCTCGATGCTTCCAGCTATTCTCAAACTGATTGCTACTTTTGCAATACGAGCAATCGTACAACGATTGTATTCCAAGTAGTCCAACCCAATACCCAACGGTTTCACACCTTTGTTGTACGAGCAACTCGTGCCAACTTATCTGATATTTCTCAAGCCAAACTCAAATCTGCCCAACTGATGCGCCACAGCCAAAATTCCAACTTATAGCCAACACAATCGCTAGACGAGCAACTCGTGCAAGGATCCATTATCATCGAATGTTTCTACTCCCAACATGCCGCATAACCAAATCTCGTTAGCCAACCAACTGATCCATTGAGGCAATCAGAAACTCCAACACGATAAGCCAAGCCAACCCAACGAAAGCCCACACTTGTTGCACAAATGCAACAACGCCAACCAACTTGCTGCACGAATGCAACAACGCCTAACGAAGCTAAGCGATCCTACGAAAACCAACCAAGGCAACCCAACAAAGAATAATATGCAGCCACAACAAGCAATAAATAGACTTATTGCATGAAACATCCGATGCGGCACCGAGTAGAGTCAAGAGCTAAACGACACGCGGAGGCTATTTAGAGTTTGTGATGAAGCGAAGGACCAAGTCCGAAGAAATGAACCGGGCGCTCTGATACCAATTTGTCAAGCCCCAATCTCCCGCAAGCTCGATAGTCCCTGCTGAACGTGAATCACCACGTTAGCCCTCCCGCAGGACAATCGTTCCCATCGGGACGTGATGCCGTACGAGCCTGGAGTTGCGCTCGTACAAGGCGATGTTGTCAAACACCAAATGTTATCATTGAATCAACCAAGTTGCAGCGGAAGTCAAGTATTGTGTACCAAGCACACATCAGAGTAATACGCAGCGAAGCTCACGATAGGGTCCAAATAAAATGCCCCGAGGCAATGCCACGAAGACGATGAAATGCTCTTGCTCTTTTCTCTAGCCCACAAAGGTACTTACAGTTCATACATCTTGTCCCGTATATCCAAGCAGCGCCACTACGCCTGTGTACCTGAAATATTGCCCACAAACGTGGGTCAGTACACAACCGTACTGGTGAGCGGGGTAACCCACTCGTCTAAGCCGACACTAAGTAAAATAGTGAATGCAAACAGTTATATGGTGATCTTTCTAGTTGAATCCTAGATTCTTTTCATGGCATAGGAATGACATATTAAGGAAAGCAGTAAAGCAGTTTACGCATGCAAGCATTCAACTCAAACCAAACGACAAGCAGTTAAATATATCCGACCCGTCTAACTCAATGCCATCGCTTGCACGATAACATATCGAACCATCAGTCTCGCCTCAATATCCATCCTCAACCAACAGTTTATATCCCAATCTCGAGTGCACACTCTTGCCGAGGCAAGGTGGCCGCGCCTACACGAAAGCCAAACCAACAAAAGAAAAGCAAGCCAACTCTTATCTATATGAAGTCACTGGCCAAGCCATAAAGGACAAAATCCAAGCATTAACGGCGCTCCCTATCAGACCGGGTAGTATGCCCCGCTGGAGGTCCCGCAATGCATCGTGACTAGAACGAATCAATATTTCCCTCTGGATCGATACGGTCCCAGTGCCCCGGGAAGCCGTTTCGAGGAAATGTCAAACCCTGTGTACACAGGTTGTCCGTGACATGCAAAAAGTAGGTATGACGAGAGGATCGAACATTCTTGCCCCACCAAGCGATCCTAGACTCGTTTCAACCGAATATCCAACCAAAGCATCCATAACCATTCTTTCAACATATCCCCACGGATTCCAAATCTCGACCTCAATATATATATATCCCAAGGCACCAAAATACTCATAAGCACAATCTCTCAAGTTGTGCCCAAGTTATGCCCACACTTCACATTGCCGCTTTCCAACACAGTGTTTCACATTGGGTGCAACACCCCACACTCCAAATAATCCCATGGCACAATGCCCCAACAGTGGCACAATACCCTCGCCGATGCAGTTGTTCGGTTTTGAACCACAACTGCTCGCTTTGCAAGACAAAGCGACCCAGTGATACTCGTGCACGGATGCACGCTCGCTCGCCCGAATTCTCGATATTTCCATTGTATCATTCCAACTTGTATAATTCCAACCGTCCAAGTATAATCCCAATTATCCAACCGACTGCCTCAAATGAATAATCCAGCTATCGCACCAACTATCCAATGCGTAAATCATTTCAAGCCATAATCCTACCAAGCCAACGACGTACACTCTATGCACGCCTCAGTGTAGTGATTCCCATTGTTTCAGCCGAAGTGTTCAAGCCTTTTTCGTATTTTCCATATTATTAGGCATGAAGGAGTAGAGGAGAAGGGAAAGAGCCCACTCACAATGATTGATCCCGTTAGGCATCCTATCCTGCCGATAAGGCCAATCCCTTGAACCCGTGGTCCGATGCAAGCGCGATCTACTCAACTGGTATGACCGTGCGAGCAGGCCGTGCTCTCCAAATCATCCGACCGATCGGATTAAGGAAGACGGCATTATCGCTTCCATCCAGCTATTCAGTACTGTTCTGAACGAACACCTGATTTTCATCGAACCCGCTAGCCATCTGCACATTGAAACCAACTCGATTAATCCTTCTTCCCGAAATCCAACAATTCAAATGCAACCAGCATTTGATTCTTTCAATCCGACTCAGCGTAACGCTCCGAGCGGTTGTGGGGCGTTACACGATGCCCCGAGCGGTTTTTTCGGGCACCGAGAGGGTCATACAGGCTTCGTAACGCAATTTACGGAATTAAAAACGGGACAGCGAGGAGAAAGATATGAGTACCTGAACAGGATGTCGTGTCCGACACGCCGACACAGGAATTTGGGAATTAGGGTTAGGGTTTCCTGGACTCAGGCGACGGCCGGCCGGAGGAGGGCTGAGCGGCGCTGTGCTGTCCGGAGGCGGCAGGGGACGCCGAGGCGAGGACGGGTGGAGGCGGAGCGGGGTGGCGCCGGGGACGGCGGCTGCTACTTGCTGTTCATGGAGAGGCGGCCGGAGAAGAAAGGACGGGGCGGCCGGAGACTAGGCGGAGCGGGGCTGGGCACGGCGAGGCGGGGCGCCGGTCAGGCGGCGCTGACAGCGGTTGGGCGATGGTGGCGGTGAGCGGCGGAGATGAGCCAGGCGGGTGGATTCGACGGTGGCCGGAGAGGAGAAGGGGAGGGGTTTTATAGGGCTGGGAGGCGGGTCTGGAAGGCCGGAGAAGGCGGAGGACGTGTCGTCGAGGCCGGGCGTAGCGGAAGAGGGGGTCGTGGGGGGGGGGGGGGCTGGCCGCCGGATGCGGCGGAGGACGTGGCCACGCGGGGGGACCGGGTCGAGGGGGCTGGCTGGTCAGTCGGGTCGGGCAGGCGGCGGGTCGGGTCTGACCGACCCGACCCGACCCGGATGGCAGATGGGCCGGGCTGGGGGCCGCGGGCCGAAATGGGCTGGGCCCAGTGGGCCAGGTTTTAAACAGAAATAAATAATAATAATAATAATAATAATTAATAATAATTAATTAATTAATTAATAAATAAATAAATAAATAGTTTTTAGGTGTTTTAAATTAGGTCCGGGGCCCAATAAATTCCAAAAAAATTACCCTAAGTCCAATTTTCCATTTTACACCCAAAAATATTATTTCCATGATATTTTAATATTATTTATTAATAATTAAAAATCATTTAATAATTTAAAATCCTGATTTTAATTACAGAAAATTCCAGAGAATTGTGAAAAATCCAAGTTTAATATTTTTGAAAAATTCAGGGGGTTTACAATCTACCCAACTTATAAAAATTTCGTCCTCAAAATTAAAAATATGGTAGGGTGCTCTCTATCCAATCTCACTTGATTACAGTCTAAAGGATTACTCTCAAGTGAATATTACGGTCTCTACCCAACTCAGAATTTTATCCATCTATCCTCTAAGGCTATACAACTAGTAAAGCTATGTCCCAATTTATTTATTCATGGTATTGAATCCTTAAGTCTTTAACACCAACCACATCACCTATGGTATTCCCTTAATCATAAAGGGTAATCATCAATGCGTCCGGTCTGAGGGGTATATCTAGTACTATCTATATATCAAACTTATACCAAGCACGAGATTTTATCTTTCCGAAATAAGGGAAGACGAAGATCAATAATAAAGAGTTCAAGGGTGAGGTGATAAAAGTAGAAGTATCGGGATCAAGGCGTTTAAAGAATTCTAATGGGAATTGTCAAGCGGTTATGGATTAAAATTCTATTCTGGTAATCATTTGTTTGCATGCTCGTATTAGTACAGTTATGTAACGAATACGATATGCTCGGACATATTTAGGGACAAGTATATATCTCAATCCATGTAAAGTAGTCGTGCGAAGTGCGAATCAAAATGCACTAAGGTTGATCAGACCGTAATACACTGATTCTGAATAGACACTTGTATTAGTGGGATTGATCAAGCCTCAATAACACATGTGTCATGAACAAGCTTGATAAAGAGTAGGCTTGCAAAACTAGGCTATAAAATAGCAGCGTAAGTCAAGTACAGCAAAATTAAGTGCGCTAGATGATGATGAAAGGAGGTACAAATATTTAAGTTCACAAAATAACACATAATAGTAAAAGACTCTACAATCTCTATAGTTATCAAATTTAAAAGCATACCAGGTTTTTAGCAAGTTCAAAATTACTAGGTTGGGGCTGAGGTCACGAACCAATAGGCACGAGCTAAACAATACTAGAAAAGGTATCTACGAATCACTTACGCGCATTAGGTGCTCCAAGAGTCTGCGCGTTCTCCACGGTCATTGCGTAAGCTTGTCCGTGTCCTTGAGGTGGTGCCCTCTGCTGCGCTGCTGGGGGCCTGGCCTGAACTGGAACTTTTTGTTCAGCTGTGCGTCCTTGAGCAGCAGGACAGTCCCTCATCTGATGTGCTGCTGATCCACAATATAGACAGGCACCTAGCCTCTTTTTACAAACTTGCCAAGTGTGACCTGGTTTATGACAAAAGTTACAAGTGGGAGCTTGTTGGTTCTGTCCTTGAGCTTGGTGTTGGGGTGTTGTGGTTTGAGGGAGAGGACGCTGGGTTTGTTGCGGGCCCTCTGCTATAGTTGTTGTTGAAAAGGGCGTTTGTGGGGTCCCATACTTCCAGTATCTCTTTCCCGCTTTAATCTATGTCCCATGTCTCTTTCAACACCTTGTGCAACGCTCAAGATTTTCTCGTATGTACGAGCTCGGCTAGTGGTGACAGCAAGGCGAATATCAGAAGACAATCCCTTCTTGAATCTACGGGCTCTATCCTCAGGGGTACGAACCATATATTCTGCAAAGTGGCTCAGTCTGCTAAATTCGGCAGTGTACTCATCAACAGAAAGGTTACCTTGTTCTAGCCTCTCGAATTGACTTTCGAGAGCTTCCCGAGCCACTTCGGGATAGAATTTCTCCTTGAACAACCTCTTAAAGTCCTCCCAAGTGAGATCAAGAGCAGATAGTTGAGGTTCGTCTCTAAACCAGGTCCAAGCTATGTCAAACAGTTACAGGCTTGCAGATTCTACTTTAAGGTCATCAGGGACCCGAGCAGTCTTCAGGAGTCGCTCCACATTCTCTATCCATTCATCGGCATAGAGAATACCTTCAGTCCCATAGAATTCCAGGGGTTTAAGGTTCTTGAAGTCCTTGGCACTTCCTGGCCTCTTGTGTGGTGACTCCTGGGACCGAAGAGCGTCCGAAAGGCTAGTTCGTAGCAGGGTAGTCTGTTCCTTCTGGGATTCTACAAGTCCCTGGAACACTCCGAGTAGCTGTGCCCCATCCAGAGTAACTGTCGGAATAGTTGGAGGCGGAGGGAGCGCAAGAGTTTCAGGTACAGTCTGCTCGACGGATTCTGATGTGCCTCCTACTGTATTCCTTGTCTGAACCATTCTGAAAGATTAAGGGATAGGAAGATTAGAATAGATTAGTTGGAAATCAAGGGCGATAGGAAAAATTGACTAGGAATGATATCAAGATAAAAGATCCTATTCTGTGAATGAGCTTTTTCCTAAAATCCTCAATCTTATTGCAGGCCTGTTCGGTCCCTAAGTTGAAACCGAACAATTTAGTCGTTGACCTGCATGGGCCACCATAAAAACGTGTCACGACCCGTACCCGAATATTCGGGCACGAGTACGTGGGTACGTCCAGCCTACGCCGCAGTGTCGGCGGTAGTACGCTGTCTAGGTCATATCCACAGTTAAATAAATTCTAGCTCATTCACAACATTATAAGTTGGCAAAGATAATAACAGGAAAAGGAATGCTAAGATTTTATAATCAAAATGTGACAACCAGATCCATAGTTTTTATTACAGAACCAGAAATAAATCGGGGACAAACCCGATTACTAGGATGAAAGGAAAATAATAACTAACTGCTAACTACTCCTCAGAAGTAGTCTCCTGAGTGAGAACCGGCTCCTCAAGAGTATCACCTGCTACCTCATAGGGACCATAATAGGTGGGGGCAAACTCCGCATCATCGCCTAATATGTCAACGGATCCAGTCAGGAAAGGAGCAAAGTACCAAAGCACAACAAGATTAAACTAAATATTTATGACAAGTAGTGAAAAGACTGACTAAGCTGTCACGATCAGAATATACATAATAAATAGTAACAATAACTAAGAGTTAATTGCTGTAAAACAGGAATATGAGTAAAACAAGATTAATTTCTATAAACCAGGGACATGAGTAAAACATGAATATAATGAGACAGGATAATGGAACTACAACAAGACAAGAAACTATTTGTGTGAAATTGTGTATTTTAGAATACATAGTTGGCATGTAGGGGGTTATAAGGCTAATCCGGCCGTCATAGACGGCTATTAGACAGGAATAATCAAGATCCGGCTGATGGTACAGTCGCGTACCAACAACTATTAGACAGGAACAGGGGGAAGGGTAAACTACATGCCTCCTAGTATTCTCCCACCCGACACGAAAAGCAAGATATGAAATCCAGTATTCAAGACATGAAATCCAGAATTCTAACACTACGTGTAAACCTTCCATGGTGCTAGTAGAGTAAGGAACTAATTATCATAATATAAAGAATAAACTTGAAGTGCAGGTACTTGCCTGATGTTTGGATCCAATTACCGTATTGTGTCTCGAGAAAATTTCTAGAAAAGTGTCCAGATGCTGAAATAAATATTACCATCATGCTCAGAAGATATCAAATAGCTAGAAATACCTGTCCTTGAGTCCAATTTGGAGACAAGGGCAAAAACGATAATTTCGGGTCAAAACGAGGTCCGCAGGTGGGCCCGCTTTGCACCGAAAAACGTGTCAGGGTCAAAGGTCTCCAAATTCACCAAACTTAGTGTCAACAGATCAGAAACGATGATACGAACCCAACGGGACTTCCAGAATTGGATTCCGATGAGCCGATCACAAAATCGCCCGTCGAGTGGGGCCTGTGGGGCCCACGACACGCGATTTCGTCAACGTTCTCAGAATCGAACCAAACTTGGGTCACAGGACCAGCGTATCGCTACGAGTCCGATGGCACAAGTTTTGTTTCGATTTGACGTGTGTACAGAAAGTTAGGACGTGATTCAGAAAAGGCAGATATGGGACGGTGTCCGCGGATACGTGTTGATCCCGGTGTGCACGCACACCCGAATCGACTTCCGCGAAATCCCACACGTCCGTATCAACGACGCGCACGTATCTGTGAAGACCGCGCGCGACCAAGTCGTCCCGTTTGGCAGGAGGTACCCAGTTCTAGGGTGAATCGGGTCGTTATTTTTCCTGTTTTTGGATCGCGGTGTGCGATCACCACAGGACGCGATGCCCCGAGCGGTTTGTCCGGGCACCGAGAGGGTCATAGAGTCTTCGCAACGCAATTTACGAAATTGAAAACGGGGCAGCGAGGAGAAAGATATGAGTACCTGAACAGGGCTCAGAAACCGGGATTTCTCGTGTCCGTGTCGTGTCCGACACGCCGACACATGAATTTGGGAATTAGGGTTAGGGTTTCCTGGACTCAGGCGACGGCCGGCCGGAGGAGGGTTGAGCGGCGCTGTGCTGGCCGGAGGCGGCCGGGGACGCCGAGGCGAGGCCGGGCGAAGGCGGAGCGGGGTGGTGCCGGGGACGACGGCTGCTGCTTGCTGTTCGTGGAGAGGCTACCGGAGAAGAAAGGACGGGGCGGCCGGAGACTAGGTGGAGCGGGGCTGGGCACGGCGAGGCGGGACGCGGGTCAGGCGGCGCTGGCAGCGGCTGGGCGAGGGTGGCGGTGAGCGGCAGAGATGAGCCGGGCGGGTGGATTCGACGGTGGCCGGAGAGGAGAAGGGGATGGGTTTTATAGGGCTGGGAGGCGGGTCTGGGCGGCCGGAGAAGGCGGAGGACGTGTCGTCGAGGCCGGGCGGAGCGGAAGAGGGGGTCGTGGGGGGGGGCTGGCCGCCGGATGCGGCGGTGGACGTGGCCACGCGGGAGGACAGGGTCGAGGGGGCTGGCTGGTCAGTCGGGTCGGGCAGGCGGCGGGTCGGGTCTGACCGACCCGACCCGACCCAGATGGCAGATGGGCCGGGCTGGGGGCCGCGGGCCGAAATGGGCTGGGCCCAGTGGGCCAGGATTTAAACAATAATAATAATAATAATAATAATAATAATAATTAATAATAATTAATTAGTTAATTAATAAATAAATAAATAGTTTTTAGGTGTTTTAAATTAGGTCTGGGGCCCAATAAATTCTAAAAAAATTATCCTAAGTCCAGTTTCCCATTTTACACCCAAAAATATTATTTTCATAATATTTTAATATTATTTATTAACAATTAAAAATCATTTAATAATTTAAAATCCTGATTTTAATTACAGAAAATTCCCAGAAAATTCCAGAGAATTGTAAAAAATCCAAGTTTAATATTTTTGAAAAATTCAGGGGGTTTACAGGTGCCAACACGTACGATATTTCTAGAAAGTAGAATTTTCAGATGAGGGCAACACTGATGTGGACCATCAACGGCTTTTCGGCCTATGGAATATTATCGGGATGGAGCACTCATGATCGTCTCTCATGTTCGTATTGTATGGACCACACTAAGGCTTTTCATTTAAAACACGGAGGCAAACCGTGCTTCTTCGATTATCATCGATAGTTTCTGCCGAAGGATCATCTATACTGAAGGAACAAGAATGCTTTTCGTGCAAGCATTGTGGAGAAGGCCAATCTACCGTCAAGGTGGCCCGGATAAACGATATTGGAAGAGGTAAAATATTTATCAAGAGCTATGAAGAGCCTGCTAAGGGGTACAAGTATGATGGATTTGGTCGCACCCATAACTGGATGAAGATGAGTATATTCTGGGATCTGCCATATTGGAGCACCAATCTGATCAGACATAACCTTGATGTCATGCATATTGAGAAGAATGTGTTTGATAACATAATTAATATTATAATCGAGGTAAAAGGGAATACGAAAGATAATCCGAAGGCCAGGTTAGACTTAGAAAAAATATGTAGACGTCCTGCGTTGCATTTGATAGAGGAGGAGAATGGAAAGTTAAAGCATCATAAGTCAATTTTCTCACTGGAGAAGGAGGATAAAGGAAGACTGTGTAGGTGGATTCAGGGTCTAAAATTTCTAGACGGGTATATGTCAAACTTGAGAAGATACGTCAACCTCAAAGAGAATAAACTAGCGAGTATTGAGAGCCACGATTGTCACGTATTCATAGAGAGGTTAATTCTGATTGTATTTTGGTAATTCTTACCGCAAGTCGTTTGGGATCCATTGACAGAGCTCATCATATAGAGATCTTTGTTCTACTAAGTTGCTCATCGATCGTCTAGAAAAGCAAGAGAAGGATATTGCAGTAACTCTGTGCAAGCTCGAGAAGGTATATTTTTATCCACCGCATCGGGCCAAGTTGATCGAGCAGATGTTTCCTGTTGTTGACGCCAAACTGATTCGTGATGCTCTAGATGACCAGAAGGCTCATGATCGCGAAGGAAAACCGATCCAAGGTTGGATTAAGCTTGAGCAGTGGACTGCGATGAGAACTAGATTCGATAATCCGAGGTACAAAAAAATGTCTGAGAATGCCAAGGCGGCTAGGAAGAAGGCATCAAAGTGATGTGGTGGCTCGATTCCGATGACAGAATATTTTTGTCGTTTGGTATATTTTTATTTCAGATATATTATTTTAATGCAAGTACGATAAAATAGTAGTAGGATAAAATATTTAATTTTAGTACTAAATAATATTTTTTTAACAGTATAGAGGGGTGATGATGCCAATATGGTGACCGTCTTCCTGGCCGCCCATCGAAAGTACAGAAATCTCATTGAAGAGAAGGCCTCGCAGAACCTATATAAGTATTACTTTACTTTGTGTTAATTTTATTATAACTTAGAAAATATGCAAATAAATATCCATGTAGTTAGTAATAAAGTACCTTAGACACATTAGCAATTATCGAGAATCCAAACCTTTTTAGGCCGAGTATCATAGGCTGTGTGAGCGAGCGACTGCTAGTGCACCTACAATGGGAGAGACTGGTACTTCCTCACAGCCCTCTCCAGCTCCGTCGGTGGACGAGCTGTGGGTGACCGCCGCTGGTGGTGTCCAGAGGGGTACGTACTTTGGTACAGGATCCTATGGCGACCTTTTTGCAACATAGTCCTCTAGGGCCTCCAATACATGTGTGCATTCCCCACCGCCCTCGCAGACATCGGCCCGAGTCCAGGAGACCGTTGACCGTCAGATTACGTCTCTCCATGACGAGTTGCTACGAAGGATGGAGGAGCATCCCCTATCCCAGCCGCAAGAAGACGATGCGACGCTCATCGTACGATTTGATACGCTCGAGCGCAGCATCATGGAGCTCAGGGATATGACAGCTGATCTTAGAGCATCGATAGAGCGCAGCATGACGGTGCTACAAGCATCACAGGTGTCCATGGGAGAGAGGCTGACGATAATGTAGGATTCAATAGTTCATAGCAGTACGAGGCTGTTATCTACCATGGATTCATACAGCCATCGACTAGTAGAGTTGGAGCAGATACGTCCTCTTGGTGCGCCTTCATCGACACAGACTCTACCGACGTCACTTCCTTCTCCATCAACATCGGTATCGATTTCACGGGTGCAGTATGATTTGTTCTTATCCTTGATGCGTGACGATGGTCAGCCTTCTGCAGATCCGCGGTAGTCCTAGTTAGGATAGTTTATGGATTGTTTGTGTTTTGACCTATGATATTTGGTCATTTATGAATATTCTTTATTTTTGAGGCTTTCAGACTTTATTTCTTGCACTCAGTTGTGTGGATATTTATTGTATTATTTACGACGATATTTTCTCCTGACTCGGTTTGTAATCCCAATATTTTGTTTTCTTCAAAATTTACTATATTATTTATATTAAATGTATATTAATTTACTAGTATTGAGTTTTCCATTGCAGGGGTCGACGAACTCAGTGAATTGAATGGTGGGTTGCTCCTGGTCTATTTATATAAATTATGAATTCATAAACTGTAGAAAAATTGGTTTTAAAACCATTTTATATTCTATATTTTATTTTTTTACTGAAAATTTAACGACGTTTATATGCGTCGCTAAATTCGTCGCTGAATACGTCGCTAATTATGTCGTTAAATTTGTCGCTGAATGTCGCTAAATGTGTTGCAAAACTTTGCTAAACAGAAAAAATTTGCTAAACAGAAAAAATTTAGCGACGTTTAGTGACACAAAATACGTCGCTAATTTAGCGACGTTGCGTCGCTAAACGTCGCTCATATGAAAATATTAGCGACGCAAATACGTCACTAGAAAACGTCGCTATAGCGATATTTTGTGACGTTTTTTCTGTCAGTGACTAGCTTAAAAGTGACTTCATTAAAACGTCGCTAATTACGTCGCTAAAATTTTTAGCGACATTTTTAGGCCATTTAGCGACTTTTTCAGACGTCGCTAATTTGACTTATTCTGGTAGTGAGTTATGAAATATCTAAGGAGAACTTAGAAGTATGCACTGTACTATAGCGGGTATCTGACATTAGTGGAAGGCTTCAGTTATGCAAGCTGGTATTCAGAAGTAGAAAGAGAAAGGTCCACAGAAGGATACGTCTTTTCCCTGGGTGGAGCTACTATATCGAGTAAGTCGAAGAAGCAGACTATGCTATCTCATTCCTTGATGGAATCTGAGTTTTATGCACTGGCTGCTACAGCGGATGAAGTAGAGTAGCTTTGGGAGCTCATGTATGATCTTCTATTGGTTGGTGTACAGATTTCGGTGGTACCAATATACTGCGACAACCAGGTGACTACAACGGTGGCATCAAATGACCTCTTCAATAGTAAAAAAAGGACTGTGCGGTTAAGGCACATGACAGTGAATGATCTGATAAAGACTGGAGTCATTGTCGTAATTGATGTTCGGAGTCAGGAGAACCTGGCGGACTTGTTCACTAAGGGTCTTAAGCGCCAGCTGGTCGAGGACACATCAACCAAAATGGGCTTGAAGATATTCTGATATTGTGTCTATGTAATTCTACCATAAAGTTTTATGCTATTAGTTCAAAGATAAATCTACTAGGCATCTAGCTTTTGGTTCAAAGAAGGACCATTGACTGGAAAAATATTAGGAACAATGGGTAGTCATTTTAGACATTATGGGGTTACGGACCCAGAACCATTGTTGTCTACTTCTTGTTCTTCATGAACAATAATTTTCTGTGGAAGGATGGCTTTGACGCCTTAATAAGTTATCAGACAGAGTGAATGTCTGGTGTGCTTTGCAGGAAGCACGTAATTTCAGCACTACAAGGGACTTGTATCCCATGCTACAGTGGTGTGACACCACAGAGGTAAATGATGTAAATCATCGGCATTAAGTCATGTCATAGCGGCGTAGCACCGCGCATAGGCAAATGGCCTAATATTGTAGAATGAAGAGTGGTATGCAGCACTACAAAGAGGTCGATGACCTCAAGTTACAGTGGTGTGACACCACAGAGGTAAAAGATGTAAATCCTCGACGGAAAGTCATGTCACAGCAGCGTAGCACCGCAAAGAAGAGAAATGTTTCGTGCTGGATAGTTTGACACTACAAAGAGGGAGTGAACCTCATGCTACAGAGGATGAAACCACATGAGGGAGTGAACCTCGGCAGAAGGCTATGTCATAGCGGCATAGCACCGCAAGGAAGCATAATGCTTCATGCCAAGGACTCTTTAAGAACTCACATATAGTGTATGGAAATAGATACATTCCGTCTCTTGAGGTAAAACTTGTAGAACCAAAATACATACATCGAAATCAAGCGTGCACAGGGCCTCCAATATTCAACCGAAAGCACAGTTGATGTCATTGTGTGAGTGAAAAGAATTATAACTATGGTGCAGAATTCAAGGCTTAGTCCATTCTTGTATCATACTGTTATTTTGACCCATGCAATAAGATTCAAGTCGAAGCGACATTTATCCTAATGCATGAGGGGCAGTCACTGTGAGGAACGCTCAGCCCATATATTGAGATATGTGGGAGATTGTTGGTGTTTTTGCCTTTTGACAATAAAAGATAGTCCCACATTGGCTACACCACCATATAGGTATCTCAATATAATACTTTGCTTGTGTTGAGGTATGCACATGGTGTGTGGTGAGACACATGGGTTCCATGTGGGGGTACTTTATTAGGATGAAGAATGATTAACTCCTTAATGAAAGCATTTATGCTTTTTGTCATTCTCTTAAAATTTATTCCATATGAGCTAAGCATCAAAACTCGGACTCAGACTCGGGCTTAAAGGCACAAAGTGGCAATTTGTTGGCGTACTTTGCACTTAGCACGTCAGCATCGGTGTAGGCGCTTGTGCACATTTGATGCGCTCTCATGCGCAAGCTGCATGCGTGACCGCATGCTCGGTCGTATGGGTAGGCCGCATAGGGCGGGCCGCATGAGCGGGTCGCATGGGCAGGCCGCATGGGCAAGCCGCATGCGTTATCGTATGGACTGCCGCATGGGCTGTCGCATGGGTTGCCGCATGCGCTGTCGCATGCGCTATCACATGCGTTGTTGCATGCTCTACTGCTGCTGCGGATATACTTGAATGGTTATGGAAATATATGGTCTGTTATTCAGAGTGTGGGATTTGAAATTAATTTGTGCCTATCTTATATGGATTCGTAATTAATCTGTTCCTATCTTTCGTAACTGTTGGGCGACTAGGGTTTTCACCCTCTCTTTTTAAATACTCTTTTCGTGCCTCTTTGAGGATCGAGTTGGAAAATAGAGGAGACGAAGAGAGTTGCAGCAACCGCCATTACAGTTCAGGAAGTTCGTGCGAGTCCAAGCAAGGAGGTGGCAACGAGCGTTCCAGAAGTTCTACGTGAACTTACTGGTTCTTGGGAGCTGATCGTGTGGAACGAATCTTGCTTTGATCAACAATGATCTTCATCACCCCAACAAGCATAGTTTATTCTTCTCCTTCTTCCTCTTCTCTTTTGCTAGTTGAAACTCTGTTCTGTCCGTTTGCAACTGCGATTACAAGGAAGAACGAGAAGATAGTTTTTTCTGATTCTTTTGTTATCTTGTTTCAAGTTGTAATCAGATCCTATATATATAATCTTCTTGTTGGATCGAGAGATATCAGGAAGAAAACTCTTGTGTGAACTCCTGATCTCGACTTCAACTTCTTATTCTATCATCTTTGATTAAGGCTCGAGAATAATAATAATAATAATAATAATAATAATAATAATAATAATATATATATATATATATATATATATATATATATATATATATATATATATATATATATATATATATATATATATATATATATATGTATATATATTTGGAGATGTTTGATGTAACGTTTGAAAATTTGTACACGCTGCGTTGCATTTCTTTTGGGTCCACCGTCCCCAACTCCCATCAAATAAATAGAAGAAATAATACGTCCCCGTGGTTCGATCCATCAATTTTTTGCCACATAGTCAGGGTCTTATACCTCTTCTCAGTAACCACAAGGGTCACTCGAGTTTGGTTATTTAAAATAGGTTTAAAAAAATAAACAACTTTTTTTAACAACTTCATCTCATTTAAAATATTTTTCAAAATTGAACTAATTTTATAAGAATGTATCGGGTTTAAAAAAAAAACAAATCCATCAAGAGTAGTGTGTACTTTGTAACAATAGTATAGACATACGGGTTAGAATGCAAAATCCATTAGCAATAGTAGGGATAAGCATTCGGTTTATTAGGTTTCAACTGAATCGAAATAGTCAAAACCGGATAAACCGAAATTGTAAAAATCTAAAACCGAAACCGAACCAAAATTAACTAAAATCGAAACTGAACCGAACCAAATAAGCTATTCTATTATTCGGTTTGTTCGGTTGAACATTGTTATTATTTTATGGATCGGACACAAAGTTGGAATCATGTTTAAATTATATTAAAAGTTATAATTTTATACACACATTTGTTATATTTTAAAGTTTTGTCTAAAGATGGATTTCGAAACATATATATAGAATTGTTGTTTTCAAAATATGTATATAATTGAAATATTAACATAATTGTATAAATTTTATTTGGTTTTCGGTTTTGGACTAAAATCAAAAGTGAAACCGAATAAAAAAATTTATTATTTTAAAAACTAATTTTTTTTTTTTAAATCGAACTTAATCTTTTATTCCATTTGGATCGATTCGGTATTCGGATGGATTCGATTCGAGTCGATTCAGTAAGATTTTTGGTCCAAAACCAATTAATGCTCACCCTTAAGCGATAGGCCTGGTCTAGTCTGGCGTACACACATAACAACGATTGACTGTTGTGAACCATTGGCCAACAACTGACTATCAACTCCCAAGTAACAAATCTCAAGATCCCAGGCATTCTCTCACGTACATCGAACCTGGTCGCATTCCCAACCCCGCCAAACTTCTATATAACGACCCTGAACTCCCCACATACCAAAAGACGACTCACTCGATCAACAAAATTTTCAAGAAAGCTTATAATATTCTTCCCCCAATGGCCTCAGCAATGGCGATCACTGTCCCCATCACCGCCGGCGGAGAAGGAAAGCTAGGCCTTGCCCCCGCCGCGTGCGTGGAGGAGCTTCTGCGGAGGAACGCGGAGCTGGAGAGGGAGGTGCGGGAGAGGAGGGCTAGGGAGGGGGAAATGGAGAGGGAGCTGGAGAGAACAAGGGAGAGGCTATGGGCGACGGAGGAGGCGGAGGAGCGGCTCTGCTCGGAGCTCGGCGAGCTCGAGGCGGAAGCCCTCACCCATATCAGGATCTACCGCCACCGGATCAAGGACCTAGCCGACCGCCTCGCCGACGCCGAGAGGACTGTCGTCCGGTAGGAATTGGTCTTGTTTTTGTAATTTTTGTGTGTGTGTGTATTTTATTTATTTGAAAATTGCGGGTGAAGATTATTACTGAACCCTTCTTGTATGAATATTTTCGATTATGTCCATCTGATACTTTGTAATTTATGAAGTTGTAATCAAGGTTTTACCAGGACGGAATCAGGAATTTTTAGTAGAGGAGCAGCGATGTGCAGTCCGGGCCGGCTTAGAGTGGCCACTTTAATGTTGAGTAATTAGCCGCGAACATTTTATCCACTAATATTGTGTAAAAAAATATATTTTCAAAAATTAGAACAAATGGGACCGATAGGATTCGAGCCCAGCCCCGACAACCACAATATATAATTCTAACCACAAAACCACAACCATTTCATGTTACCTAGTAAATTTTTTTTATTTTATTTAAGACTGGACTACAGTCCGTATCAGCCCAGCTTATATTCCGCCAGTGAATTTTTAACTTATATGTGCAAACTTTTAATAAATTTAAAAAAAAAACTTGTTTCATTATATATATATATATATATATATATATATATATATATATATATATTGTTAGAAATATTGTCGTTTTCTTATTGAAAATTTTTTGAATACAAAAATAAAATTAGACTGATGTTACCGGCTTCTGGGGAAGTCGTGCACGAAGCACTGCCCTAAGAGTTGATTAGGGATCTGTGTGCAGACGTTCCCGAAGCTCCTAGTGGTAAATTCTCGCACTACCGGTATCTCGTTGCCGCACACGACTTGGAGAGAACGACCAAAACTTAGCTCTGCCCAGAGCTTGGAGACGATGAAGATTGAACAGAATGTTGGCAGCAAAAATTTGGAGGAAAGAATTTTTTTCTGATCTTTTACAAAGAAAACCAGGCAATTATATAATACTAATATGTAACGGTCTGAATTAATTTTCCTATTAATTCAGCCGTTACACGGGAGAAAGGGAGAATGAACCTGGACACAAAATAATATAACGGTTCAAAAATAATTTGTAACGGAAAAATTAATTTTCCAACGTTCAGAAAATTAAATGAAAAATAAAGAGGAGCAAAAAGAATTTTAGGTTCCCAGCCCGAACCCGAAGAGGAAATCGAATCGGCATTCGGCGTCCGCAGATGTGGGCGCGTACCCGCACCCGTTACGCGCAACGAATCGAACCGGGCCGGGCGGCGGCGGCGGCGCGCGCGTGTGGCCCAAGGGGTTCCCCACACAACAACTTTAAGAGAGCAAAGAAGAGAAACTAATATATGTACACAAGAAAGCTTTGGCCCATCCGATGTGGGACTAAAACAAAGGAAAGGAGCTTGAGCTTTTGAAAGTAAAGCCAACAATCCCACCCCCCCCAAAAGGTCAAGTTCCGAAACAGAGATAAGAGTGAAGTAGAGAGAGAGAGAGAGAGAGAGAGAGAGAGAGCATATAGGCAGTAAAATACTATGCATAGATGAGATGGACTACAACCTTGAATCTCACGTAGTGACTATTGCCTTAATATGAAGAAGTGCTTGATGGACTATGCCTTGAATCAGACTTCTTGAACCAGATTTAGAAAAATAACACACATTGTACGCTAGAGGTCCTTGGTCTATCGGGTGGCACTTTTAAATGGCCATGTGCACTTTTCCACATTCATGAGAGTTGTCTGGGATCGCCCTGTCCCATAGTCGCGGCCTTCACGACCTCTCATATAGGTAAGTCCTTAATGGTTGGTGATATGAATCAACCCAGCATTACAGCTTGGACCTATTAAGAGTTTAACCTTATCCTAACCATATTACACAGGAACACTGTCACCATAGGGATGGGGAGTCATTGTACACATGTACAGCCGCTTGGACTTTATTTTAATGAGACTTTAATCTCGAGTCAGTGTTCCATAAAGTCACCTAAGTTCAGCTTATTTCTACCATTGAACCGGCTTCTTGGAATCTCCAGTCAGACTCGGTTGCGTTGCCACTGCTGGTGACTAACTTATGGGCTTAACCACATCCCCCTCGATGATTCTAGGATCAAAGTCCTAGACAGACCCTTCGTCAAGTGATCTGCAAGGTTCTTTTCTGACTTTATATAGTCAAGAACCACAAATTTGCCTAGTAGGCTTTTTATTGACTTGAAGCGCAGCTGCAGGTGCCTGTTCATCTTAGCATTCACAGAATCATGCTTTAGTAGTTCAATAACAGATTTATTATCACAGTTTATAGAAATTGCAGGAACAGGACTAAGAGAAATATGTATATGCATAATAAGATTTTTAAGCCATTCAGCTTCTGTGCAAGTTGTATCTAAAGCTATCATTTCGGAGTCCATTGTACTCCTAGCTATGATAGTTTGCTTACAAGAGCCCCAGGAGATTGCAGCTCCTCCTAGAGTAAATACATATCCAGTAGTAGATTTTATATCATGTGAGTCGGTTACCCAGTTTGCATCTGAATAACCTTCTATGATATCAGGGTGCCTAGTAAAATAAAGTTTGTAATCTAGGGTGCCCTTGAGATATCTAAATACCCTATCCAAGACAGTCCAATGTGTAAACCCCCTGATTTTTCAAAATTTTCAAAACTGGATTTTTCACAATTTTATGAAATTTTCTGGATATTTTCTGTAATTTAAAAACAGGGTTTTATTTATTCAATGATTTTTAATTGATATTAAACAATATTAGAATACTATGAAAATAATATTTTTGGATGTAAAATGAAAAACTGGACTTAGGGTAATTTTCTGGGATTTTATCGGACCCCGGACCTATTTTTAAATGCCTAAAAAGTATTTATTTATTTATTTATTTATTTATTAATTAATTCTGATTATTTATTATTATTATTATTGATTTTATTTTTATTATTTTTTCTGTTTTGGGCCCGGCCCGGCCCAGTGGGCCGAGCCCGTTCGTAGCGGCCCAACCCTCACTCCTTAGCGGGTCGGGCGGGTCGCTCACCCGGAGCCCGCCGCCCGACCCGACCCGCCAGCCATTCACCCCTGTCCCCCAACCCCGTTCTCCCATGACCCCACGCCGCCCGCCGGAAAACCCGCAGCCACGTCGCCCCGTCCACGCCCCCACGACCCGACGCCCCTCCGCGTTCCCCGGCCACGCCCTCGGCCAACCCCCGCCCCGAGCCCCCTATAAATAACCCCTCCTCCGCTCCTCCTCCCCCCCGATCAAACCTCCACCACCGTGCCCTAGCTCCGGCCCCGGTCCCCTCCCCTAGCTCGCCGGAACCCGCCGTCGACCTCCCCCAGATCCGCCCGCCGGCTCCAGAACCTCTTCCTCTTCCTCCTTCTCCCCAGGCGGAGCCGACCCCAAACCCTAACCACCCCGAGCTGCCGGCCGACCCCTCGACGCCGCCGGAGACCTCGCCGTCCGCCGCCAGCACCACCTCGACCGTCGGCCAGTCCCCCAGAGCCCCTGACACGGCCAAGGATACCCGGACACGGCCGGACACAGTGGTGAACTGAGGACACAGTATCGCACAGTGTTGTGTCGGACACAGTTCAAAACCCCAGTTTTTCGGGTCCCTTCAGGTACTCATAACTTCCTGCTCGTAACCCCAATTTCGATTCCGTAAATTCCTACGCGAAGCCTGTATGACCCTCTCGGTGTCCGGACAAACTGTTCGGGCATCGCGTCCTGTGGTGATCGCACACCGCGATCCAAAAACAGGAAAAACCCAGACCCTGTTTTACCCCGGAACCGAGTCCGCCCCGCCAAACGGGACGACTTGGTCGTGCGCGGTCTTCACAGACACGAATGCCTCGTCGATACGGACGTGTGGGATTTTGCAGAAGCTGATTCGGGTGTAAGTGCACACCGGAATCAACGCGTATCCGCGGACATCGTCCCGTATCCGTCTTTTCTGCAATTCGACCTAACTTTGTGTACACATGTCGGATTGAAACGAAACTTGCGCCATCGGACTCGTAGCGATACGCTGGTCCTGTGGGTCAAGTTTGGTTCGATTCTGAGAACGTTGACGAAATCGCGTGTCGTGGGCCCCACAGGCCCCGCTCGACGGGCGATTTTGTGAACGGCTCATCGAAATTCAATTCTGAAAGTTCCGTTGGGTTCGTATCAGCGTTTCTGACCTGTTGACACTAAGTTTGGTGAATTTGGAGACCGTTGACCCTGACGCATTTTTCGGTGCAAAGCGGGCCCACCGGTGGACCCCGTTTTGGCCCGAAACTGCCGTTTCTGCCCTTGTCTCCAAATTGGACCCAAGGACAGGCGTTTCTAGCTGATTGATATTTTCTGGATCTGATGGTGATATTTGTTTCAGCAACCGGAGTACCGCCTGCAATTCCCGCCGAAGTCAGAACTGCAAACATAGCCGGGACCACAGGCAAGTGTACCTTGCCAAACCCTGCAGCTTGCTAATTATTTTCTGGATTTAATTATGCAATAATGGACATGTAAAGCTTGCCAACCCTCAGTAATTCTTGACATAGTATTTTAATGGATTTCTTGTGGTATTAATTATAAACATGTTTTAACTGCTTAACCTAGGAAACGAGTGACGTGCTTAGTGTCCGATCATAGTCGGGTGCCAACTCCGTACGCGGAGTTGTGTAACGTCACATAGAAATGGATAACGAGACCCGATAATTCTCGTACTTGTCCTATCAAGTACACCAGAACCCAGGACACTTGACACTATTTCATGAGACAGAGTCTTCCTGAGACATTCAAGGTGATTCTGTATAGGATGCATGTTTTATGACATAGACTTTACATTCTTAGACATTTGATTCATAGATATCAGACTTGCTGCATTAGTTATAATCGTGCGTGACATGGACATGAGGCATCGTGGACATGAGACGTGGGATTACATTGGGTGGGGAGAGACACACAGGCTACAGGCTGATATTATATATAAAATATAGTATATAACATAGTGTAGTTCATAGTTATTGCCGCTACCGGCTCCCCGACACAGAGCTTGTAGTGGCGTCAGCCTGAGTTCTAGTGCTGCTCTCATATTGCATATCACTTAGCTGGATATATAGTTTACCCTGTTGTTTCATTCATTGTTGCTTTGCATATATGTTTGGCTCGTATTCTTCTGTACCTTGTTACGTCCCGCTGAGGACCTGGTTTTGTTCACCAGATATAGCAGAAGAGAACTACCCCGAGGTGTACGGTACCGGAGCACTCCTTGGAGCAGAACAGGGAACAGAGGACGAGATAGTGGACGAAGATTTCTCCTGAGCCCGGCTTCAGCTATACAGTATTTCCATTTCCAGCATTTCATTTCCTGTCTATTTTTCCTTAAATGTAACAGAATAATTCTCGGATTTGTTCCCGAGATAACCTTATTTGATATTGCATACTTATTTCTATTGCATTTATTTCCTAGCAATTAATCTGTGTTATTCTGTGGATGAGATTAGGATTACCTGAGACTTGTAACATATTACTGCTAGACTACAGCTTAAGCATGCCCTGATGGATCCATTAAATTGGGTTGTCCATCGGTGCGTGCTGCTGGCCATTGCTCACGTGCTCAGTCCCTCGTCATTTTGGGACTGGGGCGTGACATGGTTTTTGTGGTGGCCCATGCAGGTCTACGACTAAATTGTTCGGTTTCAACTTAGGGACCGAACAGGCCTGCAATAAGATAGGATAAGTTTTTAGGATCTCATCCACTTGCTTGAATCGTTTTTGATCTCTATATCGACTTCAAATAATTTACTTGCATCTTGCCTTGATTCCTGTGCGTCTCTTATTGGTTATTTTGGATACAGGAAAATGGACCCACAAGAATGCAACGAGACTCCCGTCGGAACACCCCATGCTACAGGTGTCACCTATGACGACGAAGTGACACCAGTCGAAGGAGTTCCACCAACTCAACAGAGCCAGCAGGCAGGTCAACCTATCTCCCGATTCCGACGCGATGACATTCCACCTCCGTCGCAGTTCGTCCCACCAACCCCCGTACTCCCACAAGGACAGCCAATTGACGGACAGCAGATATTCCAAATGATCTACGCGATGATACAAGCCCAGCAACAAGTCCAACACGAGGCTCAGCGTCGCGAAGCCAACTTCTGGAGGGACAGCATCGTAACTGTACTGGAGCAGGCCAACCTACCAGCTCGACGGCCATCTACAGGCTCTATCACTGACTTCCGCCAACTGAAGCCCCGCACTTTCTCCGGTAAGGAAGAGCCCACAGAAGTTCACGAGTGGCTCACCAACATACGGCATCAACTTGAAGCAGCCGAGCTCCCCCGGGAACGCTGGATGACTGCTGTCCGAATGCAGTTGACAGGCAACGCGCACTACTGGTGGTTGTCTGAGGAGACGCGACTCGGACCAGACCGAGTCACTTGGGGGGAGTTTTCCAGACTCTTCCAAGAGATGTACATTCCGGCTATCGCACGATCCGAACTGCGGGACAAATTCAACCGTCTCACTCAGGACTCTATGACAGTGGAAGAGTACAACGCGGAATTTATTCGTCTGAGCCGCTTCGCCCCAACCCTGATCCCGACGGAGGAAGAGAAGGCCGAAAAATTCTTCGACGGACTGAACATTGAGCTGCAGAAACTCATCGGATCCGTCGCACCTACCTCCTACTCGAATGTTCTCGCTGCAGCCCGACGCATGGAACGCGTCACCAGGAGAGAGTCTCGCCTTAAGCGGCCAATCACCTCAGCACCAGACAGAGCACCACCGGAAGAATCTGCAAAGAGAATTCACACGAACCAGCCACCTAGGGCAGCTTCGCAGACCCTTCCTACCTGTCACTACTGCGACAAGATAGGCCATGTCGAGAAGGACTGCAGACGCAAGTTAGGGTTATGCTTGATTTGCGGGACCAATCAACACATAGCCAAGGACTGTCCTCAGCATCGAGATGGAGCACGAAGGGCAAACCAACCAGCTCTACCAGCACCGAGGCCACCTCTGGCACCTCAAGCAGCACTCTTCCAGCAAGCCCAGCAGCAGCAGAGAAATCTACCACAAGGACGAGGGCAAGCTTATGCGATGACTGTGCAGGACGCTGATGCGAGTAAGTGATTCGTAGTTATCCGTTTTTGTCTTGTGTAGTTCGTGCCTCTTGGTTCGTGACCTCAGCCCCAACCTAGTAATTTGCAACTTGTTGATAATAACCTGGTTTTCATAAAAAAATTATAGTTTTAACTAGATTTTCCTGGAAAGTGTAAACTTTCAATTTTTAGGGAAACGATATTTCCCTAAGTATCTTGTGATGTATTTTCAAAACGATGTTTACGACCGCGTCATCTCTGTTGACCGGTTATCCTTTGATTGCGAGGACGCAATCCTCTTAAGGGGGGTAGATTGTAAACCCCCTGATTTTTCAAAATTTTCAAAACTGGATTTTTCACAATTTTCTGGAATTTTCTGGGTATTTTCTGTAATTTAAAAACAGGGTTTTATTTATTCAATGATTTTGAATTGATATTAAACAATATTAGAATACTATGAAAATAATATTTTTGGATGTAAAATGAAAAACTGGACTTAGGGTAATTTTCTGGAATTTTATCGGACCCCGGACCTATTTTTAAATGCCTAAAAAGTATTTATTTATTTAATTATTTATTTATTAATTATTTCTGATTATTTATTATTATTATTATTATTATTATTATTATTATTGATTTTATTTTTATTATTTTTCTGTTTTGGGCCCGGCCCGGCCCAGTGGGCCGAGCCCGTTCGTAGCGGCCCAACCCTCACTCCTTAGCGGGTCGGGCGGGTCGCTCACCCGGAGCCCGCCGCCCGACCCGACCCGCCAACCATTCACCCCTGTCCCCCAACCCCGTTCTCCCACGACCCCACGCCGCCCGCAGAAAAACCCGCAGCCACGTCGCCCCGTCCACGCCCCCACGACCCGACGCCCCTCCGCGTTCCCCGGCCACGCCCTCGGCCAACCCCCACCCCGAGCCCCCTATAAATAACCCCTCCTCCGCTCCTCCTCCCCCCCGATCAAACCTCCACCACCGTGCCCTAGCTCCGGCCCCGGTTCCCTCCCCTAGCTCGCCGGAACCCGCCGTCGACCTCCCCCAGATCCGCCCGCCGGCTCCAGAACCTCTTCCTCTTCCTCCTCCTCCCCAGGCGGAGCCGACCCCAAACCCTAACCACCCCGAGCTGCCGGCCGACCCCTCGACGCCGCCGGAGACCTCGCCGTCCGCCGCCAGCACCACCTCGACCGTCGGCCAGTCCCCCAGAGCCCCTGACACGGCCAAGGATACCCGGACACGGCCGGACACAGTGGTGAACTGAGGACACAGTATCGCACAGTGTTGTGTCGGACACAGTTCAAAACCCCGGTTTTTCGGGTCCCCTCAGGTACTCATAACTTCCTGCTCGTAACCCCGATTTCGATTCCGTAAATTCCTACGCGAAGCCTGTATGACCCTCTCGGTGTCCGGATAAACTGTTCGGGCATCGCGTCCTGTGGTGATCGCACACCGCGATCCAAAAACAGAAAAAACTCAGACCCTATTTTACCCCGGAACCGAGTCCGCCCCGCCAAACGGGACGACTTGGTCGCGCGCGGTCTTCACAGACACGAACGCCTCGTCGATACGGACGTGTGGGATTTCGCAGAAGCTGATTCGGGTGTGCGTGCACACCGGAATCAACGCGTATCCGCGGACATCGCCCCGTATCCGTCTTTTCTGTAATTCGACCTAACTTTGTGTCCACATGTCGGATTGAAACAAAAATTGCGCCATCGGACTCGTAGCGATACGCTAGTCCTGTGGGTCAAGTTTGGTTCGATTCTGAGAACGTTGACGAAATCGCGTGTCGTGGGCCCCACTGGCCCCGCTCGACGGGCGATTTTGTGAACGGCTCATCGGAATTCAATTCTGAAAGTTCCGTTGGGTTCGTATCAGCGTTTCTGACCTGTTGACACTAAGTTTGGTGAATTTGGAGACCGTTGACCCTGACACATTTTTCGGTGCAAAGCGGGCCCACCGGTGGACCCCGTTTTGGCCCGAAACTGCCGTTTCTGCCCTTGTCTCCAAATTGGACCCAAGGACAGGCGTTTCTAGCTGATTGATATTTTCTAGATCTGATGGTGATATTTTTTTCAGCAACCGGAGTACCGCCAGCAATTCCCGCCGAAGTCAGAACTGCAAACATAGCCGGGACCACAGGCAAGTGTACCTTGCCAAACCCTGCAGCTTGCTAATTATTTTCTGGATTTAATTATGCAATAATGGACATGTAAAGCTTGCCAACCCTCAGTAATTCTTGACATAGTATTTTAATAGATTTCTTGTGGTATTAATTATAAACATGTTTTAACTGCTTAACCTAGGAAACGAGTGACGTGCTTAGTGTCCGATCATAGTCGGGTGCCAACTCCGTACGCGGAGTTGTGTAACGTCACATAGACATGGATAACGAGACCCGATAATTCTCGTACTTGTCCTATCAAGTACACCAGAATCCAGGACACTTGACACTATTTCATGAGACAGAGTCTTCCTGAGACATTCAAGGTGATTCTGTATAGGATGCATGTTTTATGACATAGACTTTACATTCTTAGACATTTGATTCATAGATATCAGACTTGCTGCATTAGTTATAATCGTGCGTGACATGGACATGAGGCATCGTGGACATGAGACGTGGGATTATATTGGGTGGGAAGAGACACACAGGCTGCAGGCTGATATTATATATAAAACATAGTATATAACATAGTGTAGTTCATAGTTATTGCCGCTACCGGCTCCCCGACACAGAGCTTGTAGTGGCGTCAGCCTGAGTTCTAGTGCTGCTCTCATATTGCATATCACTTAGCTGGATATATAGTTTACCCTGTTGTTTCATTCATTGTTGCTTTGCATATATGTTTGGCTCGTATTCTTCTGTACCTTGTTACGTCCCGCTGAGGACCTGGTTTTGTTCACCAGATATAGCAGAAGAGAACTACCCCGAGGTGTATGGTACCGGAGCACTCCTTGGAGCAGAACAGGGAACAAAGGACGAGATAGTGGCCGAAGATTTCTCCTGAGCCCGGCTTCAGCTATACAGTATTTCCATTTCCAGCATTTCATTTCCTGTCTATTTTTCCTTAAATGTAACAGAATAATTCTCGGATTTGTTCCCGAGATAACCTTATTTGATATTGCATACTTATTTCTATTGCATTTATTTCCTGGCAATTAATCTGTGTTATTCTGTGGATGAGATTAGTATTACCTGAGACTTGTAACATATTACTGCTAGACTACAGCTTAAGCATGCCCTGATGGATCCATTAAATTGGGTTGTCCATCGGTGCGTGCTGCTGGCCATTGCTCACGTGCTCAGTCCCTCGTCATTTTGGGACTGGGGCGTGACACAATGTGACTGATTTGGGTTACTGGTATATCTACTTAGTCTCCCAATAGCAAATGCAATATCAGGTCTTGTCCTGTTTGTTATATACATAAGAGAGCCTATCATCTGTGAATATTTATGTTGTTCCAAAGGTGATCCTTCATTCTTTTTTAGTACAATACTGCTGTCATAAGGAGTAAGGACAGGTTTTTTATCAAATAACTCAAACCTTTTTAACATTTTTTTCAATTGAATGTGCTAAAGATAGAGTATAACCCTCTTTGCCTTTGGTCACTTGCATTCCTAAAATTAAGTTGGCTTCTCCTAGGTCTTTCATATCAAACTGGCTAGATAAATAGTTCTTTGTAATATTTATCAATTCCAGTGATGAACCTAGGATAAGGATGTCATCTACATACAAGCATAAAATGACACAACTTTTACATGCACATTTAGAGTATATACATTTGTCATACTCATTTGACAAGAAACCATATTCACAAATTACTTTGTCAAATTTATTGTGCCATTGTTTGGGAGCTTGTTTTAAACCATAGAGGGATTTTACTAGTCTGCAGACTTTCTTTTCTTGACCTTTAGCAATGAAACCTTCAGGTTGGTCCATATAAAGTTCTTCCTCTAGATCTCCATTCAAAAATGCTGTCTTTACATCCATTTGATGTATTAGCATATCATGAATGGATGCTAAGGCCAAGAGAGTTCTAATGGATGTGATCCTAGCTACAGGAGAGTAGGTATCAAAATAATCTAACCCTTTCTTCTGGGTAAAACACTTAGCAACTAATCTAGCTTTGTATTTCTCTATAGTACCATCGGCTCTGAGTTTCTTCTTAAAAATCCACTTACAACCTATTAGTTTATTGCCTAAAGGTAGATCTGTTAGAAACCAAGTGTTATTCTCCATGATAGAGTTGTATTCACTGTTAATGGCTTCTTTCCAGAAGGGAGCATCAGGAGACGACATTGCTTCTTCATAAGTTGAGGGATCACCCTCTATCAAAAAGGTGAAGAATCATTCTCCTAATTTTTTTTCAATCCTATTTCTTTTACTCCGCCTAGGTTCTAAGTGTTGTTCAGATTGTGAGCTTGATATTTGGACTTGAGAACTAGTAGAGGGTATGGAGGAAGAGATTGAACTTCTATCCTTAAAAGGAAATATGTTTTCAAAGTAAATTGCATCTTTTGCTTCTATAATGGTATTGTTAGATATTTCATTTACTTCTGAGTGAGTCACTAGAAATCTATTAGCATAGCTGTCTAAGGCATATCCTATGAAAACAACGTCTACAGTCTTGGGACCAATCTTCCTCTTTTTAGGTTCGAGAATTTCGACTTTAGCAAGACATCCCCAAACTCTAAGATAATTAATCCTAGGCGCTCTACCTTTCCACAGCTCATAGGGAGTCTTATCTTTTGTCTTACTAGGAATCCTATTAAGAATATAACAGGCAGTTAAAAGAGCTTCTCCCCACAAGTTATCAGGAGCACCAGAACTGAGAAGCATGGCATTCACCATATCTAACAGAGTGCGATTCTTGCGTTCAGCAACTCCGTTAGACTGAGGTGAATATGGAGCAGTTACCTCATGAATTATTCCATGTTCTTCACAGAAGTTAATCATTTCGTTTGAGGTATATTCTCCACCACGATCAGATCTAAGGATCTTAATCTTCCTTTCTAATTGATTCTCAGCTTCAGATTTGTAGACCTTAAAACTATCTAGAACTTTATCTTTGGTTTTGAGAAGGTAGATATAACAATACTTTGAATAATCATCTATAAACGTAACAAAGTATTTTCTACCGCCTCTGGTCAAAATTCTATTTGAGTCACATACATCACTATGGATAAGTTCTAGAAGGTCAGAATTTTTTTTTACAGATTTGAATGGTAATCTAGTGTGTTTGGCTTGAACACAGATTTCACATTTGTGTTTGTCATCTATTGAAGTCTTGGGAATAAGATCTAAAGTCATCATTCTTTTAATAGAACCTAGGTTCACATGACCTAGTTTGCCATGCCAAACATTTGAAGATTCTATGTTAGAGACAATGAGAGAACAATCAAAAATTTTATTCATTGTGCTTAAAATAAAAAGACCGTCTTTTACAAAGCATTTTTCTATAAAGGAGTCATGCTTAGAAAATACTACTTTATTTGTCTCCATTACAATTTTGTATCCTGAGGCTACAAGAAGGAATCTACTAACTAGGTTTCTCCTGACAGACGGCACATGAAGAACATCATGAAGAGTTAAGATTTTTTCTGATGTCATCTTCAGGTCAACTTTTCCTCTTCCAATAATTTGTGCCGTTGAGCCATCTCCTAGGGTCACACCTCCTCCACTTGATTCCTGATAGTTTGAAAAATATGAGCGATCAAACAAAACGTGAACATTAGCTCCAGAATCCAACCACCAATCATCAGAATGGTAAGAGAGGTTAATAAGGGGTTGAAAGCTTACAGACCTGAAGGAACTCGAAGAACCTTTGTGAAACATGTTCGCTTCTGGTCTAACTGAGCCCTTTCCTTTGTAGGAGGTCTGGACAGCTTCCTTCTTCCTATGGTAGCAGTTGGTGGCCATATGGTTTGTTTTATCACACACAAAACAAAATCTCTTCTGATCCTGAATCTGACTGAAGTTTCTAGGTTTTTTGTTTTCATGATGATGGTTTTGGTGGTTAGGCTGAAAGTTTTTCTTCTTCTTGAAGAAATTCTTTTTGGATTTATAAGCAAAATTAGATTTGGGTTTTCCTTGGCCTTCTACAAGGTTTACCTTAGCTTTAGATTCAGTCTTAGGCTTAGACCTCAATCTAATTTGTTCTTCGGTTCTAATTTTCTTTAGGACTTGATTGTAGGTAAGATCTCCTTGTGTATGGATAAGTTTCTTAGAAATATCAGACCAAGAGGGAGGTAGCTTGTCTATTAGGCATGCTATTTTATGCTCATTGGAGAAAGATGTCCCTTTGGCTTGAATTTGCCTAAGGTATTCTTGGAATTCATGGAGTTGATCATTCATTGGCTTGTTATTCCAAGGCTTTCCAAAGTTCTTTAGCGTTCTTGTATTCAAAAAATATATCATACAAGGATTCAGATAATGCGCTTAGAATTCTATGAAAACAGTAGAAGTCTATTTCTTTAGGAATTTTTGGTTTCGAGGAGGTGGACACTCCTATGTCAGACTCAGTATCATCAGAATCATTTGTGATGGGTGTGGACCCATCAATGGCTGAAATAAGTCCTAAGGTCGTGAGCCAAAATTTCATTTGGCTTTGTCATCTTTTAAAGTATGAGCCATCAAACTTAGCAGGTTTTGCAGTAGATGATTCTTCCTTACCAATCATGATTGCAGTCTGAAAAATATAAATTTATTTAATAACAATGTCTAAGATAATAGTTTATGTGGTCTTTGCTAATCAATCTTAAAATCTTTAGTTTTTCAAGTGTTGATCAACTCAGGTTAGCTGTAGGGGCCGATTCCCAGCTAGCGGTTGTCCGAAGACTCTTAAGTACCGTGTCGCTTAGGGCTATTTACACCCGGTTGACAGAAGGACCCTTTCGGCTTGTGCCTGAGTTTGTCTCTACTTTGAACCTTTAGATTTGAAGATTTTATTTGCAATTTTCTTTTTACTAAACTATTTTTTTTTGATCCTAGATTGCTTTCAAAATACTAAGTGATTAAAAATGAAACAAATTGTATGTTACAATTGAAAGAAATTTGTGATCAAAAATTTCAATTGACAAAATTATCAAATGTGCTAACAATATTTAAAACACTTTAAGCAAATTTGTAATTTGAATATTGACAGTATAGTAAGAAAATTTGTTAAGACACTTTAAGCAAATTTAATAAAATTGTATATTGAAATATTAAGCAAAAGTAAACACTTTAATCAGAATAAATCAACTTAATATTTAGACCTCTGGTGAAATGAATCAACTTAATATTTTTCTAACAAACAGTAAATCAATTGTAACAAATTTCAACTCTAACAGTAACTATTAAATCAATTTTAACAAACAGTAAATCAATTCTAACTGTTAAATTAATTTTTCTAGAATAAATCAACTTAAACAAACAGTAAGAAATAGTTAGAAAAATCAATTCTAACAAATAAATCAATTCTAACAGTAATTATTTAACAAACAGTAACCAATAGTTAGAAAAATTAATTCTAACAAAAATCAACTCTTAGATTGTTAGAAATATTGTCGTTTTCTTATTGAAAAATTTCTGAATACAAAAATAAAATTAGACTGATGTTACCAACCTTTGGGGAAGTCGTGCACGAAGCACTGCTCTAAAAGTTGATTCGGGATCTGTGTGCAGACGTTCCCGAAGCTCCTAGTGGTAAAACCCCCGCACTACCGGTATCTCGTCGCCGCACACGACTTGGAGAGAACGACCAGAAGTTAGCTCTGTCCAGAGCTTGGAGACGATGAAGATTGAACAGAATGTTGGCAGCAAAAATTTGGAGGAATTTTTTTTTTTGATCTTTTACAAAAAAAACCAGGCAATTATATAATACTAATATGTAACGGTCTGAATTGATTTTTCTATTAATTCAGCCGGTCTGAATTAATTTTCCTATTAATTCAGCCGTTACACATGAGAAAGAGAGAATGAACCTGGACACAAAATAATATAACGGTTCAAAAATAATTTGTAACGGAAAAATTAATTTTCCAACGTTCAGAAAATTAAATGAAAAATGAAGAGGAGCAAAAAAAATTTTAGGGTCCCAGCCCGAACCCGAAGAGAAAATCGAATCGGCATTCGGCGCCCGCAGATGTGGGCGCGTACCCGCACCCGTTACGCGTGCCGAGCCAGTCCGGACGGCGGCGGTGCGCGCGTGTGGTGGCCCAAGGGGTTCCCCACACAACTTTAAGAGAGCAAAGAAGAGAAACTAATATATGTACACAAGAAAGCTTTGGCCCATCCGATGTGAGACTAAAACAAAGGAAAGGAACTTGAGCTTTTGAAAGTAAAGTCAACATATATATATATATATATATATATATAATGAGGTACGAAAATAGTTTTAAAATGCGTCGTATAAGCTGTTTCTAAATCCTCCGTCATTTATTACAAAACAATATTATATAAAAAAATTATTAAATTTTTTTTTAAAATTTGTGTTTTAAATAATGTTATAAATAATCGAATCTAAACAACCAAGAAAAATGACAATTAATTGAATCCCCAGAGCCGGCCGACTTCTTCCTCCGCATGGGTAAGGTTGGGACTAACCCGGTTCTTCCAAAGACAAAGGGACACAACATCTTCAGCTGTTCGTTGTTGTTAGAGATTTCTGGGTGATGTTTGATCGAGTTTGCGTTGATTTAAGGAGGAACACGCAGAAGAAGCTGTTCGTTTGTTCTTCTTTTTCTTTTTCTTCTTCTTCTTCTTCTTTTTTTGGTTTTAATCTGGGAGTTGTTGGGATTTAGTAGGGCTATCTATTTGATGTACATTCTACACCATTCTGGAGAGGATTTAAAAACTTATACAAGCCTTTGTACTTGACTGCTAATACAAAGTTCATTAGAATCCTCCAACCTAGTGAAATATATTTATGTAGAAATTGTGATGTTGCTTTGACTGTAATTATGTTTTCATTCATGGTTAGCAGTATCGCTATTGTATTTCCGCTTTCAGCTTTTAGCATCGGCCCAAAAATATTTTTCTTTGCCTTTTCGATTTATTTGCATTTCAAGCCTAAGCCGACAGTAATAGTGTTTTCATTGGCCGACATGTGGTGTGCGTGCGGGCCCGCCCGCGGCCAACGTAGCATCGCTCCATACCAAAACAAGCCACCAGACACTAATATATAAGCAAGAACAAGAAGCAAAAGCATGCTCGCTCGCTCGCTCTCATGCATGCATACATGGATGGTTCACTTGAAAGGAGTATCTAGAGAAGCCTCATTCAATTCGGCCGAGAATAGTGAAGAGCAGCAGCCAAGCTGCCCCTGAAAGAACCCGAGATCGTCCTTGGCTGCAAAGTTCAGGTAGAGCCGATACTCCTCGTCCTTCTCCTCTAATGTCGCCTCTGTCTCGTTCGAGTTGGTCACGTTAGAGCTCTGCAGTGGCGATGCGTGCGTTACAATTCACTACCAAAATTTGCGCTATTAGAAACATTTTTTAGCGACACAAGTTTTGAAGTCGCTAATTTTTGTAATATTAGCGACTCCAATAAAAAGTGACGCTAAACGTCGCTAGTTGCGACGTTTAGCGACGTTCAACAACAATTAAAAATATACGATGGTACAGGTCGCTGAACGTCACTAATTTTTTAATAAATAGCGACATTTTTGCGACATGCAGCGACGACATTTCCTATTGTAAAAAATATACGCCGGCAAAAGACGCTGAACGTCGCTAAATTTCAATTTATAACGACATTTTACGACATTTCATTCGTCGCTATATTTTTATTTATATGCAAAGTTTAACGACGTACACTTTGTCGCTAAGTTTTTTTTCATCTGCGACGTTTAGCGAAGTCTATTTTAGACGTCGCTAAATTGTTTAATATAGGGTTGGCCGCTTCGATCGATTCTCCCCATTCTCACCCAAATTTTCGAAAACCTTTCCCTCACCGGCTCCCCCCACCACCCGAGCGCCCCCTCCGGCATGGCTCCTCCCTTTACGCAGCTGCTCCCCTCGCGCGGCTACTCCCCCTCCGACGACCTCGAACTTCTCCTCCTCCTCTCCACAGCTCCGGACACATCTAGATAAATCCTAACCGTGTCTCTCTCTTTATATAACTTTCTCTCTCTCTCACACACACACACTCACAGACACGGACACGACACAACACACACACACACACACACACGCACACGCACACACACACACTTACATGACACTAACACGACACACGACTACCTCGGGCTTCTTCTCCTCCTCTCCAGAGCTCCGGACACCTTTAGGTAAACCCTAACATTATATCTCTCTCTCTCTCTCTCTCTCACACACACACACAGACACGGATATGACACAATACACACACACACACACACACACTTATACGACACAAGACACAGACACACACACAGACACACACATGTATAGGGTGGTCCGGGCTGTGGACTCGTTGTTCAGGACGTCGAGCTTGATGAACCGGTCTAGGCCGGGGAGGTGGGGTGCTCGGGTCCGACCGGCGGCGGGCTAGGCCATACACGGTCCACGGTGCGCCGGACGCGCTCGACTTCTTTAGAACCTCATAGGTAATATTATATACTAGGTGTCATATATACCCTATATAAAATACCTTAACCCAATTATCCAATACCTCACTAAGATATTTAACTCGTGATCTTAATACTTATACCTATATAGTTATCTCAATTATAACTTATATCAATAATATAGTTATATATACATCATGTACGTAGTGTCAAAATATCTCATATGTGGTGCCCCGTTCCCCCTATTCGGGGAGCGCGGCTAAGAAATACAAGACGGTATCGTTCGATCGGGATAGATTGAATTAAGAACTCGTCCTCGTTATGGATTTGTTTCTTCGGAATCGATTCCCATATTCAGTGGACCGTGCCCCCGGGATCGACTTAGCGGCAGAGTCAGGAGGGACCTCTCCGCTGCATTCTTTTGTTGCCTAGTTTTCGCTGTCGCTTGTTGCTTTCGTGCCTTGAGTTGGATTTCGGATTTGCTTGGGTTTTCTTGAACGGTTTCGATGGATTTCATTGCTTTCGTTCTTAGGACTGCACTTCAATTCCGATAATAGAAAGAGAGGAAGAAGTACTGATCAGCTGTTCGTGTCAATACAGGTGATCCAGCACTAGGCGTCCCTCAAGCGGACTCCTAAATTACTTCCTTCCTTCCTCCTTCCAACCACTAAAAGTGAGTGGCTACCAACCCGATTAGCTAGCCCTACTTGCTAGTCTTCACATCTAAATCTCGTGTTCGTGCTTGCCCCGATCAAACGATACCAAGTAATAACTAAAAAATATCAAGATAATAAGGGAATAGACTTGGATCTGTATGCTTGTCATTGAAACTTGTGAACGGTTACTTACTACATGACTGCTTATTCAAAATGTTTAACATATGCATATATACAAGTTAGAATGCTTACTTCTTCTTCTATAAATATGCTATATGTAGAACACCCTTTGCCATGCATCAATTATTCAGGGAGACTATGCAAAATACATCACACAATGCTACATATCCCTTGAATTCATTGCCTCAGCTACATAAATGCAAACTTAACACAAACGCCGATGATCACGGACAACTTGTGCACAAGGCCTCTCGGTTCCTGCGGACGGTCGCTGGGGCACTGGCACCGATCCGATCCGGACGGAACCTCAAGATTAGTCTCTCCCATAGGCGGGATGGCGTGCAGCGATACATGTGCCTCCGTCACCTTAGCCTGAGACTAAGACCGTCCATTATGGCATCAAAGCCAGTGATCCCCTCGTATATTTAAACCTGTAGAAACTAACTTGTGTCTTCTTGACAGGGAAGGCAAGGTAAGTATTGTGCAGGTGGTTCAGACGGACAGGTAAATGTCACCGAACGGTGACGAGTCATTTCAATGATTCTATATCTATGTCTTATTGTAAAATGAACTAAGGCAAGATAGAAACCCACAAATATGCATGCTTCATTAAAACAACGTGTTGATTGGTATAGTTGGGATAGCTTGCCTTCACCAGTACGTTTCGATGTACTGACCCTCGTTGAAACAGGTTTCCCGCGCTAGGAAGAACCGAGCGAGGAGCAGGAGACAAACCCCCAATCCAGTCCAGCTGTAGGCACGCCTCGACCGTGCCACCTTAGAAGCATTTAGAAGAAGAAGCATTTAGAAGAAGAAGCTAGCCACCAAAGCAATCATGCAGCTCCGTGGCAAGGCAGTCGTTCCGTCCCAAGGTCTTATATTTTGAGTTTAGTAAGGGATGTAATGTACAGGACTGCTATCTCATTTTGTGTAAACACTTTTGTAAGCCACAGAGGCAATCCTTACGACTCAGTTCAAGGATTTTGTAATAGATGTTCATATTATCAATAAAAGAGAACTTTTCCATGTTTCAATCTGTGTTCAATTATCTGCGTACTCTGAATATGTGCTCGCTATGCGAAACAAAAAAAAAATACTTAGCCTCGTGCGGTGCGCAACCTAGGCCCGCACGGCGGTCACGCCCGGGGGACGACTAACGATTCCACGGAATCGGGGCATGACATGTTGGTATCAGAGCACAGCTTCAAAGTTCCTTTGATTCATGAACTGGAAAAGTTCCCTTAGCGATAACTCGCCTATGCGAACTCCTGAACTCGTTAAGGCCAAAATGGGATATGTTCATGCAATAAGTCCATAATACATTATGATCCTGATGTAATTTACCTTCCTTTCAAGGAACGACGCAAGCGCAACCATCAGCGCTAGCACCAGGCGCGCCTCGGACTCAGGAGAGCAGCTCCGGAACATCAGGAAGCTCTCGGAGCCAACGGGGCATGTCTCAAACAGATTCGATTCAACAAGTGGTGCAAATGTTAGCCGAGCAAAGACAGAGGGATGATGCCCGCCAAGCCAAGTTCGAGAGCAACCTAGAGGCACGGCTCTCAGTCCAACAAAAGCAGGTAGAAACCCTGCAACAGCTTGTTCAGACCCTGGCCTCCAACCATTCTGCCGCAACGACAGCTACGCCAGTGGAGCAGCCAGCGCTTGAAGTCGAACCATCGCCCGTGCCAAGGACGAGGGAAGTGACTACCTTCACCTTTGCAAACTTCAAGAAGGTCTGCAATACGCCATTTAAGGGGACTGAGGACCCAATCGTGGCCCTAGATTGGCTCGCCGAGCTTGAAGATCATTTTTCTCTCCTGGATGTGCCGGAAGACAAGCGCGTCACTTGTGCCAAACTACTGCTTCGCTTCAATGCGCACGACTGGTGGGACGTGCATCGACGATCTCTTCAACTTGGCCATGGAGAGGAGGCGATCGCGTGGACGACTTTTCGCGCCGCATTTGAAGAGGAGTTTATACCACCACCTCTACGGCGTCAACGGGAAAATGAGTTCGTTCAGCTCCGGCAGGGCAGTATGACGGTGAAGCAATACTCGGCAGAATTCAACAAACTGGCCAAATTTGCCACCGCTTACCTACCGGACGCAGCGAGTCGTGCCAGACGATTCGAAGGAGGGCTACGTCCTGGTATCCACGGGCACGTATCCGTTCCACAGTATCAGACAATGAGGGAAGTTTTAAATCATGCCCTCTCCCTCGAACCGCAGTATCCTCACGTTGCCACCGGCGCTGTGCAAACCCCCAATCACAAACGCCAAGGCAACGATAGAGGAAACACAGCTGCAAAGCACCCTAACAACGGCGGTTCGAAAAAGGGAAACTCGGGGCAACGATGTGATTTCTGTAGAAGGACAGGGCACGTCGAAAGTGAATGTCGTCGAAAGCATGGGTTATGCCTCATTTGTGGAGCTTCCGATCACGCCCTTCCCAACTGTCCAAAGTTCACCGAGCGCCGTCCTCCCCAACAAAATCAGACTCCGGCACCTCAGGCAAATCGAGCGGCGCCTCAGCAAGGGCGTAATCAAGCTCAAGGCCGAGTCTACACCATGACACGGGAAGAAGCATTAGCTTCGGATACCGTCGTGTCAGGTACCTTACTTTTCAATAATATACCTGCTCGCGTTCTATTTGATTCAGGTGCAACGCATAGTTTTATTTCCACAAATTTTGTCATGGAAAACAATGTAAAAATGACTCTGTTGCACTTAGATTTAAATGTTAGCACCCCCTCTGGTACAAAAATCCCTGTTCGTTCAGTATGCCTAGGTGGTTACATTTGTATTGGGGAGAAGAAGCTGTCGCTCGATGTCTTAGTTCTAGATGTTAGGGACTATGATATCATCTTGGGAATGGACTGGCTAGGCGCATGCGCTGCAACTATTGAGTGTGCAGAGAAGCGAGTCATTTTCCGTCTGCCCGGAGAAGCCGTGTTCTGTTACACCAGTAGTCCAGCGAACGATACGACCAAGGCCTGCATGGTGATTTCGGCAAAATCTGCTCGGCGAATGCTCTACACAGGCTGCGAGGGATTTCTAGCATCAGTTCGGGACGCGCGGCAGGACTACGCAGACGTCGAGCCAAATTCCGTTGAGGCGGAGTTCCCCGACGTGTTTCCGAGCGAACTACCCGGCATGCCGCCCGATCGAGAGATTGAATTCACTATCGACACATTTCCAAATACACAGCCAATTTCAAAGCCTCCGTACAGAATGGCACCTGCAGAGCTGAATGAATTAAAGCGCCAACTCCAGGAATTGCTTGATCGCGGGTTCATCCGTCCAAGCGTGTCTCCTTGGGGCGCTCCCGTGCTCTTCGTGAAGAAGAAAGACGGAACTCTACGCCTATGCATCGACTACAGAGAATTGAATAAGGTCACAATCAGAAACAAATATCCTCTGCCACGGATTGATGACTTGTTCGATCAACTACAAGGAGCAGCAGTGTTTTCAAAAATAGATCTTCGCTCGGGCTATCACCAGCTGAAGATTAAGCCAGAAGACGTACCCAAGACTGCTTTCAGAACCCGCTACGGCCATTACGAGTTTTCCGTGATGCCGTTTGGACTGATGAATGCTCCTGCTGCATTCATGGATACGATGAACCGTGTCTTTAGGCCCTTCATCGATAAATTCGTGGTGGTGTTTATCGATGACATCTTAGTGTACTCGAAGACTAGGGATGAGCACGCAGGACACCTGCGGATGGTGCTGCAAACCCTTCGAGACCACAAGTTGTATGCCAAATTAAGCAAATCAGAATTTTGGCTGGACAGTATCTTATTTTTGGGGCATATCATCTCCTCGGAAGGCATCTCAGTTGATCCGAAGAAAATAGAAGCAATCACACAGTGGAAACGACCGGAGTCAGCTAGCGACATCCGAAGTTTCCTTGGCCTGGCAGGGTACTACCGAAGATTTATACAAAATTTTGCTAGGATTGCTTCGCCCTTGACGCAGCTCACACGGAAGGGTGCGAAGTTTACTTGGACGGACGACTGTGAAGCTTCGTTTACGGAGTTAAAGCAGCGCCTCGTCTCTGCCCCAATTCTCACTCTGCCGAACGGACCGGATGACTTTAAAATATATAGTGATGCCTCAGGAAAGGGTCTAGGATGTGTCCTGATGCAGCGCGATAAGGTGATAGCCTACGCGTCTAGACAGCTAAAGCCTCACGAGCAGAACTACCCAACGCATGATCTCGAACTTGCCGCGGTAGTATTTGCATTGAAGCTGTGGCGTCACTATCTTTATGGCGTGCCGTGCGAAATCTATACAGACCATAAAAGCCTAAAATACTTGTACACTCAAAAAGATTTGAATCTTCGGCAGCGGCGATGGCTTGAACTCCTAAGCGACTTCGACCTCATGATCAGGTACACGCCTGGCAAAGGAAACGTCGTAGCTGACGCACTGAGTCGAGTGTTTGCAGGAAGTTTGGCTATTGATGATAGGCTGCGCCGGGATCTTGAATCACTGGGCATTACTTTGAAAATCAGATACACAAAGTGGGCGCAAGTATCACAACTGCGCCTCGAACCCGACTTGTTACAACGAGTAAAGACCGCTCAGAAGGACGACCCATTCCTGCAAAAGATTCATGCCCTTATCTCAGCAGGGAAGGCGTCCGACTTTGCGGTAAGCACGGATGGAATGCTTCGAGTGAAGGGAAGACTGTGCGTTCCAAGCGACGCGGCCCTCAGGGAAGAGATACTCACGGAAGCCCACTATTCTAGCTATACTTCTCATCCGGGTAGCACAAAGATGTATCGGGATCTTCGTACGACGTTTTGGTGGCACGGCTTGAAAAAGGATGTGGCGCAGTTTGTGTCGCATTGCATGGCTTGTCAACGAGTAAAGGCCGAACACCAGAAACCAGGCGGAGAACTACAGAGCCTTACTATTCCGGAGTGGAAATGGGATGATATAACGATGGATTTTATCGTTGGTTTGCCGAAGACGCAACGGGGACATGATGCAGTCTGGGTTATCGTCGATCGACTCACCAAGTCAGCTCACTTTCTGCCTATCAAATCTACTTGGAGTGCCGATCGCCTGGCTCAGATATATCTCAACGAAATCGTTCGACTCCATGGCGTGCCCGTAACCATAGTCTCCGATCGAGATGGTCGATTCATATCACGTTTCTGGGGAAGCCTGCAGTCAGCAATGGGGACGAAGTTGAAGTTTAGCTCCGCCTACCATCCACAGACCGACGGCCAAACCGAGCGTGTCAACCAGATCCTCGAAGACATGTTGCGACTCTGCGCCTTGGACTTGAAGACGAGTTGGGACCTTCATCTACCTTTAGCTGAATTTGCTTACAACAATAGTTATCAATCAAGCATTCAAATGGCGCCATATGAGGCGTTATACGGGAATAGACTTGGATCTGTATGCTTGTCATTGAAACTTGTGAACGGTTACTTACTACATGCCTGCTTATTCAAAATGTTTAACATATGCATATATACAAGTTAGAATGCTTACTTCTTCTTCTATAAATATGCTATATGTAGAACACCCTTTGCCATGCATCAATTATTCAGGGAGACTATGCAAAATACATCACACAATGCTACATATCCCTTGAATTCATTGCCTCAGCTACATAAATGCAAACTTAACACAAACGCCGATGATCACGGACAACTTGTGCACAAGGCCTCTCGGTTCCTGCGGACGGTCGCTGGGGCACTGGCACCGATCCGATCCGGACGGAACCTCAAGATTAGTCTCTCCCATAGGCGGGATGGCGTGCAGCGATACATGTGCCTCCGTCACCTTAGCCTGAGACTAAGACCGTCCATTATGGCATCAAAGCCAGTGATCCCCTCGTATATTTAAACCTGTAGAAACTAACTTGTGTCTTCTTGACAGGGAAGGCAAGGTAAGTATTGTGCAGGTGGTTCAGACGGACAGGTAAATGTCACCGAACGGTGACGAGTCATTTCAATGATTCTATATCTATGTCTTATTGTAAAATAAACTAAGGCAAGATAGAAACCCACAAATATGCATGCTTCATTAAAACAACGTGTTGATTGGTATAGTTGGGATAGCTTGCCTTCACCAGTACGTTTCGATGTACTGACCCTCGTTGAAACAGGTTCCCCGCGCTAGGAAGAACCGAGCGAGGAGCAGGAGACAAACCCCCAATCCAGTCCAGCTGTAGGCACGCCTCGACCGTGCCACCTTAGAAGCATTTAGAAGAAGAAGCATTTAGAAGAAGAAGCTAGCCACCAAAGCAATCATGCAGCTCCGTGGCAAGGCAGTCGTTCCGTCCCAAGGTCTTATATTTTGAGTTTAGTAAGGGATGTAATGTACAGGACTGCTATCTCATTTTGTGTAAACACTTTTGTAAGCCACAGAGGCAATCCTTACGACTCAGTTCAAGGATTTTGTAATAGATGTTCATATTATCAATAAAAGAGAACTTTTCCATGTTTCAATCTGTGTTCAATTATCTGCGTACTCTGAATATGTGCTCGCTATGCGAAACAAAAAAAAATACTTAGCCTCGTGCGGTGCGCAACCTAGGCCCGCACGGCGGTCACGCCCGGGGGACGACTAACGATTCCACGGAATCGGGGCGTGACATCATATACCTTTTGGAGCTCAGGACTATGACCGAGGCGACACAACGAAACATTACGGATCTGGCATCATCGACACAACATTTCGTCACTCAAATTATAGGTGTCATGGATTCATACAATGATCGGCTGTCAGCATTGGGGTGGATACGTCCTCCTGGTTCACCGACATCGACACGTCCACCGACGACACTGCCTCCTAGTTCAACATCGGTGGCGCTTTCACATAACCAGTTGGACTATATCGTATCCCAGTTGCACGACGGTTTTCCTTCTCCTCCTAATCAGCATTAGTCCTAAGTTAGACAGATAGTTGTGAGTTTGTGTGACATTGGCCCATTTTTAGAAATTTATGTGACATTGTCCCATTTTTTGGTCTTTTGTATACATTCTGTCACGACCCGCACCCGAAAATTCGGGCATGAGTGCGTGGGTACGTCCAGCCTACGCCGCAGAGTCGGCGGTAGTACGCTGTCTAGGTCAAATCCATACTTACTAAACTAGCTCATTCACAAATAACATAGGCAAGATAATAATGAGAACAGAAACTTAAGATTGCAACTGAAATAAATACGACAACAGATTCAAATATTTTAGTACAGAAATTCAGAATGAAACCGGGGACAAACCCGATTAATAAGATAAGAAACATAAGTAAAAGATAGCTACTGCTAGCTACTCAGCAGCAGGGGTCTCCTGGGTGGGATCTGGCTCCTCATAAGTATCATCTGTACCCTCATAGGGACCATAATATGTAGGGGCAAGGTCCTCATCATCGCCTAAATCAACAGATCCAGTCAGGAAAGGAGCAAAGTACACAGTGCACAACAAGATTAAACTAAATATTTATGACAATTAAAATGAATATCATGTTGAGAAACTGCATAAAAGAACATCAATATCTCAGAGTTAATGCTGTAAACAGGAATATGAGAAAACAGAAATAAATAAGACAGGAAGTGAACTACAACAGTCAGCAAGAAATATAACATGACCAGAAACTATCTGTGTGAACTTGTGTTTATTTTTAGAATACATAGTTGGCATGTAGGGGTTTATAAGGCTAATCCGGCCGTCATAAACGGCTATTAAACAGGGAAAATCGAGATTCGGCTGAGGTACAGTCGTGTACCAACACCTATTAAACATGGCAGGGGAAAGGGTAAACTACATGCCTTCTAGTATTCTCCCACCCGACATAAAAAATAAGACATGAACTCCAATATTCAAGACATAAAATCCAGCATTTCTAACACTAGGTGTAATCATCAAGTGTACTAGTAAAGCAGGGAATTAATTATCATAATATAAAGATTTTACTTGAAGTGCAGGTACTTGCCTGTTGTTTGGATCTGATTAAATTGGTTCTTGGGGAAAATTTCTAGAGATGAGTCCAAAAGTTGAAATAGACATTACCATCACGCTCAGAAGATGTCAAATAGCTAGAAACGCCTATCCTTGGGTCCAATTTGGAGACAAGGACAAAACGGCAGTTTCGGGTCAAAACGGGGTCCGCCTGTGGGTCCGCTTTGCACCGAAAAATGTGTCCGGGTCAATGGTCTCCAAATTCACCGAACTTAGTGTCAACAGGTCAAAAACGCTGATACGAACCCAACGAAACTTCCAGATTTGGATTCCGATGAGCCGAACACAAAATCGCCCGTCGAGCGAGACCTGTGGGGCCCACGACACGCGATTTCTTCAACGTTCTCAGAATCGAACCAAACTTGACCCACAGGACCAGAGTATCACTACGAGTCCGATGGCGCAAGTTTCGTCTCGATCTGACAAGTGAACAAGAAGTTAGGGCGAAATGCCGAAAAGTCGGATACGGGGCGATGTCCGCGGATACGCGTTGATTCCGGTGTGCACGCACACCCGAATCAGCTTTCACGAAATCTCACACGTCCGTATCGACGACGCGCACGTATCTGTGAAGACCGCACGCAACCAAGTCGTCCCGTTTGGCGGGGCGCACTCAGTTCCGGGGTGAAACAGGGTCTGGTTTTTCCTATTTTTGGATCGCGATGTGCGATCACCACATGGCGCGATGCCCCGAACGGTTTATCCGGGCACCGAGAGGGTCATACAGGCTTCACAACGCAATTTGCGGAATTAAAAACGGAGCTACGAACAAAAAGTTACACGCACCTGAAGGGGACCCGAAAATCAGGGTCGAGTCGTGTCCGACTCGTGTCGGACACGGGAAGGAGAATTAGGGCTAGGGTTAGGGTTAGGGTTTGGCTGCTGCGGCGGTGGTCGGTGGTCGGCACAGCGGCAGGGAGGCCGAGGGTGGCTGGGGTTGCTGCGGCGGAGGGCGGCGCAGCACGGCGGCGCGCTGGGAGGCGACGGAGGCGCCGCCGGCTGCTGCTGCTGGCGCTGCTCGTTGCTGCTGCCGGAGACGGAGGAGGAAGGAGGAGGAGGCGGCGCCGAGGGAGGAGGACGGCGCTGGGCTGGCCGGGGGTCTTAGGCGAGGTGGCGGAGGAGAGGGCGGAGCTCGGCTAGGGTTTCGGCCGGAGTTGGGAGGAAGAAGAAGAAGGGGGAGTTTAAATAGGGGAGGAGGCGGTTAGGGGGAGGCCGAGCACGACGGAGAAGAGGGGGGCGTGGCGCGGTGGACGCGGCGCTGCGCGCGGAGGGCGGCGGTGGAGTCGGGCGACGTGGGGGCTGGGGGGAACTAGCGTGCCGGTCGGGCTGGCCAGAGCGGGCGGGTTCGGGTCAGCCCGACCCGACCCGTTAAGGCGGGCTGGGCCGCGGCCCAATGGGCCAGGGTGCGGGCTGGGCCGGGATTAAATAATAAAAATAACAATAAAAATAATAATAATAATAATTAATTAAAAACAGTTAATTAATTAATAAAAATTGTTTTTAGGCATTTAAAAATAGGTCTGAGGCCCAGAAAAATCCAAAAAAATTACCCTAAGTCCAGTTTTTCATTTTACACCCAAAAATATTATTTCCATGATATTTTAATATTATTTATTAACAAATTAAAAATTATTTATTAATTAAAATCTTGATTTTAATTTCAGAAAATTCTCAGAAAATTCCAAAAAATTAGGAAAAATCCAAGATTTAATAATTTAAAAATTCTGGGAGTTTACAACCTACCCAACTTATAAAAATTTCGTCCTCGAAATTTAAGAATAACAAAGGCACGAAAGAAAAAGGCCGAGAATTAAAATATACCTCAGGGTTCAAAAAGATAGGGGTATCGCTCTCTAATCTCGTCTTCTCGCTCCCAGGTGGATTCGCCGGGAGAATGGTGCTTCCAAGCTACGCGAACCAGGGAAATGACCTGGTTCCGTAGAACTTTCTTCGATCGATCCAGTATCTCCACGGGTTGCTCTTGGTAAGTCAGACTTGGGTCTACTTCGAGCTCTGAGTGATCCAAAATGTGGCTGGGGTCTGACACGTACTTTCTCAGCTGCGACACGTGGAAGACGTTTTGGACTCCATCCAGAGAGGGTGGCAATGCCAGTCGGTATGCCACTTCTCCGATTTTCTCCTGAATGCCAAAAGGTCCAATAAATCTTGGGCTGAGTTTTCCACTCCTTCCGAACCTAATGGTGCCACGTGTCGGGAAAATCTTCAAGAATACCAGTTCTCCAACCTTTAACAAAGTCATAATCAAGTCTTAGTTCCATAATCAAAATGTTTAAATTGACTTGAATTTCATAAATTTAATTACCTCAAAATCTAAGGGCCTTCGGTGGCTATTTGCCCAATGTCGTTGCCTGTCTTGAGCCACTCGAAGTCTGTCCCTTATTTGCTTTACCTTCTCAGTTGAATCGATCACCATCTCTGGTCCCAGCAGGGCTCTTTCTCCAACGTCGTCCCATGATAGCGGGGTATGACATCTTCGTCCATACAGAGCTTCAAATGGAGTCATCTCAATACTTGCTTGGTAACTGTTATTATAAGAGAACTCCACAAGATGTAAGTAGTCTTTCCAGGATCCTCCAAAATCTAGAACACATATACGGAGCATATATTCAAGTGTCTGGATTATACGTTCTGATTGTCCATCTGTTTGGGGATGATAAGCTGTGCTGAATTTGAGTTGAGTCCCCAAACTGGCTTGTAAGCTCTTCCAGAAGTGAGAGGTGAATCTTGAATCTCGGTCGGAGACAATACTTACTGGAACTCCATGCAGCCTGACAATGTGTCTGATATATAAATCTGTCAGCTTCTCTGTAGATAGCCCTACTTTGAAGGGTAGAAAATGTGCAGACTTGGTCAGTCTATCTACTATCACCCAGATTGCATCCTTTCCACTAGGTGTCCTTGGAAGTCCAGAAACAAAATCCATTGTGATATGTTCCCACTTCCACTCCGGAATGGGTAGCGGTTGAAGCAATCCTCCAGGTCTTTGTCTTTCTGCCTTGACTTGCTGGCACACTAAACAACGAAATACGAACCTGGCTACTTCTCTTTTCATGCCATGCCACCAAACATGCGTCCTCAGGTCCTTGTACATCTTGTTGGCTCCTGGATCTATAGATTATTGCGATCGGTGTGCCTCTTGCATAATTTCTTCTCTTATGTCTCCTTGAGGTACGCATAATCTATCGCCATGTCTCAGTGATCCATCTTCATGAATTCTGAAATCTTCCACTAATCCAGCTTGCACTGTCCTCGAAGGCTTCGCAGGCCTTCGTCTTGAAACTGAGTCTCCTTGATCTTGTCTATTAAGGTAGACTGAATCTGCAAGTTCATCATTTGGCCTTCTTTTCCTGTGATAATTACTTCAATACCTAAATTTTCCAAGTCCTCTAGCAGGTGTCTGTCCATAGTCAAGTACATCGCCATAGGATATCTGCTTAGAGCATCAGCAACTATATTGGCCTTCCCAGGATGATATTGAAGGGTGATATCAAAGTCTTTCATTAGTTCCAGCCACCTTCTTTGCCTCATGTTCAGCTCTTTCTGAGTGAAGATATATTTTAGACTTTTATGGTCCGTAAATATTTTCACCCTTTCTCCATAAAGATAATGCTTCCATAGCTTAAGAGCAAAAATGACAGCTGCCAGTTCTAAATCATGAGTTGGGTAGTTCTTTTCATGAGGTCGAAGCTGTCTAGAGGCATATGCTATTACTTTCTTGTTCTGCTCCAATACACAACCTAGACCTTTTCCAGAAGCATCACTATAAATAGCGAAACCTCCGGTTCCAGAAGGTAAGGTCAGAATAGGGGCAGTTGTCAGCCTTTTCTTCAATTCCTCAAAAGCATGCTGACATTCATCAGTCCAGGTGAACTCTTCATCCTTCCTTGTTAATTTTGTCATGGGTTCAGCAATTCTTGCAAAGTCCATCACAAACTTCCGATAGTAGCCAGCTAGTCCTAGGAAGCTTCTAATCTCTGCTACCGAGTCTGGAGTGGGCCATGATTCTACTGCAGCTATCTTCTTAGGATCTACTGCTATTCCATCTCCAGTCACAACATGTCCCAAGAATTCTACTTTGTCTAGGAAGAAAGCACATTTAGATAATTTTCCATAAAGTTTTTCCTTCCTCAAAGTCTCCAATGCTAGCCTCAAATGTTCTTCATGTTCTTCGGGGGTCTTGGAGTAGATCAAAATATCATCAATAAAGACCACTACAAATTTGTCTAGGTATGGCTGAAAAACTCTGTTCATCAAGTTCATAAAAACTGCTGGTGCATTCGTCAACCCGAACGGCATTACTAAGAATTCGTAGTGTCCGTTCCGGGTATTGAAAGCAGTTTTAGGGATGTCTTCCTTTCTTACCCTTACTTGGTGGTAACCAGACCTCAAATCAATCTTTGAAAATACCCGAGCTCCACTCAACTGATCAAATAGGTCATCTATCCTGGGCAGGGGATACTTATTCTTAATTGTTAAGGCATTCAAGGCCCTATAGTCAATACACATTCGGGATGTTCCGTCCTTCTTGGGTACAAATAATACTGGAGCTCCCCAGGGTGAGACAATAGACCTAATGAAGCATTTGTCTTCTAGTTCTTTGATTTGCTCAATTAGTTCTATTATCTCCTTCTTGTTGATTCTGTAGGGATTTTGAGATACTGGTGCTGCTCCTGGCACTAAGTCAATAGAGAATTCAACTTCTCGGTCTGGGGGTAAGCCTGGGAGATCCTCAGGGAAGACATCAAGATATTCAGAGATGATGGGTAGTGGCAATTCTTCTGTTACTAGGGCTCCACAAATTTTGTTATTACCCATTTCTCTAGAACCTCTAGCAAATTCAAATTCTGGCTTGTCAGGGGGTCTGAAGATTACACTACCTCTGTGGCAGTCTATAGTGGCATGATGTTGACTTAACCAATCCATACCCAGTATAATATCAAAACTGGGAACTGGCATTACGAGCAGCCTAGCATACAGTTCTCTTCCACACAATGTAATAGGGCAATTGTTACAGGCATCACTAACCGGGATAATTCCTCCACCGGTAATGATCTTATAACAATTCCTAAGGGGTTTAGTGATTAAGCTATGCTTCATAAGGAAATCTACTGACATGAATGAATGTGAAGCTCCAGAGTCAAATAAAGTAATAGCTAGTATTGAATTTATAAGCACAGAACCTGTGATCACGTCTGCTGTGGCTTCAGCTTCTTCCAGAGTCATTGCATAAACACGGCCTTGCTGCGGTGCACCCCTCTGTTGCTGTTGTTGGTGCTGAGCAAAGCGTTGTTGTTGTGTTGGAAGCGGGGGTCCCCTCTGCTGTGCTGCTGGGGGCCTGGCCTGGACTGGAGCCTTGGGTGCAGCGGTGCGTCCTTGAGCAACTGGACAGTCCCTCATTTGATGCGCTGCTGAGCCGCAGTAGAGGCAGGCACCTAGCCTCTTCCTGCAGACTTGCCAAGTATGACCTGGTTTTTGGCAAAAGTTACAAGTAGCAGCTTGTTGGTTCTGTCCTTAAGCCTGGTGTTGGGGTGCTGGAGCTCGAGGGAGAGGACGCTGAGTTTGCTGCGGGGCCCTCTGCTGTTGTTGTTGTTGAAAAGGGCATTTGTTGGGTCCCGCATTTCCGGTGTCTCTCTCCCATTTCAGTTTAGGCCCCATATCTCTCTCAACGCCTTGTGCCACGCTCAGGATTTCTTCATAGGTGCGAGCTCGGCTGGTGGTGACAGCAAGGCGAATATCCGGAGATAGCCCCTTCTTGAATCTACGGGCTTTGTCCTCCGGGGTACGAACCATGTACTCCGCAAAGTGGCTCAACCTGCTAAATTCAGCAGTATACTCATCAACAGACAGGTTACCTTGTTCCAGTCTCTCGAATTGGCTTTCGAGAGCTTCCCGAGCCACTTCGGGGTAGAATTTCTCCTTGAATAGCCTCTTGAAGTCCTCCCAGGTGAGGTCAGGAGCAGATAGTTGGGGTTCATCTCTGAACCAGGTTCGAGCAATGTCAAACAGTTGAAGGCTTGCGGACTCCACTTTGAGATCATCAGGAACCCGAGCAGTCTTCAGGAGTCTCTCGACATTCTCTATCCACTCATCGGCATAGAGAATGCCCTCAGTTTCGTAGAATTCCAGGGGTCTAAGATTCTTGAAGTCTTTGGCACTCCCTGGCCTCTTGAGTGGCGACTCCTGGGACTTAAGAGCTTCTGAGAGGCTGGTCCGCAGAAGTGCAATCTGTTCTTTCTGGGATTCCACCAATCCCTGGAACACTCCAAGTAGCTGTGCCCCATCCAGAGTAACTGCCGGAACAGATGGAGGCGGCGGGAGTGCAAGAGTCTCGGGCACATTCTGCTCAGGTTCTGATGTGCCTCCTACTGTGTTCCTTGTCTGGACCATTCTGAAAGATTAAGGGATAGGAAGATCAGAATAGAATACTTGGAAATCAAAGGCGATAGGAAAATTGAGCAGAAATGATATCAAGAATTGAAATAAGGACCCTATATTGTGAATGAGCTTTTCCTAGAATCCTCAATCTTATTCCATACCCTGTCCTAGGGTATTACCCTATTTAAGGATAGGACCTGCATGGGCCACCATAAAAATGTGTCACGACCCGCACCCGAAAATTCGGGCACGAGTGCGTGGGTACGTCCAGCCTACGCCGCAGAGTCGGCGGTAGTACGCTGTCTAGGTCAAATCCATACTTACTAAACTAGCTCATTCACAAATAACATAGGCAAGATAATAATGAGAACAGAAACTTAAGATTGCAACTGAAATAAATACGACAACAGATTCAAATATTTTAGTAAAGAAATTCAGAATGAAACCGGGGACAAACCCGATTAATAAGATAAGAAACATAAGTAAAAGATAGCTACTGCTAGCTACTCAGTAGCAGGGGTCTCCTGGGTGGGATCTGACTCCTCATAAGTATCATCTGTACCCTCATAGGGACCATAATATGTAGGGGCAAGGTCCTCATCATCGCCTAAATCAACAGATCCAGTCAGGAAAGGAGCAAAGTACACAGTGCACAACAAGATTAAACTAAATATTTATGACAATAAAAATGAATATCATGTTGAGAAACTGCATAAAAGAACATCAATATCTCAGAGTTAATGCTGTAAACAGGAATATGAGAAAACAGAAATAAATAAGACAGGAAGTAAACTACAACAGTCAGCAAGAAATATAACATGACCAGAAACTATCTGTGTGAACTTGTGTTTGTTTTTAGAATACATAGTTGGCATGTAGGGGTTTATAAGGCTAATCTAGCCGTCATAAACGGCTATTAAACAGGGGAAATCGAGATCCGGCTGAGGTACAGTCGTGTACCAACTGCTATTAAACATGGCAGGGGAAAGGGTAAACTACATGCCTTCTAGTATTCTCCCACCCGACATGAAAAACAAGACATGAACTCCAATATTCAAGACATAAAATTCAGCATTTCTAACACTAGGTGTAATCATCAAGGGTACTATTAAAGCAGAGAATTAATTATCATAATATAAAGATTTAACTTGAAGTGCAGGTACTTGCCTGTTGTTTGGATCTGATTAAATTGGTTCTTGGAGAAAATTTCCAGAGATGAGTCCAAAAGCTGAAATAGACATTACCATCACGCTCAGAAGATGTCAAATAGCTAGAAACGCCTGTCCTTAGGTCCAATTTGGAGACAAGGGCAAAAACGACAGTTTTGGGTCAAAACGGGGTCTGCCGGTGGGCCCGCTTTGCACCGAAAAACGTGTCCGGGTCAATCGTCTCCAAATTTACCGAACTTAGTGTCAACAGGTCAGGAACGCTGATACGAACCCAACGGAACTTCCAGATTTGGATTCCGATGAGCCGAACACAAAATCGTCCGTCGAGCGGGGCCTGTGGGGCCCACGACACGCGATTTCGTCAACGTTCTCAGAATCGAACCAAACTTGACCCACAGGACCAGCGTATCGCTACGAGTCCGATGGCATAAGTTTTGTCTCGAGCTGACGAGTGTACAAGAAGTTAGGGCAAAATGCCGAAAAGTCGGATACGGGGCGATGTCCGCGGATACGCATTGATTTCGGTGTGCACGCACACCCGAATCAGCTTCCACAAAATCTCACACGTCCGTATCGACGACGCGCACGTATCTGTGAAGACCGCACGCGATGTGCGGTGTGCGATCACCACAGGGCGCGATGTAAAACAGGGTCTAGTTTTTCCTGTTTTTGGATCGCGGTGTGCGATCACCACAGGGCGTGATGCCCCGAACGGTTTGTCCGAACACCGAGAGGGTCATACAGGCTTCACAACACAATTTGCGGAATTGAAAACGGAGCTACGAACAAAAAGTTACACGCACCTGAAGGGGACCCGAAAATCAGGGTCGAGTCGTGTCCGACTCGTGTCGGACACGGGAAGGAGAATTGGGGCTAGGGTTAGGGTTAGGGTTTGGCTGCTGCGGCGGTGGTCGGTGGTCGGCACGGCGGCGGGGAGGCCGAGGGTGGTTGGGGGTGCTGCGGCGGAGGGCGGCGCAGCACGGCGGCGCGCTGGGAGGCGGCGGAGGCGGCGCCGGCTGGTGCTGCTGGTGCTGCTCGTTGCTGCTGCCGGAGACGGAGGAGGAAGGAGGAGGAGGCGGCGCCGAGGGAGGAGGACGGCGCTGGACTGGCCGGGGGTCTTAGGCGAGGTGGCGGAGGAGAGGGCGGAGCTCGGCTAGGGTTTCGGCCGGAGTTGGGAGGAAGAAGAAGAAGGGGGGGAGTTTAAATAGGGGAGGAGGCGGTTAGGGGGAGGCCGAGCACGGCGGAGAAGAGGGGGCGTGGCGCGGTGGACGCGGCGCTGCGCGCGGAGGGCGGCGGTGGAGTCGGGCGACGTGGGGGCTGGGGGGAACTGGCGTGCGGGTCGGGCTGGCCGGAGCGGGCGGGTTCGGGTGAGCCCGACCCGACCCGTTAAGGCTGGCTGGGCCGCGACCCAATGGGCCAGGGTGCGGGCTGGGCCGGGATTAAATAATAAAAATAACAATAAAAATAATAATAATAATATTTAATTAATTAAAAACAGTTAATTAATTAATAAAAATTATTTTTAGGCATTTAAAAATAGGCCTGAGGCCCAGAAAAATTACCTAAGTCCAGTTTTTCATTTTACACCCAAAAATATTATTTTCATGATATTTTAATATTATTTATTAACAAATAAAAAATTATTTATTAATTAAAACCTTGATTTTAATTTTAGAAAATTCTCAGAAAATTCCAGAAAATTAGGAAAAATCCAAGATTTAATAATTTAAAAATTCTGGGGGTTTACACATTCTTTTAGCGACATGAGGATATTTATTTCAGAATTTTATGTATATTTAAATTTGTATGACATTGGCCAACAGTGACACTAGATTTGAATTTGTCGGTGGCTACCGATTTGCATATGTGTGACATTCCACCGTAGGGGTCTATTTTTATAAACTATGAATATATTTGTATAAAGTGCAGGTTGAATATGGTTATTTAAGCTATTATGTAACAATATGCATATATATGTTGATTTTTTTAATAACAAGTTAGTGACGTTTAACGTCGTTTATCGACGTATAAATACATCGCTAATAGGTATCAAAACGTCGCTAAACTGTACCCCGACGTCGCAAATTTGTCGCTAACCGTCGCTAATATGCTGACTTGGCAATATCTGCCATATCATCAAGACGTAACTAAATATGTTGCTAAACGTCACTACATTCACAAATATTAGCGACGTTTCTGCGTTGCTAAACGTCACTAAGTGAGGAATGTCAGCGACGTTTTGTGACACAATAAACGTCACAAGTATAGAAATATCAGCGACATTTTGCGACCAAATTTTTGTTGCTCATATACCGATGTTGGAATGCAGAACATCGTTAATTGGATAAAAAAGTGGCGACGTTCATACGTCACTAAGATACGTCGCTAGTTGCGACGTATAGCGACTTATTTCCTGTCAGCGACTAACTAGATCGCGATATTTATAAAACGACGCTAATATGTTTTAGCGAGTGAATTTATAATTTAGCGACGTTTTATGGCGTCGCTAAACCCGCAAATTTTAGTAGTAAATTACATTCACATTGGAGCTAGCATTAATGATAGGCTTGCAGAAGGCGTCACCAATGGGTTAGTTATACATGCGGAGGAAGAAGTCGGCCGGTTCTGGGGATTGATCTGTGGGAAGGGGTCGGATTGGTTTGCGGATGAATAGTCAGCGGCGGTGGCGGTAGTGGTGGAGGAAGAGTTTGTGGCGGAGGTGGAAGAGGAGAGGCACCATACTGGATTAGATAGATAAATGATAGCTAATTCTTTTGATCAAATGTCCATAAAGTAAGAAACTTACTTAATAAGATATTTTAATTTGCAACCGTCATATTTAACTTGGAAAAGAATCGTAGGGATAAAAATCAATGTGCTCATTTGCTCAATTACAATGTGTGCTCATTGGATAGGCAATATATATATATATATATATATATATATTCCATAATATAATGAGGCTTAAAAATGGTTTAAAAGTTAGCCGTCTAAGATGTATGTACATATATCATCAATTTATTATTGAAAAAAATTAAATATGTGATAAGTAACACTAAAATGATTTGAACTCAACCAACCAAGAAGAATACTCTCACCTTTACCACATGAGTTACAAGTACTTTTTGTTTATAATTAGATAATATTATATAGCTCACCGTTTTCAAGACTCTTTATGAAAAGTCAAAATATATCCATAACTAATTATGATTAAATTATATCAAATATACAACAAATTCTATTTAAAAAAAATATATATATAATAGATTTAAATTAAATATATTTAAATAATTTTATATTAATATCAGAAGAAAAAAATTAGTTTACGTGCAACGCACGTGAATTTACTATTGTGGTAACGGTGGGAGTATTCTCCCTAGTATATATAATGAGGCTTCAAAACGGCTCAAAAGTGAGCCATTTAAGCCATTTTTAAACCCTCTACCATTTATTTAAAAAATTAATATTACGTAAAAAAAATTGTTGGAAAAAATAAATTTGTTATAAATAACGTCATAGGAATTCGAACTTGAACAACTAAGTAGAATGCCTCACACCTTAACCACATCAGCTAGAAGAGTTATTTGATTATAGTTATATAATATTATGTAGTTAAACAATTAGTTAAAATTTATTTATTTTTTAATTTTTAATTACGTGAGAATATACATACAACTTAGAAAGTTAGTATTTTCAAGTTGTTTTTATAAAAATAGATATATATCCATAACAAGTTATAATTAAAATATATTTAAACTATTTATTAGAAAATTTTATTTTACGTGCAACGCACGTGTATTTACTAGTACTCTTACAATGATACTTGAAAATGGCTCAAAATTGAGCCGTCTAAGTCGTATGTAAATATTCGACTAACTAATTTTTTTTTTAAACATAACTAATTCTTTAATTACCTAATGCTATTTATTTACAACTAAACAATTCTAACTCAAGTTGTTAAGGTGGGACGTATTTTTTTTTGTTACTTGAGTTCGATTTCTAGGTACGACAATATTATAGTAATTTTTCTAACAATTTTTACGCACGTACAATGGACGTGCACTTTACTATTATATATAAAAGATGGTTTGAAAACGGCTCAAAATTGAACCGTCTAATTGTTCATAAATACTCTATTAATTATTTTAAAATATAATAATAATAATACTTTAACTGTTTAATATAGATTGGAATGGACTAGATGTAGACTAACTCCTAAAAAAATAATTTTGTCTCCATCGGCCGATCCTATCCTATCCTATCCGTTCCGTTCCGTTCCGTTCATTGACACTACCTTTGCGGTTCCAAGTCTGACAATACTCGATCGGTTTGTAACGGTCCCTTTAGATGGTTTGGCCTGAATTTCTGTTATACGCGATTTGCACGTCTTCTCTAACGTTATACGTACATCCGGGTTCTTATATCAGGAAAAACAGCCAAACATCTCTTTCTGAGTAGATGGGAATCTGTATGCATTTTTTCTTATGTTGATTTCTTAGTTTAAGGGGAGTTTTCTTTGCTTGCACGCAAACATGCATGGGTGTCTCCCACTCAAGTAAAATGTAGCTGTTAGAAAAGGAAGTACGTGACTATTGAAAACATACTCATGGGGCACGGGTGGGGTTCCGTCCCAATCAAGTTTTGAATAGATCCATTTAAAGATTGGATTTGGGCATTGGATCAAACTTGCATCCCTCACGGTGTTAAATGAGCCGGATAATCCGAAATCTAGTATGGACCGGTCTGGACTTAGTCAACGACAGAGGTGAATCCAAAAATATAAATTGGAATATGTTAGAGTAAATTGGGATGGACTAGATGTAGGCTAAATCCAACAAAAATCAAAAATAAAAATTTTTATGGAAAAAAAAAGAAAAAAAATTTGGGGTGGGCTGGAGCCCACCCAATGGCAAACTTGGATCCGCCATTGGTCAACGGATTGATCCGATAGTACGGTCCGATCCGGTCCGATCGGTGAACCGAATCAAACCGAATTTTTTGCAGTAGACCCGGTCATCACGATCGGGTCCAGCTCAGTCGGTGACCCGGGTCAGGCCCTATCGTGAACTGCACCCCCCATTCCAACAATTTATATATATATATATATATATATATATATATATATATATATATAACACCATTTATATATAAACGTTATTTATAACATTGCAGAAGTATTTAGATAAATTATCCCTCTCAACAGCCATATTAGTCCAAGAGGATATTTTTACCAAAATACTCTAAATATATAACCGTTTTTAAATGATATTTTGGTCATTTTACTTAAAATGACCAAATTTTCCATATAGCAATTATATTTTATGACATTGGGGGTAATTTGGCATCTGATTTTTTTTATAAATAGGAGATAATTTTTTCAAATTTATCATAACAAAATTTCTTCCATCTCTTCCAATACTTACAAGCAAATAAATTTACCCCCCCCCCCCCCCCCCCTTTTCCAATTCATTAAGTTAGTGAAGTAGCAACTTTTCAGATGCTTCAACTTGATCGATCCACCACAAAGCTGCAACTATTTTACATACAACTTTTGAGAAAAACAAGTTTATAATTAAGTATTTTTTAATATTAAAAAAATAAAAAATTTTATATTAAAATTTGATTAGTTAATTTTCTTCCCACACTTTTTACTTTTAGTTGGAATTTTTTCTTTCTTTTTATTTTAAAGTATGGATCATAATGATGCTACTGGTTCTAACTGCACCTATCAAGGTATTTGAGAAGAGTGCTATAATTATTATTATAATTTTGATGACAATTGTTATGCTAATGTGTCATCGACACAAATGTCACATTTGGAAGTTAGAAGTATTAATACTAATATTTCAACTAGACAATCAGTTTTGTGATTTTTTTTTTTTTACAAATTATGTCATTGATTGTGAGGAAAAAGAAGTTTTAGATCGAAAGACCACAAATCAATAACTAGAGATGCACAATGCAAGAAATACAAAAACAAAATTTTAAAAAAATGACAGCACTGTTGTAATGCCCCGCCTCCAGTGGTTCACTAATGGAACACTTACAACTTTGACTCGGTTGAGAATCGAGTCTCGGGGAAACCTTACCGCCCAAATTGATCACGAACGAAATGCAATGAACCCTTCCAACTGATGGAACGACCCCTATTGAAATGAGTCCAAGAGCATTCCTTGGTTGTTATCACTTCTTGGTTTTGTGTTGATTGTGTTTTTGTGTTGCTTTCGATGATTTGGTTTTTATAGTTCGCTTTTCTCACTTGCGCGTTCATTTCGAATCGTAAGAGAAAGAGATCGAAGGATGTTAACCAAGTGTTGTTACCCATTCTCTCGCGTAACCAAGGAGTGATCATTGCGTGAGGCTTCCCCATTCTCTCGCGTTGATTCATTCGGTGAGTGGCTTCGGCTCTTCGATGAATTCTTTATCTGCACGCCGTAATAAAAAGACTCTCTAGTCTACTCTGTTGCATGTTCCTTAGTTCAATGATAATTTACTTAATAAGATCGTATAAGCATGAAAAATATGCATCCATGTGTTAAACAACCATGCATCCTAAAGTAAAGCTCAGAAGAGATTGGATCGCAGAATCACCCTGCGATCCAATAAGGCGACATCCATGCGTCCCAATAAGCCAAAACATCTTTGACCGCAGATGGACCTAACGTAGAATCCTAGCAACATGATCATCTCTGACACAGAATCCTGACAAAAATAATTTTTTTAATGTCTCAAAATACGTGAACACACTAAACGACAGAAGTCCCACGTTAGCAAAGAACTACACTCTCGATGGGTATGCAGCACCGCATGTACAACACAACTGGCCTCATGCCTCCCATACTCTATGCGTCCCAGACTCCATACGTCTTTGGCCCCATGCGTCCCAGACTCCATATGTCCCATGCGTCTCTAGCCCCACGCGTCCCAAACTCCATGTGTTCCAAGCGTCTCTGGTCCCATGCATTCCAGACTCCATGCGTCCCTGGCCCCATGCGGTCCATGCATCTCTGTCCCCATGCGTCCCCGACTCCATACGTCCCATGCATCTTTGGTTACGTGTGTTTCAGACTCCATGAAGACCAAATCTTGTTGTTACGATATGAGTGATTCTCTCCAACCAAGTGCGGACCATGTGTCAAGCTGATTAAGTCACGCCCACAAAGGACGAGAACCACCCAGAACTTCAGCAACAGAAACTTTCAACAAGCGCCCACATGACAGCCTGGCCCACTCACGATTACAGCTGCACCATATTAAGAAGGCACACGTGGTACCCTCTAGGATCCATGCGGCCCAACATATGCGCCCCCAAGGATGACTATATATACTCGGATGGCATATCCAAGGGGGACGGACATGCAGGAGTCGCCCAACACAGAGAGATAGAGCATACCAAGACGAGCAAAGAGAGAACGTAAGCTTCTTCACCCTGCATCAGATCGTCAATGGAGTAAAGGAGCCGTCATAGCACTCTTTGTCTATCGTCACACCCCATATAAGAATATTGTACTTAGATAATTCTGTTTAGGATTCTTTGTACTCTTTTTCGTTCCTTAAATATAAAGTTTGTAAGAACACATTTAATGGCGAACGAGATGGCGACTCTGTTGGGAACTTTTTTCTCCTCTGATGAGAAAGTTGTGACACAATCTGACCCACCCAAGCTCTGATCAACTCAAAGAAGGCTGGTGGTCCGCTTTGACCTACAAGATTTCAAGGAGATGCTCTCAGAGGGAAGTGCTAGTCCTTCTCCAAGACTAGCAAAGCCTAAGAAGACCCGCAGGACGTGGGTAGCAAAGGCTATTGCACCTCACCCAATTGCGGAGCAAGAGCTCCATGTCTCTCTCTCTTTACCGCAAGGACTGCACATTATGCGTCCACTGCTTATGCGGCAGCCCCTTCCAACAAGAAGGGTGCTCAGCACCTGAAGACCCGCAGGACATGGGTTAAAAAGGCCACTGTGCCTCACCCAATTGCGGAGCATGCTTTCCCTGTCTCTCTTTCGGCCGTTGAATCCATACATCATGCGTCCACTTCTCATGCGACAGCCTCCTCGGACAAGGAATGTGCTCAACGCCTAAATTCTGGCAAAGGAAAACACTACGATGTCAGAAGTTTGGGTGCTGAGGCATGTTCCATTTGGCCACAAAAAAAGCTGCATAAGTCGACAACCGCATACAAAAGTCCACATGCGGCCAGGACAACCACATAAGTTCCATCTTCGACCAAATTTTATGCATCGCTAACTCCATGCGCCTTGCTAAAAAAGGTAAAGATGTGAACTTAGACTCTTCCTACAACACACCATCGCGTGCTAGGACGAAGAAGCCTAGGGCAATGCGAGCTCACCAAGCTCAAGCAATTGTTCATTCGACCAACCGCCAGCAGGCATTGCTTACTTTGCGTGCCCATGACGGAAAGTCATACAAAACTGGCCCATGCATCCTGCCCACAGCGACAAATGGGCAGGGTCCGTCTCAAAAGTCTTCCACTAACGACCTGGGGAAAGTTCTTGTACGAACCCTAAATCATGAAGAAAATTCAACACCTGTGCGCCCATGTGCTCGGTCTACCCGGGCTCATAAAGAGGGTGCAATTGTGATTCAGCACTCGCTTGACTTGCACAACATGATCAATCACAAGCACAAAGCGAGGGAAACAACTACGACATACGAAGTATCCTCCCTAGGGTATCACTGTGCAACCATTATCATCAATTGCTGCTGTAAAAAATAGCAGTAACTACAAAAAGGCGGTCGGTATTCCAGCGACTGTAACCAAAGGCACCCACCCGGATGTAACCTGGAGAACAGGTGCAAGCACTAGAGGAAGAGGAGCAGCCCTTTGCCTTATGTTATTCTGTTTCGAAGGCCCCCTCCACGAGGGAAGGCGAGAAGCCTAGCACCTCTAGTCTGTCACTCTCAACCAGCGTATTGAGAATGCGACTACCAGGAGGACCAGCAGTAGGACCAGCAGAAGGTATTTTTCAAGGTATCCGCTCGAAGAAAAAGCTATCAACCATTGGGGGGTTCTTCTTTAGGACCCTTGGGGTTGCACAAGCTGGGGGTAGTGATCGTCCGGACCTATATAATAACCCAACATTCTAAGAAGGCGGTGATTCCCAAGGAACAAACTCTGATATCCCTGGGGATGGCCACCCTCGTCAAGATGACGTAGCCTCCTACGCTAGGGGTAGTATTCTCTTCGAATTCGAGGAGGAGGCGACGCTACCTGATGACTACTCCTGGTAAGAATCTGAGACAAAAAGTACGGCATCCACTGTCCCATCTATCTCTCTCTATGTGAGGGTTGTATACCTTAGATCTTAGTTTATATTGGAAGAATCACCTTCACTTGGTGGAATTATCGTATAATAATAGTTATCATGCCAGTATTCAGATGACACATTTTGAAGCAATGTACGGCAGAAAGTGTAGGTCACCGTTGGCTTGGGACGACATTGGTGAGCAGGGCCCTGAAATGATCACGCAAAAAGTAGAGGTTGTCAAGCTGATTTGAGAGCGACTTCGGGTTGCACAAGATAGGCATTATCATTAGGCAGATCAACATCGTAGACCTTTAGAGTTTTGTGTTGATGACCACTTATTTTTGCGAATTTTGCCTACACTGGAGTCATTAGATTCGGGATTCGCAGGAAGCTTAGTCCGTGATATATAGATCTGTTCGATATTGTCGAGCGGATAGGCGATATTGCTTATCGTCTTTCCCTTCTTTCTTCGCTACGTGAGGTATACGATATATTTTATGTGTCTCAGTTGCGTAGGTATATTCCGAATCTGAGTCATATTCTCGATCACTCTGAATTAGTCGTTGGTACCGACCTATCTTATGAGGAGCAACCCGTATCTATATTGGGCCGAAGGGAGAAGGTGCTCAAGAACCGAACTATTTCTCTTGTCCGGGTTGCTTGGGGCCATAACTCTCTAGGGATATCGACATAGGAGCACGAGGACAATATTCAATCCTGGTACCCGCACCAATTCGATTCAGAAGGTATATTCTTTCTTACGCCTTCATATCTCGAATTCTGCGATCATGTGATCACCTGCATCTTGTGACGATATTTTTTGCATGTGTAGTTGCTAGTAGATTTGTATTGTGCCTGTCCTGACTTCTCTAGCTATTACTTGGATTCGAATTCCGATGACGAAATTTTTCTAAGGTAGATAGAGATGTCACTCCCCGTTCCCGATATACGTATTTGGAACAAATTTTTATTTTAGAATGGTTGCATGTGCTTGGAGACTAGACCCATTCTTTGGTTTAACCTTGCTCATGGTTTATTTTGTAGGTTTGTTCAAGCTATGAGAACCCTTGGTTCAACCCTCAATCCTACCATATATAACCCAACATTCTCTCTCTCTCTCTCTCTCTCTTCACTTCTTCATTTCTTCCTCTCTTTTTAGTTTGTACTCCCCATTTCTATAGGCAAGTACACCTTGCATGAGAAATGGAGAAACCTTCATATTTTTGTTCCATTATATTGTTATATATTTTTTTAGAACTTGGAGTTTTTTGTTTTGATGGATGGATTAGTGTAGATTTATATTTCTAACTTAGAATTTTTATGAATTTTATGAGTTTTTCTTGATTTTAATCTATTAAACATGTATTTTAGAAAGCCAATTTTTGCTAGATAATAGGTCTTTCAATTTAGAGCATTTTGGCTTTTGGTTCTTCCGATTTGGACTTAAAATAAGAATTTTATGGACAAAATAAGATTTTAGTTTTTGGAGCTTTCGCCATGGCCGAACCTGCTGATTGGAGAGGAAAAAGTCTTTATGCGGCCAGAGACTTATGCGGCTGAGAGTGCTATACGGCCTGAGGGGGCTATCCAGCCTGAGCTTTCGTCACATACTGACTATCATGAGTCCATCTTGTTGGACGCTTGAATGCCATCACACAAGTATTCTGGAGTTTATCCTTAAACTCTTTGTATCGAATCTAACTCAAGAATATTACTTCGTATCAATAGACCTGTTAGAAATCAAGTTCCTACTCATTTTTCTTATTCTGTGTCGAATACGTGTTGGGTCTGTTCTATTGAATGACTCTATCACTCAATCCAATCTTTGACTCGATCTCTGTTGCGCCTTAGCGCAGAACATATATCGTTTAGCGCAGGACATGATCTATTGTGTATGAAGATCATAGGCTGAGGCAAACTTAACGACATCATTATACTCGTCCACGCAAATCTAACAAATTTACTTGCAACTGCATTCGAGATCAACATATTACGAGTCTGGATTGTGCATATATTCAAGGCATCTCCCAAATATATGCATGTCAACCAACTTAGTGATAGCGAAATCTTTGCACCCGAGTTCAACTTATCACTGACTCTTGGATCGTGCACACGTTTAAGGCATCCCTCAAACAAATATATTTTAACCAAACTTAGCGATAGCGAAGTCGGATAAGCTACTAGCAAAAATCTCAAGGATTCTAGTTACGAATCATAATGATACCTCAAACGGGGTTAAACCAAATCCTAGTCATTTCCAATCCAACCCAAAAATCAAGCATTACACTGTTGTTAAGCATGATCTATCCGATCAACAGACTAGCGTCCAAGTCTTATCACCCATTTCGTTCGTGTTAAACACAACGTACACTTATCGACCCAAGCCTAAATCTAAGTCTTGTTATCCCAGTTCTATACTTGCCCAAACAATACTCAAAAGTCGATCACACAAGTTTTTTTACTCGGCATAACGTCATCTACCCAACCGCTAGGTTAGCTCACAAGGTCATAGGTATATTACAAGTTCACGATTCTCATCGTGCAAATTTGTTGCACGATACTTGCCCCAATTTCTAAGGCCAAACCATTATTCTTTCGTACGGGATATTCTACCCAAGTTTATTTTACTCAGATTTCTAAACATCGAGCACAGATCATCCTTCTTATATAAATATGTTCGTTTGTACAGGGTCCGAATCCGTTTAGCAAACCGTTCCTAAAACACGTTTGTTTAACCAAATCCACGATATATCCACGTCATATGTCAAACCTAACAACTCGCATAGTTTATCTCCTCGGATATGTTTTTTGATAAAATTCATGCATCCAATCTTTTCTAAGTCTAGACCAGAGTCACGATTTAATTTTTAATCACCGATCCCAATGATAAACTCTAAGTCGTCCAACAAGATTTACGTATCCGTTTACGAAATTATAAAGCGTGTCTTACTTCATGTTCTAGACTAACTCATCCACGAAATACTTCTGATTTACTTGTTTTCCCAAACTCGTCTTATCGTGTCAAACCACAAGTCTAGACAATCCTTCAATTGTCGTGTTTTGGTCTTTCGCAAGTTCAATTATCTCCACTGGATGAGAGATCACCATGCCAATGCTCTCGCGGGATAATCGTCCTAATCCGGGCGTGACGAATGTGCGAGCAAAGAGTGGCGCTCGCACAAGACAAAAATGTCAATATTATAGTTATCATCGAAAAGATCAAGACACATTATCGTTACACTTCATTTCATCCAAGTTATATATTAATTCCCCAAGTCATGTTCATCTAATAACCGTTCATGCCGTGATCATAGTTTATCTAGACAAATCGTCCAACTTTAATGTTACCATTCGATTAATCCATAGTCTATTTCTAGCATTCCTTAAACAACTAAGTTCGAATCCTCAAGATAAAGTCTATCCACCTTCGTTACATTCTATTCATCGAGTTCGGCTAAATAATTATCGGACATGTTCCCGCGAGTTTGATCCTCCCCGTAGGACGTAAAATTACCACGCCAGCGCTCTCGCGGGATATTCGTTCTCAGCCATACCTGTTATCGAGTGCTATCTTTCGAACTATATTCAAGATCATTCATCTAAATTCAAGATTAAATCCGTTATCGCTTACCTCAGTCATTGAACCACACAATTCCTTAACTTGTCTCAATTCGTTCTATCTTTCAACTATCGATATCATATCAAGTCTTCCAAATTTAAAACCATAACATTCGTACTCAAGAAAAATTATATCGAGCAATATCCTACTCAAGTTTTAATCCGTTTAATTCTATTCAAAATTGTACGCACGATCCACCAAGTTTTTACGACCAAAATATCGATTACATTACCTTGAATCCATACTCGATATAAGCCTTATCACTTGATCAACTCATTCTAACTCGTTCGAACTAATTCTTGCACGATACCTTCGAATTCGTTACTTGCTAGGCATTACTTATACTAAGGCTTTGTACAATTACGTCGTTTGCTGCTAGACTTATTTGCTATCCCGAAATTCTTAATTCGCTCAAATATTTCCAAGACGATTAATACACCATTCAGGGTTCGCGCTATACTCTACGAATCCTCCAATCGCTTATTCGTTCCTAAGCTATTGCATACACCACTCAGGAATCGAGTCATCCAAATAATTTCTCAATTGTATTTGCATAGCTCACTCACATATCCACCAATTCGTTCCTTAGAATTCCTGTGTGATCCCTATGCGTCGCCACGATAAATCTCATTCTCGTATACACCTCTATCGATAGTCATCCACACAACCATATTTTTAGTCGTAACTTATCGATACGAATAACCGTCCAAACTATATTTCGAAACCTAGGCACGACTCCCTAGATTTGCCATAGCGATAGCCTGATAATATTTCTATCGATAGCCATTATAAGTCTAACTTATCTTATCCGAACAATATCCCAATCTCGCTTGCAAACTTGATCGCTCCAAAGGGTCTTGGCGCACCATACTCAACACAACTTCCCCGAAGGGCTGTGTATAAAGCTAACCGTTCGAACGATATTTTATCTCGTATATTAACCAGCTTGGTAATCACTTATAGGTATTTGGGTTTGCACATAACTTTCCAACTCTAGAACGAGTCTATTCCTACAAAATCTAACACAGGTCGCCGCAAGGGTATTCACATAACTACCCGATCAAGCAATCATATCAATCATATGCATTTTTTATTTAGACTCATTGTATGAAACAACCCAATGGGTCAACGAAAGAGAGCGTATGCACATAACCCACGAACAAGCTTTCGAAACTAAAAGAATTAATACGAAGTCCAAGGACGTAAAGTCGTGCTCTGGTACCATTATGTTATGCCCCGATCTCCCGCAGGTTCTCTCGTCCCCGCTAGACGTAAATCACTACGCCATCGCTCCCGCGGAACGATCGTTCCCATTAGGACGTCATACAGCATGAGCATAAGCTGCGCCCGCACAAGGCTATGATCTGAACATGTTGAGAATAGCTAAGCCACAGAGTCACACAGATCGTTCGAATACAGCGGAATAAAAAACAGAACAGGCGATAGATAACAAGTTCATAAAGTCATTATAGTGGAAGCATTGAATGAACACATGTGTGAAACAAAAATAAGCTCTTTTTGATAATCAAGAAATATTACAAGCGGCGCTAGACCGAGATTACAAGTCGCTCAAGCTCTCTCTCTCTCTCTCTCTCTCTCTCTCTCTCTCTCTCTCTCTCTCTCTCCTTTGAAACAAAACAAGCGTGCCAAGCGGCTTACAACTTGAAATAAAACATAGGCGATGTTCCAACATTATGTCATGTATATGTGCTTCAGATCCGGATGCCACACTCCAAGGCTCCAAAGCATACTCCACGCCTTAGCACGCACGAGGGGATACTCCACATCGAACGAGGTTCTCCCGTACCCTTTAAGCAACTTGGTAGGTTATCAGTATACGAATGTACTGGTGGGGAGGCTTCTCACTCGCTCGATAAATTAAAACATGTTGTATTAGTTCCGTGCACCATCTATTAAGTTATCTTTCTTGTCTTGCCTTAGGATCAGTTTTATGGCATAAGATACAAAGCCTAACTCGTTTGGTAGTGCACCGTGCGATATAAGAGTAACACAACAAAACTTACCAACTTACTATTTTTTTCCTATCCAAACCATAAAACCAAGTTAACCAGCATATATTATATGAAATAAAACAAAATAGTTCACAAATAAAGCTTAGTATCACGAACGAGTTCTTGCCTCAAATGTGTTACGCATGCACTAAATAACGTATTGTACTTTCATATCTCTAAGTACAAAGTAGTGTGCATAAAATTCCCTTATCAAAGGTATTAAACATTCTACTCAGATTTACTCAGATGTGTTCAAATGTACAAGTTACTCATTCCAATGCAAATGAACTCGCACGCAGATTGCCATAATCGAGCCAAACTTAGTCTATATGAACAAAAGGTCAATGTTATAGCCATAAGAGACGAGTTATAGCCTCTGGACGGATGGCTGTAACGCTGGTACCGTAGAGCTCTGCACCATCACGCCCAAAACAATGGCTATCAAAATTGTTTCGTCCGGATCGGACCAGCCCCGGTGTACCGTCCGCAGAAGCACAGAATAACCTGTACACAGGTTGTCCGTGATCGTGCGAACACAAATTTTCTAAATCACATATCATAAACTTGCTCTAAATCACAAATCACAAACTTGATCGAATCACAAATCATAAATCACAAACTTACTCAAATATTTTCCATGCTCACAAATAAATTGGCTCCCAGAGCCGCCTGATCTAGTCCTGAACGAATGTTGCTTCCCGAGCTGTATGATCATAACTCACACTTAACTTATTGTGTTGCTGTCCCCTAGTTCGGGAGCTTTCTTGGTGACCTAACGGTCCCGAATACTTTTATTTTCAAACTTGCATGAAATGACTATTTGATAGTCTTTCAGCCAAACAAAGTGAATCATGTTATGAGTCGTATTCCAGGCCGTGGTATGAATCTACGAGATAAGCATAGCACATATAAAGATTAAATACTATACTTGATTATATAAGATTTGACTCGAAACATAAGCAGTATGCTTAGCACGAGCACGAATGTAATTAAATTGTGACATAACCTATAAGACGAGAAGTGTAAACATGTGAAGCAGTGTACTACGAAGAGTATATAATGATCTACTCGAAACATTAGCAAAATCTACTTGCACGAAGCTAAGGTAGCATGTGAGAGTCCAACTATAAGCTAAGTTTTATTTTTATATTCTAACACAAGCAATACAAGATGGGATTATTCCCTTAGCTAGGTGCATTGTATATATTCTTATTAGCATGCAAGGGGTGATTTTCCATGCAATTAGTATGTATCGTCCATATTTTTAAGTGTGGAGGATAAGCAAAGACAGGTTTATCGTATCTACCCACCTTAGCGATGATTCGTCTTGGCCGAGCGATACTCCGAGCGTGTCTTTGAAAGTCTAAGTCTGAACTCCTGAAGGACTAAGTCTGAATTCCTTTGCCTCAAGCGAGTCTTCTCACTGAGCAAAGCGGGACTGGTCATCGCACTTGTGTCATTTGAATCGGCTATCCATATTGATGTGGAGCAGGTCGTTAAACTTTGGGGAGCGCGGCTAAGAAATACTTGGTTTCGTTCGATCGGGATAGATTGAATCAAGATCATTTCCTCGTTAAGGATTGGTTTCTTCAGAATTAAGTCCCATATTCAGCGGATCGTGCCTCGAGGAAGGACTCAGAGTGAGCTTGAGAAATACGTGATCACCTTCGACAAATTCAAGAGGTCATCGATAGGCGTCCGCATAACTCTTATGTCTGATTTGTGATACCTTTAATCGCTCTCGGATCAATCGAACCTTCTGATGGTCTGCTCTACTAGCTCCGGGCCGAGGATCTGTCGCTCACCAACTTTATCCCAACAGATAGGCAATCTTCACTTTCACCCATATAAAGTCTCGTATGTAGCCATCTGAATGCTAGACTAGTAACTATTGTTGTATGCAAATTCTACCAGCAGTAGATGGACGTCTCAAGTTGAATTCGAGTCAATCGAAAAGAGGCATAGCATATCTTCAAGGATCTGGTTCACTCGATCCATTTGGCTGTCGGTCTGAGGATGGTATAATGAACTAAACTTCAAATTGGTCTCCATAGATGACTAAAGGCTTTCCCAGAAAAAGTAATAATAACCGTCCGTCCGGATCTGAAATAATAGACACTGGCACTCCGTATAGTCGAACTATCTTATCAAGGTATATCTGAGCCAGGCGATCGATGCTCTAAGTAACTTTGATGACAATAAAGTGCGCTGACTTGGTTAATCGGTCGACGATGACTAAGACGGCATCATTTTCCCTTTGCATCCTCGACAAGCCAATAATAAAGTCCATCATGATATGGTCCCATTTCTACCCCGGGGTAGCAAGGTTCTACATCTCTTTGCCCGGCCTCTAGTGCTCGGCCTTTACTCTGTGACAAGACAAGCATTGTGACATAAAGTGCGTCACATCTTTCTTTATGTCATGCCAGCAGAATATCGTGCAGAGGTCCTGATACATTTTTATACTTCCGTGATGTGATATATAAACCACATAGTGAGCTTCCGTGAGAATCTTCTTTTTGAGTTCTACATCGTTAGATATGCATAGTATTTCTCTTACCCACAATATTTTGGTTTCATCTACTGTAAAGTTTGTTGCCTTCCCTGCTGAAATCTGCTCACGCATCTTCAACAGGAATGGGTCGTTCGTTTGAGCGAACTTGACGTTTTTATCAGGCTTGGTTCAAGTAGTAACTGGGCGAGTGATCCCCCTATCGGTCCACCTCGATATCGAATTCGCAGCTCGATGCCCATACTCTCCAATTCCTTTTGTAGCCTATAGTTGACGGATAGAGATCCCGCAAATACTTGACTCAGCGCATCCGCTACAACATTCCCTTTGCCTGGAGTTTAGTTGATCGAAAAGTCGTAGTCTTTGATCAGTTCTAGCCAACGTCTTTGTCGTAGGTTTAGGTCCGACCGAGTGAAAAGATACTTGAAGCTCTGTTGATCAGTTAAAATTTGGCAAGCCACACCACAAAGGTAGTGTCACCACAACTTCAGTGCGAACACAATCGCCGCGAGTTCTAGATCATGTGTCGGATAGTTGATCATGTGTCAAATAGTTGCCCTCATACGGCTTTAATTGTCTCAAACCAGAAGCTATCAACTTATTTTGTTGTATAAGCACAACTCCCAAGCCCTGGCCTGAGGCGTCGCTAAAGATTTAAAATTTCATATTCCCGTTCGGTAGTACAAATATTGGAGCAGAGACGAGTCGCTGCTTTAATTCCTGAAATGAAGCTTCACAGTTCTCAGACCACTCAAATGTGACTCCTTTGTGAGTGAGGCGAGTTAAGGGCGAAGTAATTTTAGAAAAGTCTTTTACGAACCGTATGTAGTAGCCCAATAACCCGAAAAAGCTTTGAATTTTACTGAATAATGCATGTGGCTTCTAGTTGTCACATGTCACAGTTATGAAAGTATGTGCATGATCTGAGTCACATGGTAGATTTTAGTTAGTTGATTTTTCAAGCAGACTTTTCCTATATAGAAGAACCTATGTAGATAATCGATCAAAAGGATAAGAAGCTCTGAAATCGTTTAGTCTCGCTCGTGCGCGTACTCTGGCAGAACCACTCGGTCGAGGAGTCGACCTGGGAACTCGAGTCAGACATAAAAAAAAAAGTTTTCCTCATTGTTCTCTTAGTGGAAGGTTTCATTTCTAAGTTTCGAGGATTAACTTTTTTTTAGTTGGTTAAGATGTAGTGTCCGATTCTCCCAGTTCGGGGAGCGGGACTAAGAAATACTAGATATCATTCGATCGGGACAGATTAAATCAAGATCATTTTCTTTTTATGGATTTTTTTCTTCGGAATCAAGTTTCACATTCAGTAGATCGTTCCTCGAGGAAGGATTCGGCGACAGAGACACGAGGGACCTTTTCGTTGCGCTGGTTTCTTTGCCCATTTTTGATGCCGCTTGGTTGCTTTCTTGTTGGTTTTGTGACTTGTATTTTCTTGAACGGTTTCGATGGATTTTATTGTCTGTGTTCCTTGAACTTCGTATTTCGTATCGAACTCTGGGAGACCGAGGCAGAAGATATTGATCATCTGTTGGTGCGTGCAGATGATCATGTAGGCACCGTGTCACGCCCCGATCTCCCGCAGGCAATCGGCCATTCCCGCTAGGCGGGAATCACCCTTGCCAGCGCTCCCGCGGAACGATCGTATTGACCCATCCGGGCGTGATGCCGCACGAGGTTGATCCACGCCCGTGCAAGGCCATGGTTCATTGGCTCTCGGCAAGAGTTCTAAGCCACAGAGTCGCACAGATTGTCCGAGTGCAGCGGAGTCATGAACGCATAGGCGATCGGTAACAGGTTCACTGAGTCGACAAATATAGCGGAAGCATTGAAACACAAGTTTGAAGTAAAGCAAGCTCTTTTATTGATATGAACAAGTGTTACAGGCGGCGTATAGTCGAGATTACAAGTCGCTCAAGCCTCTCTCTCTGAAACAGTAAAAGCGTGCCAAGTGGCTACAACTGTGGAATGAATGTACAGGCGATGGTCAGGCGAGTTTGGGCTATGTTCCAACATTATGTCTTGTATATGTGCTTCAGTCCCGGACGCACTGTTGCTTTGGAGTGATCTCCACGCCTTAGCATGTACGTTGGAGGCGTCCGCACCGCACGAGGTTCTCCCGCACCCTGCATACAAACTGGTGGATTATCAGTACATTGAATGCACTGGTGGGGAAGCTACTCGCCCGCTCGACAAATCCAAACACGTAATATAAGTTCCGTGCACAACTATTAAGTTGTCTTTCTAGTTGCCTTAGGATCAGTTTCATGCAAATATTTAATAGCCTAACGTGTCGGGCATTGCGCCGTGCGATGTTAGAGGAAACACGGCGAGACTTACCAACTTACCATTTATCCTTCCCTGTCCAAGGCAAACATTGTTAATTCGAGCAGGAGCATGTATAAGCATTCAGGAGGCATAACATATGCAAACACGAGTATTTAATCCAAGATCGTTCAGGTGTTTAGTTGTTTATTGATGCTATACAGTATCTCGCACGCGGATAGCCGCTAAGCGAGGATGACTTGTTATCTTTTATTTCTTTTACCAGCAAGCATGCAACAAGTTAAGTACAAGGCGATCACTGGCGTATGCCATAATGGACGGTATAGTCTTTGACGAGAATGGTATGCAACAAAATACAAGGGGCGCTACAAACCATTCCGCCGAACAAGAGACTATTTAGTCTTTAACGAGAATGGTGTGCAACGAAGTACAAGAGGCGCTGCATGCCATTCCGCCAAGAACAAGAGACTAAAACAATTGGTCTCGTCCGGACCGGGACGATGCCAGTGCCCCAGCATCGTCCGCTAGACCATCCCTGTGCACAAGTTGTCCGTGATCGAACGGCGTCTCAGGTAAGTTATCCATTTACATGGTTGAGGCAACAAGCATACAAGACAAGAGTACAAGACAAGAGGCAAGCTGTTGAGGCAACAATAGTACAAGATAAGATGCATTGCCTGTTTTCCATTCTCTTAGACGGTCTGAACAATATCCTGTATGACAGGGTGTTGGCCTGGCTTATGTTACAAGTATTGAGTCAATGCAACGTACAAGCAGACAAGCATGCGTTCTAAGGAACATAAGTAACACGTTTGCTCGGGCCCGAAGGTAAGCCGAGAGATAAAACTGTTAGGGACTTAGCATGCAAGGGTCTGAACATATATAAGCAGTATTTCATTTTCCATGTTCTAGCATAGCAATACAGGTTGGGATTATTCCCTTAGCTAGGTGCGTTGGATTTATTAGCATGCAGGGGGTGAATCACCTAGCGACTAGCATGAACATTCCAGATTTTATGTGTGCTGGCTAAGCAAAGACAAGTTCACCGTAGCCACCCACCTTAGCGATGATTTGCCTCGGTAGAGCGATACGTCTGAGCGAGCCTCTGAAAGCCTAAGCCGGATTCCTGTAGGGACAAGTCTGGATATCCTTTGCATTTTCTTTGAGGCAAAGCGGGTCGGGATAGCTGCACTATTGCCGTTTGAGACGGCAGTCCGCTTGAGCGGAACGGGGTGTTACACACCGCGAGCGGAGTCTTGAAGATCTCTCATTTCTCTTATCCGATTCTTCAACTTGTTAGTGGCCTTACTTTTGATTAGCTCCCTTCTTCCAAGTCCTCACTATTAATAAATCTGACTCATTTGTGTGTTCCGATCAATGATAATGATAATAACTTAGTCCAGATAATAAGTAGTAAACTTGGAAACACTTGGTACTTGTCACATAAAATTTTTGAATGATTATAATATGTGTGCTTGTCTATTATGCATGTATATATTTTATGTTCAGTTGTAGCTAGAACTTATTTCTCTATAACTGTGCAAATGAGTAGTGCAAAATATTAAAAATGTGATCACTTGAGCACGTAGACTCTGCCATCGTACTGTGCTAAAAATAGTTATGTCCATTCTGATCTCTTGAAATGCTTCATATGTTAACTTAGTGTTGAGACTTCGTATGGTCAGACAACTTGTGCACAAGGTTTAGTTCCTGCGAACGTTCTCCGGGGCACTGGGGTCGATTCGTTTAGGCAAAACTCGGGTAGCTGCACTAGCATGACTAGCACGGGTAATACGGGAACTTGTAGCGGGGCTTGCTACCCGCGCTGCAAGGATCGTCGTCTTACTGTATCTATTGTCCAAAGTGGCATTGTGTGGTATGACCCATCATATTACTGCATTATCTATTCAAGCTAATGATGTCTTCTTAGCAGGGAAGAACATAGTAAGATTTGTGCAGGTGGTTCAGACGGAAAGGTAAAGTCACTGAACGGTAACATATTTATTTCAGTTATTCCATATCTATTACATGATGTAACTTATACCAAGGCAAGACAGAAAGACCATAATAATAATTTGTATGCTTCATCACATGAATACATGCGTCGATTGGGTTAGTTGGGTTAGCTCGCCCTCACCGGTACTTTTTAACGTACTGACCCTCGTTGTAGCACGTTCCCCGAGTGAAGGCGATACGGCGAGGAGCTGAAGCTTCTACCCCTAACCAGTCTATTACTCAGTGCACTCCGTTCGTGTCTTTTGAAGCTTGTACAAACCATCCCGGAGCTCGTGCACACTCTTTATGCAGCTCCGAGGCAAGGCGATAGGTTTGCCCGTAGGTCTATTATCTTTTGAAGTTCTAGTAAGGGATGTAATGTATGGAACGACTATCTCATTTTACATCCATCTTGTAAACCCGTGCGGCACTCCTTTATATTTGAGTCAAGAGTTTGTAATAAAGATGTATATTATCAATAAAGAGAACTTTTCTTCGTTTCAATATGTGTTCCTTAGCTTCCGCACTCTGCTGATATATTTATATTTATATATATATATATATATATATATATATATATATATATATATATATATATATATATATATATATATATCATTATACTAGGCCTTGTGCAGACGCGCTTTACGCTCGTACGACATCACGCCTGGGGGACGAATAACGATTCTGCAAATTTGGGACGTGACAACAACTGTCACTTTGAAGAGACACTATAAAAGTTGTCATGACAATGACATATTGCATGCTAGACAAACACAATTAAGCACTGGTCCTCGATGATCTTTCGTAGAAAAAATTACTTATTTTGCTGCTCGTAAAAAAAAACTAACGAAAAATAATATTTGTGAAGAACAATATTTTACATTTGGTGAGAGCGAATCATACTATGACTATGTAAGTATTACTCTAAATCCTTTTCTACTAAAGTTTCTAGATCAACAAGTAGATCAGAAGCTGTCAATTTTTTTGAAAAAGAAAATGCAACTTTGAAAGAAAATTTTATAAATATTAGTAAATTTTCTTTAACATCTAATATATGGACTAGTAAAAAAAATTATTTTGTTTGTATTACGACACATTATTTATATGCGAAATAGATATTACAAAAAAAAATTATTTGTCTAAGACCGTTGGAATATTCGCATATTGGATATGCAATCGGTGATGTTATATTACAAGTTTTACGTGAATATAAAATTCAGAATAATTTTTTCAATTTTTTTAACAATGCTAATAATAGCATTTCTTGCATTAATATTTTAAAATCTCAATTTGTGTCTGTACTAGAAGGATGATTTTTTCATATAAAATATGCTTGTCATATTTTGCCTTTTTTAAATGTCCGGCTTAATGCTCAGGACTTTGTGCACGCTGCATTGTATGTCTTTTGGGCCTACTGTACCCCAGCTACCATAATTTTTTTTATAAAATAGAAGAAATAATACGGCCTCGTGACTCGATCCACATATTTTCCACCACCCGGCTAGGGCTCTTATGTCTCTCCCCGATAACCACAATGGTCACTCGAGTTCGGCAAATTTAATTTAATTATACAAGAATGCTTTCAGTTTTTCGAACAAATTTAGAAAATATTAGATCATGGCTAATTAGTTTGAACACTTCTTTAAGTAGATAACAAGAGTTTAAAATTTTATGTGCACAATATGGTTTAACATTTAGGAGATTTGTTAAGAATGAATCACATAGATGGAATTCTACTTATTGATGTTGAAATCTTGTATTAAACTAAACGATATTATTACACAATATATTAATGTTAATCCAAGTCTTAAGTACCAAATAATTGAGAATGACTGGTTCGTTGCTACTTAAATTTATGAATTTTTAGAATTATTTTATAATATTACATGTATTTTATCACAAGTTTATTATCCAACTTCTCATTTAGTTTTAAGATAAATTATTAACATGTTTGCAAAATATAAAAATATTTCTGGTTTTGATTTTTTTATTTCTAGAACGATTTTTTTTAAATATTGACATGAAATACCACTTTTATATTGTTTGACTGCGATTTTTGATCATAAAATCAAATTAGATGGGGTATTTATATTGTTAGACGATTATTTTGACAATATTGACATTGGAGAGTAAGTAGCTTAAATTTAGAAATAAAAGAACACTTAGGTACTTTAATTAATTTATATGAAAAAAAGAAGTTGTATCAAGCTGATTCGGTACAACCGCTCAAGGTAGTAATAACTCTGCTTTAATGTATAAGTTATCCCATGCTAAGAGTGTACCAAAAGGAAGAAACAAAAATAATCTTCCCTACCAACTCTAGAATTATCGTTGTATTTAAATTATTATAATGAAAATGATGATAATTCTAGATTATTTTTTATCAATTATAGAATGGTGGAAATGACACAAATTTTTTTATCCTATACTTTCTTCTTAGCATGTGATCTTCTAGACAAGGTAGCATAGAGATATTGTTTTAGTGTAGGGTCAAGAATGCTAAACATGATGCTGACAGATATTTTAGAAGTTTGCGTTCAAGATTGGGTTCGTATGAAAAAACGGACTAAACACTTAAAAGATGAAGATGCCGACATTAATGAATTGAACTTTCAGTCTCTTACTATGAATGACCCTACTGGAGGAGGAACAATTGAAGAATAAACTGACCAAAAGACCGAAAATTTGAAAAACTGGACCAGCTCGCACAAAAAAAATGTTATATCGAAATAAAAAAAAAATTGTTTCATTTTTTACAATTTATAAAAAAAAATTGTTATGTCAAAATTTTAAATTTAATCAAATTAATAAGTTTTCTTATTTTCTTTCTTCTATTTTTTTTTTCCTTAAGTTTTTATTTTTTTAATCGGACCAATCTGAACCCGGGCCTAGTCGGGTAAGGCCAGCTCACTGTCTATTCGAATTTGGGTCCGAACTGAATTTGCATTCCCAAAACTCCAATCTGGACCGGCCCGAAACACATTCTAACAATCCCTCTATGCTTCAATTCTTTATCGACTAAATTTTGAATGAATAGTTAGAGAATAAAGTCAACTTGTTGAGCTAACTTGTTGAAATGGTTTTGTTTTGTTTTGCTTTGCTTTGCTTTGCTTTCATTCAGGAGGGAGTCGCACTTTGTCTTTAATTCATTGATGATGTATAAGAATTAGACTGGGAGAGAACGATTGGGAGGAGGGCCCTGGTGAGCTGAAAACGTCACCACCCATGTTAGGGCACTAACTGTGTTTTTCAATTAATTATCAGGAAAATGTTATAAATGGCACAAAATTAAACTTTATAACCATTACTAGTCTATTCGCATGAGTGGAATCTGAACGGTCTAGGTTTGAAGAAGTAGAAGAAGAATAGTAGATCATGCCGTCTCTCCGAAGTTCAATCCGGGATTCATGGACCCTAAGACAAACTACGAAAAAATTGTCAATCTGTAAGTAGTTCTACACGAATCAAGAGAGGGACCGCTGTTTAAACTGCAGTGTCATGCCCTTATCCATTGGTCGTGTTCGAATTGCTGACGTTAGCAGATGAGCTGGCACAAATCTGATCAATAATGAAAGAACACGTGGCACCGTCCTCCCTCCTCCCTCTTCCCAACCCACTTTTTCTTTGTGCAATCCGTCTTCAAAACTAATTGATCGGCACGAATTTGGGTCGATGCTTTTAGTTTTCGTATGTAGTTCTGAGTCTGAGTCTGAATCTGAGTCTGAACTGTTGAAAGAATGTATCAGCAGTCTAGTGGTGTGATAACAAGTGCTGTGCAAAACGCAGAAGCAACTTATTTTGTGGCACATAGAATATTGTTTCCAAACAATGGAGATGTTTGTACTGAGTTTGGTACAGATCATCTGGGATGCTTGTACAATTTTTTTTTTTTTCCTTTCTGTCCAATAAAACTGTTGTAATCTCTCTTACGCCAAGAACGCACAGGTGAGAACTCCTGGTGCTTATCTAAAAATTACTGATAAACGCGAAGATTTGTCTCCTCTACGTTTCTGCAGAGGAGATTAAGTTTAGACTGTTTTTGAAAGAGTATTTATCATGGCACTATAAAAGTTATTCGGGATTAGTCCAGTATCAAAACTAGTCCAATATTATGAAACTTTTATTCTGGACACTACAAAGGTTACTAGGATCTGCCCTCAACTCCAGCAACACCTCCTCTCCTCGCCCTTTCCCTCTCCCTCCTCTCCTTCTCTCCCTCTCTAGAGAGCCCCTCCGCGGTTGGGCTGAGCTGATGCTAGAGAGGACGGCGGTGACCTTTCGCTCCGTCGACCGAGAGACACACAAAGGAACTGGCACTCCAACTTCAGTGACTCCGCCAGATGGACCAGTCTAGCCGACGTCGCCGCGGCAAGGGTGAGCCCAATACTCCGGACGCTGGCGGCGAACCCGACCTTCGTGTTCGGGATGGTGGCGTGGGCCCAGTCGATGAAGGTTTTCTTGAACGTCTTCGTTGAGAGGAGCTGGGATTTGGGGATGATGTTCACGTCTGACGGGATGTCTTGTCGCACATCGCCATAGCAGCATGGAGAGTTGTTGCTATCTTTAGGGCTGTGACAGTCGTACCTATTGTAAGGACTGTAAAAAAAGATAACATACTATTAAAATTTTTGATAGTCCTACCTATAGGACTAGTAAATTTTTTGACAGTCCAGTATATTAACAATATATTTATTTTAGAATTGTTAAATTATTTTACAGTCCAGTCAAAAATTTTGATCGTCCTAAAAAAAATTTGAACAGCCTTAAATAAATTCACCCCCAAACACACAAAGTAGATTTGTTCTAGTCAGCAGCAGAGCTACCATAGGGCATGTAGAACAGCCGTACATGGCACCAAAATTTTGGGGACACCAAAATTAAGTTAGATTTTTTTATATACACATAATTTTTGATAGTATTTTTAATATTATTGGTCGCATAATATAACAAAATGGTTTAGTCAGTAAAGTTGATTTTCACTTATAAATCGTATCTAAAGTTGCATGTGTTCAAGGACCAGCGGCCCAAGTTTTTTTATTTATGGATTTTTCATCATTTTTAAATTTATTTATTTCTTTAAACGAAAATACAATGTCTAATAAGTGAAAAAAATAATACACCGTTTTAGCTTTTATTCTGGACATTCAAATCTTAGGTTCGGCCATGCGAATCAGTATCAATATTACAGATGTCATAAACAAAGCATCATCATCTCTACTATTGTAAAGAGGTTTAAAAACGATTCAAAATGAGCTGTCTAAACCGTACACATATCATCACATCCTCACGTAATTAAAAATTAAGAAAAAAATAAATCTTAACTAATAGCTTAACTTTCTAATATTGTCTAACTACTATATCTATAACAAATTTTAATTAAAATATAAATATATTTATAATAAATTCTAATTAAAATATATTCAAATTATATTTATAACAAATTCTACTTTAAACTATTTATATTATTTTATATTCCCAATGCGTCTACAAGTGAAGCACCAATCTAGTTCCTGACTAATCAGCATACAAACAATATGAATAGTTTGTCTAATCTTACAAATAATCTAGTTCCAGAACTCAAGCTAAATGTACTAAAAGAAAACCAACTATAACCATCAGGAGTTCACAACTATATAGCCACAAATATAGCCAAATTAAATTAAATAATTAAACTCTAAACATATGTAGCAATTATGGACAATTAAATGTAACTCTTACCAGGTGAAAAGTTCCATTGATGTGAATTTTTGTATATCTTCTAGTATTTTCTAGAATTAATGATAAATCCCATATCATTTCGTATATAAAATTTTGTCTCTATACTAAACAATAAAGGAAGGAAAGAAATATCTTTCATTAATGGAAGAAAAATTGAAGATCTCTATTTAGTGTGTTAAAAAAATTGTTGGAAAAAACTTGCTCTCAAAAGACAATTATTACAAACTATAGAAAGACATTATTACAAACTAGAGAAAAATTGAAGATCACTGCTGCTTTTCTACATTATACATTTAGTTTTTTTGTATTGGTTAAAATAGTTGAAGTATCTCTTAGTTTTCATATTTTTGAAATAATGAACAAAGAATGGTATACGTCACACAAGTTTTGGTGTGTGAACAAAAATAAAGCCGTGCCAACAAATAAGACTTGCCTGATGATCGTACCAACAACCGCTCTGATGCTTAATCAGTCCGACTGTTTGGTAGTAAGACACTGACGGATCTACATATACGAGACTGGAATGGACCCCAGTCCACTCCTACATTTTTTTTCATATATATTTTTTAGGTTTTTTAATGTGAGACGACTCCTAGTCGGCTTCAGCTCACCTAAAATTGGTTCCGTCCTTCTTCGCCGTCAAGTTCTGATATTTTTGTGTCCATGTCGAACTCAAGATAAACACTCCAACTACAACAGGACACACACACCAAAATCGTTGTATGTGTCTCCGTATCCGCATCATTTCAGAATATCCAGTTTTACACCTTGTGGCTTTCGCATCTACGAGTGTAGTCCACTATCTATGGGCCTTTATGCAACTTAATTAACTATAGTTGAGAAAGAACGCACTGAAAATTCTCATCTACTCGAGTATGACCAGTTAAAAGAGGGCCTATGAAGAAATTGATGGCATATAAAATTACGTGTTTCTCAAATGCTGCAAACCCAAGATAGATATGGAAATTATCAAACAAAAATGATATCTGGCTCATTGAGTTGTTGATCATATTTAGTTCGTAAAATTTTGAATTTTTATAAGTATATTTGAATAAATCTGAATTTAAACTTCAGACAATACACCGTGAACCCATACGGCAGGAAGCAGTGGACTTTCTATGCGATAGAGACGACAACTATATATGTGACATAGAGTCCATGAGGCATTTACATAAGCCTATCTGACAAATGTAGCAATCCTAGAAGCATGCAGCGAGGAAAGTAAACTTAAGTCATATGGTAGACGCATACATCATCGCTGACATAAACACATTAAATGTCGTGCCACACCAAAAGATGTGCAGACATCGATTACACGAAATGACAATGGTTACGTCAGTGTAATAAATACGTTTGTCAGTTAAGGTGGAACGTTGCCACGTGACACTATGCGACACCGAGGAGGGCGGAGGGCGGTCGCCATCCTCTCTCCGGATTCGCCGCCGACTTCTCATTCCCCCTCCGCCGCCGCCGCCTCCTCCTCCTACGTCGCCTCCGTTCTCCCCTCTACTGCTCCGACCCCCTTCGCCGTCTGTGCAGCCGCCGTCGCATCCCCTCCCCTCCCCCCTCCACCCCACCGCTCCGCCCTACCACTCTCGTTCCGTCCTTCGCGGCCGCACGGATGCACCGACTGTCCACCTGCTCGAGCCAAATAGTAGGTTTGATTATCAAATTCACATGAATCTCCAACACAACTGAAGAACCATTTAAAGCAACTCCACAAGAAGCTTCTGCTCAGATATTTTCCAAGGAAATGGACTTGCTTCCTGCAGAAGAATCATCAGGATGAGGACAACTTATGTTATAAGCAAAATTACTAATTAAAAGAAAAAAGCTTCATTAGTTAGTTAAGTTTTAAAATGGCCAACCCCTGTGATACCTGATGCTTATAACAAATATATCATAGGATTTGGCTTAGCAAGGAACTCTAAATAGTATGGAAGCAAAGGCGGTCCAGGGATAAGTCAGATAAGATTTCGAACTTCGATAATCTTTTCTGTTTAGGAAAACCCTTAGATCCAACACGACCTATAAGCGATCGACAAGCGGGTGACCTCTCAGGACGTAAAGAAGCGCCAAACAAAAGACCGGATACAACGACTAGGGTAACTCAAATTTTCCGGGCTGACCTTGTCTGGAAGTTTGCAAACTTAAATCTGGCATGCACGCATAAACTCCCCTATGAGTGTTTCATTGTTGACATCGAATTAATTTTCCTGGTTAAGCCCACTTAACTGCTAATCTGCCATTTACTAGGATTGGTAGTCTGTCACTTTAGTTCCATCAATATTTCTCTTTGGCAACAACCTTAGTCTGGATGTTGGAATGCTTTATTGTCAACTTTGTTTAAGACTGGACGTGGATGTGGAACAGTTCAGATCACTTAAATGTTGGTTGCATTTTTAAAAACTATTTTGTGCAGAACTATCAAGTAGGATTGTGAGATGACCAAGTTAGCCTTAATATTTGCAATATCATGGAACTACATGGAATTAAATATATGAATATTCTCTCTAAACTTATATGTATAACCTACATGATTTAGCAAAAAGTCGATTTAGGTCACAACTTGTAGTGTAATCACCTAAAACTGCTAAGAAATAATGCCGGAAAAAAAAAACCCATTTAAAAGAATGAGGTCGTAATGAAACAATTTTGCTCACATTACATGGAGTTTATATATACTATAGTCTAACAAAACATCCATTGTATCTGTACTCCGATACATTTTGGGAAGAAAATTCTCTCCTGATATGTACCACCATAGGCGGAGCCACTGGTGAGCTGGGATGGGATCAAGTTCACCCATTTTTATTATTTTTTATACATGTCTGTTCATATTCAGATTTTTTTACTCAAAATTTCAGTTCACAACATTCCATACTCGAGCAGTTTAGTTCTTTTTTTAAATTTGTACCTCCCTCCCTTCTCTCTCACTATCCAGCTTATAGCGTACTGTGCAAAACAATGTACACGACAAATTGTTCCTTTCCAAAAAATTTGCTATCAAGCACCATCATCGTCGGATTACAATGACAGCCGAAGGAGGGATTTCACCAGCAACGTCAAACCTTGCTGTCGGCACTTTCCTTGCTGTCCGAATCTCTGCACACTTTCCTCATAGTTTTGTCACATCGCGGATACTCGATCTGTTTATGGATACCAAAGCATGTTAAGTGTTCTCAAGTTATTTTCGCTAGTTCATGCTTGATTTAGTACATGAAAAATATTCGTCAGGACCGTCCAACCAACAAATCCCACACCATATGCATCTCGCTATATAAAATCAGTGCTAGAGTACCATACATAACTAACAACAAGGCGTTGACATTGATTAGCTAAGCAACATTTAACAGTGTTTCCAATTCAAACTTCATACGTACACGATGACATTATTTCTAATTAAACTGCTAATTACGCCATGCATGATGCATGACCTGATGGGATTATCACCATCATCATATTGAGATATTGAGGTCCATAGTTCAACGATGATTGAACGATAGTAACAGTTCCCATTTCAAACTTCATACATTCATCATACATGATGACATTATTTCTAAACTACTACCAGACTATCACAGTGAGGAATGGAGGTCCATAGTTCAACGATGATTGAACGATGATAACCTCAGCTAGCACATCTCCTCCACCGGCCACTCCTCCCCCCTCACCTCGCGGCCATCCGCTCCCCAACCGGAGTAGATGTCGAGAAAGTACAGCAGCAACACCATGAGCAAGGAGCAGCAGACCATCGGGACCGCTCCGAAGACCCACATGATCAACGGGAAGGAGAAGTAGTAGGCCCTCAGTCCCATCGACCAGAAGTAGCTGCCCCTGCTCATGGCACAGCTCACGTACTCGGTGCCCAGCCCGGTCCTGGCGGCCGGCACGTTGATGAGGATGTTGGCGTGGCTGTAGTAGCGGATGGACTGGACGTAGAGCAGGAAGGCCAGCAGGAAGCAGACGAGGATCGAGAACATCTTGATCGAGAAGCCGAGGTCGGAGTTGTCCCCGAGCGCGTAGTTCTGGCCGCGCAGTCTGCTGTTGGTCATCAGCACCGCGATCACGGAGCTGAGCATGATGGCGGTGGTCGCCATCAGGGTCGACGCCATTATGTTGTTTCGGAGGGTCTGGACTGCCAGGATTCCGGTCTTCGTCGTGTCCTGTGTTTGAACAATAATGTACGTAAATGGTTCCAAGTCTTCTACGCAAATATACATACAGTAAAACTCTCTCGTTGGTTTAGAAACAGGAATTTATATTAGCAAAAAAAAAATCTACCGACAACAATGAACTATACGAAAACTCGACAATCCTGAAGCAGGATGAAATGATCCTAAACTTAAAAGGCCAATTTAGCTAGGCGTGTTGGGCTTGGATGAAACAGAGGGCTAGTCATATAACTAACTAATTGCTTTTGGACTCAAAATGGGATGATGAATGTAACATACCAAATTACCCTATTGCAATCCAAACTAGCTCTTAGAGCATCATTACTAGTTGGGATTCTCCAGTGCAATTTGGAGTCCAAAATTTCAGGAAAAAAAAAGATAAATGTAGAACGTGTTGGGTTTGTATAAGAATAGTAGAAAATGATAGAGTGAGTTTCGGTCCCAGTGATCAAAAATTGATGTGAGAAAAAAAATAATGTAAAATCTAGATTCTAGAAAGTTTTGCTCCAAATTCGGGCTTACTCTTTTACAAAATGAGTTCCTACAATCCAGAATCTAGAAATTGAGAGGTCCAATCTATAGCTCTCATGGATGGGATGAGATCGAAAATCTAAAAATTGAGACTAGAAATTAAACGTACTATTATACAAAATCAACTTAAGATGGGACAGAAAATTCTGAATTTAAAAATGACACCGGAGACGAGCCTTACTAAGGATGCTCTTTGGGCATTATGTTCTCTTTTAGGCCTGGGTTTGGATTACTTGGTTTCGGATTACTGTTGAGCTTTGAAAAGCAATAATAATAATAAACAATTTTGAACCCAGTTTTGAAAAAAAAAGGGACAATCATTCTATTGGCATGGTGCATGCACGGCGGAGGTGGACGGAGCTGTAGAGAGGGGGACAGAGGAGAGTCATCGTCGACGGCAGAGGAGAGGGAGTCGTCGGCGGGAGGAGGAGAGGGCAGCGGCGTAGGAGGGGGAGGGTGGCGGAAACTCCGCCCTCCTCCACACCGTGCAGTGTACGAGCGCGTGCCAAATATAATTTTCTGAAAAGGAACATTGTGAATGGAGGAGACTTCTGCTAATACACGATATTGAAACGACTTAATCAACATGAATGCATTGTTGTCCATATTTTGCGGAGAAGGTTGTTGCAGAGACTCAAACCCACATAAATGATAAATCAAGCTAGCAAAAAAATTGTAGGGCAGGCGCTGTCAAATCAAGTGTTAGTGTTGTTGTTTCAATGGTGATTGATTGCATATCATGAAAGTTATATAGCAGATGCTGAAGAAAGAGCTATTATATACGTTAAAAGAAGGTTAATTGCAGCAAACTAAGAAATTAGTGACCTCCATCATGGTCTGGACCCAGATGCGTCGGTTGATGGTGTTGATGCCGAGGACGGTCTTGGTGGGGTGGCGAAGAATGCGATAGAGGAGCCAGAGATGGTAAGCCAGCATGATGGCGAGTCCGGAAGGAACCAAGACGTAGTCCAACGTCCTATTCCCCATTGATCTCTACGCTAAATTTATTTAATTATTCTCCTCTACTCTCGAAAGAAGAAGAAGAAGATGAACGAAGAGGAATAGAGAGAGATGGAAAGAAGGAGCAGAGAACACGTAGTACGAGGCATCTAATAAAGCCACGGGGAGGAAGGAGTGACGTAAACGAGCATCCAAGTACAACTCAAGGTTTTGGGTGAACCGATCTAGACCGATTCCGGCCCATGTTTGGGCCGGATGTAACAGAGTTCGAAACAAGGTCAGCGAGGATTACCATCTTGTTCATGAATAAACTAAAATACTAAGTTTATACTGCAATTGGCCGCTGCTATTATTGTTTGACCGATTCGGGCCGTATTTTGAGCCAGAGATAACAGAGTTCGAGACAATCCAGTCAAAATATTTATATTGTACATTTGAACTTTGATCAAAATATTAAAAAAAAATCGGATATTTTCGGCTAGATCCTGTCTGAACTAGACTTCACAGTATGCAAGTTGAAATTGAGTCTCTTCTTTCTAATATATTGTAGAATATTTTAGAATTTTTATTTATTTATTTATTTAATAATCTATTTTATATATATATATATATATATATATATATATATATATAGAGTCTTATAATTCTTCATATTAAATAAAATTTTCTAATACATTCTAATATACCAACACTTCTTCTGAAGATGGGCAAAAGATATTCACTAAGTCCATTTTGTCATATCCTCTAATTATATCTACAGAGCAAAGTCTCTTGGTCAGACTGTCTGTTATCTGATCCATGGTTGCAACGTGGCCTACCTCCAGTAGTCCACTGTCCAACTTCTCCTTGATGAAAAATCTATCGATCTCGATGTGTTTGGTCATGTCATGCTGCACTGGATTGTTGGCGATACTGATGGCTGACTGGTTGTCACACCACAGCTTCATCTTGGCTCCTTGATCCAGCTTTAGCTCCACCAGCATACTCTTCAGCCATAGCAGCTCTGCAACTCCCAATGCCATAGCTCTATACTCCGCTTCAGCTGTCGATCTGGCCACCACTGACTGCTTCTTACTCCTCCAAGAGACCAAGTTGTCTCCCACAAATATGCAATAGCCCGAGGTAGATCTCCTATCATCAGCACAGCTAGCCCAGTCAAAGTCACAGTAGCCCTCGATGCTCACGTAATCATTCTTCCTGAATATCAGCCCATTTACAGGGGTACCCTTCAAGTATCTCAGAATCTGGTACACTGTGTCCATATGATCCTTCATTGGGTCATGCATGTAGCGGCTCACCGCACTCACTGCAAAGCAAATATCAGGACGTGTGTGGCTCAAATAGATCAACTTGCACACCAGTCTATGGTATCTGTCCCGGTCAACGGGTTCTTCAACCTTAGTACCCAGCTTGAACCTCTGATTGATCGGCGTCGCTGCAGGTTTGCATCCCAACATCCATGTCTCTATGAGAAAGTCCAGTGCATACTTCCTCTGAGAAAGAATAATCCCCTCTGCTTCTCGAGAAACCTCAATCCCAAGGAAGTACCGAAGAAGGCCAATGTCCTTCACCTCGAACACATTTTCAAGCTTCACCTTGAGTCATGCAATCTCCTACTCATCATCTCATGTGATAATCATATCGTCCACATACACCGCAAGCATGGTGATGTGGCCTCCACTCAGACGAAAAAATACAGTGTGATCAGCGTTGATCTGCCGATATCCCATCCCTATCATCGCCCTCCTGAATCTGTCAAACCAAGCTCGAGGAGACTTCTTCAGTCCATAGAGGGACTTCTTCAACCTGCAGACCTTGCCGACTGTCTTATCAGTACAGAATTCTGGTGGTATCTCCATGTACACCTCCTTCACTAGATCCCCATGAAGAAATGCATTCTTCACATCCAGTTGGTGTAACTTCCATCCACCATTCGCTGCCAAAGAAATCAGGGTCCTGATGGTGCTCATCTTCGTCACTGGTGCAAAAGTCTCAACGTAGTCAATGTCGTACGCCTGACTGTATCCTTTTGCCACCAGTCGAGCCTTGTAACGCTCAACATGTTCATCTGGGTTCTGCTTCACAGTAAAGATCCACTTGCATCCGACTGCCATCTTTTTCTCTTGTCACGCCCCGATCCCGTAAGGGTCAATCGTCCTCGCCTGGATCCTTTGCTTGACCGATCGTTCTCGCTTGAACGTGATATCGTACGAGCCTAGGATTGCGCTCACACAAGGCAAGAACGTGTAGTGATATGAACCCATTTGAAACACAAGTTAGAAAACGCATTCACAGATAGTTGAACACAAAGTATAGGAAGAAAACAAGATTTTCATTGATAATTCAGAGTAATTTACATAGAATTTACATTTGATGCGCCTCTCGGCTACTTGGTTTGCAATACAAAAGAAAAACTCAAAGGTAGGGCGTGCTCCATCAGATAAGCCTTGTAGTCCGTACATTATGCCCTTGTATAGATTGAAAATCCACGCCTCCAAAATGAAATGGCTTCAACTATACTTCAAAATAGAAGAGCTTCTAACGCCTTCTCGTCTATCCATTAGTGTTGCACACTCCGAGCGCCTGAAATAATTGCCCACAACGTGGGTCAGTACTCAGCTGTACTGGTGAGCGGGACGAACCCACTCGCCTAAATCAACACTTGCTTATTAGGGGCGAGCATGCATTAAAATAATCTTGCTATTGAGAACTAAGTGAATTCAGTTTATATTAGTTGCATGATTTTAGAGGAAAAAAATAACGTTGAACCCATAAAGCACATCGGTTACTTACTCAACCGATACACGCCTTCTCTGCAAAGAAACACAAGTATACTTTCCATCTGCACAAGATAATAGATTAGCATGTGTTCTATCTATATGTGGTCATTGGTGTGATCGATACCATGGGGACTTATCCAAGGCATTGCGGCGCGCCTTGTCAGCCCGGGTAGCAAGCCCTACTGAAGGTCCCATAATGCATCGCGACTAGCACGATCAAATATTTTCTCCCTGGTCGATACAGTTCCAGTGCCCCGGAATACCGTCTCGAGAAAATGCCAAACCTTGTGCACAAGTTATCTCAGACCATGCAAATGCGTGAACAGTTCAATTAACATACAATGCATGAGATGAAACAGAAGAAGTAAAGAAGCAATATATATACTTATGCAAGAGTTCATATTTTTTCAAAGTAGTGTTCCAATTTTGGTGTCCCGTGGGTCCAAACTCTCCGAGGCACCTGGCCGCAACCAATATTTTAATTTGTCGCATTCCATCAGGCAGTTCCTTGGTTTCGAACCACAACTGCCGCTTGTATTTTGGAACTCGTGTTTATATCGTGTTCATGAATATACAAGTTAGTCTAAAATTTTCATGTTCCTTTCTTAGTGGCTGGCATACATTATAGCTAAGAATTTCCTAGGCGTTCAGTCGGGCATCATCGATTGAACGTTTGAAATATTAGAAATGTGGACGTGAATAAGTAGGAAAGAAGAGTCTGAACCATCCACCAATTAAGGAAAGTGCTGAAAGAAGGAGTCCCACCTAGCAACGATCAAACGTAAGTTATGCAGACCTGCAATAGCACGAGCACCGGGTTAGAATCCTTTGCCTATCCTTCCTTCTGAACTCCCCAAGAATCAAAGCTCTAAGCGATAAAGCCAACAGCAAAAATCAAGCAAATCGAAAGCAACACCAAAACAAAATCCCAAAGCGACATCAAGAAAACCAAGCAACAAAGCACGAAAACTATTGGACTCGTTTCAATATAGGCCTATCCATGAGTTGGAAAGGATTATCGTATTTTGTCCGTGGCAAGATGATGCCGAAGATTCTAAATACCAAACTATGACTCAGACAGACTAGTCACGAGCCTAAATATATAGTGCACATCCCAGACGGATCGAGATTTGAGGCACTATACCTCTGACAGTTTTACCAGTTCCCAAGTGTGATTCTTCTCAAGAGCCCGTAACTCCTCGTGCATCGCCGCTTTCCACCTTGGATCATTCTTGGCAACCTGCCAATTGTTAGGTACAATAATACTATCCAAAGAAGCAATTAATGCTCCATGAGAAGAATAGTTGTTATCATATGAAACAAACTGAGCAAGGTCCCAACCATATCTATCAGGAGGATTTTTCGCATTGCTGCGAGTGGTCCTCCATACTGATAATGGCGTGGGAGGGGTAGGAAGAATGATATCACCTAAAGAAAAATATGGTGGTGGTGTAGGTGTCTCAGGAGTCGAGACGGACGCAGGCAAGGAACTTGGCACTGGCACTATAGGTACTGGTCCTGCAATTTGCTTCCATTTCTTAGTGTAGGTAAGTAACTCCCCCTGAGTCGTGGTCCTAACACCTCTCATCTCCTCCCCTTGTTCCTCTTCACTCTCCTTCTCAACCGTTCCTCCATGTCATACTCCTAAATCGGTTACCAAACTCTCACCAATCTCCCTCTCGTCTCATACTCTCAATGTCAGGTAAGTTTTCCATGGATGAGGTTCCCTCCTGATGATAGTATGGCTCAAGCTTCCTGAAGTGAACATCCATGACCACAAACATCTTCTTCTCTACTGGGATCCAGCACATGTACCCCATTTGAGTCACCAAATAGCCCATGAAGACACACTTGACTGCTATAGGGTCAAGTTTCCTAACAGACGGTTTGTTGTCCTTCACAAAACATATGCAGCCAAACACCTTCAGCGGGAGTATCCCACTATTATTTTCTTGAAATATCTCACATGCAGATTTTTATCCCAGTACTTTCGAGGCATCATGTTGATCAGTTAAGCTGTTGTCAACACTACATGTCCCCACAGACTTTGTGGGACATTCATGGTGATCATCATGCTCTTTGCTACCTCTAGAAGGTGTATATTTTTCCTTTCTGTCACTCCATTCTGTGCCGATGTGTATGCACATATGGTCTGATGCTGTATTCCTTGGGCTGACAGGTATTCCTCAAGTGCTTTGTTGGTATACTCTATCCCATTGTCAGACCTAAATACCTTCACTACTGCTCTGTACTGAGTCTGGAGATGTTTATGAAAGTCCCGAAAATAGGCAAAGACATCACTCTTATTCTTCATCAAATACAACTAGGTGACATGAGAGGAACAATCAATAAAAGAAATAAAATACATGTAACCATTTATAATAGTTGTGACGTATGGCCCCCAAACATCAGAATGTATAATATAAAAATAGAAGAGCTCATATGGCTCGCACTAACTTATGAGATCCTAGTAAGTTTGCCTAAATCACATGCATCATATACTAGTTTCTCCTTATTATTTTTCTCATAAATAGATGGATACAACATACTCAAAATACCAAAAGAGGAGTGCCCCAACCACCTGTGGTGGAGTATCAGTGTATCATCACACTCATCTTCGGTCCTCCCATTCCTGTCCTCTCTTCCACAGACACCAATGCCGAATCTAGCCATTTTCGATCCAGGTACCACAGTCCATCATGCCAAGTACCAGTCCCAAGTCTTCGTCCCGTCTCCTTCTCCTGGAAGATCACCTTAGGAATATCAAAAGAGACAATGCATTTTAGTTGGAGGATTATAGAACTAATGGACAAAAAAATGACTGGAAAAGAAGGAGCATACAAAATATTGGATAATTTTACTGAACCTGTACAATCGGCAGTACCCTTACCGACCACTAGCGGGAAAGTACCATCGACTATTTGAATAATGTCCACCGATGCTAGGTGAGTGTAGAAAGAGAACTCATTAGCATTCTCTGTCACGTGTGAGTCTTCAATACCAGTCCGACGATCTAAGAAAAGACATAGATGCAAGGGCGAGTGAGTCTTCAATACCTTCCGATGGATGGGCATACATGGCATCGTTGCCTTTGGCGAAGACTGAGGTGGATGCCTCCTCAGTCCTATTCCCCTTGTCTTCATCGCTTGACACTCTCTGCTTTCTTCTGAGTACCTCCAGCATGCCCAGCAGTACCTGATCCTCCTCAGTATAGTCACAATCAGTTCCCTCCTCGCCTTCTGCTACTAACAGGTTCGTCCGATAATCTTCTCGACCACCCCGTCGACCCCCACGACCATGACCACGTCCTCCAAACTGTCCACGTCCACCACCTAAATCTCCCTCCTTGGGTGGTTTGGTGCAAGCATACCTTAGATGGCCCACCTTCTCGCAGTTTATAGCACTGCCGGGGGGTCTCCCTTAGGTCATGTGCCGTCTGAATTAGCACCCGCCAGTGCTGACTTCACTTCAGGAGGACCATATGTCCCTGCCTGCAGCTTGATGCGAGTCTCCTCCTAGATCATGGTCGAGATAGCCTCCTCAAGTGTAGGGATCTTCGGTTGGGCTAGAAGTTGTGTTGTCCTCTGAGAATATATTGCGGCCAACCCCTTAAGAAACTTTATCGTCCTCTCCTGCAGACATACATTTCTCTCCTTAGACTTCGAGTCCTCGCAGCTCGCCCGATCTGAAAAGTGATCGTAATCCAACCACAGATGCTCCAACTTTGTGGCATACTTATGCTCCGTCTTCTCTCCCTATACGGTGTCGTTGATCTCCCCCTTGATCTTAAAAACCCTCAAGTTATTCCCCACACCATCGTAGGTCCTTTCCAACTTCTCCTACACGTCCTTTACCATCTCAAGGCCATCCACTGTTGCACGATCGACTGGACTAAAGAATTGAGGAGCCAAATATATATTACCATATGAGTGGACTTCCACTCGTCGCGTTATGCCGAGCCCTCATCCGGCTCTGTCTTCTCTCATGACAAGAAACCCTCTAGGTTATTCCCTGCGAGGGTTCTCCTCACCCGTCGTGACCAACTCAGGTAGGTGGCCGGTCCATCAAGCTTCAGATCGATGGAGGAAATCTTCAACTTCGCTGGTGTTCGTGTCGCGCTCTCACCAGCCGACGGTTTTATCAACTTCATCAACGTTGCGACCTCCGCAGGGTCCAACTTTTTGATGATCTCCTCCATCGATCCTCCTCTTCTCCGATAACCTCATATGTTATGCCCTGATTCTGTAGAATCAATAGTCGTCCCCCGGACGTGATATCGTGCGTGCCTAGGTTGTGCAACGCACAAGGCCAAGGTATTTTATATAACGAGCACATATTCAGAGTACACAGATAATTGAACACAATGTTGAAACATTAAAAATATCATGTCCCGATTTTTGCAGAATCGATAATCGTCTTCCGGGCGTGATGTCGTGCGTGCCTAGGTTGCGCAACGCCCAAGGCTAAGGTATTTTATATAACGAGCACATATTCAGAGTACGCAGATAATTGAAACACAATGTTGAAAGATGAAAAAGTTCTTTTTATTGATAATGAACATCTTTTACAAACTCTTGAACGAGTCGGATAATTGTCGCACGGGCTTATAAAAGTGGACTCAAAATGAGATAGTCGTCATGTACATTACATTATTTTACTAAAAACTTCAAAAGCTATAGACACCTTCTGGCGAAGCTATCGCCTTTCCATGGAGCTGCATAAGTTTGTGCACGAGCTCCTGAAAACTTCAAAATGCTTCTTCGAAGGCACGATCAGGGCGTGCCGGTAGGTGGACTGGATTGGGAAGTCTCTTTAGCTTCTTACGGGATCTTCTTAGTGCGGGAAACTTGTTGCAACGAGGGTCAGTACATCAAAATGCACTGGTGAAGGCGAGCTAACCCAAGTATACCAATCAACACGTTGTTTATATGAAGCATGCAAGTATGTGTTCTTTCTATCTTTCCTTATTCCATTTTACAAGCAAGCATTATATATAAAAATTTACTAAAACAAACATGCCATTGTTCGATGACTTTTACCCGCCCGTCCGAACTACCTGCACAAATACTTACCATGACCTTCCCTGACACGAAGACATAGTTAGCTTGCATATTTTAAATATACGAGGGATCACTGGCATGATGCCATAATGGACGAGTTATAGTATATGGATGAAATAACATGCAACGCAAGGAACAAGGGCTTTACAGGTCATTTCGTCTGAAACAGGCGACTATCAGGGAGTTTCGTCCGAATCGGATCAGTGCTAGTGCCCCAGCGACTGTCCGCAGAAACTAAGACCTTGTGCACAAGTTGTCCGTGATTAAGCGAAGTCTACTAAGTTATCAATCGAGGCAGTTTAAGATAACACAAGCACGAGACAAGTAACAAGACATGATATATTTTGCATAGTCTCCCTGATCAGTTTATTGCATGTCAAGGTGTGTTCTATACATAGCACAATCATAGAAGAAGTATATAATTTCTAACTAAAATGGAAATACTATGAAAGAACATTCTAAGTGAACTAGCATACATAAGGTAACCGTTCACAAGTATATTGACAAGCAAAATAACTCTAAGTATATTCCTCTTTATCTTGACATCTTTTAGTTATTATGGCATCGTTTGATCGGAACAACCAAGGAGGCAAGATTTAGATGTGAAGAATTGGAAGAAGGGTCAACTGATTCGAATTATAGCCACCCACAAGTTGGTTATAGAAAGAAAAGGAAATATGTGCTTCAAGACTCCACTCCCACGATGTCTACTGCACGATTACCTACACAGCCATGAACAGATGATCAATACTTCTTATACTCTTTCCAAGCTTAGAATAAAATATAGTTCAACGAACGAAAGCAATGAAATATATCAAAATCATTCAAGAAAATACAAATCCGAAAACCAACTCAAAAGCATGAAAGCAACAAGGCGACATCAAAAATTAGGCAAGAAAACTTGCAGCGGAGAGGTCCCTCTTGACTCTGCCGCTAAGTCCATCCTTGGGGCACGGTCCACTGAATATGAAAATCGATTCCGAAGAAATAAATCTATAACGAGGATAAGATCTTGATTCAATCTATCCCGATCGAACGATACCGATTTGTATTTCTTAGCCGCGCTCCCCGAAAAGGGGAACGGGGCACCATAGAAAAGTTCTCTTTATTGATAATGAACATCTTTATATAAACTCTTGAACGAGTCGGATAATTGTCACACGGGCTTACAAAAGTGGATACAAAATGAGATAATCATCCTGTACATTACATCATTTTACTAAAACTTCAAAGCTATAGACACCTTCGGGCAAAGTTATCGCCTTTCCATGAAGCTGCATAAGTTATGTGAATGAAACCCACTTCAAGGGAATGAACTGGACTTGCCGGTAGGTAGAATGGATTGGAAAGTCGCTTTAGCTTCTTGCAGGATCTCCTTGGTGCGGGAAACCTGTTGCAACGAGGGTCAATACATCAAAATACACTGGTGAAGGCGAGCTAACCCAACTATACGAATCAACACGTTATTTATATGAAGCATGCTAGTTATTATGTGGTCTTTCTATCTTGTCTTAGTTCAGTTTACAAGAAAGCATTAGATATGGAAGTTTACTGAAATAAATATGCCACCGTTCGGTAACTTTTACCTGCCCGTCTGAACCACCTGCACAATACTTACCATGACCTTCCCTGATTACGAAGACATAGTTAGCTTGCATAATTTAAATATACGAGGGGGTCACCGGCATGATGCTATAAAAGACGAGTTATAGTCTCAAAACGAGAATGATATGCAACATAGATGGTGAGCCCCGCTACATAATATTTCGTCAATAACAGACGACTATACAGATCGTTCCGTCCAGATCGGATCAGTCTCAGTGCCCCGACGACCATCCGTAGGAACCAGAAACCGTGTGCATAAGTTTTTCGTAACCAACGACATCTAATACTAAGTTATCAAATGTTACAGTTTAAGGCAACACAAGCACGAGACAAGTTGTATGGCATGATCTATTTTTGCATAGTCTACCTGATCAGTTTATCGCATAGCAAGGTATGTTTTATACATAGCACAATCATAGAAGAAGTATATACATTCTAACTAGAATTGAAGCATGATGAAGAACATTCTAAATGAACTAGAATGCAACAAGGTAACCATTCACAAGTTGATTGACAAGCATAAAGTGATCTAAGTCTATTCTATTTTATCTTGAGATCTTTTAGCTATTATGGTATCGTTTGATCGGAACAATCAAGAAGGCAAGATTTTTTTAGATGTGAAGACTTGGAAGAAGGGTCAACTAAATCGAATTACAGCCACTCACAAGTAAGTTAGAGAGAGGAAGGGAAAGAGGTGCTTCAAGACTCCACTCGTACGATGTCTACTGCACAATCACCTGCATTGCCACGAACAGATGATCAATACCTCTTCTACTCTTTCCAAGCTCGGAATCAACGAACGAAAGCAATAAAATCCATCAAACCCTTCAAGAAAACGCAAATCCAAAAACAAACTCAAAAGCATGAAAGCAACAAGACGACAGCAAAAACTAGGTAAGAAAACTTGCAACAGAGAGGTCTCTCTTGACTCTGCCGCTAAGTCCATCCTTGGGGCACGGTCCACTGAATATGAAAATCAATTCTGAAGAGGCAAATCCATAACGAGAAAAAAATCTTGATTCGATATATCCCGATCGAACGATACCAAAAGTATTTCTTAGCCGCGCTCCCCGAAAAGGGGGAACGGGGCACCATATCCTAACCAACTAATAGGAAGTTTCATCCACAAAACTTAGGAATAGAACTTACCACTATGAAACAATTAAGGAATTTTTTTCTTTATCTCAGACTCAAGCTCCCAGGTCGATTCTTCGACCGAATAATTTCTCTAAAGCATGTGCATGAGAGAAACCGAACGACTTCGAAGCAGCTTTTTCTTGTGATCCAAGATCCGTATAGGGTGTTCAACATACGTCAAGTCTGCCTTCAAGTCTAGTTAATCAAGATCCACCACATGACTAAGATTGTATACGTACTTCCTAAGCTGTGAAACGTAAAAGATATTGTGCACTTCAGATAGTGACGGTGGTAGGACAATCTGATATGCGACTGGGGCGACTCGCTTAAGTATTTCGAACGGGCCGACGAATCTTGGACTTAGCTTTCCTTTTGCTCCAAATCTGGTAACTCCTCTCATGGGCGAGACTTTGAGAAATACTCGATCGCCTTCTAAGAACTCAAGAGGTCGACGGTGCGTATCTGAGTAACTTTTCTGACGACTTTGTGCTACCTTCAGCCGTTCGCGGATCAAACGGATCTTTTGAACGGTTTGTTCTACGAGCTCCGGGCCAAGAATTTATCGTTCACCAACTTTATCCCAACAGATAGGGGATCTGCACTTTCACCCATACAATGCCTCATACGGCGCCATTTGAATGCTGGATTGATAGCTATTATTGTATGCAAATTCGGCTAACGGTAGATGCATGTCCCAACTTGACTTTAATTCTAAGGCTTAGAGACATAGCATGTCTTCGAGGATTTGGTTTGCCCGCTCTGTTTGGCTGTCTGTCTGAGAATAGTAGACGGAGCTGAACTTTAACTTTGTCCCCGTTTGCTGACTGAAGGCTCTCCCAGAAGCGTGATAAGAATCGTCCATCTCGATCGAAGATAATGGATACGGGCACACCGTGGAGTCGAACGATCTCGTTGAGGTTGATCTGTGCCAGACGGTCGGCACTCTAAGTAACTTTGATAGGTAGAAAGTGAGCTGACTTGGTGAGTCGATCGACGATGACCCAGATAGCATCGTTTTCCCGTTGCATCTTTGGCAAACCAACAATAAAATCCATCATTATTTGTTCCCATTTCCACTCTGGTATAACAAGGTTCTGCATCTCTCCGCCCGGCTTCTGGTGCTTGACCTTTATTCTCTGACAACCTATACACTGCAACACAAACAATGCCACATCCCTTTTCATGTTTTGCCACCAACATTTTTTACGGAGGTCTCGATACATCTTTGTGCTTCTTGGATATGAAGTGTAACTCGCATAATGGGCTTCAATGAGTATCTCTTTTCTGAGGTTTGTATCGTTAGGAACACACAATCTTTCCTTCATCCGCATCATTCCATCCGTGCTTACCACAAAGTCGGTCGCCCTTCCTGCTGAGATAAGATTATGCATCTTCTCTAGGAACAGGTCGTCCTTCTGAGAGGACTTAACTTTCTCCAATAAGTCCGGTTCGAGGCGCAACTGAGCCACTTGCGCCCCCTTTTTGTATCTGATTCGGAGTGTAATGCCCAAACTTTCGAGATTCTTTCGTAGCCTGTCATCGATAGCTAAGTTCCCAATAAACACTTGACTCAGTGCATCAGCTACAACGTTGCCCTTGCCCGGTGTATATCTGATCATCAAGTCAAATTCGCTAAGGAGTTCAAGTCAACGTTGTTGCCGTAAATTTAAATTATTTTGAGTGTAGAGGTACTTGAGGCTTTTGTGATCCGTGAAGATTTCACACGGTATACTATAGTGGTAATGTCGCCCTAACTTCAACACGAATACCACCGCTGCAAGTTCCAGATCGTGCGTTGGATAGTTTATTTCGTGAGGCTTTAACTACCTCGACGCAAAGTCTATCACTTTGTCCCCCTGCATAAGGACACATCCCAAAACCTATCCTGAAGCATCGCTATAGATCTTAAAATCATCGGATCCGTCCAGGGAAGTAAGAATCGGTGCTGAAACAAGTCGTTGCTTTAATTACACAAATAAAGCTTCATAGTCATTCGACCACGCGAACGTTACTCTTTTTCGAGTGAGATGAGTCAGAGGCGAAGCGATACTTGAAAAATCTTTTATGAATCTCCTTTAGTAGCCTGCTAGACCGAGGAAGCTTCGAATGTCGCTGGCCGACTCAGGTCTCTTCTACTTCACGATGGCTTCAACTTTCTTTGGGTCGACTGAGATGCCCTCAGCGGAAATGATGTACCCGAGAAAAGATATGATGTCCAACTAGAACTCGGACTTGCTTAGCTTTGTGAACAACTTATTGTCTCGGAGAGTTTGAAGCACCATCTGCAGGTGTCCTTCGTGTTCATCTTTATTCTTCGAGTACACTAAGATGTCGTCTATGAATACTACCACAAACTTATCGAGGAATGGTCGGAACACACGGTTCATCAAATCCATGAATGCGGCAGGAGCATTCATCAGTCCGAACGGCATGACAGAAAACTCATAGTGGCCATAGCGGGTGCGGAATGCTGACTTCGGCATGTCCTTTGGCTTGATCTTTAATTGGTGGTAGCCAGAGTGAAGATCTATCTTCGAAAACATCAATGTCCCTTGCAACTGATCAAAGAGGTCGTCGATCCTGGGCAGGAGATATTTTTTTCAGATAGTGACATTATTTAGCTCCCGATAGTCTATCCAAAGTCGAAATATCCCATCTTTCTTCTTTACAAAAAGTACATGCGTGCCCCAAGGAGACATGCTCAGATGAATGTACCCATGGTCAATCAGTTCTTATAGTTGGCACTTTAACTCCTTTAGTTCAGTAGGGGCCATTCGATACGGGACTTTGGAAATCAGTTGGGTATTTGGGAAGGTATCGATGGTGAACTCGATTTCTCGGTCTGGTGGCATTATAGGTAGTTCGCTCAAAAATATATCAAGAAATTCTGCCACAACGGAAGAAGACTCAACGTTTGCACAATCTAGCTACGTGTCCCGAACCGACACTAAGTATCCCTCGCATCCAGAGTGTAGCATCCGTCGAGCTGACATTGCAGAAATTACCATGCAGGTCTTTGACTCTTCTGTTGTTGGACCACTTTTGTAGCAGAATTCGGCCTCTCTAGGTAGATGGACGATGATCCGTTTCTCTGCACATTCGATAGTTGTCGAGCAAGCGCCGAGCCAATCCAGCCCCAAGATGATATCGTAATCCCGAACATCTAGGACTAGCACATCGAGCGAGAGTTTCCTTCCCCCAATACAGACCTAACCGCCCTGACATACTGAACGAACATGTATCTTCGTGCCCGATGGGGTGCTAATAGTAAGGTCTAGATATAATAGTGTCATTTCTATATTATTTTTATGGCAAAATTTGTGGATATAAAGCTATGTGTAGCACCAGAATCAAATAGCACGCGAGCAAGTATATTATTGAAAAAAATATACTTGACACAACAGTATCCGATGCTAGGGCATCTTCCTGTGTCAAAGTGTACACCCGACCTTGAACTTGATGACGCTCTTGCTGCGGCGCGGCTAGGGTGGATTGATGCGCTATTGCAGGATTTAGATGTTGAGGGCGAAGCTTAGAAGGGAGCAGACAGTCCTTCGACATGTGGACTTTGCCATCACAGTTGAAACATAACCCATTCTTGAGGTGACATTCGTTTGCTATGTGTCATGGCTTGTTACAGTGTGTACAACGTGTCCCTGCATTTTCTTTCTGTTGACCACCGTTATTTGGACACTTTGGAGCGGTGTTTCCTCCCGCGTTGCTATGGCACTTGTGATTGAAAGTATGCACAGCGCCGACAGCAACTGAAGGATACTATTGTTCGAGGGAAAGGGCATGATTGAGAACTTCCTGCATAGTCAGATATTGGGGATCGATCACGTGCTCATGGATGGCAGGTCGCAGGCCGCATTCGAATCGTCTTGCACGACTCACCGCATCAGGTAGGTAGGAACTTGCAAATTTGGCGAGCCGGTTGAATTTAGCGGAGTACTGCTTCACGGTCATATTGCCTTGTCGAAGCTGCATGAACTCGTTCTTCTTTTAACGACGTATGGGATGGGGTATAAACTCCTCTTTGAGCACGCTATAGAAGGTAGCCCACGCAATCGTCTCATCATCAATGTCTGCGGAGAGTAATCTACGATGTACATTCCACCAATCGTGCGCATTCAAACGGAGCTGCAATTGGGCACACGCAACACGTCCTCAGGTACCTCTAGCAATTTGAAATGATCCTCAAGTTCTGCCAGCCAATCTAGAGCCACGACCGGATCCTCTGTTCCTTTGAAAGGCGTGTTGCAGACCTTCTTGAAGTCGGTAAAATCGAAGGTAGTCACTTCCTTCTTCTTTGGAGTTAGAGGCATTTTGACTGTAGGCGTGGATCGTTCCACCGGTGCCGCTGCTGTCGTTGTGGAATGGTTGGAGGCCAAGGTCTGAACGATCTGTTGCAGGGTATCTACCTGCTTCTGTTGGACTGCAAGTCGGGCTTTTAGTTTTCCTTCGAACTTGCTCTGTCGCTCTTCCGCCCGCTTCTCGGCTTGCTCATGACGAACCTCATCCTTCTATTCGCTTGCCTCAAGCATCCTCATCATTCGCTCAATCGGGTCGACAGGGGGCATGACTCGCTGGCTTCTGGAACTTTCTGAGGTGCCGAAACTACTTTCATGGGCTTGTACCTCTCCTTGTGCTAGCGTTGATGCTTGTGCTTGAATTATTCCTTCAAAAGAAGGTAACTATATCAGGCTCATAATATATTATGGACTCACTGTATGGTACGTATCTCATTTTGGCCAAACGAGTTTAAGAGTTCGCATAGGGAATAGATCGTTAAAGGAACTATTTCGACACGAGGGTCAAAGGAACTTGAAGCTGTGCTCTGATACCAATATATATGTCATGTTCCAATTCTGTAGAATCGATAGTCGTCCCCCGGGCGTGATGTCGTGCGTGCCTAGGTTGCGCAACACACAAGGCCAAGGTATTTTATATAACGAGCACATATTCAGAGTACACAGATAATTGAACACAATGTTAAAACATGAAAAAGTTCTCTTTATTGATAATGAACATCTTTATACAAACTCTTGAATGAGACGGATAATTGCAGCATGGGCTTACAAAAGTGGATACAAATTGAGATAACTGTCCTGTATAGTACATATTTTTACTAAAACTTCAAAGCTATAGACACCTTCGGGCGAAGCTATCGCCTTTCCACGGTACTGCATAAGTTATATACACGAGCTCCTGGGACTTTCAACACACACTTCAAGGGCACGAACTGGACGTGCCAGTAGGTGGAATGGATTGGGAAGTCGCTTTAGCTTCTTGTAGGATCTCCTTGGTGCGGAAAATCTGTTACAACGAGGGTCATTACATCAAAATACACTGGTGAAGGCGAGCTAACCCAATTATACCAATCAACACATTATTTATATGAAGCATGCAACTTATTATGTGGTCTTTCTATCTTGTCTTAGTTCAGTTTACAAGCAAACATTAGATATGCAAGTTTACTGAAATAAATATGCCACCGTTCGACGACTTTTACCTGCCTGTCTGAACCACCTACACAATACTTACCATGATCTTCCCTGATCACGAAGACATAGTTAGCTTGCAAAGTTTAAATATATATGGGGGTCACCGGCATGATGCCATAAAGGACAAGTTATAGTCTCGAGATAAGAATGATATGCAACGTAGGTGGCGAGCCCCGCTACATGACATTTCGTCCATAACATACGACTATACAGATCGTTCCTTCCGGATCGGATCGGTCCCAGTGCCCCGACGATCGTCCACATGAACCATAAACCTTGTGCACAAGTTGTTCGTGGCCAACGGCATCTAATACTAAGTTATCAAACGATACAATTTAAGGCAACACAAGCATGAGACAAATTATATGGCATGATCTATTTTTGCATAGTCTTCCTGATCAGTTTATCGCATAGCAAGGTATGTTCTATACATAGCACAATCATAGAAGAAGTATATACATTTTAACTAGAATTGAAGCATGATGAAGAATATTCTAAATGAACTAGTATGCAACAAGGTAACCATTCACAAGTAGATTGACAAGCACAAAGTGATCCAAGTATATTCTACTTTATCTTGACATCTTTTATTTATTATGGTATCGTTTGATCGGAACAATCAAGAAGGCAAGATTTTTTTAGATGTGAAGACTTGGAAGAAGGGTCAACTAAATCGAATTATAGCCACTCACAAGTAAGTTGGAGAGAGGAAGGAAAAGAGATGCTTCAAGGCTCGCTCGCACGACGTATACTGCACAATCACCTGCATTACCACGAATAGAGGATCAATACCTCTTATACTCTTTTCAAGCTTGGAATAAAATACAGTTCAACGAACAAAAGCAATAAAATCTATCGAAATCATTCAAGAAAACACAAATCTGAAAACTAACTCAAAAGGACGAAAGCAACAAGGCGACAGCGAAAACTAGGCAAGAAAACTTGCAGCAGAGAGGTTCCTCTTGACTCTTCCGTTAAGTACATCCTTGGGGCACAGTCCACTAAATATGGGAATCGATTCTGGAGAAGCAAATCCATAATGAGGAAAAGATCTTGATTCAATCTATCCCGATCGAACGATACCGAAAGTATTTTTTAGCCGTGCTCCCCAAAAAGGGGGAACGGGGCACCACATCACACCAGTCCCATGATTCACGTTCGTCATTTTTGTCCTCTCCTAGACCCGATCATACCTCTCCCCCATCGGATCTAGTCCTTCGATGTCAACATCCGGAACGACCCGCGGGTGACGCCGAAAACCGCGACAGAAGGCTCATACGAACTCCGCAGGAGTAGCGACTTCGCGGTGGTGGTGGAAGTGTGGTGCCGATGGCAGCAACGGTGGTGGTGGGCGAGCTGAGCGACGACAGTGGTGACGGCGGCGGTATGGGGGTGCGACAACGGTGGTGGCGGGGGTTTGTGGCGGCTAGGGTTTGTGCTCTGATACCATATAGAATATTTTGGAGTTCTTTCTTTTTTTTATTTAATAATCTCTTGGTTATATATATCTATATATATAGCCGTACAACCCTCAATCTTACATAAAATTTCCTAATACATTATAATATACCAATATATATATATATATATATATGGTAAACGGGATATGAGCCATAATGCTTATTTTTTTACATGAGCCATATAGATGTGGACTAATAGGAATAGACTCTCACATCACATGTGCACCCATGTGCACTAGTATACTCTATTCCTATTTTTCCTCATGTGCATGGCTCATATAAAAAAATGAGCACTATGGATTATATCCCGTTTATCCATATAGGATAAACAGGATATGAGCCATAATGCTCATTTTTTACATGAGCCATGCATATGTGGACCAATAAGAATAGACTCCTACATCACTTGTGCACCCATGTGCACTAGTACACTCTATTCCTATTGGTCCACATGTGCATAGCTCATGTAGAAAAATAAGCAATATGGCTCATATCCCGTTTACCAATTTAGGGTAAACGAGATATGAGTCATAGTGCTCATTTTTCTACATGAACCATGCACATATGGACCAATAATAAACTATATTTATTTTTATTTAATGTCTATTATTGGCCTACTCGGATCCGTGGTAGAGCCACCCAGCCAACCCGAGCGGAGTGGGATCTATAACCCATAGTGTTCAACATGGAGCCCCCTTCATCGGAGAGGGATCTACAATCCGGGTCACCCAACATGGAGCCCCCACCCCATCCAAGTAGTCATAACACGTCCGTGACACAAAGTCACCCAGCCGGCGTCCAAGGGGGGCTAGAACCGTGGTCTCCCCCACAGGAGCCCTCTGTTGTAACCATTAGGCCACAACCCTTGGACTTTCTAATATATACACACACACACACACACACACACACACACACACACACACACACACGTACGTTACACGTATTTTATCCTACTTTAAAAAATAAAAATTATATTTTTAGTTTTTTTTACCATTGAAAAAGAACGAAGTTTCTTTTTTTTACCAATTGGGAAGATCAAACAATCACTCTCTTACTTTTTTTTCCATATACGTAATTTTTAAACTATCCATGTTAAATTTAATGAACAATTTTAATTACACAAAACTTTCTTATTTTGAAAATAATTGTACGGACCTCCCTTATGTTTTATATTTTATGTAAAACTTTATTGCACCAATCACCATTATTTTTGAAAATAAAACATAAAATATAGCAGAGATCCATGTAATTATCTTCAAAATAAAAAAGGTCCATGTAATAAATATAAAACATAAAAAAATTAGTGTAAATAATCCTTAAAATATGTACTTGTATGATATAAAAGTATAGATTTTAAGTTGAACCAATGGAATAGTTATTTAGTTTTGGTTTTTACTCATGAGGATGAACTTTATAACTTGTCCATGCTTCTTTAGTAGTCACCACTATGCAGGGCTGACATAGGAGTTTGGATAGTCCTAGCCGAAGCTGAATTTGGTTGCCCCTTGTCCATTAACTCCAAAAGAAGATATAAAAAAATGATGACTAGTGGGGTTTGCAGCTGTAATGACCCGCTCCGCTCAACCCGGAGGGCCGATTCAAACGGCAAAGTGTAGCGAACCTACCCGCCTTGCTCAGCGAGATGGCTCGTTCGATGCAAAGGCATTCATACTGGGATCTTCAATGGAGTCAGACTTAGGCTTTCAGAGGTGCGCCCGGAGTCTCGCTCGACCGATGTGATACATCGCTAAGGTGGGTGGCCCCGGTGAACCTGTCTCTACTTAGATGCACACTAAGAAAATGAATGTTACATGCTAGTTTTCAGGCGATAACCTTTGCATGATAATAAAAGAGATGAGCGCACATACCTAAGGGGATAATCCCGCCTTATCATTGTATAGAATATGGAAATCTTACTTGCTATTTGCGTAGTCGGCTTATTGAGTTGGAATATAGTAGCTTCTTACACATATGCCACAAAGTATGGTGACTTCATACTGAGGCATTGCACCGCACGGAACATGACACGAGATAGAGTAAAATCATGTTGCATACATAGACGAGGAAGGCTATCAAATAGTCGTTTCGAGTCAGGAGATGGGAAGAAAGGAAGGTACTCGGCATATGCAGATCACCGAGGCAGTCTCTAATCAAGGAGCTGCATAAGGAAGAAGAGATCCAAGTGTAGTCCTCGGCAAAGATAGATCCGAGTGTAGTCCTCGGCTAGGATTAGATGTGGGGGAGTAGTTGCATGGTCACGGACAACTGGTGGCGCACCAGGTAGAGAGAGTCCTCGACACGATTGCTGAGGCATCAGAATCGTGTCGGCCCGGGAGGACAGTGCCAGTGTAGTCCTGGCAATACGCTAGCTGATGACTAGTGGGCGAGAGCGAGATATCCAGCAAGGCTTGCTACCGACCTGGATGGGCGCTGACTCGTTAGACTGTTGGGAGGCCCAGCAAGGCTAGCAACCGAGATGGGAAGACAGCCGTCCATCGCAGATCATGTCTAATATGGCTAATAGATCCAGTGACCTTCATATAGATAAGTCATGCTTGCATAGCGGCTATCCGCATTCATATGAGAAGTAACGGGAAAGAGTGCGTTTGCACGACATTTTGCATAATTAGAATGGATGCACGGTAACAAACCTAGTTCGAGTAGAATGGACTTGAGGTAGAGACGACATAACGCTTAGACTTCACAAATGTTCTTGGTTATTCAGTAGATCATTATTTTATATTACTGCATATAACAGGGAAGGCCGAATGGTAAAAAATAGTAAGGTGAACTCAGTTGTTCATTAGACACTCTTGAGCAGACACGGAGATTACTTTCCTTATATTGCCATATAACTGATCCTAAGGCAAAAGAATAGAAAGACAACGAAATTAGTCGGTGCACATAACTAATGAACGTGCTTGTTTTGTGGCGTGGGTGAGAGGCGTCCCCACCAGTGCATTCAATATACTGACACCCATCTAGTCTAAATGCAGGGTGCAGGGAAAACTCGTACGGATTCGGAGATCGCTTAACGCAATGAGGCGCCGGACCGCACTTGGCATCTTGGAGCGTGGCGCACGGACCTGGAGCTCGCATATATGAGACATAATGTATGGGAACGTCATCATTCAGATCATTTGTATCGGTTGTAAACCTAAGGGCATATTCATTGTAAGAGGGAGAGAGAGAGCATGACCGATTTGTAATCTCGGCCTTGCGCCGCTTGTAATCTTTACTTTATATCAATAAAGAGCTTGATTTTGATTCAATACTTGTGTTCATTTTATGTTTCCGCTATGACGACTCTGTGAACTAGTTATTAACGGCCGTTTCGTTATTTGCCTCGCACGGGCGCAACCCCAGGCTCGTGCGACATCGCATCCCGATGGAAATGTACGTCCCGCGGGAGCGCTGGTGCGGTGATTCGCGCCTAGCGGGGATGGTCGATTCCGACGGGAGATCGGGACGTGACATATTGGTATCAGAGTACGGCTATACGTCCTTGGAATTCGTTTCGATTCTCTCAGTTTTGAACTTATGTATTGAAGGAGTGATAGGTGCTCTCTCTCAATGTTCGATGAATGTTCCATACAATAAGTCTAAATATTTTCGAAAAAGTGCGTGTGAATGTTACGATTGCTTGAACGAGTTTATGATGCGAGGGCTTTTGTGCCACCTGTGTAAGATATTGTGGGAATAGACTTATGTTAGATCCGGCAAGATATATGTGAAACTGGATGCCTATATGAAAATATCAAGCGAGTTAGAGTGCGAGACGGTATATCATTCAGACAATTGTCTATGCACACATACCTTTTGGCGAGGTGTTAAGTGTCAGGCACCAAGACCCTTGGTGCTAGTGGGTTGCAGCAAGATTTGGGTATCGTTCGAATAAGAATAAAATCAGATCTAGAATGGAAACAAGATAAGATATGTCATCGGAGTACCGCTAAGGCGAATAATGGAAATTTTATTGGATTTTCATATATAGTTTGGACGGTTATTCATAGCGATAAGTTATGATTTAAAGCATAGTCTGTATGGAGGACTATGAATAGAGGTGTATATGAGTCTAAGATCATTAAGGCGATAAATAAGGATCGTGCTGGAGTTCTAAGAAACGAATTGGGAATACGAGTGAAGGATGCAAACGCGATTTAGGAGTTATAGGGATGACTCGATTCCTGAGTGGTGTATACGATAGTCCCCTGTTCGAATATGTGAATTGTGGACATAATGAGTTATAAAGATTCATGGAGTATAACTCGAACCTTGAGTGGTGTATTGGTCGGCTTAGAAAGGCTCGAACGAAGTCGTGGATTCAGAGAGTTAAGCGGGGCTAGCGACAAGCGACGAGATTGGGTAAAGCCTTAGTATAAATAAACAATGCCTAGCAGGTAAGCGAACTCGGAGGAAACATGCAATATTTGGTTCGAATGAGTTACAATGAGTTGAATAAGGGATAAGGCTTACATCGAATAGGAATTCAGGGCAATTAAAATTGATTACATGGTCGGGAAAATTTAAAGGATTGTACGAGCGACTTTGTGTTGAAACAAGCGAATTAAAACTTTAGTTAAGATAGAATAATCGGGGATGCGATCGGAGTTAGTGCAATAGAAAATAATGGCGCGAATGAATAATAGCGCGCACAATTTTTTTTTGATTTGAATAGGATGTCGCTCGATAGAGTTCGGTTTGAGTACGAATGCGATGATTTCATATTTGGGAGATTTTAGACCATAACAATGGTTAGAAGATAGCTCGGATTGATGCAAGTTAGTAAAATTATGATTTTCATGGATCGAGATAAGCGGTAACAGATTTGGCTTGAGTTTGGAAGAACGATCTTGAAATCAAGTTCGGAAAGATAACATTCAAAATCAGTCCCAGCGAAAATGATTATCCTGCGGGAGCGCCGGCGTGGTGATTTCACATACGGCGGGGATAATCGAACCCAAGGGAACATGTTCGGTAATTTTTCCAAACGAACCCGATGAATAGAACGTATCAAAACAGGATAGACTTGGGTTTGGGATTTAAACTTAGTGTTGAGAAATGCTAGAAGTAGACTATGAAATGATCAAAATGGTAACATTAAAGCTGGACGGTTTGAAAAAGATGAATTTTGATTTCGGCAAGAACGGTTGTTAGGAGAACATGGCTTGAGGGATCAATGTACAACTTGGGATGAAATGAAAGGCGATGATAAGGTGTCTGTTCGTTCGAGGATAACCATAACGATTGACCTTCTTGTCTTGTGCGGATACAACTTCTTACTCGCACATGCGTCACGTCCGGATTAGGACAATCATTCTGCTGGAGTGTTGGCGTGGCAATCTTACGTTCAACGGGGATGATTGAACTTGCAGGAGACCGGAACGTGACAATTGAAGGATCATTTTGACTTATGGTTCGATATGATAAGACAAGTTTCATGATACAAATGAATCTAAGGATTTTTGGTGAGAAGTTAGTCTAGAAACGTGAAGTAAGAGATGTTGGACGTTTTCATGAACGGATACATAGATTATGTTGGACGAATTAGAGATTATGATATACATCGATAATTTATAATGGGATTGTGGCTTAGTGGTACAGGCGTAGAAAATGATGGATAGGTGAATTATATCAAACATGATGAAAGAGAGAGTGTGTGCGAATCGATAGGTTGGATATGTAAAGTGGGCGTATCGTGGATTCGATTGAACGAACGTGTTGGTGTGATAGGATGATCTATGCTCGATGTTTAGAAATCTGAGTGAAACGAGCTTGGGTAGAATACCCGTGTAAAGGAATAATGGTTTGACCTTAGGGTATTTGGGGCGAGCGTTGTGCAACGCGGTTGCACGATGAGTCACAAACTTGAACTGTACCTATGACCTGACCTAGTGGCTAGGCAGGCGACCCTATGCCTCGAGTTAAACTAGAGTGGCAGACTTCATAGTATCGTTCGTGAAAATGATAGTACTGGGGCAACGAGACTTAGAGTTAGGACTTAAAACTGGGAGTGTATACCAGCGACGTTGGCGTTAAAACGAACGCAATGGGAGATAGGATTTGGGGGAATAATTAATTTGGTCGGATCGGTTATGCGACGGTGAGGAATAAGACGGTATTAGAAAATTGTGGGACAAAACTCTTATGATTTTGAGGTGATGTTCGAGATGAGTTGGTACAAGGAATTAAATCATTGCTTGGAAGAGATGCGTTGCTAGTAATACAAGCTTGAATTTGGGTGAGATTGGAGTAGGCGATAACTAAATCAAACTAGAGTTCGGTTATTCGTGTATGGAAACGATCGGCAATTCAAATTTTTTTTATGAGTAGCTTATCCGACTTAGCTGTCACTAAGCTTGGTTGAAATACACATATTTGGGGGACGCCTTGAATATGGGTATGATCCAGACTTAGCGATATCCATAACCCGAATGTAGGTACAAATGAAAATGTTCGAATTCACATGGATGAGTATGGCAACTGAAATAAGTTAGCCTCAACCTAAACTTTCATAAAGGAAAGATTGTATCGTTCCCCGTGCTACCGATATAGTTATGTGCTAAGGCGCAGTACGAGACTGAGTTTGAGAATGCAATAGTTGAACGAAAGAATAATTCGATATAAATGATTAAGCACTCGTGCGAAACGGAACGAGTAAAGCGAATAGGAAGTTAAATTCGATTAGACCAAAGACGCGAAGGATTATAGCGTACTCCAGGTGGATAATTTAGCTTTGCGCTAAGGCGCAATAAAGACTGAGTCAGAAAACGTAGGCGATTGACTGTGATTTACTTAGCGAGATTGGATGGTGACTCAGAGAGAGATTTGATGCAAACTAGATTGGAAAATTAGCTGAGATTTTAGCTTTTGGTTTAGACGTAAAGATGGGTTTCGATAGGCGACGTCAAGTAATAGGATCGAATGCGTTGGGTTCCTGTGGAGATAACATAACAAGTTGGGCAAGTCCACCCAATTATGAGTTGTAAGTGCCCATTGAGTTATAGAATACTCCGCGTTTGAGTAATACAGCCCTGCGCCAGGCACAGTAGATTTTGAGTCAGGAGTGCAACGATTGAGTTCAGTATAGTTCGATAGCATTGAACGATAGAGTCGTTCGATGAGAATTGGCTAAACATTTGCGTAACGCATGGTGAGAAAATAAATGATTGTAGTATTGAGACAGTCCTTGAAAGTTAGACAAGATGTATAGAGTTTGGTTTAGAAGTTGTGCGATAGTACGAGTTGAGCTCAGGAAGTCTCGAGGACGAGACTTGTTTTGAGTGGTGTATAATGTAACGACCCGCTCCGCTCAACCTGGAGGGCCGATTCAAATGGCAAAGTGTAGCGAACCGACCCGCCTTGCTCAGCGAGATGGCTCGTTCGATGCAAAGGCATTCATACTGGGATCTTCAATGGAGTCAGACTTAGGCTTTCAGAGGTGCGCCCGGAGTCTCGCTCGACCGATATGATACATCGCTAAGGTGGGTGGCCCCGGTGAACCTGTCTCTACTTAGCTGCACACTAAGAAAATGAATGTTACATGCTAGTTTTCAGGCGATAACCTTTGCATGCTAATAAAAGAGATGAACGCACATAGCTAAGGGGATAACCCCGCCTTATCATTGTATAGAACATGGAAATCATACTTGCTATTTGCATAGTCGGCTTATTGAGTTGGAATATAGTAGCTTCTTACACATGCCACAAAGTAGGGTGACTTCATACTGAGGCGTTGTACCGCACGGAACATGACACGGGATAGAGTAAAATTATGTTGCATACATAGACGAGGAAGGCTATCAAATAGTCGTTCCGAGTCAGGAGATAGGAAGAAAGGAAGGTACTCGGGATATGCAGATCACTGAGGCAGTCTCTAATCAGGGAGCTACATAAGGAAGAAGAGATCCGAGTGTAGTCCTCGGCAAAGATAGATCTGAGTGTAGTCCTCGGCTAGGATTGGATGTGGGGGAGTAGTTGTATGGTCACGGACAACTGGTGGTGCACCAGGTAGAGAGAGTCCTCGACACGATTGCTGAGGCATCCGAATCGTGTCGACAGTGCCAGTGTAGTCCTGGCAATACGCTAGCTGATGACTAGCGGGCGAGAGCGAGACATCCAGCAAGGCTTGCTACCGACCTGGATGGGAGCCGACTCGTTAGACGGTTGGGAGGCCCGGCAAGGCGAGCAACCGAGATGGAAAGACAGTCGTCCATCGCAGATCATGTCCAATATGGCTAACAGAGCCAGCGACCTTCATATAGATAAGTCATGCTTGCATAGCGGCTATCTGCATTCAGATGAGAAGTAACGAGAAGGAGTGCGTTTGCACGATATTTTGCATAATTAGAATGGATGCACGGTAACAAACCTAGTTCGAGTAGAATGGGCTTGAGGTAGAGACGACATAACGCTTGGACTTCACAAATGTTCTTGGTTATTCAGTAGATCATTGTTTTATATTGCTGCATATAACATGGAAGGCCGAATGGTAAGAAATAGTAAGGTGAACTCAGTTGTTCATTAGACACTCTTGAGCAGACAAGGAGATTACTTTCCTTATATTGCCATATAACTGATCCTAAGGCAAAAGAATAGAAAGACAACGAAATTAGTCGGTGCACATAACTAATGAACGTGCTTGTTTTGTGGCGTGGGCGAGAGGCCTCCCCACCAGTGCATTCAATGTACTGACACCCATCCAGTCTACATGCAGGGTGCAGGGGGAACTCGTACAGATTCGGAGATCGCTTAACGCAATGAGGCGCCGGACCGCGCTTGGCGTCTTGGAGCGTGGCGCACGGACCTGGAGCTCCCATATATGAGACATAATGTATGGGAACGTCATCATTCAGATCGTTTGTATCGGTTGTAAGCCTAAGGGCATATTCATTGTAAGAGAAAGAGAGAGAGCATGAGCGATTTGTAATCTCGGCCTTGCGCCGCTTGTAATCTTTACTTTATATCAATAAAGAGCTTGATTTGGATTCAATACTTGTGTTCATTTTATGTTTCCGCTATGACGACTCTGTGAACTAGTTATCAACGGCCGTTGTATTTGCCTCGTGAGAGCGCAACCCCATGCTCGCGCGGCATCGCGTCCCGATGGAAACGTACGTCCCGCGGGAGCGCTGGTGCGGTGATTCGCGCCTAGCGGGGACTGCCGATTCCGGCGGGAGATCGGGGCGTGACAACAGCGGCGTCGAAGTCTCCGGTTCTGATAGCGACGTGGAGTTCGGATTCCGAGTTTTTCTCCTTGAACTACTCGAGGTATTCTTCGTAGGAATTCAAAATATGGGTCTGATGGATTGCTAGTTCAACTGACAAAGAAACATTGTGGCTGACTACGGAGACTCTATTGACAGAGAGATAAGCACGGAGACTCTATTGACAGAGAGATAAGAACTTAGGGGCATGAGAGATTGTCCTATCAAGAAGTGTTGTCCAAAATTGATGACTTGTCTAACTTACCCTAGTCGACCTGCCTCTATGTTAGAACTTTAGTACTTTGTCAACGCATCTTTACCGGCCACCGTTATGGTGGGTCGCTGCATGAATTGGTCCTATAACTACCACATGAAACATCTAAAATATATGGTGAATTCAGTGAGTCGGGCGACCAAAGAAGTGCGTCTACGGACCACAGTCATGTGCTGCGATGTTGAGTAGTACGAGCTGTTGTTGAATAATATTATATAAATGTTCAAATTCCATCCATTTTTTTTAATTTTGGTGTAAGTGATATGAACATTAACATATAATTATCAGAGTAATTTATATTTGAATTCTCTGACATGCATCATGGAAATGTTAGAATGACCGTATCTGATGCAGGTCGCAACATGAGACCGTTGATGTTTCGGCGATAAATGGTATCACGGTTAGATAATTATAAGGAAATTCTAACTAAATTTGGTTGGTCCCTGCTAACTTGGGTTATGTCGACTATAAATTGCTTTTGTATGACTTTATGACAAAATTCAAACCTAACCACACACTTCTCCTCGTTAGTGTTCTCCAGCCATGGTTTAGATCTTGACTTACCCTAGGTTGTGTAGGACATTCTAACAATATCCAAAGTACACAGATCCATGGCATATATATATATATATATATATATATATATATATATATATATATATATATATATAGATAGATGTTCGATACAACGTTCGAAATTTTGTGCACGCTGTGTTGTATGTATTTTGGAGCGACTGTCTCCAACTTCCATTATTTATAAATGTAAGAAATAATACGTTCACGTGACTCCATTCACTAATCTTCTGTCATCCAACTAGAATTACTCGAATTCGAAAATTCATATAAAGTATTTGATAATAAAGTTCCAGTTATAGTAAGTTTGAATATACTTTCATTTTGAGGTAATTTAAGTTGGGAATGTAGTTATCTCCTGCATTTCCATTTTTTCCTCTTCTAAAATCCACGTTTTGATCATGGCGTATAATATTGGGCCGGTCTGGATTGGCCTGCGATCCGAGGGTTTGATCGGACCCGGTCCGGTCCGGATTCAACCTGAGAGGAGAAACGGGTCGGGCCGGCTCGACTCGGTCAGAAAAAAATTCGATCCAGTTCGGATTCATGATCCGGTCAAGGGAAGATCGGACCGAACCGATCTGGGTCCGGACTGGTTCATGTTCGGACCAGTCCTGTCCGGTTTAATTTTTTTTTTTACTTTTATTTATATATATTATATATATATAATCTATATGATATAACTTATATATTAATAAATTAAAATTAAAATTTATAGGTTTTTTGTTACTAAGTTATTTTTGTATAATTTAAAATTTATAAGTTATATGTTAGTTTTACATAACTTTAAGTATAACTTTAAGTTTAAATTTATTTGAAATTTATAATTTATATGTTTAGTATAATTTAAAATTTATAAATTTATTTGTTAGAAAAATTATTTAATTATTTATATCATAATAATTATAATTTTATAATATTATTTTCAAATATATTATTATAATGATTATAATTTTCATAATGTTGGTTTGAACCTTATCCATCCATATTTTAAAAAAAAAAATTCAAGAAAATTTAGAACTAAATTAATTACTTTTCTACCAAGAGAGAGAGAGAGAGGGGAAAGAAAAGTCTCAAATCAGGATTTTTTTTTATGTAATATTAAAGTTACTTGTAACGTATGCTAGAAAAATAAATCGCAAGAAAATTTGTTAAGAGAAAAGAAGTTGGACTCTAGTAATTGCTTTGTTTCTAAACTTTGTAATAACCTTACTTCTAAAGTTTGTAAGAGGGAATAATTTTTGTAAGAGGAAAAAAAAAATTGTGTTAATTTTTCATGAATTATGGATTATTTATAGAAATTTTTTGGGACCAAATGATCTCAAATACCCTAAAAAAAGAGTTGTTATAATGGATATTTTGATCATTTTTAGCAAAATGATCAAAATATTTCTAAAACGGTCAAAAAACTGCCACTAAATCAGAGGTGATAAAAATAACCCCCTAAACGTTATATTCAAAAAAAAATTTATTAAATTCAAGCCGAACCGGATCGTTCCGGTCCGGCCCTACCGGCCCGTCCGAATTTGACTCGGTCCGAACAAAGGGTTGATCGGGTCGGACCGGGCCGAGCTTGCATGTCAGATCCTCCGATCCAGTCCGAACCCGTGGGTGGAGTGGACCGGAGTGGGCTGGTATGATCCGATTCGGACTGGAGTTGACCGGACCGGACCCTTAACGGATTTCGGATCGCCCGTACTTTTACACACCTTAATGTTTTGACATTCTTTTTTTTTTTTGAATGTTTCTCCAGTCGAAAACCTTCTTTCCGGAGGGTCGAATAGAAATTTGACACATGGGAACAAAACTTCCGCACATTTATTTGTAAGTTTTGCAATCAGACCCTCTTGGTTTTGACAAAAGAATGCCATTTGGTATCTAAAAAAAAAGAAAAAGAAAAAGAAAAAAGAAGAAGAAGGTTTTGACAAAAGAATCCCATTTAGTTATCTAAAAAACCAAAAGCTAAAACGGTGCTCGTGTTTTTTCACACTACCTTTTGTTTTTTTCCACTAATTTAATCTTAGTAATGTATCATTACACTATTAGATCAAATTTAAGGCTCACTATGACACGATAAGTCCATCTCACTGAATAATTTTTCATACTATTGTTAGGCATTTGTATGCATGTGATTATATTCCCAATGTTAGCTAATTATGGATGGTTAGGCTTAAGTAGATTAAATACTTAATGACGTACGAGATTATAAATTATATATATAGGGGGTGAGTTGTCAGAGTTGAGGGCCATAGGGATGAGTTGTCTGAGTGGGCCATTCACTTCTATATCGAATTCCCGAGCATATATATATATATATATATATATATATATATATATATATAATATTAGTAAAATAATATTTAATTAGCTTTATTATATTTGTATATTTTTTTACTTTATGTACATTTTGATTAGCAAATTTTGTTGTAAAATTTTAATAAAAATCTTAGACCGGTCCAATATGTAAAAGGCTAATCAAAACCAAATGAACTCTCAGTGCGGCCTAGTATGCAAAATCCGACGAAACTGAATCGTTTTGGTTAGGTTCGATTCGATTAAATTTTCAATAAAACAGTTTTTATTTTATTTTTATATTTGGTTCTTATAAAGTTTCAATAAAACTGCTGAGTCAATATCTAAACTTTCTTTACTTTATTCTTCTACTAAATTTGATAGGCTCTTGGGCCCCTTTGGGTCATATTCCATCAACATGTAAATGAAGGACTCCTGCTGAGCTCTCGATTCCCTTCTTCCGCATCCGTCAGATGAGAAAATATAATTGTGATAGTTTTTGTTACTGAAAGGAAAATGTTTCAATATTGCACATGAAAATAAGTACGAAATAGCATAGCTGCGAAGAGTCTGAAAGTCCAAAATATTTAAGATCTAATTAGTTTCAAAATTTTCTCTATCCAAAATTAAACTCTTATAAAACAATACTTTCTCATGTAAGAAAAAAGTTGAGAAGGCTAATTAAATCTTGTTATATGATACTAACACGAGTTTTTTTTTTTTTTTTTTCACCTATTAAAACTAGGATGTATGTTCATCCTTCCACTCAAATTTTGAGTTTGTGAATATCAAAAGTGATTTTGATCTCAATTTTGACTCGTGAGAATGCTTAGATGGAAAGATGAACATGGATGAAAAAAAAATGAATCAAACAAACATCCATTGGGGGTGCACATAAAACCACATGAATCATTCTGTCCATTTATGGTCCCTTTCAACACCACCAACTTGGGGAGCTGATAATTAAGCATTGAGCTTCCATTTACATTATGTAACAAGCTAGCTAGATATGCCTTTAGGATGATGGATTATGAAGGCAAATAAATCATGAGCTGGGGGGAAATGACATGTATAAATAATGATGGCAAAATCTTTATGAATGGAAGACATGATGGCTGGACTTCATCATTCCTATACGCAACAACAATTTAAATTTTCAAATGCGTTACTGTGAACCGAATTTGAGTGAGCCATGTGCTTACCGAAGAGGTATAAGAGCTTAGTAAGATGACCGAAGATCGCTAAATCGAGACACGAAAAAGTATTATTTATTTATTTATTTGAAGGAAATTAAAAATAGTTGAACAAAAAAAATATGCAACACATACGTCGAATATCTTTAAAAAAAAAATGTTACTGTGATGAAATTCTCAGCTGAGTGACTGCAACAGTGTTACTACTGTTCTATTATTAATTTATGCACTTGCTACGTACTATCAGAATCTCCAAAATTATGATGTGAGTTGAGCGGTTAAATATTTAGATTCTAAAACTGAAGACAGGAAGTTAGCATATTGCAGTTCAGTTGCATGATCTTTTGTATATATATATATATATATATATATATATATATATATATATATATATAGAGAGAGAGAGAGAGAGAGAGAGAGAGAGAGATATAACTCATATTTCTACATGAACCAATATACATGTGGACCAATAAGAATTGAGTGTACTAATTCACATGGATGCACATGAAATATATAAATCTATTCTTATTGATCCACATCTCAAAACTCATATAGAAATATGAACCTACCACATATCTCGTTTACCCCATATATATATATATATATATATATATATATATATATATATATATATATATATATATATATAGACCTTCTTCTACGGAAATAACTTACGAAACAAACTTACGGGATCAGAAAACAAACTTATGTTTCTATTCTAAATTACTTTTTCTTTACAAAAAAATTTAAATCTCTCATTTTAAAAATAAACTTATCTCTATCTTTAAAAATAAGTCTTTCGTATCTATTTAATTTTTAAAACAGAGATAGATTTATTTATTTATTTTTAAAAAAAAAGAGAGATATAGATTTATTTTTTATTTATTCAAATAGAAATAGATATTTTTCTAAATCTAAAAATTAATTTATATTTAAAAATAAATATACCTTCAAAAATATATTTAAAATTTAAATTTAAATTTAAATCTAAATCTAAATCTAAATCTAAATTTAAATCTAAATCTAAATCTAAATCTAAATCTAAATTTTAATTTAAACTAAAATTAAAACTAGAAGTAAAATTAAATTAAAACTAACATTAAAATTAAAATTAAAATTAAAAATTAAAAATAATTAAAATTAAAATTATAATTTTGATTTTGATTTTGATTTTAATTTTAAATATAAATATAAATATAAATATAAATATAAATATAATTTTAATTTTAATTTTAATTTTAATTTTAATTTTAGTTTTAGTTTTAGTTTTAATTTTAATTTTAATTTTAATTTTAATTTTAATTTTAATTTTAATTTTAATTTTATTTTAATTTTAATTTTAATTTTATTATTTTAATTTTTAGTGATTTTAATGTTAATATAAAATTTAATGTTAGTTTTAATATTAGTTTATTTTTAATATTAATATTTATTTTAATGTTATTTTTAATTTTAATTTTAGTATTAATTTTATTATTAATGTTAATTTTAGTTTTAAAATTAACATTAACTTTAAAGATTAATATTAAAATTTAAAATTTACATTAAAATTAAAATTAAAATTAAATATTAAAATTGACACTAATATTGAAATTAACATTATAATTAATTTTAATATTAACATTAAAAATTAACATTAACATTAACATTAACATTAACATTAACATTAACATTACCATTAAAAATTAAAATTAAAATAAAATTAAAATTAAAACAAAAATTAAAATTAAAATTAAAACTAAAATTAAAATTATTTTTATTTTTACTTTTATTTTATTTTTAATATTAATATTAAGGTAGACTTTTTTTTAATATAGATAGATTTATCTTTTTAAAAGGAGAGATTTAAAATTTTAAGATAGAGATAGATTTGTATTTTGTAAACGGGAGATTTAATTTTTTTTTTTTTTTTAGATAAGAGAAAATTTTGAAAAAGAATTGAGTTTTTTTTGCGGAAGTAATTTTTTGTTTTGTTTTGTTTCCGTGAGAGAGATTTGATTTTGGTTTAAATATACCGTAAGTTGTTTTCGTAAGTTATTTTTGTATATATATATATATATATATATATATATATATATATATATATATATTTGTGTGTTTGTGTTTGTGTTTGTATTTGTGTTTGTGTTTGTATGGCTGGGTAAAATATTATACAAAATATCGTGTTTGCGGTCCATACATATATGTCTAGTTTTATTATAGGCTATATGAGGTTTTTTTGCTTTAGACAATTTGGATTTTGATGGGGAACAATTGTATAAATGTCGAGAAGTCAGTAAAAATAGACGAGCTACTTGGACGATTCTAAGATACCTAGATAACTTAGTTGCAAAAATATTGTTCTTGTTGGAGTCTCAAGGACTTAAAGCATCTCCAACCCTATTGTGACTTTGGAATAATCCTACACAATTGTCAAGTAAAATTTTTAACTTACGTGACAAAAATTATAGAAAATATTATGAAGTTAGTTATCTAGTTCTAGACAATCCACTTGACAATATTTTTACCTCCATGTCATCAATTATGAATAAAAAAATATTTAAAAAAAGAAAAAAGAGGAGAGTTGTCTTGGAAGTTAAAAAAAAGTAAGCATCTGATCAATAATTTTGCACTGGAAAAGATTTTTCTGCTTCATTGCCTTTTGTGAACGTAGTTTTGCTACATAGAAAAGACATTGACTAATGCCTCAATGTCACATAGGAATCACAACACATTATAAGACAACATGGCTGGAGTTGTGTAAACCCCCTCGACCAGATTTCAGCATTTTTAGGATTATTTTAGCAATTTAGAATTTATGGCAATATTTTAATTTATTTTGCTTACATATCCTATTGATTTGTGCACCTGTCCATCACCGAATTATTTGGAGCTTTACCTTGACTGTTATCCCCGAACAAAGTTCACATACCTGTCCTAGACATGCCAGCCTATTATTCTGAATTTTGTGCAACTCCCAGATTGTAAACTCCCTCGACCAGATTTCAGTAATTTAGGATTAGTTTAGACTAATTAGAAATTATGCAACTTTTTAAAAATTTATTTATTATATAATCTATTGATTGTGCACTTGTTTATTACACAATTAATTAGGGCATCACACTAGCTGTTAACCCTAAACAAATTTCACATCCCTGTCCTAGACTTGTTAGACTACACTTTCTGTATTTTTAGCAACTTCCAGAAACCTCATCTGGTGCTTCGTTTTAGTCGCACAAATATCGTTACAGACGTACGTATTTATTACCTATTTTAATTTCTGCTTTTACCCACCTCTGTACCCTAAGTGATTTGAGGACCAGTAGACACCTGTTTTGCCCAACCAAAAATACGATAATATTCTACTCTAATTATACTTCAATTATCGTTTGGACACCGTAGAAAAATTATGACCCTAACAGCCTCAAAATAATTAGTGAACACCGTGCGCAGTATTTATTAAATAATAAATACGATGACCGTATCACCTGCAGAATCAGATCCTGCCCCTGCCCAGACTCACCCCACACTGTCCAAAACATTTTCCCCAGCTATTTCCCTCATTTTTGTACAATTCAGAATTACGGGAAATCAGTATTTGAAATTTGGTAAATTACAAAATTACGCAAAATACAAATTTTATGCATTTATGCAATTATTGAAAAGTTAGGGATTTTTATGCAAAATTGCATACTAGGTGGCCTAATCCTATTGGCTAGACCATAGGTGTGTGGAACCCACCCATAATTTCCAGAAAAATCTGCTGGAAATATCCCCAAAAATCGAAATTACCAAAATACCCCTGAAGTTGCCAATAATTACAGAATTGCCATTAGGCCTAAACCTATATAAACCCTAGCCCTCCCCTTCATTCAAACCCATCCCACCACCACCACAGCCACCCTCCGCCCACCGGACCACCGCCGAACCCGTCGCCACTCCCCTCCCCTTTCCTCCGACCACTGCCACCCACCTCCGGCCGCCTGCTCCGTCGTGGCCAGCCCCCACAGCATCATCCCGACCACCACCTACACAGCACCACCACCACTCCCATTCACCCCCAGCGCCGCCTCCGGCCGTCGCCGACCACCGCCACCCTACCCAAACTCTTCGCCCCGACCTCCCCTACCTACCACTACCACCTCACCTCCCCACGACACCGCCTCCGGCCGCCCTAGCCCCCGCAGCAGCCACCCCCTCCTAACCCGAGCTGCTGCCACCCTCACCCCCGACGCCCCTAGCCGCCACCACCACCGTCGTGGAGCTCCGCCACCACCACCAAACTGACCACCGTCCTCCCCTCTCCCGAACCCGTCGCCTGCCCGGCCACCTCCGCCGCTTCCCCGCCGGCCAGAGCCCCCGCAAGCTGCAAGCTGCTGCTGCTGCTGCTGCTGCCAGTAGCCACTGCTACTGTTGCTGCTCCTCCGGCCGCCTCCGGCCAGCTCCGCCGCCGTCCTCCCGCCGGCGACACCGTGTGGGACCCCCCCCGCCACCTGTAAAGGTATATATACCTATACTATTCATAAATACGTATATAATCTCTAATACATGTTTATATATATAATATATGTATATATATGTATATATATGTATATGCATTTATATGTATAATTATATATATAATTACAGTATATTATACTGTATATATATTATAGATATATATCTAAATATATTTATTACTATATATAGTTATTATGTATATATGTATATGTATATGTATATAATATTATGATATATATATATACATTTATTTCTATATATATTCTATACATATATATTTATTATATATGTATATGAATATGTATATTATATAATATTATGATATATATATATACATTTATTTCTATATATATATGTCTATAGTATATATATAAATATGTATATATTTATATATATATAAATATGTATACTATATATATGTATATGTAACATATTATATGTTATACTATCTATGCATTTTTCTTTTATTTATTTTTCTGCATTTATTTCCTGCACTTATATATATATATATATAGTATCTATATATGTATATATTAATATCCAGCTGGATAATACAGCTTATCTATATATTATATATTTCAATTCTTGTAAATGTCATTTCAATTTAATATTATATATTATATATTGTGCTGGATATTACAGCCTAATTATATATTATTCAGTGGTCGTATATAGACCCTAATAATATTTAGTACAGCACATATATACGTATTAAATTTCTGTACTGTCATTTCAATTTACCTATATGTCAGTGGATACACCCTAAATATTATATATATATCTCAGTGGATATACCCTGAATATTACTATTTATTATTATATTATATAAATCAGAGGATACACCCTGATAAATACTATATTATCTATAGCAGTGGATATACCCTGCTACTATATATTTATGCCTGCTTTTATCTGTTCTTTATATACTATATATACTGATATATCTATATATATACCTACTATATATATATATCTATATTATATATGTGTATATATATGCTTTATATTACAGCTATGATATTCACGAACCTATCTGTTTTAACAGAAACCAACTTCAGCACAGCCAGTGACCCCCTGTCACCAGCACTTTCAAACCTGACTGTGAAATCAGGTTATCAACATTACCAGGGAGTAGGCAAGTATACCTTGCCAAGTTATTGTTTAAATTAAATTGTTGATATCTGCTTTGCTCTGAAATTCATATACCATGATCACCTGAGACTGCCTTGGGTACAGTCAACTGTTAAGTTGACACGATATTACAGACTCACCAACAACTGAGAGAATATCCTAATATTCTCCTAAACCCTATCACGGGAACACGTAACATGGTTGCATTACATATATGGATGTGAGCTGCGTATTTGATTAGCTACCAGTACGTGTGTTCCGCATCACGGATTAGAATAACTCAGGAGATATACGATTTGACATTTAGTTTCATTGGGATGGGAAAGATAACTAGTGGACGTATGGGACACCCCCTCCATATATGATTTATACCTTCGTACCATGCTCCTCGGAGATGGTCGATTGCAGAGCTACCCGTGAGTCCGGGGGCATACGACACATATACTAGCCAGTCACCACGATTGGTGAATTACGTCAGCGTATGTCTAGCCACACATTCCCATGCATACTACTGGATCTTTACTTGCATTTTCACTTAGTATGGTTAGCAACCTGTATTTATTTTCTTTATTCAGTATTTACATACATGGCATGTCATTTCCTGTATCTTGTTACGTCCCACTGAGGACCTGGTTCCCTGCCAGATCTAGACGAGGCTTTCTACCCCACTGTGTACGGGCCTGATCAGGAGGCCAGATGTGCTACCGAGGAGGAGCTCGAGGAGACACCCTCAGAGTTTGCCTGACCCTAGAGGCCTGCCACCTGGAGATGGAGATGTTTTCATCAGATAGACACTGCTTAGTCTATCTGATTTTTCTGCGCTATTATCAGTTTTTGTAGTAGACTTGTATTCTCACCAGTTGTGTACTGTATCAGACTCAGTTTTATATATTTATTTAGCACTTGCTTTTCTGACACTTTGTTGTGGATGAGATAGATATACTTGTTCTGTACTTGTAGTATTTTAGGACAGCGTAGCACGTTCCTTTGGGTCCATCAAAGTGGATAAAGCCCTTAGTGACGTGTCAGCTGGCCAGTGACACGTGACCTAGTTCCTGACATTTTGGGACTGGGGCGTGACACGGTTTTAGTGGTGGCCCATGCAGGTCCATCTTTTATTGCTAGTGGTATGATGACATGCCCAGCAAGCCTGCAATAGGATAGAAATATTAGGTCTCATCCACACTGACATCATCTTTAAATTTTTTTTTTTTTTTTTGCATCCTGCTTGATTATCATCTATTATATCCTTTGTGTTTTCTAATTATCCTATTTTCCTCAGAAATATGGACATACCCGGGAAACCTGCGAATAATGGGGCTGACCAAGCAACAGACCCTTCGCCAAGTGTCCAAGGAACACCGTCCAATCATCAGAATTCTGGCCAGGAGACGACACCAACACCGCAGGCGGAGACACCGTTGCCTCCACCTCCAGCCTTGCCAATCCTAATGCCACAACTTGAGGGTCAACCACAAATGCTGCAGTTTCTCCAGACTATGTTGCAGAACCAGTGGCAACAGACTGAGGCCCTGAGACAGTCTCAGTGGCAGCAGACTGAAGCTCTGCGACAGACATTGATGACGGCTTTGGAGAGAGCTACTACTCCGGTACCCGCACCTGTCCAACCAGCGGGCACAGTTCGAGGCTTCCGCCAAATGAGCCCGAGAGACTTCAAAGGCAACGAAACTCCTGAGGAGATCTCCGATTGGATCTCCAACACCGAAATGCTGCTAGAAGGATCACAACTTACCCCCGACCTATGGATGACCGCTGTGAGGGGCCAACTTCTTGGCAACACCCATCACTGATGGGAATCCATAGAGCGCAGCATCGGCAAAGACCAAACTTGGCAACAATTCTTGGAGCACTTCAACGCCAAGTACTTTCCAGCGACAGTCCAGAATGTCCTATACTCCCAATTCCTGCACCTGGAGCAGGGAAACATGACTGTCGATGCTTACGACGCGGAGTTTAGCAGACTGAGTCGTTTCGGTGCTGATCTGATCCCGAACGAGCTGAAGAAGGCTAAAAAATTCTACCATGGCCTTAACTACGAGCTCCAGAAGTACACCACGACGCAGTCAAGAATCTCCTACAACGAGGTTCTTACCGAAGCAAGGAAGCAAGAAGCAATTGGCCGAGGAGCCAGACGTTCAAATCCAACCTTCCCGGCCAAGAATCAGCAAGGAGCAGGAGGACCAATACGTCGTCCCCAATATCAGACTCAGCAGACGACGGGGCCTTACCAGAAGAAGGAGCTCCCGACTTGTCACTTTTGTGGCAGGAAAGGACATTGGGTCAGTGACTGCAGAAAGAAGCTGGGATTATGCCTACTATGTGGAGCCAAAAATCATATGGCCAGAGACTGCCCACAACGCAGAGATGTAGCACCTCAGCAAGGGCAGAATCCAGGAGCACAAGCCCAGAAGATGCTACCCTCCACATCAGGAGGATATCAGCGAGGAGCACCCTTGCCTACTCAGGAGGCCCAGTTCAAGGCCAGACAACAACCTGGAGGGCAAAGGCACGGACAAGCCTTTGCGTTAGCTGCCGTTGCAGAAGAGCCTGAAGGGGAAACTATATCATGTACCATTTTAGTTGCATCATTACCTGCAACTGTATTATTCGATTCTGGGGCTACTTTGTCTTTCATATCCAGTAGTTTCGTAACCATGCACAAGCTATCTACTTCCCCGCTACCCAAGTGTTGGAAAATACTTACTGGAGGAGGTATTGTTCCAGTTACCAACATTATCAAAAACTATCCGGTAATTGTTTGTAGTAGAGGACTAAGAGCGCGATTTTTGGTACTCCCAATGCCAAATTTCGACGTTGTCTTAGGCATGGACTGGCTAAGCCAGAACGATGCTATCCTAGACTGCCGAAAGGGCAGTGTTATTTTTAGACCCCCAGATCACCCGGAGTTCGAATATGTCCGAGGTACCATCGAGCAAGGAATAGGCCAAACTCCTAGAGCTTACATGGCGATGGAGACAGCACTTCCATCAGTTGTAGCAGAGTTCGCGGAAGTATTTCCAGAAGAATTGCCAGGCCTACCGCCTGACAGAGAAGTGGAGTTCATAATTGAGCTAATCCCCGGAGCTGCACCAGTATCCTCCAATGTATACCGACTGGCGAAAAAGGAGCTTGACGAGCTGAAGCTTCAACTGGAGGAACTACAGATCAAGGGATTTGTTCGTCCTAGTGCATCACCCTGGGGAGCACCAGTGCTGTTTGTACCTAAGAAGGACGGAACATATCGCTTGTGTATTGATTACAGAGCCCTCAACGCTCTAACAATCAAAAACAAGTACCCCTTGCCGAGAATTGACGACCTGTTCGATCAACTAACAGGAGCCGTGGTATTCTCGAAGATAGACTTAAGGTCAGGCTACCATCAAGTCAAGGTACGTAGAGAAGACATTCCAAAGACAGCATTCAGAACTCGTTATGGTCATTACGAGTTTCTGGTGATGCCGTTTGGATTGACTAATGCACCTGCTATATTCATGAACCTGATGAACCGAGTCTTCCATCAATATCTGGACCAGTTCGTGGTAGTCTTCATCGACGACATTCTGGTGTACTCGAAGAGCCACGAAGAGCATGAAGAGCACTTAAGACTGGTACTAGAGACGTTGAGACAGGAGAGCCTTTATGCCAAGATGAGCAAGTGTGAATTTTTCCTTGATCGTATTGCTTTTCTTGGGCATGTGATCACAGGAGAAGGCATCTCGGTGGACCCTGCAAAGATTTCATCTGTGGAGACATGGCCAACCCCGACCAATGTCTCAGAGGTGAGAAGCTTTCTAGGACTTGCCGGATATTACCGGAGATTCGTAGAAAACTTTGCAAGAATCTCGGAACCAATTACTCGCCTTACCCGCAAGGAGCAGGAGTTCTTATGGACTGAAGAATGCCAGACAGCCTTTGATGAGTTGAAGAAGCGTCTGACTACAGCCCCCATTTTGACTATACCATCTGGATCCGGAGGTTTCGTCATCTATAGCGATGCATCCGGGAAAGGATTTTGTTGTGTCTTAATGCAACATGGGAAGGTTGTAGCTTATGCCTCACGACAACTGAGGACTCATGAGAAGAATTACCACACTCACGACCTGGAGCTTGCCGCGGTCATCTTCGCCTTAAAACTATGGAGACACTATCTATACGGCGAACGAGTGGAGATTTTTACCGATCACAAAAGCTTGAAATATGTCTACACTCAGAAGGACTTAAATCTGAGGCAAAGACGATGGCTTGAAGTGATGACGGATTTCGAGATTGATCTGCAGTACCATCCTGGGAAAGCTAATGTTGTAGCAGATGCGCTAAGCAGAAGACCCTCGGCATTCTTTATGATCACCCAACCAGATCTGCTGAAAGATCTAGAAAAGTTGGGAATAAAGGTCATTATGCCAGTACTTGACGGCCAGTTATCAAACTACCAGCTGCAATCAACCTTGGTGGAAAGAATCAAAGCTGCTCTACCAGCAGATGCAAGATTCCAGAGGCTTCGCCAAAGAACAGAAGCTGGAATCCAGACAGGATGTCGCATACACGAAGATGGGACTCTAAGATGTGGTGATCGTCTTTATGTTCCAAATGGAGAACTTCGTAATGAGCTGATGTCAGAAGCTCATAGCTCAACATACTCTATACATCCGGGAGGCACCAAGATGTATAGAGATCTGCGACAATATTACTAGTGGCATGGAATGAAGCGGGAAATAGCACGCTTTGTGGCTAAATGCCTGGTGTGTCAGCAAGTCAAGGCTGAACATCAAAGATCTGCCGGTCTACTTCAACCTCTCCCAATACCTGAGTGGAAATGGGAACACATTTCGATGGACTTTGTTACTGGCTTCCCAAAAAGTCCTAGTGGTCGTAATGCTGTATGGGTAATTGTAGACAGACTCACTAAGGCTGCTCATTTCCTACCTTTCAGAGTCGGGCAATCTACCGAAGTCTTGGCAGATATGTACATGAAGGAGATAGTGCGTCTGCATGGAGTACCAGTCAGTATAATATCTGACAGGGATACGAGATTTACATCTTACTTTTGGCGAAGTATGCAAGAGAGTCTTGGTACCCGCCTCAAGTTCAGCACCTCGTATCATCCGCAGACAGATGGCCAGTCAGAGCGTACCATCCAGACTCTAGAAGATATGCTGAGAGCCTGTATGCTTGACTTCAGCGGATCCTGGGAAGATCATCTACATCTGGTGGAATTTTCCTACAACAAAACCTATCAAGCGAGCATCCAAATGGCTCCCTTTGAAGCTTTGTATGGAAGGAAATGCCGTTCCCCAGTATGCTGGAGCGATGTTGGCGAGAGACAGATTCTGGGGCCAGAACTGATCATTCGTACGGTGGAGAAGGTAAAGAAGATCCAGGGACACCTACGAGCTGCACAAGATAGGCAGAAGCACTGGGCCAACATTCACCGACGACCTCTAGAGTTCCAAGTAGGGGAGCATGTGTTCTTGAAGATCTCACCTACCAGAGGAACTATTAGATTTGGAGGAAGAGGGAAGCTAAGTCCAAGGTACATTGGACCCTTCGATGTGCTAGATCGCGTCGGAGAAGTTGCTTACAGGCTAGCTCTACCTCAGACCTTGGAGGGAGTACATGACGTCTTCCACGTATCTCAGCTGAGGAGGTACATTCCAGACCCGAGTCATGTGCTAGACTACTCAGAGATCACCATCAGGCCGAGCTTATCATATCAGGAGGAGCCTGTAGAGATTCTGGACCGTAGCGAGAAAGTGTTGCGAGGCCAGACTATTCCTCTTGTTCGTATTACATGGAGACATCATGCACCCGGTGAATCCACCTGGGAACGAGAAGAGGATATTCGTCAGCGTTATCCCCATCTATTTCTAAACCAGGGTATGTCCAATATTTCAAATTCAAATTTTCCTTAATCATCTTATATCCTTAATTAATTTTTTATTCTTATTATATGGTTGTTTTTATTTCGAGGACGAAATATTCTAAGGAGGGTAGATTGTAAACTCCCTCGACCAGATTTCAGTAATTTAGGATTAGTTTAGACTAATTAGAAATTATGCAACTTTTTAAAAATTTATTTATTATATAATCTATTGATTGTGCACTTGTTTATTACACAATTAATTAGGGCATCACACTAGCTGTTAACCCTAAACAAATTTTACATCCCTGTCCTAGACTTGTTAGACTACACTTTCTGTATTTTTAGCAACTTCCAGAAACCTCATCTGGTGCTTCGTTTTAGTCGCACAAATATCGTTACAGACGTACGTATTTATTACCTATTTTAATTTTTGCTTTTATCCACCTCTGTACCCTAAGTGATTTGAGGACCAGTAGACACCTGTTTTGCCCAACCAAAAATACGATAATATTCTACTCTAATTATACTTCAATCATCGTTTTGACACCGTAGAAAAATTATGACCCTAACAGCCTCAAAATAATTAGTGAACACCGTGCGCAGTATTTATTAAATAATAAATACGATGACCGTATCACCTGCAGAATCAGATCCTGCCCCTGCCCAGACTCACCCCACACTGTCCAAAATATTTTCCCCAGCTATTTCCCTCATTTTTGTACAATTCAAAATTACGGGAAATCAGTATTTGAAATTTGGTAAATTGCAAAATTACGCAAAATACAAATTTTATGCATTTATGCAATTATTGAAAAGTTAGGGGTTTTTATACAAAATTGCATACTAGGTGGCCTAATCCTATTGGCTAGACCATAGGTGTGTGGAACCCACCCATAATTTCCAGAAAAATCTGCTGGAAATATCCCCAAAAATCAAAATTACCAAAATACCCCTGAAGTTGCCAATAATTACAGAATTGCCATTAGGCCTAAACCTATATAAACCCTAGCCCTCCCCTTCATTCAAACCCATCCCACCACCACCACGGCCACTCTCCGCCCACCGGACCACCGCCGAACCCGTCGCCACTCCCCTCCCCTTCCCTCCGACCACTGCCACCCACCTCCGGCCGCCTGCTCCGCCGTGGCCAGCCTCCACAGCATCATCCCGACCACCACCTACACAGCACCACCACCACTCCCATTCACCCCCAGCGTCGCCTCCGGCCGTCGCCAACCACCGCCACCCTACCCAAACTCTTCGCCCCGACCTCCCCTACCTACCACCACCACCTCACCTCCCCACGACACCGCCTCCGGCCGCCCTAGCCCCCGCAGCAGCCACCCTCTCCTAACCCGAGCTGCTGCCACCCTCACCCCCGACGCCCCTAGCCGCCACCACCACCGTCGTGGAGCTCCGCCACCACCACCAAACTGACCACCGTCCTCCCCTCTCCCGAACCCGCCGCCTGCCCGGCCACCTCCGCCGCTTCCCTGCCGGCCAGAGCCCCCGCAAGCTGCAAGCTGCTGCTGCTGCTGCTGCCAGTAGCCACTGCTACTGTTGCTGCTCCTCCGGCCGCCTCCGGCCAGCTCCGCCGCCGTCCTCCCGCCGGCGACACCGTGTGGGACCCCCCCCCCCCCGCCACCTGTAAAGGTATATATACCTATACTATTCATAAATACGTATATAATCTCTAATACATGTTTATATATATAATATATGTATATATATGTATATATATGTATATATATATATATATGTATATATATATGTATATGCATTTATATGTATAATTATATATATAATTACAGTATATTATACTGTATATATATTATAGATATATATCTAAATATATTTATTACTATATATATTTATTATGTATATATGTATATGTATATGTATATAATATTATGATATATATATATACATTTATTTCTATATATATTCTATACATATATATTTATTATATATGTATATGAATATGTATATTATATAATATTATGATATATATATATACATTTATTTCTATATATATATGTCTATAGTATATATATAAATATGTATATATTTATATATATATAAATATGTATACTATATATATGTATATGTAACATATTTATATGTTATACTATCTATGCATTTTTCTTTTATTTATTTTTCTGCATTTATTTCCTGCACTTATATATATATATATCTATATATATATATAGTATCTATATATGTATATATTAATATCCAGCTGGATAATACAGCTTATCTATATATTATATATTTCAATTCTTGTAAATGTTATTTCAATTTAATATTATATATTATATATTGTGCTGGATATTACAGCCTAATTATATATTATTCAGTGGTCGTATATAGACCCTAATAATATTTAGTACAGCACATATATACGTATTAAATTTCTGTACTGTCATTTCAATTTACCTATATGTCAGTGGATACACCCTAAATATTATATATATATCTCAGTAGATATACCCTGAATATTACTATTTATTATTATATTATATAAATCTAAGGATACACCCTGATAAATACTATATTATCTATAGCAGTGGATATACCCTGCTACTATATATTTATGCCTGCTTTTATCTGTTCTTTATATACTATATATACTGATATATCTATATATATACCTACTATATATATATATATATCTATATTATATATGTGTATATATATATGCTTTATATTACAGCTATGATATTCACGAACCTATCTGTTTTAACAGAAACCAACTTCAGCACAGCCAGTGACCCCCTGTCACCAGCACTTTCAAACCTGACTGTGAAATCAGGTTATCAACATTACCAGGGAGTAGGCAAGTATACCTTGCCAAGTTATTGTTTAAATTAAATTGTTGATATCTGCTTTGCTCTGAAATTCATATACCATGATCACCTGAGACTGCCTTGGGTACAGTCAACTGTTAAGTTGACACGATATTACAGACTCACCAACAACTGAGAGAATATCCTAATATTCTCCTAAACCCTATCACGGGAACACGCAACATGGTTGCATTACATATATGGATGTGAGCTGCGTATTTGATTAGCTACCAGTACGTGTGTTCCGCATCACGGATTAGAATAACTCAGGAGATATACGATTTGACATTTAGTTTCATTGGGATGGGAAAGATAACTAGTGGACGTATGGGACACCCCCTCCATATATGATTTATACCTTCGTACCATGCTCCTCGGAGATGGTCGATTGCAGAGCTACCCGTGAGTCCGGGGGCATACGACACATATACTAGCCAGTCACCACGATTGGTGAATTACGTCAGCGTATGTCTAGCCACACATTCCCATGCGTACTACTGGATCTTTACTTGCATTTTCACTTAGTATGGTTAGCAACCTGTATTTATTTTCTTTATTCAGTATTTACATACATGGCATGTCATTTCCTGTATCTTGTTACGTCCCACTGAGGACCTGGTTCCCTGCCAGATCTAGACGAGGCTTTCTACCCCACTGTGTACGGGCCTGATCAGGAGGCCAGATGTGCTACCAAGGAGGAGCTCGAGGAGACACCCTCAGAGTTTGCCTGACCCTAGAGGCCTGCCACCTGGAGATGGAGATGTTTTCATCAGATAGACACTGCTTAGTCTATCTGATTTTTCTGCGCTATTATCAGTTTTTATAGTAGACTTGTATTCTCACCAGTTGTGTACTGTATCAGACTCAGTTTTATATATTTATTCAGCACTTGCTTTTCTGACACTTTGTTGTGGATGAGATAGATATACTTGTTCTGTACTTGTAGTAGTTTAGGACAGCGTAGCACGTTCCTTTGGGTCCATCAAAGTGGATAAAGCCCTTAGTGACGTGTCAGCTGGCCAGTGACACGTGACCTAGTTCCTGACATTTTGGGACTGGGGCGTGACACAGATACTCTGTTTTGAGCCTCGTATGAGACGCACAAATATCGTTACAAAAGTCCGTATTTATTTCCTATTTTATTTCCTGCTCTTTACCCATCTCTGTACCCCTAGAGATTTGAGGCCCAACATGCACCTGTTTTTCCCAAACAAAAATACGTTAATTTTCTACACTGAGTATATTATATTTAGTGTATTGACACCGTAGAAAAATTATGACCCTACCTGCCTCTAAATAATTAGAGAACACCGTGCGCAGTATTTATTAATTAATTAATACGGTGACCTGTATCACCCAAGAACCAGGCCCAACCCCTGCCCAGACTCACCCCCATTCCCCCAGGACCCTCACATAACAATTTCCCTCAGTTCTGTACATTTTAGAATTTTCAGGAACCGGGTATTTTCCAAGACAATTTCGTAATTGTGCAATTTCCCAAAACTAGGACTTTACGCAATTTATGAAACTACAGGAACTTTCCTGCAAATTGTAGTGCGAGGTGTCACCCCCTCATTGGCCGGTGAACCTGCGTCGTCCATTTGGAGGCGGGACCCACCCGAAAATATCTCGAAAATATCCCGAAAATATCGCAAAAATATCTCTAGATATTTTTACTTAAAATATTATTATTATTTTCTATAAAAGAAAAGAAAAATAAAAAATAAAAATAAAAATTAAAAAAACCTAAATCTATTCCCCTCCAGCAGCCGAACCCTCCCCCGCCGGCGGCGACCCCCCCTCCGCCGGAGTCACCCCGCGACCGTCGCCCCACGGCGAGTCGATCCCCTTCCCCCTCCCGCTGGCCCCGAGCCCCCTCGGCCTCCTCCTCCTCCTCCTCCTCCTCTCCTCCTCCTCCTCCTCCTCTTCTTCTCCACCTCGACCCCCTTCCAGCCACCGACCTCGTCGGAGCCGACCCCTCCCCGCGGCGAGCCACACCCCCCCCCCGCCGTCGCTGAGCTCCTCCCCTCCTCCTCCTGCCCTCCTCCGGCCCCGCCCTAAGCTTCCCCTCCAGAACCCCGACGGCAGCAGCTCCCCTCCGCCTCGTCGTCGGAGCCCTCGTCGGAGCTCCAGCCACGACAACCCTCCTCCAGCGAGCTGTCCCGGCCAGTCTCCAGCACCCTAGGGCCGCCGTGGACGCGGACACGACACCGGAATCTGTGTCCTAATCAGGACACGTCCAGGACACAGAGACTCGACACTCGGACACGCGGGAATCGGGGTTTTGAGCCCTGTTTAGGTACTCATAACTTTCTCCTCACTGCTCCGATTTCTATTCCGTCAGTTGTATCGCGTAGCCTGTATGACCCTCTCGATGCCCGTACAACCCGCTCGGTGCATCGCGTCCTGTGGCGATCGCGAACCGCGATCCAAAAACAGGAAAAACAATGACCCGATTTATCCCGGAACTGGGTACGCCCCGCCAAACGAAACGACTTGGTAGCACGCGGTCTTTACCGAAACGTGCGCGCCGTTGATACGGACGTGCGTAATTTTGCAGAAGTTGATTCGGATGTGCGTGCACACCGGAATCAACGCGTATCCGTCGACACATCCCCGTATCCGTCAGTTCTGGAACACGCTGCAACTTTGTGTACACACGTCGGATCAAGACAAAACTTGTGCCATCGGACTCGTAGCAATACGCTGGTCCTATGATCCAAGTTTGGTTCGATTCTGAGAACGTTGACAAAATCCCGTATCGTGGGCCCCACAGGCTCCACCTGACGGGCAATTTTGTGACCGGCTTATCGAAATCCAATTCTGGAAGTTCCGTTGGGTTCGTATCGACGTTCTGGACTTGTTGACACTAAGTTTGACAAATTTGGAGACCTTTGATCCTGACACATTTTTCGGTGTAAAGTGGGCCCACATGTGGACCCCGCTTTGACCAAAAACTGTTATTTTTGCCCCTGTGTCCAAATTGGACTTAAGGACAGGCGTTTCTAGCTATTTGATATTTTCTGAGACTGTTAGTGATGTTTATTTCAGCATCCGGAGATATTTATTCTGAGGCCATAGTTTCTGGCTTTTGACATTTGACATCTGGACGTTATATTTGCAGCTCTCTTGCCAGACAAGTATACCTTGCCTTGTTGTACTGTTTAAATTCAGTTATTGTTAGTTACATGTTTATCTATTTTAAATATAAATGTGCGCGTCCGAGAAAACTCGGGTGCAGTCAACGAAGGCGTTGACGTTAGGACTTGTGTCTGACCTAGTATCTAGTAGACCCACCTAAAAGTTGTGAAGTTATTGATATAACTTCCCAGGCCTTGACACGTATCATTACACGTCACAGAGTGAGTTCATGTAGGGACGCGTGCCTCATGCGCGACTGGCCATCAGTGTGAGCAACACGTGTAACGGTATGTAGCTTAGTTATTTATTTTATTGAGACTTGCATCATAGTATGAGATGTCCACGTCATTTTTACGACTTGTATACCTACATTGGGCGGGGAAGATTACTAGTAGGCGTATGGGATACCCCCTTCCATGATGTTATATCCTTCGTACCATGCTCCTCATGGTCGATTGCAGAGTGCCCATGCGTCTGGGGGCATATGACACATATACTAGCCAGTCATGACTATTGGTGAATTACGTCAGCATATGTCTAGCCGACACATTCTCATGCGTACTACCAGGTCTTTAAATTGCATTCACTTAGATGGTTAGCACACCCCCTTTATTTATTCAGTATTTACATACATGGCATGTTATTTTTCTGTATCTTGTTATGTCCCTCTGAGGACCTGGTCCCTTCCAGGTGTAGATGTTCCTGAGTATTCGTGGGAGCGCAGATCCGGACAGGCTACTTATATTCTGAGGAGGTCTTCTCTTCGAGCCTCGTAATTGTCAGATGTTGTTCTTATATGGTGTGTATCTGGTTCCTTTTATATTCTATTTCGGCAGTGGATTTGTTTCCATCCGACTGTCATTCTTTAGATATTTGTTATTGAGATCTAGTTACCTGATTATTGGTTATTCCTGTATATGTGATATTCTGTGGATGAGATTTAGATATTACCCTGTGACTTGTGATTAATTATACCACTGGTGAACTATTGTTCATTATACAGCGTACGCACGTATATATGGTTTCCATATATTGGAGTTGCCATATATACGGGCGGCTGGCATGGTTACGTATCCTAGTCCTACGTATTTTGGGACTGGGGCGTGACATGTTTTTAGTGGTGACCCATGCAGGTCAGAGCATATTGTCTCGGTTACGTTACTGTACCGAGCAAGCCTGCACCTAGGATTAAAGTATAGGATCTCATCCATAATTGACTATGACTTATCATCTTTCCAGTCTGTCCTACTTAAAATTGCATTCTGCTTGATTCATGTGCTTCCCTGATAATTCCTCGAGTATAGCCCCTGCTAGAATATAGGAATCCCTGTTGGTAGGATGATAATTAGAGTAATATTCCTACTTAGAACACAACTAGGGCTTTGAGACGTCATTAAGTTCAGACTACTTAGTGAACCCTAGTCTTCCTTATTACCTAAATAAACCCTAGTCTTCCTTATTACCTAAATGAACCCTAGCATCACTACCTATAAATTAACTTACCCTTATCCCTTGATGTAATTAGGTATTACTTGAGAGTAGTATAAACACTACTAGGATTAGTTAGAGAAATGACCTTTGTGTTGACCTTAGTCTTAAGGAACCCATAGAAATTCAAGGTTGAATACTAGGACTGAAACCTCATCCTATGTTGGATAACCAGAGTTTTACGCCAGAGACCCTTTACCCTTGTTGGCGTAAAAGCCAAATGACTTTCTGGTTGGCGTAAAAACCAAATTATGCAGAAGCTTGTCCCCTTTACGCTGCAGTTATAAACGGCTACCCGCGATCCCTTAGTCTTCCTTATCCTGCGTATGACACGTCCTAAAAGCCACGTAGGTAACTGCCCTGCGTAAACTTGATGATTCTAGAAAAATAGATAACCAGCGTAGAGTAACCTGATTAGGCGTAAATATAATGATAGGATGTGAGCGTATTTATTACAGCCTTAGCTTTCCCCAGCCATGACCCAATCTTGTGCATTAAAGGCAGAGATACGCCTCGAGCCCTGTGCAAAAAGAAACAGCTTTTTGACGGGACATCTGATTTTGTCTCACCTCAAGCGTATGACTTGTATCCAATCAGTCACTAGACGACAACCTGGGTCCCCCGTGCAAATTCATCATCACAAACCGTCCACTCGATCGTTGTGCAAGTACTTTTGTCAGATATCAGGATTCACTAATTTTGACTGACAAACTCATAAGTTTCTCGTACAACTTTACGCTACGACGAATGCTAGACTTTACACAGAAGATATTTACGCGCAGATTTCTACGCACAGACTTTTTACGCGGACAGCTCTGAAGCTCTACCTTACGCTTCTCTGTTTTACGCGGATAGCTCTGAAACCATGCGTTACGCCAAATTATTTTATCTCTGCTTTACGCAGACAACCTCGAATCCCTACTTTACGCGAACTTTCTTAAAATCTCTGTTTTAGGCAGACAACCTATATAGTTTATATTAAGATTGTAGAACTTAGAAAGCCATACCTCTTTTTGGTCAATTAGCAACTTAGACAAGGAATTAGAATAACAACTGTAGAGATTGTAGAGTCTTGTCTTTTGTGTAATTGAATTGTTTTGTACTTCTCACATTATAATCTAGCGTACTTATATTTGCTGTACTACCTTGACTTATGCCGCTATTATAGCCTAGTTTTGCAAGCTTATTCTTTATCAAGCTTGTTCATGATATATGTATTATTGGAGTACTACACTAATACATTTCAGAATCAGTGTATTACGGTCTGATCGACCATAGTGCACTTGGTTCGCCCTTCGCATACTACTTTACATGGATTGAGATATATAGTGATTAGTAGGCGGATGTACTTGTCCGCTAGATATGTCTGAGCATATCGTATCAGCTACATGACTGTACTGATACGAGCATGTGAATAGGAATTATCAAAATAGCATTTCAATCCACAACTGCCTTGACAATTCCCATTTGAATTCTTTAAACGCCTTAAACCCCCATACTTCTAATCTATTACCTTCCCCTTGAACTCTTGATTATCGTTTTCCGTCTTCCCTTATTTCGGAAGGACGAAACCTCGTGCTTAGTATAAATACGATAAGTGTATTGTTTCTGTAACCATTTCTGTTGTTTCTTGGGTAATTACCAAACCCTATTATTAGATTTGATTTCAGTATATAAACAGTGCTATCTTTAGAATGACCTTCGCTACCTACCTACGTTGTATTACGTTCCTGGTACGTGCATCACTATGGCAGTGTAAGAAATTTTGCCTCGTAACTTTGGTCAAGTTCAGAACTCAAGTGTTACGATAAAGAAGGTATCATTTTGTTGACAGGAGTCTAAATGGATTCCACCTAGATAAACAATTGATTGACTCCTGAAAGGATAGCAGCACCTATGACTAGGTTGACTTGTTAGGATTAAGAATTCCTATGGACCAACGAGTGTCAAGCCGCTTCCGAGGATTAAGAAGCGACTGACCACATCAACCGTATTGACTATTCCATCCGGATCAGGCAGTTATGTGATCTACAGACGCATCAGGAAAAAGTTTGGGATGCGTATTAATACAGGATGGCGAGGTAATGGCATATGCATCTAGACAATTATGAGTACATGAGAAGAATTTGGAACTTGCAACCGTCGTAATTACTCTGAAGCTTTGGAGACATTACTTATATGAGGCAAATCGTAAGATTACACGGCATACCAGTCAGCATTGTACCAGACAAGGATTCGCGTGACCAGAGTTGGTGGTCAACACCGTAGAGACAGTTAAGTAATACAAGGACACTGGCAAGCAGTGCAAGACAGACAGAAGTAGTAGGCAGACCGTCATCATCGTCCCGTGGAAATTCAAAGAGGACGATCATGTCATCTCGAGGATATCACCTACTAGAGACACCATTCGATTCGGAGGACGCAGCAAGTTGAGTCCAAGGTATGTTAGACCATTGACGTGCTAAAAAGAGTGGGAGTAGTGGCATATCAACCTGCGCAACCACCTTTACTTGAGGGAGTACTTGAAGTATTCCACGTGTCGCAACTCAGGCGATATGTGACAGACAGCAGTCATGTTCTCAACTATTTGGAGATCACCATTAGGCCGAGCTTGTCATATCAAGAGCAACCCGTAGAAATCCTTGATCATCGAGAAAGGGTACTGAGAAATCAGTCTTTTCCCTTGGTCCGCGTGACATTGAAGCATGGCGCGCCAGGAAAATCTACTTGGAAACGTGTGAACGACATGCGTAAACATTTTTTGAACCTATTCGTAAACCAAGATATAAATTACTTTGTTAAATTATACCTTATGCCGTCTTTGACTTCTATCCCGGCTTAGTTTTAATTTCGAGGACGAAATTTTTATAAGTTGGGTAGATTGTAAACCCCCTCGACCAGATTTCAGCATTTTTAGGATTATTTTAGCAATTTAGAATTTATGGCAATATTTTAATTTATTTTGCTTACATATCCTATTGATTTGTGCACCTGTCCATCACCGAATTATTTGGAGCTTTACCTTGACTGTTATCCCCGAACAAAATTCACATACCTGTCCTAGACATGCCAGCCTATTATTCTGAATTTTGTGCAACTCCCAGATACTTTGTTTTGAGCCTCGTATGAGACGCACAAATATCGTTACAAAAGTCCGTATTTATTTCCTATTTTATTTCCTGCTCTTTACCCATCTCTGTACCCCTAGAGATTTGAGGCCCAACATGCACCTGTTTTGCCCAAACAAAAATACGTTAATTTTCTACACTGAGTATACTACATTTAGTGTATTGACACCGTAGAAAAATTATGACCCTACCTGCCTCTAAATAATTAGAGAACACCGTGCGCAGTATTTATTAATTAATTAATACGGTGACCTGTATCACCCAAGAACCAGGCCCAACCCCTGCCCAGACTCAACCCCATTCCCCCAGGTCCCTCACATAACAATTTCCCTCAGTTCTGTGCATTTTAGAATTTTCAGGAACCGGGTGTTTTCCCAGACCATTTCGTAATTGCGCAATTTCCCAAAACTAGGACTTTACGCAATTTATGAAATTACAGGGACTTTCCTGCAAATTGCAGTGCGAGGTGTCACCCCCTCATTGGCCGGTGAACCTGCGCCGTCCATTTGGAGGCGGAACCCACCCGAAAATATCTCGAAAATATCCCGAAAATATCCCAAAAATATCTCTAGATATTTTTACTTAAAATATTATTATTATTTTCTATAAAAGAAAAGAAAAAGAAAAAAATAAAATAAAAATTAAAAAAACCTAAATCTATTCCCCCCCAGCAGCTGAACCCTCCCCCGCCGACGACGACCCCCCCTCCGCCGGAGTCACCCCGCGACCGCCGCCCCACGGCGAGTCGATCCCCTTCCCCCTCCCGCTGGCCCCGAGCCCCTTCGGCCTCCTCCTCCTCCTCCTCTTCTTCTCCACCTCGACCCCCTTCCAGCCGCCGACCTCGCCGGAGCCGACCCCTCCCCGCGGCGAGCCACACCCCCCCCGCCGCCGCTCAGATCCTCCCCTCCTCCTCCTGCCCTCCTCCGGCCCCGCCCCAAGCTTTCCCTCCAGAACCCCGACGGCAGCAGGTCCCCTCCGCCTCGTCGTCGGAGCCCTCGCCGGAGCTCCAGCCACGACAACCCTCCTCCAGCGAGCCGCCCCGGCCAGTCTCCAGCACCCTAGGGCCGCCGTGGACGCGGACACGACACCGGAATCTGTGCCCTAATCAGGACACGTCCAGGACACAGAGACTCGACACTCGGACACGCGGGAATCGGGATTTTGAGCCATGTTCAGGTACTCATAACTTTTTCCTCACTGCTTCGATTTCTATTCCGTCAGTTGTATCGCGTAGCCTGTATGACCCTCTCGATGCCCGTGCAACCCGCTCAGTGCATCGCGTCCTGTGGCGATCGCGAACCGCGATCCAAAAACAGGAAAAACAACGACCCGATTCACCCCGGAACTGGGTACGCCGCGCCAAACGGGACGACTTGGTCGCACGCGGTCTTTACCGAACCGTGTGCGTCGTTGATACAGACATACAGGATTTCGCAGAAGTTGATTCGGATGTGCGTGCACACCGGAATCAACGCGTATCCGTCGACACGTCCCCGTATCCGTCAGTTCTAGAACACGCTGCAACTTTGTGTACACATGTCGGATCAAGACGAAACTTGCGCCATCGGACTCGTAGAAATACGCTGGTCCTATGATCCAAGTTTGGTTCGATTCTGAGAATATTGACAAAATTCCGTATCGTGGGCCCTACAGGCTCCATCTGACGGGCGATTTTGTGACCGGCTCATCGGAATCCAATTCTGGAAGTTCCGTTGGGTTCGTATCGATGTTCTAGACTTGTTGACACTAAGTTTGGCAAATTTGGAGACCTTTGACGCTGACACGTTTTTCGGTGCAAAGTGGGCCCACATGTGGACCCCGCTTTGACAAAAAACTGTCATTTTTGCCCCTGTGTTCAAATTGGACTTAAGGACAGGCGTTTCTAGCTATTTGATATTTTCTGAGACTGTTAGTGGTGTTTATTTCAGCATCCGAAGATATTTATTCTGAGGCCATAGTTTCTGGCTTTTGACATTTAACATCTGGACGTTATATTTGCAGCTCTCTTGCCAGGCAAGTATACCTTGCCTTGTTGTACTGTTTAAATTCAGTTATTGTTAGTTACATGTTTATCTATTTTAAATATAAATGTGCGCGTCCGAGAAAACTCGGGTGCAGTCAACGAAGGCGTTGACGTTAGGACTTGTGTCTGACCTAGTGTCTAGTAGACCCACCTAAAAGTTGTGAAGTTATTGATATAATTTCCCAGGCCTTGACACGTATCATTACACATCACAGAGTGAGTTCATGTAGGGACGCGTACCTCATGCGCGACTGGCCATCAGTGTGAGCAACACGTGTAACGGTATGTAGCTTAGTTATTTATTTTATTGAGACTTGCATCATAGTATGAGATGTCCACGTCGTTTTCACGACTTGTATACCTACATTGGGCGAAAAAGATTACTAGTAGGCGTATGGGACACCCCCCTCCATGATGTTATATCCTTCGTACCATGCTCCTCATGGTCGATTGCAGAGTGCCCATGCGTCTGGGGGCATATGACACATATACTAGCCAGTCATGATGATTGGTGAATTACGTCAGCATATGTCTAGCCGACACATTCTCATGCGTACTACCAGGTCTTTAAATTGCATTCACTTAGATGGTTAGCACACCCCCTTTATTTATTCAGTATTTACATACATGGCATGTTGTTTTTCTGTATCTTGTTATGTCCCTCTGAGGACCTGGTCCCTTCCAGGTGTAGATGTTCCTGAGTATTCATGGGAGCGCAGATCCGGACAGGCTACTTATATTCCGAGGAGGTCTTCTCTTCGAGCCTCATGATTGTCAGATGTTGTTCTTATATTGTGTGTATCTGGTTCCTTTTATATTCTATTTCAGTGGATTTGTTTCCATCCGACTGTCATTCTTTAGATATTTGTTATTGAGATCTAGTTACCTGATTATTAGTTATTCCTGTATATGTGATATTCTGTGGATGAGATTTAGATATTACCCTGTGACTTGTGATTAATTATACCACTGGTGAACTATTGTTCATTATACAGTGTACGCACGTATATATGGTTTCCATATATTGGAGTTGCCATATATACGGACGGCTGGCATGGTTACGTATCCTAGTCCTACGTATTTTGGGACTGGGGCGTGACAAGTTGCTCTTATAAGAGACTTCTAGATCAAAAAACTTCTAGATACTTACATAAAACATTTATATAATAAAAAGGATCTAGAACAATTCTATAAACATAACAAAGCCGCATGAGAGTTCAAGAAGACTCCACCATAAAGTCTTCCAGCTAAATTCATTAGCTTGACATGATGTGCACTATTCTTGGAGGAACAAAAAATCTTGGGCATGGCATTCTCCTCCACTAGTTTTGTCGATGCCTTCGTCGATAAGTGTACAAAGTATCGCAACGGTTTCCACTTCCATAGTCATGGTCTTGACATGTTGTTCCTTTTTTTTTCTCGTGTGGCTTTCCTCGCACTTGTCCATCTTCTCCTTAAGATCGAAAGCAAAATGGTTCATCGCATCACCTTTTAGAATGGCCAGTACCCTCCTCGGCATAGAAAGAGGCGTGAATGGGCTATTAGGTCGTTGATCCACATTGTCTCGTGGGTGCAATTCTGTCGACCCGAACGCCCATCCAACTTTCTACCACAATGATCTTTGAGTGACTCCTTCCACGAGCCATTCTCCACAAATATTTACATAGCAATGGTTCTCCTTTGATCAAAATCTGCATTTTTTTTCTCCTTGATCGAGTTTTACCGTCCTTCAGACTATTTGTTCCCCGACAATGTCCTCCTCAACAAGATCAAGACTACCCCTTTTTCGCATACATATCCTTGTTGACTCTACCTCCTTACATCCTACAACATTCCTTAATTTTTTGACCCTTCTCTAGCTCGATAGCACGATCCTCCTTCCTTCGAGGAAGTTTCTCCTCTGGAAACTTTTTTGCATTATCCTCGTTCTCGCTTGAAAGATATTCCTTCTCAAAGTCTTTCTTTATCTTGAGCATCACCGAATAGGTTATCTCCCTTTTGCTACCTTTCTCGAGCTAAATAAAAGAGATAGCTTTCTCCTTTGGTGGATTACGCCGAGCAACACTCCCCCCCCCATAAAGCTGATGACTACCAAGTATGGCATTGAAAATGACCCACCTCTTGTCACGTCCCGATCCCGTAAGGGCCGATCGTCCTCACTTGGTCGTCACAAAAACGATCGTCCTCACTTGGGCGTGATATCGTGCAAGCCTAAGTTGAGCTTGCACAAGGCATAGTACCTGCATAAAATACAAGTTAGGTAAAAATATACATATATAGAAGCATTGAATTTAAAATACAGAGAACCAAGTTGAACACATTTGATAGGAACACCAAAATACTTTCTTTATTGGATACTTGAATATTTGATTACAAAGTACTTGCTTGGCTGATTACAAAATATACCATAGATAGCTACAACACTTGAAAACCCAAAACTAGACACAACACACATATATCATATCCTTTTAGTAGGACCAAAATTAAAACACCTAGCAGAAGAAGAGATTGCACACTGGAGGGAAAAGCTTTGGGAAGTAGCACGAGCATGGTTCCGCTTGAAGGGATGCGTTCATAAAGCTTTAAAATGCTTGCCAAACTCTCGCTAACATAACCTGAAGATTTGCCTACAAACATGGGTTAGTACTACAATTTGTACTGGTGAGCAACCGTGGCCAAACTCACATAGAAATCTACACTAAGTAAACATGTGAAGCTAGCATTACTATTATGTGATCTTTCTAGTCGTCTAGGTTCTTTTTAACAATTTGCAAAGAAAACATATACAATAGATAGACTACACATATGAATAATCTCACTTACGGCCGAACGATTATCCCTGCAACAGACACACAAGTTAACAAATATATGCATATATATATAAAACTCATGTATCTATCTTTGCATAAACAGTTAGGCTTGCAAGAAGAAAAATTCTAGCATGTGACCTAATTACATGATGGTCCCTTCCTTGGAATTAGCAGCTGGGACGTACAAGTCCATCTAACTAATAGACCTATACCCTCCCGTAAGTAAGAACTTCTAGCCTCAGGGTATCCAGATCTCTCCTAGGCCGAATGATCCCCAACGCCCCAGGAACCGCTCGAGAGATAATCCTTGTGCACATGTTTTCCAGATCAAATACCTGAATGCAAGTTCCTATCATATACTATACTATCATGCAGCTGTTGAACGATGAACAAACAAGTCTATCTCTTTATCTCGAATCAAGATCAAGTCAGGAGGTTTCCAACAGTGTTACTGAATATGCAGCATACAACTGGAGGAAGGTAAGCATTCATGATGAAACTAGTAAAGTAGCATTTATATACTTGAAGCATGCAATAATGTTTCTTTTTAACTTATCTTGTTAGTGAGGCAACATTGTTTTTGTGAACTAGAGATTCTTTATTTAAGGCGTGAAGATAAAAGGATTCATCGTAGGGCCGAAGCCACTCACCGAATGAATCAGCACGAGAGATGGAGAAGCCTTACGCAACGAGCACTCCTTGGTTATGCGTCCTAAAATTTCAACAACACTTTGGTTAGCATCATTCGATCTCTTTCTCTTACGATTCGAAATGAACGCGCAAGCGAGAAAAGTGAATCATGAAAACCAAATCATCGAAAGCAAGACAAAACACAAAGCTACACAAAATCAAGCAGTAAAACATCCAACGAAAACTCTTGGACTCGTATCAATAGAAACCGTTCCTTAATTAGAAGGGTTCATTGCACTTCGTCCGTGAACGGTTGGGTGGTAAGATTTCTCCGAGACTCGATTATCAACCGATTCAAAGTTACAAGTGTTCCGTAAATGAAGCGTTTGAGGTGGGGCATTACACCTCTACCCAAGTGATTCAAAAATCCATATCAAGTATCATCTTCAAGTCGTCTAATGAGGTAGCAGTAAAATTGGCAACACGCGACCAATGTCCCACCTCTACCCAAACTCACTTGACTACCTCTTGTACGGGTGCATCTTTGAAATAATTGTTCTCATTTTGCTTGAATCTTTTTCCAACGCTAGATCCAAGCAATGGACCTCAGCGTCCGAGATGTAGTTATTAGTGTCTCCCATATTGACCAACGCCAGTGTGCTTATGTCGTTGATTCTCACGTCAATGTACATGAGTTCCCTGGTAGGAGTCTTTACATGAGGCACTTTGGTTCGATGTATAAAGGGACATGATGTATAGAACAACAAGTATGATTTTATGACAGCTTGTCAGTTTTTTTTTGTTATTTCTTTAATGTAAGTCGAGTTGACATTTTAGTATATTCATATATTGTATCCCACTATAAATTATTGATGAGAAGCTGTTTTTTTCTCTCTATATTTTATCTTCAACTTTCTGTTGCTATATGATTTCAACCTTTTGTTCAAAAGAATTATCACTTGTGTATGTTCTTGTCTTGTACAAGTACAATTTAGACTTATATGCTTCATACAATGACTTTGCGATTCGGCGGAACCACAGCCTGACATTCCTAATAGTAATTCCTTAGTTTCATCAATAATTCATATTCTTAGTATTTTTTCTAGTGTTAAATACCAAAAATATTCTAAAAATAATCACAAAATCCTATAAAATCATATGGATGTATTATATACTATTTTGGGGTCTTCTATTATATTTCTAAGCTATACCATGTTCATTTTTTGTTTAAGGCTCGTCGTCCCGTTAACCCCATTTAAAACAAAACTACCATGAATCCTATTGCATATATATTTTATTAGCTTATTAATTATATTTTATTGATAAGTGAATACTATTGAAAGAAATGTCGAAGTTGTAGATCATTTTATATGACTCGTGCTCAAGTATGAAGTGTTATACGAACACCGTCCAATGATGAAAATCCAGGAGAAGTCAACGGATAAATAGTCAACCAACATACTAGCAGTATATACTTCAAGAATACCAACAAGTGTACCAAAGTTTTAAGAAAGTTCTGAGATTTTTTTTTTTTTTTTTTACTTTTCGGCATAACATACGGATCCGACGTAATGCTCAGAACTTTTGTGCACACTGCATTGCATGTCTTTGGACCCACTATTTTTCAACTTCTATCATATATAAATGGAAGGAATAATACGTCCTCGTGGCTCGATCCACTGACCTTCTGCCATCCAACCGGGGTCTTATACATCTTCTCGGTAACCACAAGTCACTCGAGTTCGGTAGTTCTGAGGTTCTTAAAACCCTCCTAACCGTATACTAGCAATATACTACCATTATATTGGTTGGGTTGGAACTACTTCCTATTTTGTGCGGTTGAGATAAAGAATGTATTTCAACAGTAAATATTGCTCCTAACTTAGGACTAGATTAAGGATGCTTTATAAGGACAATATATGACCTAGGTCTGGCAGGCTTGAAGTTTTAAGGTGGCTTTGTAAGAGAAAGTTTCTTGTTGTTTGTTAAGGGAATCTAGATAGAGAAATTGAAGGAGCGCGAGCATGGAGATCGCGTTGGAAGAGAGATCTGTATTATAGTTTACGTGTGTAATCTTTGTAAGATTTTTTTTTCTTGTTGATCCAATAAAGTCATTTCTTCCATTTTGGTGGAGTACATCGAGTTTTACTAAACCACGTTAAATATTTTATTTTTATATCTTTCTTGTTGTTGTAATTTATTCGGTTAATTGTGCTTTGATATTTACTCGTTATCGAGATTATTATTTCTGCGGCTTACGAGTGTATGTACAACACCTCGTGCTTTCTTTAGAGTTGGAGTTTGTAATTGGTTCAATGTCTATGATTCCACCATTTGATCTCGAAACATGAGAGAGATGTAAACTGACTTCAAAATATGGTGGGAAGCAGGTTATTTGGAAAAACTTGAGCACTTCATGTAAATTCCTTCGGTTAAATGTTAAATTCACAAATTTTGTTCAACTTAAAATCTCATAAAAGCGAGAAGAAAACTTTCATATCCAATCTCTATTTGAATCATTTACTTTCTTCGTTTTTGCTTTAAGGCTATATCCACCATCGACATATATGTCATTAACCAGTGACACAATTGGAATAATTATTTCTTATATAAAAGAGTGACCTAATCACAATTTACAAACAAAAACATTATGGTACGATTCTTTTCTGGGACAAATTAAATATCTAAAGTAGAAGCTTTGATCTTAACTGTTTTCCGATACTGAAGTAGTAAGTAGTAGAGAACAATTCGAACTGATGTAATTTTTTCGGATTTGGTCCGCCTTATAGCTTTTTCTTGGGGTTAGAGATAGAAGAGCTATTAATGCTGAAGAAACGAAGATTCTTCTACAAAATTTTATTTAGTTAATTGTTATCTAGGATGCATTTTTTCAAAGTTTGATGAGTAGTAATTTATATTATTACAAAACGCTACAATTGATGAAACGTTATTTTATGAAATGAGAACTAGATTCACGTCAGATATGATTTATTTATGAAATCTTCTTAAATTTTGCGTCATAAGTGATTTAATTTGATCATAGTTACTCTGAAGCTCTGTTAGATTTACTACTACTACACTAAAACACAAAGTTGAGGTGTGTTATCGAGTCCAACTTTAAAACAGTGGAAGACATCCATAAAGGTCTCTCATGAAAGTTTTAAGAAATGAAAGAAGTACAAATGTTAAAATAGAATTGTCTTGATTTGTAAAATTATTATATGGGCAGCTAGAAATGTAAATAAAGGATGATGACTCAGATTTTTTTTTTTTTTTTTGAGTTTTCTTATTGGTGAATTACTGTTTTCTCGAACTATTCTTTTTGATTGTTAATAATGAATGAATTTTTTCTTATATACGTCATGGTCTACCTATTAAAAAACAATCCATTGTGTAATTATTATTCCAATGCTAATGAAGTCATGTTAACACAATTTTATATTATCCAAACTATATTATCTTGACTGTAACATGATCATTACTTTCCTAAGCACAATTGAATAATTTAACCAAGTCCAAAACCTTCGTACCCAACTGGTCCTAACAAGAGACAATAGCGCACGTGCGGTTTCTAGCACGTCCCTTTCAGGCCGGAGCACGCGAGCTGTGGGGCCCATCCCGACACGTGTAGCTCCGTGAGTGGGGCGTGTGGCCCCGCGAGCGGGAAGCCAGCCAAATTGGCTAGGGCAAAATGATCGGTGTACAGCCCACGCCGGACCGGCAGCCGCAACCGACGGGTCCCACAGAATCATCATCCCGTCCGTTGCTGGGCCCACCGCTTCCCTCTCCCGCTTCTTCTGCTGCTCTCAAGCTGGGCTACAGTGAGCAGTACTTGGGCTTCTATTCCTCTCTCTCTTCTGTAACTACCGATCTTATATTTGAAGAAGGCCAGGGTCTCTCGTACTCTGTAAAGAAAAGAATTGTGGTCGGTTGGTAGGACTGGCATGACAGTGAAGGAAGGGAGAGGGAGAAAGAAAAGCTCCACCAACCATGAGAGGCCGGTCCAGCAGCAGCACTAGCGAGGAAGAATGATTGCTGATACAGCACGAGAGTACCTTCACTAACCTCTTATCGGGTCATTCATCTCTCTCTCTCTATATATATATATATATATATATATATATATATATATATATATATATATATATATATATATATATATAAAGTTCACCTTCAAGTAGAATTTTCTTTCCTGCATATTTTTATCAATTAATATTGTTAATTAAATTAATATAGACAGTTAGATAATTACATAAGGTATTTTTAGTTTTTCTAAGTAGACTTATCTATACTACTATATAATAAGAAAAGTTCAACTTCATCCTACAATTTTTTTCTTCTGCCAAATATATTCTTGTATATATTTATCAATTCATATTTATTCATTAAATTAATAAAGACAGTTTGATAATTACGTTAGCTATTTTTTAGTTTTTATAAATAATTTTAATAAAAATATGAATAATTGCAATATATATATATATATATATATATATATATATTGTTGGCTCTCCATATATATGCTTATATAGAATTTAGGTCGTTATTGTGTTCAACTTATCAACGAATCCGAATTGTATCACAATTATTATTTAATATACAAAATTGATACTATTTTAACTACGATGCGAGGAGGTGGTCAAGCGGTAGAACAACTATTTTGACCACCAAAGGATGGTCAAGTAATATCAAAGATAAAGGACAATTGAAAGGGTTGATGTGGGTTCGAATTCTAGTTTGAACAAAAAAATATCTAGAGGGAAGGATGCTAGTAGTCCAAGACATGGAAGATAATTAATGATTGACCATATCTAAAAGAAAAAAAAATATGTATCTCTTTGAAGTTGTTAGTAGAGACATTGATTACGTGAAAAATATAAACGGTAAAAAAAAATCAAAAGAGTGAGTTGATCACTATTAAAAATAAGGTTGCAAAATGTAAAAGATTTGCCATATGACCCCAATAAAAGAGGAAGGGTGCAAAGAGAATCCAATTTTTTTTGAGATATTACACCGGAGAAGACTTGCGAGAAACTCAATTTCTCACTTATTCAACATCTCTTTCTTTCTCTTAACCTTAACATTAACCTTATTAGTGGCTACCCAACACCTATGTAAGCACAAGAATGTTCTTCCAAGGGAATCATAGATCTTTATATAGAATATCATGACCTTTTAGTAACCAGGCATAGGTTTCCTTATTTGCAATATGAATATAAGGCTGAGACTATATGGAAAATACTTCGAAGTAGAATTGAGTGTTTCTACATATAATTGGAATATCTCAATTTATTTGGATTGGATATTCCTAAATATAATAGGAATATCTCAATGGATTTGGATTAGATATTCCTACATATAATAGGAATATGTCAATGGATTTGGATTGGATATTTCTATCTATAATAGGAATGCTAGTTGTGGGTTTGAGGCTATATATATGTGTCTATATATATGTGTCTCCTGGCCCTAAAATAAATATCTCTCTCTCTCTCTCTATATATATATATATATAGCAACAAGGAAAGAAAATGAGGCAAGAGTGCCATTGCAACATTGGAGAGGAGAAAGAAGGATTGGAGGCCGTTTCGAAGAAGGAGATCGGTTTCGGGTATTTCTTGTTGTCATTTTTTTCGTGGTTATAATCTATTTTCTGTTCCAAAAGAGTTGTGATGATCCATTTGGATCAATGAGAAGTTTATAAGGAGTCGGTGTATTTCTTATTCCATTAGTGGAGGCTTTTCAGGGTTGGACTCCGATCGTCCAGTGGTTTTTTCCGCAAGGATTTTTCACGTCAAAAATCTCTGTGTCTGCAATTTTTGTTTGGCGTTTTTGGTTTGTGCATTTTTCTCGGTTCTCTCGCAGGTACTCTCTGGTTTGGAAAACGGTTTCTGCACTTTTGTTCCCAACAAAGTGGTATCAGAGTAAGGTTCTGGAATTTCAAAAGGGTATCAGGAGTTGACAGTCAAAACCAGGGAGGAGAGATCAAAGCGAAGCCGGTGTGCATGGTAAACCTGAACGGTACCAACTATAACTACTGGAGGAGCAAGATGAAGGATATGCTATTTGTCAAGAAGCTGCATCTGCCGGTATTTGCTTCCAAGCGGCCCAGTGACAAATCCGAAGAGGACTAAAATTTTGAGCATATACAGGTGGGTGGGTACATCAGGCAGTTCGTTGACGAGAACGTGTACAACCACGTTGTCAGTATTGAGCATGCGAGGACACTGTGGAATAAGCTGAAATCTTTGTATGCGAAGAAGACCAGGGTAAATAAATTATTCATGATCCGGATGATGATGGATCTGCGGTACAAAGATGGGACATCTATTACGGATCACTTGAGTGAGTTCTAAGGCGTAGTTGACTAGCTATCCTCGATGGGAGTCAAGTTCGACGACAAGGTTCAGGGACTATGGCTGCTATGTACATTGCCAGACTCGTGGGAGACCGTACGAGTGTCTATGATCGCTTCTGCTCTGGAAGGCGTGGTCAGTCTAGAGTTTGCCAAGAGTGGGGTACTGAATGAAGAGATGCGAAGACGTTCTCAAGGCACTTCATCCACATACAACTCAAAAGTGCTTCAGAGAGCCGCGGAAGGGGTAAAAGCAGGAGTCCAGACGGTGGCAGAGACAAAAGCAGGAGAAAGTCCAATGGTCGGTACGTGGACTCGGAGTGTTACCATTGTGGCAAGAAGGGCCACATCAAGCGGCACTATTTTGCTTGGAAGAGAGAGAAGAAGGGCGACAAGGGAAAGAAAAGTAAGAATAGTACAGTGGTGGCCTCAACACATGGAGGCGACGTGATCATTGTAGGTGATGAGGTAGTTATGAACCTCGCCTGCGATGACAACTCTTGGCTGGTGGACTCAGGTGCTTCAACACACGTATCTCACAACAGGGCACTATTTTCTACATACACAACAGGCGACTGTGGAGTGTTGAAGATGGACAATGGAGATGTGTCAAAAGTGGTTGACATTGGAGACGTGCATTTGAGGACAAAGACAGGTGCAGTTCTTGTTCTCAAAGATGTCCGTCATGTTTCTGATATCCGTTTCAACCTGGTGTCGGTTGAAAGGTTGGATGATGAGGGTTTCTTCAGTCTCTTCGGGAACAATCAGTGGAAGCTTTCCAGAGGTTCGATGGTGATTGCCAGAGGAAACAAGATGTTCGGACTCTACTATATGGGAGAGAGCGCACAGGGGGCACATGAGGTTAACGCAGCTACTGATGCTTCTACTGAGTTGTGGCACAGGAGGCTCAGCCATATCATCAAGAAGGGGATAAGCTACTTGGTGAACAGGAAGGTAATTATAGGGCTAAACTCTACAAAGTTGGAGAAGTGTACGCACTATTTGGCGGGGAAGCAAAATAGGGTATCTTTTTAAAGTCACCCAAGTTCAAGGAAGCCGGCGTTGCTCGAGTTGATTTACTCGGATGTCTGCTTCTTATTTTGTAATATTTATTGATGACTGTTCCAGGAAGGTTTGGGTTTATACCTTAAAGACCAAGGATCAGGTGCTGCCCACTTTCAAGGAGTTTCAGGCCTCCGTTGAAAGGGAGACGAGCAAGAAGCTACTTTGTGTTCGGTCGGACAATGACGGAGAGTATATCAGTCCCTTTAATGCTTATTGCAGAGAGCAAGGGATACGACACCAGAAGACTCCACCAAAGACACCTTAGCTCAACGGTGTAGCGAAGCGGATGAACATGACTCTAATGGAGATGGTGCGGTGTTTGTTGTCAGAAGCAAACTTGCCAGACAGCTATTGGGGTGAGGTACTTTACACAGCTGCTTATTTATTAATTTAACTCCTAGTGCTCCTTTGCAGGATGATGTGCCTGACAAAGTATGGTACGACAAAGAGCCGTCATATAATCACCTGCGAGTGTTTGGTTGTAAGACCTTCGTGTATGTACCGAAGGACGAGAGATCCAAACTTGAGCCAAAGATGAGGCAGTGCATCTTTGTCGGCTACGGTCGGGATGAGTTTGGTTATAGACTCTACGATCCAGTGGGAAGAAATCTCTACAGAAGCAGGGACGTGGTATTCATCGAGGATCAGACCATGACCAACACTCAGGATTTCAATATGTCTTCTGAGGCTGAGGAATTGCCTGAGTTAGAGTTATTTTGCTTCGAGCAGTTTTCAGAGGACATCGCAGAGGATCCAATTATGTGGGAGCCAGTACATGGAGTTGCTCCCAACCTTGATCATCAGCCTGCTGGTGGTGGTCAGGGTGACCCTCAGGAAGATGAACATGCCGAGGAGGCAGTTCCTAGAGGGGAGGAGGCTGTAGATATACAGCCAACACCAGTAGTTCCGTTGATGAGGAGCGATAGAGAGCGTCGACCATCTACGAGATACTCACCGGGTGAGTATATGCTACTGACTGACGAGGGAGAACCAGGAAGTTTCGCAGAGGCTATGGAAGACGAACACAGACAGGAGTGGATGGAGGCCATGCATGAGGAGATGAGTTCCTTGGAGGCCAACTCTACTTATGATTTGGTACGGTTGCCAAAGGGCAAGAAGGCTTTGAAGAATCGATGGGTGTTCAGAGTGAAGCAAACATATGATGTTACTCGCTCTCGATACAACGCGAGGTTAGTAGTTAAAGGCTACGGCCAGCGAAAAGGCGTAGATTATGATGAGATCTTTTCGTCAGTCGTCAAGTAGTCGTCTATACGGGTGGTGCTAGCATTGGCAGCCAGTTTTGACTTGGAGGTTGAGCAAATGGACGTGAAGACGACATTCCTCCACGGTGATTTTGAGGAGGAGTTGTACATGGAGCAGCCAGAGGGATTTTGTGAGAAGGGCAAGTCACATTTATTCTGCCATTGAGGAATAGCTTGTATGGTCTGAAACAGGCTCCGAGGAAGTGGTACAAGAAGTTCGAGTCGTTTATGGGGGAGCATGGCTATGCACGGACGATGTCGGATCATTGTGTTTTTGTGAGGTACTTCCCCGAGGATGATTTTATCATTTTGTTACTTTATGTTGATGACATGCTGTTGGTGGGTCGGAATACCACCAGGATAGCAGAGTTGAAGCGCCAACTGGACGAGGCCTTCTCTATGAAGGATTTGGGCGCAGCGAAGAGTATTTTTGGGATGGAGATCAGCCGAGAGAGAGAGAGTCCAAGTTGCTACACTTGTCCCAAAAGAAGTACATTCACCGGGTACTTCAGCCTTTCGGGATGGACGGGTCGAAGAAAGTGAGTAACTCTCTTGCGGCTCACTTTAAGTTCACTGAGGAGCAGTGTCCATCTACCGAGGACGAGAAGGAAGATATGGAGCGAGTTCCATATGCCTCAGCCATGTGGAGTCTTATATATGTTATGATATGTACGAGGCCAGACATTGCTCATGCAATCGGCATAGTTAGCAGGTACACTTCCAATCCTGGAAGGGTACATTGGAGTGGGGTGAAGTGGATTCTACGATATCTTCAGGGTACTGCCGATTGGAGACTTTCATTTGGTGGTGACGAGCCGAAGCTGGTTGGATATACCGACGCTGATATGGCTGGAGATGTAGAGACGAGGCGATCGACTTCGGGCTATGTGATGATGTTTGCTGGTGGAGCAGTATCGTGGCAGTCGTGTTTACAGAAGTGTTTTGCCTTGTCGACGACAGAGGCAGAATACATTGCTACAACGGCCTGCAAGAAGTTGCTGTGGATGAAAAAGTTACTGCAAAAAATTGGGCTAAAGCAGGAGCAGTATCCTTTGCTTTGCGATAGTCAGAGTGCTATTCACCTTGTGAAGAATCAGATACTTCATAGCCGGTCCAAGCACATTGATACCAATTATCATTGGATACGGGATGTGGTTGACAAGAAGGAAGCGGCGCTTGAGAAGATTCATACAGATTATAACGGAGCAGATATGTTCACAAAGATTCTACCAAGAAAAAAGTTTGAGTACTGCAGGCGGATCGTCGGGATGACGACCCCCTCCACATAGTTGTGAATGGGGAGATTTGTTGGAGTGGGTGGGGTTCCCAACCTATGTGAAAAATACTCCGGAGTAGGATTGAGTGTTTCTACATATAATAGGAATACATCAATTTATTTGGATTGTATATTCCTAAATATAATAGGAATATCTCAATAGATTTGGATTGGATATTCCTATCTATAATAGGAATGATAGTTGTGGGTTTGAGGCTATATATAGGTGTCTCCTGGTCCTAAAATAAATATCTCTTTCTAAAATAAAATAAAAATAAAAATTAGCAACAATGAGAGAAAATGAGACAAGAGTGTCATTACAACATTGTAGAGGAGAAAGAAGGATTGGAGGCCGTTTCGAAGAAGGAGATCAGTTTCGGGTATTTCTCGTTGTCTTTCTTTTTCGTGGTTATAATCTATTTTCTGTTCCAAAAGAGTTGTGGTAATACATTTGGATCGGTGAGAAGTTTGTAAGGAGTCGGTGTATTTCTTATTCCATTAGTGAAGGCTTTTCAGGATTGGACTCCGGTCGTTCCGTAGTTTTTTCCGCAAGGATTTTTCACGTCAAAAATTTCCGTATCTGCTATTTGTGTTTGCCGTTTTTGGTTTGTACGTTTTGCTCGGTTCTCTCGCAGGTACTTTCTGGTTTGGGAAACGGTTTTCGCACTTTCGTTTCCAACAAGACTTTCCTCTAAATCCTATAATATTATGATCGTAAAATATGAGTCGAAACCTAAAAATCACTTGCACCTTGGATCATTTTATAATTTACCATGTAACCCGATAACCAAGTAGTAATCCTTGGCTTTCAAACTTAAAATAGTAGTATTGGTCGCACAAACCAACCCCCTGGGAATCAGCAGACTAGTCACAAGTCTGAGTCCGGAACATGAGCCGAAGTTGAACTCAAGTTGAACCCTTTCTTCATCTTCGTAGCATCGTCTATATAAGAGCATTCCATAATCATTGTTGTCGTCGCCCATATCAAAGCATCCCACAATCATTGTCGTCGCGTGAATCAAGTAAAAAACTAATTAATTGTCCTTCTCGAGCCATGAAAAGTTAGATCTATGAAAGATGAATCTTTCCAAATATCCAACCATTTTACTACATAAATCATAGGAGCAAGCATAAATTATAGGAGCACCACCTCGAATGAAGTTACATTTCAGTTAGTAAATATCACTATATACACTTCTCTTATTACATGTCACTCTCAAAACTCAACCCCTTACTGAAGTCTAATCCCCTCCCTTCGCATTTATCCTTATCCTCTTTTTCACTTAAAACTTCTCCTGAAATAGTCGGTTGTCAATCTCATGCTTGTGCACAACAACAATGACCGTGGAATAGTCAGATTTTTTTTTTTTATCTAAGAGACATGATGTTTACTATTAAAAAATTATAATAAATATGTAATCCATAAACTATTAATGGACTAGTACAAATATAATCATTTTAAAGTACGAATCCAATTAATGAATTAATATAAATAAAAATATTATCATTCACCTATTAATTTAGGTTAAGCGATTATTAATTGGATTTATTGGCTCCGAGTAAGAAATGTGTTGCCACTATGATCAATTATAATAAACGTTTCAATGGACTTATTTGCGTTTGAATCTAACTTTGTTCCGCATCTCAAAGTCACTGATATCGGTTTAAGATTCCAATATTCAAGACCGACCACATGGAAAGGTTTGTGTTACATGCACATCTCGAGTATTAGCTGGATCAAAATTGAATTAGCTCAGATGGGATCTAGACAATGACACTCACTTCAGTTTGTTTTTTTAAGCAGACATTCTCATGTGGCTAGAGAAACAAATATGAACGATGATGATCATACATTTTCAAATTTAGGTCAAGTATGAATTTAAGTGATTGGCGAGTTGTGAGAATATGTCCCATAAGAGCACGATAGACCTAAACGCTACAATTATTTAATATAACATAACTTGAAAATTTTGACCAATGTTGCACCAGATTTCTACTAAAGTACAAAAGTTGGAAGATGAAGAACAAGAGAAACCCAAAATAAAATCTTGTATATATTTTTGAGAAACACAATTTCTAGTGCTTGTTTTTCTTAACCACCATGTCCAACTTTGCAGAAAATATGGTATCAATATTTTTCTGTTCTACAATAATCAACATGTCAATATTGTCTAATATTTTGAAGTTAGAAAAGACATACAAGCTATCTAATTGTTCTTTTATATTATCAAGTTAGGTACTACTTCTTGTATTCAGAAAAGTACGTTGATAATCTATATATAAGAAAAAAAAATCTAAATCAAAATATGAGGGGGAGCGGTTGCACTCTAGTCAGGGGAGAATCCAGGTAATGACTGAGGTGGGCTCCAGCCCACCCTTATTTATTTTTTCTTTTTTTTTTCTTTTCATACAGTTATTGTTTTTTATTAATTAATTTTTTATATATGAGTTACCTCACATATAGTTAATCATAACTCACTATAGTCTACCCCAATTTATATATCCGTAGCTATGCCATATGCAATACCATGTGTCAGTCATTGTGCCATTGCTCAACAGTGTCGGCTACCACTCTCGTGATTAGTGCATAAATAATAGCCAATTCATAATACACGACACCATGTCATTGATATATCATTGATATATGACATCCATCCGTAACTTCTTCTAAACAATTCTATATAAAAGCTTTCTTCTTCCAACTTCTATACACAACAAGTGAGGGATAATATATACACCACCGGGTGGTTATTGTGATTGTAACAATTAGGAGAAAGGTTGTAGCTAGGCTGTGGTTGGCTGTGGCCTGTGGGGAGAAGCTGTTGTATTACGTCAACGAAAAAAACTTTTTTATCTTCAAAATATTTTTTCAAACCATTTTTTCTTATATGACAGATAATATAATAATTAATGTGATAGCTGACATGATAAATTATAAATTAAAATTAATATTAAAACTAACGTTGAAATTTTTTGGTGATTAATTTTTTGGGTTAAAATTTTTCATGTCAGCTGGTATGTCAGCTATCACATAATACTATTTAGTATGTTATATCAACCGTCACATAAAAATAAAATAGTTTAAAAGAATATTTTGGAGGTAGGAATAGTATTATTCTAGGTCAACTCCAAAATCTCTCTCTTTGTCCCGTTAACAACCTCTCTCTCACATTGTCTCTCATAATTTCGTCCCATTTTTCTTTCTCTGAGCGTGGTCAGCAAGTGGGGAAGCAAATAATGAATTAAATCTTCTTCATCTCTCCGTTCCGTTTCATTGCTCTCTCTCTCTCTCTCTCTCTCTCTCTCTCTCTCTCTCTTATAAAAGCTGCTTCTTCTTCCGTTCCGTTCCGTTCTTCTTCGATCTCTCTCTGTAGGAATCCGGTCGCTTTCCCTAGAGGTGGGTGTGGTGCCAAAGTGAAGGAAAAGGGGGAGGGGACTATCTTTCTCCCCACAGCTCGTGCCTTCTCCCGCCAAAAAAGGTCACTTTCCCGCGTTTCTGCCATGGATCTTGCCTCTTTCTCTCTCATACTACTTTAACCAGTTTTCTTCTTCTTCTTCTTCTTCTTCGTCTCTTCTCCTTTCTTCTTATTCTCTATTTTCTGATCCACCAGAGTTTGATAGCCAGCAAGAAAGCAAGCTAGACTCTTGCTTTCTTGTGATATTGGTAGATCAAGAAAACGCTGGTGGTTAGTACGTACCTCAAGAGATCTACTACAAAGGTGGCAAGAAAAATTAACCTATAGGTACTTGTTTTCACTGAGTTAGTTCTTTGTCTCTCTTTTTTCTCATGCAAGCTATAGCTCTGATATTTTTGGCCACAGTACAACATCCCAATTTTGAAATCAAGATGGAGATCTTGAATTTTATGTGATCAGCCCAGAAAAAAGAAAAGAAAAGAAAAGTGGTTTTCTTTTTCATTACTTGGCATGCGTGATGACACTTAGGCATGGACTTCATGATGTTTGTTGGAGTTATTGTGGATCAGATCGAATCGATCTAATCAGCACTAGAGCAGTAGCTCGGTGCAGTTTCTGATCTTGATAAGTATCGTTATGTTTCTGATTTTCTATAGTTTCGATCGGTGAGGAGAGGATCACAGTACTACTGTAGTTGAATATATATAATGTGGTTACGGGACATTATATATAGGGTGTAGCTTAGTAGTAAAGCTTCAGGGCATTTACCGAGTATGTCCGGACATCGAGTCCTGACATTGACTAAGGGGCGGGAGGGGGTTTATGGTAGGAAAACTAAGTTTTTTGGCTGTGGGTGAGAAAAAAAATGAAATAACTATATATGCCTTTCTCAATGAGATAAACATGTTTTCCCTCTTTCGTTTTCTCGTTCTATGAACCAATGTTGTTATTCTGGATAGTTGCATCAATGCAACTTTTGCGCTCTAGTGAAGTTCTCTATATGATCTATAATTATATGATGATGACAATAGGGAATAAGAGATTAACACTGTACATTCTAAACTATACATAAGCTTTACAGACTTGTCAATAATTATGCTTTGAAATAAGATTACGATGTCTTAACTTTAATCTTCTCACGATGAGAAAAGATATATTTGACATGAGGAAAGATAATCAAGATATTTCATGTACTAATTCGATCCTGATCCGACTAGAAAAGATCTTGTTCTACAATGTCCTTTGGATTTCCATATAGATATTACTTAGTTTGACTTGGATGTTACTATACATTATAAATTATTGAAATGTTCTTGGAGTAATCCTTGCATGATTTCAGTTGAAGTCTTATTCTATGACAAGGAAAAAAAAAATGTTAGTTAATTATTTTCTGTATCCTAATAATTAGATATAAATTGGCTGTACAGTTCTTTTGTTGAAATGATACATGCAATTATTGATTATATGTTCTTCTTAGACAATTGTTGCACATCACTAGTTATTGTATCATTTGTGTTAAGTTTTTGCTATGATATTATTGCATCTCAAATCGTATAATATCTCGCTAAATCTAGTCAAACCAGAATACTTTCCTATAGTCTAAGCAAGATTGTAGATATGTAATATACTACATTCATAAAATGTACATATTCCTTTATACAAATTCTTTGTTGAGAGAGAGATTGAAACATACAATCACACACAAAGATATCCTTAGGATATGATACAAATCCTTCTAAAATTGTCTTAAGCCTAAAGACAACTTCGGCCTCCATGGAAATAGATAGGTTCCTTTGCCGACTACCCCTGCACCTCGTTAAATCACTTCTCTCAAATCTTAGTCCCCCTTGCGAAGTTGCCTCATAAATCATCACGTCGAACCCTTCAACGAGACTTTCCCCCATCACATCTGGACTATAGTAACCGATCGGGTAAATATCATTTTTGGTCATCAAAAGATCAAAACTTTTAGTTTTTAGTCATTCCATGACCAAAAAAATATATGGGAAGTGACTAAAACTCAAACTTTTTGATCTTTCGGTGACCAAAAGTGATATTTACCCGTAACCGATCAGTAGGTTTGGGTGTCACCAGATCTTGCTAATTTGTTGTGGGTAAAGGAGATAGCTTCCCTCTCCTGCCACTGCTTCCCTGTATCAATGTTGAAGATGAAACCACCTTACATTCGGTCAAAATATTTAAAAGAAAATCAAGATATTCACAAGGACTAAACAGTGAGTTACATATCTTCAAATTTTTTTTTTTCAAATATACACAGAGAAACATACCACAGTTACTAGAATATTATTTTAGAGCAAGACATACCAGATAAAAAAAATATTATGAATTTATATGCAACCAACAAATATATATGGACATAAAACTTTACTTTTATTACATCGTTGTTCTTTGAGGTAATGCAACTTAAAACATATTAAACACTTAATCATCGTCAAGTGTTCGATAACAAGTCCACCAACATACTTCGCACTAAATAAATAAATAAAAAGAACTATCACTTGACCATATTCGACTGTAGGTCCACAGAATGAATGGAAATATCATCTTATTAAGCTATACTCTTCTTTAATATCATGCTTCACAGTTAAACCTAATCGATCTTTGAGGAAGAGACTTGAGCTGTTCACCTGTATTGTGGCATTCTGTATACACTGTGTTCAAGAGGAATTTAAGGAATGGTCATTCAAGGACTGCATAGCCATAGAAGGAAGATCTAATCAAGGTAAAAAAATTTGAGATTATGATCCAATCAAGGTAAATATTGATTAAGAATTTAAGGAGTTGTTCCGATTCTTTTGCCATAAAAGTTTCAATTGCTACAAAGGACTAAAACGGATTCTACAAAATCAAAGGTTTTAAATTTAAATTTCATTCCTTAATACTCCTCAAGTGGAAACATGTGGGTAGCAAATCTTGTTCTTGTGCTTAGTACCCCTCAGGTGAAGGCTGAGCTTGATTCACAAAACTCTGAACACTGAACCTCTACTCTTCTCCCATCCCTTATAGGGAAGGCCTCAACCAATTGGTAGTGAATCATGTTCTTGTGCAAAGCTTCAACTGCATCAAAGTATATATGGTTATCTTTCAAGTTGGTGATGTTGGCCGAAAAATGCAACGAAAACGACACAAACCCACTTGAAGATAACGGACCACGAACTCGTGCAATAACCAAGAAAAATTAAACACACAGTTTATATTCGATGACTATGTCACATAAACAAATCACAATCTATATAACTCAATAGTACAAAATCGATTACAAATATGTTGAACTATTTGCCCCCAAAGTTCAACCCTCTCACAAATCTCAAAAAGAAAGAAGCAGATACATAATGAAATCACTCATTAATCATTGTAACGATCTCCCTGAATAAAGAAGACGACTTCCCATACATATCTTCCCTTCCAACTGTCCAGAGACGAACCCTAAGAGCAAACTACATTATATCTCTTAAATTTATTTAGGCTTGTCTCACTGAATCTCCTTGAGCATCCTCCGTACAAACCCCCTTACCCTCCTTATATAGGTTAAAAAAACTAATTTACTTAGGATTAGGAAATCCCTAAATCAGTCCAACATTAATTGGCAGTCAAGATTAAATCACATGGTCTAAAAAGATGTTAATTCAGACCCCATCCTGGACAAAATTTCAACTGGCGGTATACTGACAGTGCCCCCCAAATGGTTCTGGACAAATTGCACAAAAATAAAATTCTGGATGATATACCGTCGGTGTTCTGCTACTGCTGTTTTGGCTTATATTTCAACCTTGGTTCAGTCGCCGAAATTCCATCGCCTTTGTCGCAACTTCTCGACGCTCTTGCGACACTCCAAACTTCCCAAAAGCACCTTGAATCGAGATTGGAACCCAACAAACTCTCTCCTCCAGTCTTATGAGATGTGTTGGCCCAATAGCTCTTCAACTAGATTCCATGCTTATCGTCATGTGACAATATTCATGCTTTCCCTCGTCATTGATCTCGAATCCTATGAACTGTTTTGTATCTCCTTCCGTCTCCAGCTCCTCGAATACCAAGTTGATGCTAACTACCATGCATAGCACCTCCTGAACAACTAGGTCTCTTACCATCAGTTTTATCATAAATCTTTGCTACTTGTCTTCGACTTTCGTCTTCTACTGGAACGTGCTTCCATTACGTCAAGCTTCCTCACCATTGGTTGGCCCAAACAAACAGACGATGCAGTTTTTTCGAGATTCAAGCTCGTGAACATACCCACATTCGTGTCCAGCAATGAAGATCCTTCAAACACCTGCATCCGTAAGCATAACAATATGCATTGTGTACGTCGTCGATAACCCACAATTCCTCCGAACTGTGCAAATGAAGATGTACTCGTCTCTTCTTGAGTTGGATGCACCCTTTTATCTCGTCCTTGGCTTTGAACTGTTCGATGTAGCTCTGTTAGGCTTTAGCAAACTACCCTTCACCAAAATTGGATCTATAGATCGACCGCCACCTAGAGAATGACTAGTTATCATAGGACCGACAAACTGACCCTCAATATTTGAAGTACCTCCATTCGTTTCGTCGCTTTGTTGACGAAACGAATCCTCTATACCGCTTAAATCATCTCGAAGACTCCACCCAGCAAGTTTTCTATGATCCAGAAAATCCTATCGAATATCACTCGAGCCTCCATCCAAACCTGTGTCCTGCTTGTATACCTCAGTGGCTTGAGCATGTACATTCCATGACATATGTCTCCTCAAGCCAGCAGTCAAAAACCCTTTGTAAGCTTTCAATATTTGTCCCCAAAAATACTGCGACAACCATAATGTTCCAGCTTCCCTACCGATACCAACTTCCAGCTTTCAATATGATGATCCTCCTTGAGAACGAGTTTCTCGCCAAACTTTTGTTGTCAAGTGCACGTCACCAATGCCCAGAAATGTAGTCGTCCCCTTGTCATCTATCTTCATAAGTCCTAACATATTGTAGAGTTGAGTGATATGATGTCCCCATGTACAAGACCCAATTGACATCATGACACGTGTCACAAGATTCCTCTATGTCAGTTGTTGTGAGGAGTAGACGTGAAATCTACCTGATCATCCTTGCCTTTGGCTTTCTCGTCTTCGAGCTTCATGCAGTCCCATTTAAAATGACCCCAGAAATACCTCTTATTCTCGACTGTGAATTGAATCTTCCATTTCCGTAGGAAACATCCAGAACAGACTCCTACAATAATTCTATTACTTATGACGTATGTTCTTATTCAATAAACTAATTTTGACTGCCTCCATCGTGAGAACTCTATCTGGCGTGGAGTTGCTCACAGACGCCACTAATATCTTCTAACTTTTCAACAAAGAACTCAAAAGCAGCAAGGCCTAAATCTCATCCTAAATCACCATCTTCATCATTGACAGTTGATTGATGATGCCTTGAAACTCGTTTAGATGTCGTGACGAATAACAAATGCTTTATTGCCAGTCGACTTCCGTTCGTACCGCGAATGGAACTTCTTTCATAATACTTTTGTCAATTTCTCCATGGATACGTGATGAAATACCAAATCGTCCAGTCATTGATGGATGAATCCAACACCCTTCTAATCTAACATTTTTTAGTCATCAACAATTATGTCCGATGGCTTGGATCTGTAATCCTCTAACGGACTATGTAAATCTTTGTATCATAGTAGATCATTCATCCATGATTTTTAGATCGCCTAACTCTCCCATGTGAGGGCCATACGTGTGTTTATCTTCTCAGGAGACATGGTTATACCTTCGTTCTCGAAAACCTGAGAGCTTTGATACGAATTGTTGGCCAAAAATATTACAAAAATGACACAAATTCACTAGAAGATAACTAACCACAAACTCGCGCAAGAACCATGATAGATCAAACACACTTTGTAAATTAAGTGACTACGCCACCTGGATAAATCTCAATCTATATAACTAAATAGTACAAGGTTGATTACAAATATGTTAAATACTTTGTCCCAAAGTTCAAACCATCATAAATATCAAGAAAAAGAAGAAGATATACAATGAAATCACTCACCATTACTGTGACGATCTCCCTGAACTAAGAAGATGACTCCCCGAACATATCTTCGATTCCAACTGTCTCGAAGAGCGAGCCTTATGGATTTTCTCTTAGAATTATGTGGATTTCTCACCCTGAATCTCACTCTCTTGAGCATCCTCTGAGAAAACTCCCTTAGCTTCCTTATATAAATTAAGAAAACCTAATTTAAGATTAGAAAATCATTAAATCAGGCCAAATTAAAAATTAGCCCAACATTAATTTGGCCTTCAAGTTTAGATCACACTGTCCAAAAAAGATGTTGATTTGGGCTCCATCCTAAACCAATTTTTGACTGGTGGTATACCGCTAGTGCCCACAAAATTGTTCTATTCTAATTGCACAAAAGCAGAACTCTGGGAGATAACCATCGGTGTTCCGTTGGTGCTATTTCTGCTCAGTTTTGCGTTTCGGTTCAGCCGACTAAATCCTCTCACCTTTTTCGCAACTTCTCGACGCTCCTACGACACACCAGACTTCCCCAAAGCACCTCGAATCGAGGCTGGAACCCAACATGTGAATGAGCAATATGCGTGTGTGTTGGATCACCTCATAATTGAAAGAGTTGTACACTAAATTTCCCTTTTTAATTTTAATAATTGGTCCACTCTTTCTTCTTTGATGATATTGTTGCCTTGAAAAATAAACCATTCCAAAATCTTATTATGTTGAGTAACATAAATATTACAACCTTGGAGTCGCTACGGCTAGAGATAGGACTAAAGAGACATGGTTTGAAGTACCTTACATAGGATATGGCTTTTAAAAGAGTCGAGTAGAAGAAGATAATTCAAACAACCAAAGCTGGCTTTGTTGTTGTACATGCCACAACCTTGGCATTTTGGTGCAATGGTCGGGTCATTAAGATGGTATTAAAGCAATCCAAGTTCAAACTATCTCACTGACGCACATTTTAAACAGATTTTAAAAAGGAAAAAAAATATACTGCTCTAATGAATAGTTGGAAATAATGTTCAACATGGAAAAGTCTTATAAAATGTTCACATGGAATTGTTGTAAGCAATGAAGATGACTTATCGTCCTAATAACTAAAAATAGAAACAAGTTTTATATTTCATGTACCATAAACAACGTGATGTATTCTATATTTATGTTCTCCAATTTGTTAACAATATTATTGTCTTTTCCTTTTTAAAGTGCCACCATTTCACTCTCAGAATATTTTAACAATATAATTGTCTTTTCCTTTTTAAAGTGTCACCATTTCACTCCCAGAATATTTTTATAGAATACTATATTCTATGTTGATTTCATGTAATGATTTTTTTTTTTTTTTTTTTGGAAAAAATTCTCAAAAGAGAAACGGTCCGTCAGTCTGTTTGGCGGAATTTGCACATATTCTGCCAAATAATATGTTTGATATGTGAATACAATTTATTTTTTTGAATTTTTTGCATATAAATAATTTATATTTTCATAATTTGTATTGTCTATTTTCAATTACCGCATCGTTATTGGCTCAAATCTTTCGTGCGAACCTCGCATCGCGACGAGAGCTACGTTGTTGGATCCTCAGCATCGAACTACTAATGTGAAGGTATTTTCAGCAAATTTTGTGATACATTTTCGGAGCGTCATCCATAGGGCACGAAAGTGACATTCCGAATTATTGTTGCAAATCACTACCTAAAAATACCCTCATAAGGGTGGTTCAACATTGTGGATCTAACGATGTATGTTTCGTCGCGATCCGGGATCCGTACGAAAAGATGTAGGTTTGTATCGGTGCGATCAAATTGAAGATAAACATATATGCAAATCATAATATCATAAAATACTTATATGCAAAAATTTCAAAAAAGTTGCATTCACATATTTCACTGTATAAATTTGCTTGTTAGTCTACTTTCAATTTGAACGCACCGATAGAGCTCACATCTTTTCATGTGAAATTCGGATTGCGATGAAATCTACGTCATTGGATCAACGTAGTCGAACTACCCATATGAGGGTATTTTCAGTGAGTTCTGCGACACTTTTTGGAACGTCACGTTACGAGCCCGGGTGATACTTCAAGAAAGTGTTGCAAAACTTACTAAAAATACACACACAAAGGTAGTTCGATGATACAGATCTAACGAACTAGGTATCATCCTGATTCGAGATACACATGAAAAGATGTTAGTCTGTGTCGGTGCGATTAAATTAAAAAAAGACTTATATACACATCATGAAAATATAAAAGTTGATCCAAAAGTTGTAGTCAAGATTCAGAAGCTTCAGCAAACAAGTTTGCCTTCTGAGATCTAGATTCCAACAAATTACTATAAATATATATAAAAATTCCTGATTACAACTTGCTCGAAAGAAAATAAATGAATCAGAAATCAATCTATGTTCTTCCTTACAATAGCAGTTGCAGACGGACAAAACAAATTACAAATAGAGGAGAAGTAGAAGAGCAAAAAGAAGAATTATGGCTTGCTAGGGTAATGAAGATCACCGATGCTCAAAGCAAGATTCGTCCCCACACGATCTGCTCCCAGGAACCAGCAATTTTTCGAAGAACTTCTGGAACGCTCGCGTCACCTCTCTCATGGACTCCCGCGAAGTGCGCCAACAAAGCGCCACTTTGCGCCCTTGAGCCCGAGTCCGAGTCGCTCCCAACCCTTTGGGGCTTAGCTCCTATGGAATAAATTCCAAGAGCATGACAAAAAGCTTAAAAGCTTTCATGAATGAGTTAATCATTTTTTATCCTAATAAAATACCCCCACATGGCATCCATGTGCCCCACCACATCCTATGTGCACACCTCAATACAAGCAAATCATTATATTGAGATACTCACTTGGTGGTGTAGCCAATTTGGGACTATCTTTCATAGTCCCAAGACAAAAACACCAACAATCTCTCACATATCTCAATTTATGGGTTGAGTGTTCCCCATAGTGACTGTCCATGATGCATTATGATAGATATATCGCTTCGACTTGAATCTCTTCTCATGGGTCAAATAACAGTGTGATACAAGAATAGACTAAGCCTTGAATTTTGCACCATCGTTGCAATTTTTTTCACTCACACAATTATATCAGCTGTACTTCTGGTAGCACATTAAAGGCCATATGCACGCTTGGTTTTGGTGTATGTAAATTAGACGTTTATAAGTTTTTCCTCAAGAGACGACATGTATCTCTTTCCATACACTCTACGTGAGTTCTTTTAAAGAGTCATTGGCATGAAGCCTTGTGCTTCCTTGCGGTGCCATGTTGCTATGACATGGCCTAAAGCCGAGATTCACTCCCTCATGTGGTGTCATACACTGTAGCATGAGGTCTCAGCCTCTTTGTAGTGCCAAACTACCTAGCATAAAGTCTTGCACTTCCTTGCGGTGTTACGCCGCTGTGACATGGCTCACGTAGCCGAGGATTTAAATTTTTTACCTCTGTAGTGCCACACCACTGTAACATGAGGTCATCGACCTCTTTGTAGTGTTGTCTACCACTCTTCATTCTACAGCATTAGGCTACCTGCCTATGTGTGGTGCTACGCCACTGTGACATGGCCCAAAGCCGAGATTCATTCCCTCGTGTTGTGTCACGCCACTGTAGCATGGGATACACGTCCCTTGTATTGCTGAAACTACCGTGCTTCCTGTAAGGCACACCGGATATTCACTCTGTCCGAGAACTCATTAAGGCGTCAAAGTCATCCTCCCACAGAAAATATTATATTCAAGAACAAATAGTAGACCACAGTGGTTCCGGGTACGCATCCCACAATGTCCCTGAGGACTACCCACTATACCTGATATTCTCCTAGTCAATGATCCTTCTTTGAACCAAAATGTAGATGCCTAGTAGATTTTTCTTTGAACTATTAGTATAAAACTTTATGGTAGAATTATAAAGACACAATATCAGAATATCTTCAAGCCTATTGTGATTGCTGTATCCTCGACTAGCTGGTGCTTGAGACCTTTGGTGAACGGATCCGCCAGGTTCTCCTGGCTCCGAACATCAATCACGACAAGGAATCCAGTCTTTATCAGATTATTCACTGTCCTGTGCCTCAACCGCATAATCCTCTTCTTACCATTAAAGAGGTCATTTGATGCCACTGCTGTAGTCACCTGGTTGTCGCAGTATATCAGTACCGCCGAAATCTGTGCATCAACTACTAGAAGATCATACATGAGCTTCCGAAGCCACTCTGCTTCATCCGCTGCAGTCGCTAGTGTATAGAACTCAGTTTCCATCGAGGAATGAGAGAGCATTGTCTGCTTCTTTGACGTCCACGATATAGCAGCTCCATCTATGGAGACGAGGTATCCTCCTGTGGACCTCTTTCGCTATCTACTTCTGAACACTATCTTGCATCACTGGAGCCTTCTATTACTGTCGGATATCCGCTGTAGTGCAGTGCATACTTCTGAGTCCTCCTGAGATATCCCATCACTCTCTTCATAGTCTTCTAGTGCTCCACACATGGGTTTCTCGTGAACCGACTCAGCATCCCCACGGAGAAAGCTATGTCAGGCCTTATGGCAGTTGTCGCATACATCCAACTTCCAATGACGCTTGAGTATTCCAACTGCTTGACGCTTTCTCTAGGATTTGGCTTCAACTTCTTGTCACACCTGTATGAGTATCGATTCCTGGAAGATCATGATATCCATAGAGTGTGAGCAACTTCTCAATATAGTGAGACTATAACAACGCCACTCCAGTTTTCGTCCGGATGATCTTTATCCCGAGGATAACATCAGCTTCTCCAAATCCTTCATACTGAACTTGGATGAGAGGAACTTCTTTGTTCAGTGACTCGTGCTAGATCCGTGCCTAGAATCGTCATGTCGTCCACGTATAGACAAACGATGACTCATCTCCTGTCAGCGAATTTTATGTAAACACACTTGTAGCAGCTATTATAAGAACTAAGTAGCTTAATATTGCGGGTAAAATAAATGATCAAGGTATTACCAACATTTTTATAATATTTACTAGCCGGTCCTTTCTGAAAAGTCTATCTGGGTACATATACCGAGTACAATTGTGGATCAACATAATTTATTGGAATGGTGGTTACTGAAAACAATTGTATGTTTTATATAAATATTCTTTACAATGATACTATAATGTTGAGAAATGTTATTGGGAGAGAAATTAATGAAAAACTCCTATGGGTTGATTCACAGGTCATCGTCAACCGTTAGTGTAATATGAATGCATTTTCACATGTACCTCCGGGTTTCCGCTTTCACCCCACTGATGAAGAACTCGTGGATTATTACTTAAGAAAGAAACTAGCTTCAAGAAGGATCGATCTTGATGTCATAAAAGATGTTGATTTATACAAGATTGAGCCGTGGGATCTTCAAGGTACGTATTAGAGTACCAATATTATTTTGTCATGTATGGATGTTAGCCAGCAATTAAATTACAGTCAAAAACTAATTAACTCATGCAATGAGCAGAATTCTGTAGGATTGGTGCAGAAGAGCAAAATGAGTGGTACTTTTTCAGTCATAAAGACAAGAAGTATCCAACCGGAACACGCACGAATAGAGCAACAGCAACGGGGTTTTGGAAAGCAACGGGAAGGGATAAACCAATCTACACGAAGCACAACTTGGTTGGCATGAGGAAGACCCTGGTCTACTATCAAGGTAGAGCACCAAACGGACAAAAGTCAGATTGGATCATGCATGAGTATCGACTAGAAACAAGTGAAAATGGAACTCCTCAGGCAAGTATTGGTTCTTGATTTATTATTTATTATTTATTAAATAAATTTAATCCCCATTAATCTACTAGGAATATCAATTTATTATGAATTATTAGACTGGGCATGTATCGATATAGTCTTAAAGGGCTTCTATTCATGCATCCAATTTAGATTGACTGATCAAAGTGTACCGATTGAAATTGAAATTATACCAAAATCTTGAGTGAATATTAATTTATCCATTCAAAATTTATTCATCCTTGCACATTATATCCCATAACCTTCTTTTGTAGCATATATATTTGATGTATTATTCCAAGTACATTGAATTACTTTGGGTTATTTAGTTTTAGTGTCTCGGATAATATTATAAATTTGTGTTTAGGTTTCCATTTTGTCCAGAAGAGGGTTTGAGTCTCGTCCTAATAGTTGATTTTGGATGACAGTCCAACAAACTCAAATTTAGAATATCATACGAGACCCTACAACTAAACGAAAATATGTGATGGTTATTTAGTTTTGCATTATGGAGATTACTTGGCTCGGTTTATTTAGATTTGTCATGAGATCAATCGAGAATGAGACTTGTGATATTCCTGATCGACCTCAGCAGCAACACAACTCTTAGGAACTCTTGAGCTGCAAGCATTCAACAATTCGATCGGAATATGATACATTTGACGATACACGATGTCCATGAAGTCGTCTCCATCGAAACAGCCGTCAGGAAGATTGTGTGGCTGTTGAGATCATGATCGAGGTGACAACACTGTCGCAAGTATCATTCTCGATTGCTCGTGACAAAACTAAATAACACAAGTCGCACAAATCCCACAATGCAAAACTAAACAACCCTCACATATTTCATGTTTAGCTTCGAGGTCTCGTATAATATTCAAAATTTGAGTTTATGTCTCCATTTGGACGGTCGGACAGGTCCTCCGTTAGGACGAGAACCAAACACCTAAACTCAAAATTATAATATTATACGAGACCCATAAAGTAGATAACCTAGAAAACAGACCTACACACGGTTTTAGGATGAACTTTTGAGAATGTAGCATCAACCTTCATACGTTTGCCAGGAAACAAGAGGAGATCCGATCGATAACTAATTGTGTTTTTACGGCTTGAATGCCATTTCTGGTTTCTTTTTTGCAGGAAGAGGGTTGGGTGGTATGTAGGGCGTTTAAGAAGCGAGTAACACAAATGAGTAGAGCGAACGAGCACGATTGGTTCGACGTGGATGTCTCCTTCATGCCAGAACCAGCGCGTAACACAAATTTACACCACCAGTTGGCGCATGACCCTTTCCGTCAGCTTCCTCAGCTGGAGAGCCACAATGTTTTTAATCACATGATCTCAGCTTTTGGTGGCAAAGGAAATGAAGATCAAGTTTCGGACCAAGTGACAGACTGGAGGGTCCTCGACAGATTTGTTGCATCTCAACTTAGCCACGATGATGATTCAAAAGAGCCTGAATATTACACTGACGCACGTGATCACAGCATTCAAGTTCCGGAAAATCAAGAAGATTCCGTTGGATATGCGTCAGCCTCGACCTCTAGCTGCCTGATTGAGCACTGGAAATGAAGACGACATGATCCGTGATCTATTTATAATTTCTAAATTGTCGAAGATTGAAGAAGCAGCGATTACGCGAGGTCATGTACGTATATAGCTAGGAACTCAGTAATAAAGAGTTTCTGGCCTACTTTGTTAGATAATCAATACCTAATTACGTACAAAATAATGTAGTATATATGAATAAGGGCATCTTGGTTGCTGCAACCTGAACTTGGTACGATTTGTTAAATTATGAATTGCTTGGCGGGATAATTTGTAAGCTTTGGGTTTTATGTCTGTTAATAGAGTTCTGTGAAGTAAAATGGAAGCTGGATGTTAAAGCAATGATGTTACGATGACTTTTTTTTTTCTTTCTCAAAGGAATTTCGCATTCAGTGGATGGTTTGCATGATGAACCGGAGCTAATAGGGTAAGGACGATGCTACATGGACCACAGTTTTGACCTGCCGTCCATATGGTACATTTTTATTGGCAGGTCATAGGTGTACGCACCTACACAAATACGAGAGGGGACTAGTGGGATTTGGACACGTGGCCTGCAGTCATGTCCCACGGACAGAGAGTGCGGACCAAATATCATTTCCGATATGAATCTCTCTCGTTCATCCAACAAGTTTGAAACACATTATCAATGGCAGAGAGACAAATGAAGCAAGGAGATTCTTGATAGGCATTTAGCTAGTAAGTGATTCTTAAGAGAGGTTCAAGAATTACAAGAAGACCGTAATTGAATGGTATAGAAGGGAAAACAAATATATCTCCTTGCATTGATCCAACTAAGAATCAATCTGTTTAGTTGCAATAAGAGATTTAAGTGATGTTTGGATTTTCTTTGTTCTCATGGGAAATGACTAGTCAAGGGGAGGAACATTAGGACTTTTGTGACCTCTGAACATCACAGATCTCCATTGAGTTTCATGCGAAAGAAGTTTGTTCAACCCCGGTGACCGGCCTAAGAATAGACGTTTGATCCAATATTGACCGGGAGATAAAAGAGATTTCCATGACAATTGTACTTCATATCAAGATTTTCATTAGATTTTAGTACAAGTCTAACAACATGATACAATAAATAATGAAAGAAGACTTATTATTCCTTCCCTTTAGATCTGTATGTACAAGTTATATAACAATAATCAATACTATGTTATGGAAGAATGAAATTTATCCAGCATATTCTTTAGCTAGAACAAGATGAACCTCTTTAATTAAGCACGGAGAAACGTATATACTCATACTTCTTGTAGCATTTAAGAATTTTTATCCAAGTACATAAAGCCACTATCGAGCTTCGTACATCATAAAAATGTGCATTACATTCATATATAAGAATATATATATATATATATATATATATATATATATATATATATATATATATATATATATATATATATAAAAGTGCAACACGTAAGTTTTTACATATTTTGGACTTAGAATGTGACATGGTTTACAAAGAAAAAAATTGTGACATTCAGACTAGTATATATATACATTTTTCAGGATGGACTAAGTCAAGGATCTAAACTAATTTGCAACTAAGTTGATTGAGAAAGCATTGATATCACATAATTAATAGATTATATCTAAAGTAATATTTCTTTTTACTAGATCTTCAAATATTTCACTATCTTCAAAATACAAAGGAACTTTCAAGATTAATTTACCTATATGATATTACTTTGGAGTATGATCAAGGTCGGTTCTGAAATAAGTCGGACAAAACTTTGGATTTGGACAACCATCCTATACTAGGACAACCTCCCGGGCATCCCATCAAAGATCCGGTTCACAGATGACCCCTCAGGACCGGCTCATAATAAGAGTCGAGGGACAACCAAAATTAGTTTCGGATAGGATTACCCAACCCTCTGGGCCGGCCTTGAGTATAATTACAACTAATTCAATAATTGGAAATGAATGATGCAAGTTCGTAAACGTCTAATTAATGTAGCCAAGATAATGACGAAAATCGAATTACTTCTAAAATGATAACATGTAAACTAGACAAAGCATCATCTACATGATCGAATCGATCAATATCTCTAATATATAAATAGACATTACCATGTTTGCTTAGAGGAAATATTCACTAACTTTCAGCTACTTGAGTGTACTCAACTTCAAGATATAAAATTCTACGAATTAATTAACAGAACGATCGAAAAACCATGATTGTCAGCCTCCAGCTAATTATCTGACGCTTTCCTAATAGTATTTGTCAACAACAAAACAATAACAACAACAACTACTACAAAAAGCAATACTCACTCTAATTTTAATTGACGGACATGTTAGTAAATATAATTTCAACTCTATACTTTAGAATCTAAAAATAAAAAATATATAAATAATCTAACTGAGATTGAGATTTGAACTTGGTTCAATTAATGTCCTTAAGACAATATTCGTCTCGCAGGATACAACGGTACTCCTCCATCGGTAGCAGCACTTCAAACCGCAGGAACTGACGAAACAAAGATGGTAGTCTCTCTCTCTCTCTCTCTCTTTAATGTATGAATGAATAATCAAACACTAACATGACCCTCCTTATATAAATGATGAAGAGACACAAATAGTAAATAGACATAATGTTTGGAAGATACACACATATTCTAATATTCATTCAATTTTTCCAACAGGACATTATATGAAAATGCATGAAACCAAACACTGAAAGCCATGTAACAACTAAACAAGAGAATTTTGATCCAATGCTGGAGTGTATAGAGACAAACCTAGCTATAGGCAAGGACTTGCAATGGAGGAGATTGAGGTTTCATGAGAGAGAGAGAGAGAGAGAGAGAGAGAGAGATTGCATGAAGTGAAGAATATATAGTAGAACACTCATAAGAAACAACTGAAGTTCCTGGTTGGAAGTTATGTGCACTCTTCCATCATAGGCAAGTAGGTGGGAAGCAGAAGCCAAAAGTGAGATCCAAGAGCATGACAGCTAAGTTGCTCAAACAATAGAAAAGTTGACTAGAATGATGTAACTAAAAATAGCAAAGATATATTTAATAATAAAAGCTGAGTAAAAGAATGTACTGAAAGTACAGCTAAACATAGAGCCTTTCCTTCAAAGGGATGGCATCGCTTCAAGTTGAAGACATGCAGTCAAAAGCAAAGAGAGCAAGTGAAGTCCCAAAATCTATAGGCTGACAGTGTGTCTGGTTTTGGTAGAATTCATATAAAACCCGAATGCAATCGGAATTTACTTTTGGGTTTTGTATTATGTACCACACCCGGCCCAAATTCATTGGGAAGTTTCTAGGGTTTTGATACAGCAAACATTAACTTTAATATAATATCAGAATAAACCACCCATATTTGAATCATTCCACGCACACATTTTAAGGAAATTTTATTATAAAAAAAAAAAAAAAAGTTCAAATTGTTATTTGACTCCAGCTATTTGTCCAAAGAATATTGTTATTTATTTTTCAGCATTGTCATTTCAAATTATTCCTTCTTATGTGACGACCAATATGACAGTCAACGTAACGGTTAATGTGACACCTGACATAAATTTTTTTTAAATTAAATTTAATATTAAAATTAAAAATTAATATTAATGTTAATATTAACATTAACATTAATATTAATATTAATAATAATAATATTATTAAAAATTTTGGATAATTATCTTTTTTTTTTGTTAAAATTTGTTATTTCAGCTGTCAAGTTATATGACATATAATGCTATTTAACATGTCACGTCAGCTCCATATAAAAAATAATGGTTTGGAAAAACACTTTGAAAAAAAATTAATAGACACAATTTTAAATTTATAACGATATATTAAAATAATATAAATATTTAATCTTCAATTCTTATTAAAATTTTAGAACTTTGATCTAGTGGCAAATTCTTTAATATTAACATCCTCCAAACTTTTTTTTTTTGAAGTCACAAAAGAATAACATATTTGATACATGATAGAAGAGTTTGAGTTTAGAAATCATTAACCCGACCAAATAATATTTGGGTTTCATATTTTATACCGAACCCAACCTGGAATTCTTTAGGGTGCTCCTTTTAGCATTCAAACCCATTTTTTATAAAAAAAAAAAAGGTGGGGGGGGGGGGGGGGGGGGGGGGGGTGTCGGATTAGCAGTTACCATTTGTTTCTGAGCCCCAAGTTGACAACATGACACAAAGTGTAGAGATATCAGAGAGGGAGTGTCAAAAGCTTATAGGCATGACAATGGAGGGAATGACAATGGAGGGAAGGAAGAGTGAGAATATGATTATGGGAAGGTGCTGATAAGTGTTTGTTTGCATGCAAGTGAAGTGAGCATCATTTATGCGTGCCAATGACATGTGAAGTATCATCATCAACACCCCCTCGTTGGTAGTGATCAAGCTACTGTTTCTCTCAGTGTTTAAAAAACTGGACTGGAGATTGATCCGAGCAAGACATTGAATTGGGTGAAATCGGTTCAACCAGTGGTTGAAGAATTAATCTAAGTCGTCCAAATTTAATCCTTTACATATACTTATTTATATAAAAATATTTATTTAAATTAAAATTTAAAAAAATAGTGGATCAATCGAACCGAAAAAATAACTGATTCACGGATCAACTGGTATACCCAGCCGATCTGGACTGGTTTTTAAAACACTGGTTTAACTTTCTCTCGTGGGTCAGAGACCCAACAGCCTTTCCATGGGGATGGGTGGATGTGCCCGATCGATGATGATCGCTCCTTCCCCCAAAGAGTTTGTGAGCATCCTTAGTTGTTGTTGTATTACGTGCTGTTGGTCCTACGTACAACCTTCGACTATACATACATACTTCATCATACCAAATGTCCATGGAAGTTAATTATATTGGGAATATGGTGTGATTCTAATCAGAGTTGGTCCATATGCCTTAAAGAAAATTTTGGATTGGATTGGATCCATATGCCTTAAAGAAAAATTTTCATTAAAGGCCTCAACCAATTATAATTATCTATACCTCATGATCCCACCTCCTATCCGATGTGGGACTAAATTACCAACTCAATTGTCATCCCCATTTTGAACGCTCAACCGAAAACGAGATACAATCCAACAATCTCCAATTTCGTTCGTTTTTGCTAGCCGAACAACCTTAGCACATCCAGCTACCTTTGCTCGTTCCTGCTAGCCGAGCACCCTTAGCATATTCCGACTAGCTTTGTTTGTTTTCCGCTAACCGAACAACCTTAGCACACTCCGGCTACCTTTGTTTGTTCTCTCTAACCGAGCACCCAGGAGATCCAATATATTGTCATCTCGATCCGTTCGACCACAAAATCAAACCTCCCACGTTCATCCACATTACCATTGTGTGCCAACCACAACGTTTTTCCTTTACGTCCTTTAAAGCCAATTCGTGTAGTTGATGCTCCTACTCCACTTTGAAAAGAGAGTCCGTATAATCCATGAACACTTGTTGGAAATACGGTATGATCCGAATCAGAGTTGGCCCATGAGGTACAATATTGGATTGGGTCCATATGTCTTAAAATGGAATTTCCATTTAAAGTCTGAACAAGCCTCAATTATTTACATCTCATGATCTCATCTTCTATTCGATGTAGAACTAAATTACCAACTCTATTATCACTTTATTTTGAACGCTAAACCGAAAAATAGATAAGTAACGGGTCGACAGATAGTAAAAAAAAATTGGCCTAAAAAAAGAAAAGAAAAACCTTCGTTCCGCTGCATTATACAGGAAATTGACGACAAACGCTAGTGATAGCAATGGTGAGTGTGGTTACAATCGTTTAGTTACAAACATCAAACCTAGCGTTGACTTGTTCAGCATGTTGACAAGCCTAAACTCCATTCCTCTGATACCAGAATTTGTAGCCAGGCTTTGTTGTGTTATTTTGAGTGTACGGATCATATACTCAGATGATAAAAGAAACACAGGAACAAAATCAATGACAATTCAGCAACTAGAGAAAAGTCGAGAGGACAGGAGAATAGAATGAACAAGTTGTACATACAAGTTTCAGTAGAATTTACAAGGGAAAATAAGTAAATAAATCAACATAAACAACCATATACACAACTGCAATCACTTGAATTTGAATTTTGTTTGATTATTCTTCTTTTTTTCCATTTTTTTAAAACCCCACTTTTTTTCCACCTCTTCTCACTACTCATTCTTGTACAAAGATTACTGCACCCATAGTCATGTCGTGATACCTGTTGCATAAAGATATCATGTCGTGCTTTTGATTTAAAAAATAAATAAATAAATTCTATAAATTGTTTGGTAACAATAACTTAACAAAAAAGATTAAAAAAAGTATTAATTTTCAAACGTATTATATAAAGAGAGTTTTTTTTTTTTTTTTTTTTTTTTAGAAAGCAACAACAATTCCGATCTAACTTTTTATGTTATTTAGCATGGGAGGAGAATAAGTGTCATGTAGAACGACTTACGTCAATATAACCGTTAAGCGGAAGAGAGTCTTCATACGTCGACGCTAGATGTCCGATGTGATGTTCGAAATTTTGTGCACGTTGGTTTGTATGTCGTTTGGGTCCACTGTCCCAAACTTCTACCAAATAAATAAAAGGAATAATACGCTCCCGTGGTTCGATCCACTGATCTTCCGCCATCCAGGTAGAATCTTATAGCTCTTTCCAGTAACCTCAAGGGTCACTCGCATTCGGTGGTGTCCAATTTATAAAGTGGCAATTGTTATTATTTAGGACAAGTGGCCGACAATAGTTAGTGATACAGTATAAAGTGGCCGGGCCGTTCTTGAACAGTAAATTAGATGGCCTTTTAAGCCTCAGAGCCGACGGGCTCAGTCCAGTTAATTTGTAGACCATGTCGGACCGGTTATGGGCCAAATCTAGAACCAGTTTGCCAAAGGCCCAGCTACCCTTTTTGCAGTCTAGAGTGGTGGCTAATTCGCATTAGGATGCCTTCAACAGTATGAACCATTTGCATATTGCAGACCTAAAGTATTTTATTACCAAATCACTGGCTTTTGCACTTACCTATTCTTAATCAAGCTTTTGTGTTAAACAATTACGTACTTTATATATGACTATTCTGGAACTTTGTTTCTAAGAGAATAATTTTATAAAAAAAAAATCCTACACATATATCCATTCTTCTTCTTCTTCTTCTTCTTCTTCTTCTTCTTTTTTCTTTCTACCTTCTTCCTCAATCCATTCTCATTTCACAATCGGGTTTGATATGAAGCATAAGATAGTTATATATAAAATTTGACTAAATTTTATGACCGGTTGTAAATCTGATGTTAACTCTCTATGTTAGTACTAACTTTCTAGGTAAGCTAGCTATAAGCATGAGAGGACAATACCATGAAATTTAGGTGGTCAATTCGCAAGTAGTTAGACCTATATTTTGGATTGCAGTTTAAGTTCATACAATCAATGAACACCCTTCAAATTTTTGTAAGCTATAACAAATATCGACGAAGAGATAGATGATATAATTATTTACCCAATTTTTTTATTTGTACACTTCCAAAAAAAATACAAGTTATTCTTTTGCTTGATTAACTTTCATAGTCTCACTCCAAGTAACCAAATTAACAAGCACTAATCCACCTTAATTATTATTCTTAGACGACTGTCTTTTCTGTTAGAAGACCAATAATCTTCAACTTCACTCATCTTCCTGACCAGAGACAAAGCTACCCTTGGACACAATAGGAATGTAGTCCGGCCCAAATTTTTGATTGTTTTAATATTTTTAAATGTTTCCATAACTAGTTATGTTTTATTGTTTTGTTTGAATTTGAAGTATGCAACAATTAAGTGATAAATATATTCTCAAAATTTTGATATTTTAGATGATACGATGCTAATGTACGTTCTTGTGTCGCTCAAGCTATACCTAACGTCCAACTCTCCCTAATTTTAGAAGCTAGCTCTGCCTACAATACTATTTTGATTGATTTGGAAAAGAAGGGGAAGGGGTTAGTACTTGGAGGTTGGTTGACATGGTTGGGAAGGGTTTTTTGTTTTTGTTGTTGTTGTAAATTTATATTTTAATGATCTTTTTGTTAATATTTACTTATGAATTTAATTTTCTAAAAATATATATATATATAAATTTAGATAAGATTTATAGTTTTCTATACAAGGTAAAATTGCATTCCATAATTTTGTTCAAAATAATTAAATTAACAAAGTGCTAATAAAAATAGTTTAGATAGCCAATTAGATGATAGTTGAACGCATTAAACAAAGAAAAAAAATAGTTTCAATAAAAGATATCAATACGTCACTTATATTAATTACACCCTTATGCAACCTGTTATTCTAATTGGCTATGAGTCTGTGAGATCGTAGTATGTTGGTTATGATGAGAGGCTTATGTGTGAATGGACAAAATTAAAAAAAAATCTTGAAACTTTAGTTCTTAATCCGGTGTGAAAGACATATCAAAAATAATTTCTAATTAATTGGCTAAGACTTTATTGACTGACTGGAACAATTGTCGTAAATGGGAGGTGTCTTGCAGTCTACGTAGTTGAAGGCATTACAACAGTCCAAACACTAATGGATTTGTGTTTCACAAATCAAGTAGGGTTTTGCTAATATTAAAAAGAGTCTCCTAACAAAACCTATATCTATGAAAAACTTTTTTTTTCATATGTATTAGGATTGTCATTATTTAGGAATGTCAAGCAGCTTCTCTATATTTTGACATAATTTAAACAATATACAAGTTTCAGATGAGCATTCATAAGAATAAATCACAAGAGACAAAAAGAAAAACAAAAGAAATTTGAAATCATATTCATTAATAATCAACTTTGGTTACTTAATCATACAAAATAATATTAAAAAAAATCGTTATAAATTCTATTTTATTCATCTTCTTATGTTTGTAGGTCTAACAAAATATGTTTGCAAAGGCAAATGTTAATGTTCAGGATATTTGAAATATTGTTTGAGAGAATAAAAGAATGAAAATGGTATTGTATGTAGTCAGAAATATCATAAGAATACACATACAAAATTGAATATATGTGAAAAGTAACATGAAATAACTAGAAATATAACTAACTAGCATGTATAATGTTTAAGATATTTGAAATATTGTTTGAGAGGATATGAATGAAAAGGGTATATATGTAATAAAAATTATCACAAGTATACACACACACAAACACACACACACACACACACACACACACACATATATATATATATATATATATATATATATATATATATATATATATATAGAGAGAGAGAGAGAGAGAGAGAGAGAGAGGATCCGGATCAAGAGTTCCGCTTATAAAGTTTCCAAAAAGTTTCGTCATTTCTAGCCGTTGGATCGTCTTTAAGTCATCTAATCTTGAACGTTGTTTTGATCAACGGTCAAGATTAGATGACTTAAAACACCATCCAACGGACAACAGTGACAGAGCTTTTTGGGGACTTTATAAGCTGGACTCTTAATCTGGATCTATATATATATATATATATATATATATATATATATATATATATATATATATATGCACTCCAAGAGTTAGAGATATACCACCACCGGTGCTCCCATGTGTTGACGAGTTCTAGCTTTACAAG